>RCIC01000014.1:3037500-4237500 GCA_018883505.1 Ceratosolen fusciceps | reverse complement strand
ATACACGGATACGTAGCCACGAGTGCGGATGACAAGGACAGCGACTCCTTGTAGGATCAGTAGTACCATACTGGTCCTGGATGAATGGTAGCGACCGATCAACTCCTGCATCCGTCAATGAACTCCAGTGCCGGTAATCATCCACATAGGTCAAGGTCATAGCCTTGTAGAACCGAGTCTAATACTAAAGTTGAAGGAATAGGTACGATTGCTTTTCTCCTGCCTTACTCGACCAGCGCTTTCTCGATATATCCACCCTGGATGCAAGACTAACGGTTAATCGAGGCGTGAGAGCTCTCTATTATTGTTTCTCTATTATGCTTTAGAAAGCCTTCTCGTGCGTCTGTAAATTCTTCTTATCTAATCACAATCGCTTATTCCTGTACTGTTTAGTTCTCTTATTTATCAGATCTCCTCGCTTGAATATGGTAACATTTTCGTTATAAATATATAGTCCAAAGACTTCGTGAATTAGCGAATCGCCAAAAAGTTGCACTAAATACCTCCGAGAATCAATCATTCAATCGCCTAAATGGTAATAAAGCATATAAAAAGAATTATATGTGTCTGGTAACTTGGATTCGAATGATATTTAAAAGGAAAATACAGGGAAGCGAATGACTCATTGTTCATGGCCAGCTAATAATTGAAGGGTGAAACACGCTTTTTTCTTGCCAGCAATGACACATTTTCTTATGGAACTCTGCACTAGCAGATGGAATGCTAACCTCTATGCATGTTTTATTTCATAACTATCAATGAAGCTAGAGATAAGTTAGATCTTCAATGAATCTCTTTGATCAAAAGTTTAGTACAATGATCATCACGTAACAGAATAGTAGGATATCTTTGTTCTTCACTTAATAAAGATTGAAATTTTTCTACCTACGTGTAGTATGCCATCATAATCGTTTATAAATGGCCTTAAAAATTTGAGTCAGTTGCTCTTTCATAACTTTTTATTTTATTTAAGTAATATTATTACTTCTTTATCAAAAACATGCTCTTGTGCAATTCTAATTAATACATTGTTAACTCTTTTAAGCTCGACGCTTGTTAAAAATCGGGGTAAGTTTTACTACTTCCCATCCACTCGCAATCGATGTATAGGACGTTAAAATCAAGCTACTGCTCGAATAGGTGTTGATGGAGAAGAGAAGCGTTTTATCAAGCCGAGTTCCTATTTGTAAACTCGAATATTCAAAATATGGATTTCGTTCCTTGGTATAGTCTTTGTAGCTTCATAAGTTACAAGCCAGCTTGGTATGTGTCACCAAAGTTCGTTGTTCAGGAACTCCTTTACCTTTATTTCTCAAATGGCGAATTCTTTTGCAGAATGACTGTATTCTTTTGAAAAAAAGAAATTAATTCAACTAAAAAGGTTATGCTGCATGACTTTGTCAAAATATTTTAACGATATTCTATGTTAAGACATATTGGTCTTAGTATGATTACAGTTTGATATGGTGTGTGGCAAGTTATTTTTTAGGGCGGGCCTAGCCGACAAAAATCATTGTGGCAATTATTTCTCATTATTCTGCGAGTAATGTCGAAAACCATTCAAGTTCTACATATCCTGACGATTACACGATGTTTTCTGATTTTCTTTGAAATCTTCGATGCATATGAGCTAACAAATTCTGATAGAGAGATTACATTGATGGATATTACACGTGGTATTATGTATATAGAGTCTGATAATTAATCACTTCGTTGTTTGATCAAATTGATTCTGCTCTTCGAACACGAATGTGTGCTGCTCCTTCAAAGTCAAATGCTACTCCAGCGTCTGCTTCTTATGTTTTGTTTTCATTTCGATCGCCATCGTCTATATAATGAACTATTTCTCGCTGCATTTTGAGTAATCAGTGAATTTCCATTATCCTTAACGGAGTGATCATCTATACGACGATATAAACTGGTACTCATGTTTGCTATAACGACGCAAACTAGACTATCACTACCAGAGTAAATTTCAACAATTGGATCCAATAATCACTCAGAAAAATAAAAGACTATCTATCATCCTGAAGAGGCCCTAGTGACCGAATACGCACATTAGAGGTCCAGAAGCAATTAGCTGTTTCTTTCAGATATCATGAGTACTTTGAGGATTGCGGAATCTCTGAGTTAATCTATAAGGACTTAGTTTTTGTGAGGTCCACGTTTGGATTAATAGTCATCAATACTTCTGTCATTTTATAATTTGTTAATAAATAATATAAACCTTAAAAAACATTTCATAATTTGTTAATAAATAATATAAACCTTAAAAAACATTTATACGTAAAAGAAGGAAGGTTATTGGGGTTAATTACTACTTAAACCGTTTTATAACACTTTAAGTTGAAGTAAAGTTATCAATCAACCAATTATCTGTTTAACATTGCACTCCATCTGTAATAAAGTTTTCATATCCTGTGCTCGTTCTAATTTTCACATCATCTTGTAATCATTTGAACTTATGTTATCATCGTATTATAAATATAATGCGGTGCACAGGGCAAGCTCTACTTAACTATCAAGCATTTCTAGACATATATGAACTACTCTTATCAAATATGACTCTTTTTCCCACTTATGATTTTAATTCAATTTCATATAGTGTAAATTTGTAAAGAGTCAATCAAATAAAAAAGCATTTTAATCAAGAAAACTTGAGAAAATCTAGATAAGGGCAACCATAAAGAATCCAATTAAACCTTTTTCTAGGACAAATTTCCCACAATCCCTAGAAGTCGAGAGCAAGAAAATTGAAGACGGGACAGTTCATGAAAGAAATTAAGAAGCTTTCGTTCTGGTCAATTACGGTGAGGAAAAGAGAAGTTAAAAAAAACTAAAAAGTCTATTGAGCAATACGTAAAAAGTTAACTTAACCAAAAACAAAATAAACAAAAGTTTTTTTCCCGCAGATATTTTAATTTTTTATTTATGTCGTCAAATTTATATAAATTGATTCAGTTACATTATATTATTATCAATAGATTAATAATTTATAAAACATAACTTTATATCAAAACTAAATTAGAACTTATACACCAATTTATACATTTAAAAAATAATTTTACGTATATACATAAATAAATTTCGTATATAAACTGTTCATCCTTTTTATTTAATTAAAACTACTATTAGCTTATAAATATAGAAAGTATGATAAATATAACTATAATTTATAGTAAAATAGCTTTCGACAGTGAATTTATTTAATAATAATTAAAAGTTGATGTTACTTATTTTTTAAATATTATCACCACAAATAAATTTGAAGATATAATTTTTCCTGACTTTCGATTTATTTTTTTTATTTAATAAATATAATATAACATGCAAATGCATTTTCTTATAAACAATGTATATTAATTAATAAATTATTTAAGGAAAAACAACGTTAATCATAAAAAATCTTATAAAGAATTTGGATGATATTAAAAACTTGTGTATTTTTAGATTTCAGAACTGAATAATTATTCAATATGAATGGTTTTTTTTTATAATCAAAATGTGTTATATAAAGAATTTATATGAGTTGGTTAAACTTTATTTCAGTAAGTTTCCTTTACACTCAAAATATGAAAATGTTTTCTAATATTATGATATAAAATCTATTTATTATTTTTATTCATATTTTTTTAAATTTGAATAAATTTTTTACATTTATTATCTTATTATTAAGATACCTTAAAAATTAATTAACTAACTTCATAATTAATTGAGTAAATATTTGTATATAAATAAGTATTCATAATATTTATGTACACCATTCCTCTTAGAAGAAAATAAAAAAAAAGGTAGAAAAATTCAAGTAAGTGCCGCTGACTGCCAAACAATTTTTAACAGAACAAAAAGTCTTGACTGTGGATAGATATTCCTTAGTCCTACTGTAACTGAATTTGAGGACATACGAGAAGAGCAGAAATAGAAAAAGTTTCAGCCAAATGTATTCTATGTCTATGACAGTTTAAAAAAATAGTAAAAATAGAGTTAAAATCATAATTTCATGATATCATTTTCTAAAATAATTCTCATACGTACGAAGTATATCTGAAAAGTAACGTTATATCTGAAAAATATAGAAAGAAAATGTATTTATTGGAAATGATTTGACAAGGTAAACACGAGCTTGAGAGTGGACTACAGAATTTCAAAAGACGAATACAGTACATTGCTCCATTATCTTAGAAAAATTGTTAAAAATGATAATGAATTCGTTATATAAATATGAAATTAACAAATTACAGAATATTATAGAGTGTTGCAATATTAATGGATGATCATGACACGAAAGATTTAAAATAATGCATCGAGGAAAACTAATCAGGATAAAGGAAGTGAAGCTAACGGAAGAAAGTGGGAGGGAGAGAGAGAGAGAGAGATGGGGGGAGACAGCGAGTGATGGGTGGGAAGAGGATGCAATGGAATAGATGTGTTATGTAGGCAAGTGAGGTACTGAGAATGTTGAATAGCATAAGCAAAGTGGCTACATTGACGTGTTGTGTATAGTAGATGAATCCCGAGAATCAATCATAAAAATGTTTTTGGTATAACATATCTAGATATTGCGATCTTTAATAGGATGTGCACTAGCCTATGAATAGTTAAAAAGAAAATTAAAAAGGAAATGGAATAGTATATCAGTTAGAAGATATAATTTAATTTCAAAAGAAATAAAAATAGTAAAGCAGTAAGTTGAAAGAGTAAGTGCGGAATACATCGAAATGGAATATCGGTGATATTTTTCTTTTAGACTAAAGTTACGTTGAAAGCCAAATATATCAATGTAACATATGAATCCCCATAAAGGAATACAAATTACAGATCTACTTTTATTTTAAGCGCAAAACTTACGATTGTTCTCGCTTTTCTTTGAGTTTTTTATGGCTATGTTATCCCCATTAAGTATTCCATACTTGTTTGAAATAAATATACGTATAAAGGGATATCGAATGTCGATGAAGATTATTTTTAATGAGTTTATCAGGTCTATGAAAGACAAAGGCAGACGCGTAAGCCGAAATGCGCAGAAATGAGGTGAAACAATCGGAAGTAAAAAACATGTTTGTCGAATAAAAAACAATGGGAGGGAGGAAAGTAGTTGGAAAGGATAGGAAGATATGCTGTATGTAGTTATATGATTTTGTAAAAAAGTAGAAAAACAAGAAGAATCTGTGAGTAGATAGATTTGGAAGGAGCAGGAAGGAGCTAAAGTGAAAGACGCAGATGGAAAAAGTATTGCTTTGCAGATAAGGACAACGAAATAGCACTAGAGCGTCCTCCAAGTAGAGCTCGAAATAAAATAATAATAATAATAAAAAAAAAAGAAAAAAAAAAAAAGTTTGAGCTCAAAGTAACCCGGAGGATATAGCTCGCGGCATCGGACGGGTTCGGCTCTGTTGCTCCCCCCCCCTTCCCCGCCCCCTATCTCTCTCTCGAACGTATATCTGACTTTTCTTTCCGAAAGACTCCCTCCGATATTACGTAAATTTAAAAGCGCTATAGGCAGATGCACGAGTCGAAAGTCTACACGTATTATGCACGTGCTTGAATTTTAAAAGATGCACGAGTTTTGTACACCGAGACTTAACTACAAACAAAAAATGACTTATTAAAATATAACTTATAACTTTCTGCCTTCTTATTTCATTCATTCGCGAATAATCTACTTAATAGCGATGGCGTTACTAACATTCGACGAGCATTTATTCAATGCCGCAGCATAATTATATAGGTAACCATGCTGCCATTGATAATTTATATTTAAGAAGCTTTTTCACTTCTTGCTATATCCTAGCCAGGCAAAAAATATCGTTACTTTTTTAATTTATTAGCCGAGATTTTATATAAATGCTACAATCTTAAAGTGTAAATTGTATTTGCTCGTGATAAAAAATTGTGCACACTGTTCACTTGAGCGCCATTTTAATGAATTGCATTAGCGTGTTATACAAGCTGCACTCGAGTGCATACTCTTGCAGCTTACAGTTCATAATTGCAGAACAAGGTAATTGAAGAAATATATATTCTCTAAAAGGGTGTTCCTCAACTCTTAGTATCTCTCTCTCTCTCTCTCTCTCTCTTCGTGTCGATTAAAACTATGCGGCAATGATTCAATAAACCAATGAATCGCATCTTTTATCATTATTCGTTAAAAATAACAATTACTGTATAGCAATAAAGGTGCCGAAGTTTCTCCCATATTAATTTATGTATAAAATTCATTGAATCATACGTACAATTTTATTAACAATACTACTAAAATATCAATATATATCAATTCATAAATTTTTTATAGTCAACTGTTTCCATTCATTATTGGATAATACATACACTTTCGAATAAATAACATCTACTAATAACTCAATTATTCTATTATTATAGTGGTATTGAATGTATAAAATTACTTTTTAATCAATTCAATCAAGTTTGTCAGTTTATTTGAAAGCCGAAGTTAGTAATTAATAGTTAAGAAATATTTCTAGAACGCTTATCACAGACTTTTGCAACAACTTTATTAATCTGTCTGGAACAGACGGGCAAGTCCTGCTTATTTTGAAATACAAGAAATGATAACGTTGTTTCACATTTTTTCTTTACGTTTTAAAATAAAAGTTACAGAATTATGTATGTAGAGATAATACATTAAAAGAAAAAATTCAGTGCTTATTTTCAATATCTACTTTTATACATAAATTACTATATTAGATATGTTTACTTCAATAAACCGGTCTGTAATATTTAATAATTATTATTGTAAACTACTTAATCATTGACTGTATTAAAGACTTTTCGTATACTAATTAAAAATATTTTATATAATTTGCTTAAAATCAACTTATTTCGTAAGGTATGTATGTCACAATGAAGATGGTTATAAGAAATGAATATAAAACAATATGAAATAATACATTTACTATTAGCCGAGAATATTCATTGAAATTTAATAGGAATTACGAGTGAGATATCAAGTAATCAAATAATCGAAGTAATTAATAAGAAATAATACAAAAAATTGTGAAAGCAATGATAATAGTATTTGTTCAGTATATGCTTAAGCAAAAGTAATAGTTGAATAAATTAAAGAGTTCAGTTAATTAAAAAAAAAAAATTAAGAGAATACTGAAATTTAGTAGGTATCGACACAAGCGTAGGGATAAGTGAGTGCAAATGAATGCGGCACTTTTCATTAAAGATAAAGAAAATAAATGAAAGAAATGGAAATTGATTGTGAATGAGCTTATTTTTGCTCGGCGTAATGCTCGAGTCGTACTCAGTAAGGATTTGATAGATTATTAAAATTTCGGCTTAGCCAGGAGCTTGGAGTTAAAAAAAAAAAAATTCAAATCCTATAGGTCCGGCATTGTCTGAGCAGAATTAAGAATCCGGGAAGTAAGTGAAGTATCGAAAGAAGGATTAATTAAATAGTAGTCCCTCGAGGTGGTTATTGGGTACGAGATGCGGCTTGGCATAAAGTACTAGGGCTGGACACTCAGTTCTGAGGAACGAGCTCCAACCGCGTGACTCGAGTGCACTCGAGGAAGGAGACTCTTTTCTTTCCTGGTCTATACACATCTGGAAGAAGCGCTTTCTTCCGGACAGATGTAACTCAATTTAATAACGATTTCCGTATTCATTTTTAATCGACAGAAACAATGGCTGCGATAAGGCTTTTATTACTTTTATACCAAGACTTTACTTTTTACCACAAAATCAGCCGATATTTCATCAAGACCAATCTCATTTATAATCAAATTCATTATTAGAGCTTATTTGCCTTGTTTCTTCTTCTTCTACTTTCTTCTTACTTACTTACTTACTTACTTATTTTCCTCGTCGCAGTTTCAAGTATTCCCATTTAGTATTCATTTATATAACTGTGGCCAATTCCATTTAGTTATATGAAAATTGTCCATTTGACTTTTTAGTTATAACTGCCGTAGTTTAGATAGTACTTTGTAATGCCTCAGTTCAGAAGTTAAAATTATGTATGCCATTTAAAAATTATTATCAGACAATTATTACAATATCAAACCATTGACTTTTCGCATACCGAAGAGAAGTGTTTTTTATTTTATTTTGTACTACAATTTCAATTGTAAAGTTCGTATTATATATTTTCTATATCGCAATAAAAATTATAAAATTAAATATTAAAATTGTCAAATTATTTTCTTTACAAATAATAATTTTCATAATATTACAATTCACGTATGCATTTTTCGTTTGATAAATAAATAAAATTTATTATTAGCGTGAAATTCTTTAACTTCATATCAATGGAATTAAAAAACTTAACAAGTACATTAGAAATTCAAATTACTCACAAATTTATGAATAATTATTATTCTCGCCAAGTTAGCATTAAATAATTATTATATTTATACTTATATTTTTAATATATATTTTTAATTCTTTTTCAAAGACAAAACGCTCGTTCAACTACGTTAAATTGTCCAATAAATGTTAATTAAGCTTATAGATTATTCAAAATTTACGTGTAACTTAACTACACGAATTATATACGGCATTCAAAAGTATATAATATTTTTAATGAGAATTAAATTTCAAGTAAATCGTTTCAGCTTTAATTACAGGATTATCATTAACGAAGTTCATTATTGGAATGGTGCTTAAGTTTCAAGTAATATGTATTACAATTTATTGTAAGCCATAGAGTCGCAAATTCTTGATTTTTATAGCATAGATGATTTAAAAATACCTGTTCTCGATGTTAATGGAAATTTACTCCTCTATTAAGGAAATCCTCATTAAATAATTAGAAAATGTCTAAAGAAATTAGAAAGAAATTAAAGTCCAAAAATAAATAATTACACATGCATTCATCTATGTAGAGTAAAGGGTAAGTGAATAGGTACCGATATTATAATGAAATGTTGTCGATCAATACTGTGCTCCCGAAGAAACTAATCACAGAAATGTTATTGGCTGCTATAACCGAACTATCGATCCGAAGAACGTATGGACCTCAGCAACTAAATACGTCTAATCTTCGTTTGACATGCTGACAGGAGTAAGATTAAGGCGTAATGGAAGACGGAAGGAAACATCAGTCAAGGTAGCCAGCATCCGCCGAGAGTTGCCAAGCAAACGAGGCAACGCGACGAGCCAATAGATAAGAGATAAGATAACACGGGCACCTTGTTTCGATCCTCGTAGATTTTCTAATTCGAAACGAACGCGACATTTAAATATATAAAACTTCTTTTTAAACCCTAATCTACGGCTCTTCGCGATTAGGACTTACTTCTGTTCTTCTAGATGATTCGTAAGTACCGATTTCTCCTACGAGTTTCCCTTACGTCACCCGAGAGATTGTATTGCTATAAAAAAATATTCAGCTGATTTATTTAATTTGAATGAAAAGATAAATGTAATTTGAAGTACGAAGCTTGGAATATACGAAATGCAAATATACATTCAGTTTTTGTGAGTTTCGAATGGTGAAAGTAAACACATTTTTAACATCCCTTTCAACATATAAAATTTTACGTTTTTACGGAAACCATAATTTGAAAGTATCCATTCGAAGATCGAATTAAAACTTGATATCGTATATTTATCATAGGTGATTGTAAATTTTTTTGATTGAAAATTTTTTTTTATAAAATATCCACAGCGTCTACGTTAATTCCCTTTACACCATTCAAAAGAATGGAATATTTTTAATAAATTTAATTGCTTAATTTAATTTTTTTAACGTAATATTTTAAAAATTATAGTACAGAAAAGTTCTTTCTCGATTGTCTTTGACCTGATCACTAACGCAGCCATCTCGGTCGTATAATTTTTCCTTTCCTCGGCTTCTCTCCACCCTTACCTCCGCCACTTACCTTTATTTTCACAGTCTCTCTCTCTCTCTCTCTCTCTCTCTATTTCTCTCCTTGTACACAGCAATAGTAGAAGCTCATTCTTATGCAAGCTTCACGCAGAGGGAAGCACGAAGCACGAAGCACGAAGCACGAAGTACGCGAAGGCACGTTGAACCCGCTCCGCGTACATATGCATAGAATATGCGGACAAATACATGCATGTATTTATGCACGCACACTCATAGTCACGTATACAGGCCTAGAAATACGTCGCGTCTTCATGCTGCACCAAAGCTATTGGAGTTGGAAATTTTCCGCAGAGGACGCTCCCTTATTTTGAGAACCTCCTACGAGTAGCAATGGCTCGACCGAGGCTGAAGGCAAACAACGAGCACGACGGAAAAATGAGAGGTACAGAAAAAAAAAAGATATGCGAAAGGAAGAATGGAGAAAGCAGTTGGGGCAGGGTGGCGGAGAAGAGAATCTTAACGATGCGTAATGATGTTGTAGCGACCCCTTTATACAATGTCATACTTCATGCTTCTCAATCTGTATATACACCCTTCCTCGTACATCTACACACGAATAATCCAATACGTGCCCATTCATAAATACACCCATACATAATAAATTACATACTTTAAATATAAATTATTTATTTTTTATTTTCCTAGTACATAAATTAAATCGAAATTTTCTGTAGAAACACATGTTTGGATTTTCAGAAATTTCAAAAATTTCAATTCTACCATTTTTAATATTTACTCAGCATTATAAAAATAAGAATTTGTATCTGCGTACTTATATATATGTATATATACGTATACTGTATAAATGTAATTGCATATGCTTGTCAATAAACCAATTTATTCTTGAATAATTAATACAATGGTAAGACTTATATTAGCAAGATTATGAATTTAATGAATGCATTCATTAAAAGTAAATAGATTTATAGAACTTCCTAACAAAAATTACATAAGAAATTGATTTATATTCATGAGCGACATTTACACTTTCAAGTAAAGTTTTAAAACCTTTGAATGTGAGATAAATAAATAAGAGATGATTTAGAACAGCAGAGCAGCAAGAAACCACGCATTTCACAGAGAAAATCTAGTCTAATGGAAATATGAAAGATGTTTGTATCTGATACGGAGCATCCAATTGCTATTGAGCGAGAGCTCGTACAAAATGAGTTTAAATACGTAGCGGTTAAAGAGAAGAGAGACGGAGCTTTGCGTAAACACGATTTAATATGAAGTTTGTGTTTGTCGGGAATGAAAAAGACGGTGGCATCCGAGCTCGCGTATAAATTCGAAAGAAAGAAAGAAAAAAAGAAAGAAAGAAAGGAAGCGGGGAGCGAGAGAGGAGAAATGCGTTGGTAGGAGACAGTTGGTTGAGACAGAATAGCGAGGCGGTGGCGCGATAGTTGTACTAGTTGGAGTCGAAATAGTGGTGGTGGTTGTGGCAATGTGGCAAAACAGGCTACGGTAAGTCTACAGTAGTCATCCGGGAGGGGGGGGATATTGTAATGCCCGCGAACGTGGAAAGAAATCGAAAGGGAAAAGAGCCTTCGGTGATAGAAGAGTACCGTGAAAGCAGATAAGTCGACACTCGACTCACACTTTCCCGAGGGAGGTGGCAAATTATTACAGCGACTCACTCCAATTCATCTCAAGTTAGAAACGCGAAGCCGAGTTTTAGTGCTTCCGAACTCGTTATTGTTTCGTGGCTGCGTCGCTACTTTGAATTTTCCGATAACCCCAATAACCCCTCGGCCTCTCGCTCCTTGGTATTTCGTACTTGAGTACCTATTGACGTCCGGATCTCGTTTATTCCGTCAATTTTCATACAAAAATAAACGCTCTCTCGATATTTAATGGCTTCTATATAAATTTACACTATGGTAAACCACTCGATCCCTTATTCCCTTAATCTTTCTTTCATTAAGCCTCACAACTAAAACGATGGATGAGCATTGTTAATTTTCAATCACAGAATATTAATCAGGCAAAATATAAACTCTAGGGATCGTCTGTTTATCAAAGCATACGTCTTAATGAATAATTTGACATCATATGGGTTCATAAATAGAGATACGAACCTAGCCTACTCCATCTATTTCCAATGATACGTTAGAAAATTAATGAAAAAAGCGAATATATCTGCTGAATCTGCTCAAGAATATAATCCATGGAATTATTGATTATAAATAAATATTATGTTGTACAATCGATAAAAAGCAAATGAATAAATATTTTTACGTTTTCTTCTATAATATATAGTATAATTATAAAAATTTCACATAACTCAGAGTCAATGCTCTACACAAGAATTAAATTTTCGAGTTAGGCTTTACATGTACATAATTGTCATGAATTTCGAGATTCAGCTCAGTACAGTTGAACATGCATATATATTTATTTACATTCAAATCTCATTTTCATCGATTTATTCAATTTTATTTAAATATTTATATAAATATTTATATACTTGTTGATACTTTTAAGAAAATATTCATTAACTTATTCGGATGCATTAATTTTTTTTTTTACGTTAATACTATAAACGTTTCTTAATCTCTTATTGAATTATATTTGATTAATATGTTGCAAATGTTTATTAATTCGTGTAAAGCTTACTAAATCTTCAATATATTGAAATGACTTGAAATGATTGAAAATAAGCTAAATAATAAAAAATTTAATCCTACTTTTAATAATGGAATCACAATTTAAAATATTTTCTAAATTTCTATTTCTGTTTTTATTATAAGCGCACATATGTTAATATTGTTTTTCTTATATTATTGTTACTATTGTTGTTCTGTACATTAATTTCTACAGTTAACAATTTTCTAAGTCTTACATTTACATAAAACTAAATAAATAAAAGAAAAAAATAAGAAATTTCCTGTTTCTTAAGAATTGTATTAATTCTACAATAATTCGTTAGAGTAATTTTTTCAACAAGTATTAATAGAAATTCAAGATTTCAATTATATCATATAAGGGGACGAAGAAAGTTTTTCCAGAAATAGAAATCTTATAATACAATTAAATTGAAGGAACCATTTTAAAAATGATTCGATATCATTTTCTTCTAAAAGTGATATGTATTTTTTATAAAATGCTGAAAATCTTCTTCGTGGTATGATATTTATTCTATAAAATATTGTGGATATAACGTAAATGAGAAAGTTGCTTATGTATTTAATAAAATGTTTAGGAAATACTGTTTTAAACGTAGAAAGGAAAAGTAGAAAAGCTTTTAAAACATGAAAATTGAGCAGAATTCATTCTAGTTTTGAATATCTCTACAGTGATGTGGATAAGGCGGGAGCTTTTCTTTCCGAAGAGTTAAATATTCCGGTTCGTTCGTCAAAATCTTAAGTACATTAGCACGGAGTGAAATAAGATTACAGATGCGCGGTCGAAAGCAAGTTAGAGATATATCCCGACAGTTCTCGAGGATCCATTTTAATATTTGACTAATGCCTTTTTACTATTTGATTTCATGTTTTTTTCCCCCTCAGGTGTCAGTTATCGATGGGCTAATTCTTGATTTTTCGAAATTTCCTGTTTCCCGTTCCCTCTGACCTTCCCAGAGCTCGACCATCCTTATCTCCTTGATCCTTCGACAAAGTAGATGTCGGAGCAAAAGCGGCCAGAATTACGATCGGATATCGGAAAAAGCAGCAGCAGCGGAGTATAAGTCTCAAGATGAGTCAAGGGAAAGGCGAAGTCAAAATCCGCAGGTCCGCCGTTTCTTATTGTCGCGATCCTGACTCCGTGTGGGCAGAACTTAAAAAATGCATAAAACATTATCGACAACTGTTCCAAGCAGCCCGCATCTATTGAAAAGGTATCTTCTTTCTTCCCTAGGCATTTCATCTTTTTAAACGGCCTCGAGGCGATTCACCCCTCCCCCGTCGCCCCATGCCCCGTTGACTCCCACTCGGTTCCTTCGAGCAAGAGAAATCGTAGGTAGGATACGCGAGCGGCACCGCCGTCATGGCATTATGAAAAATGGTTCAAGGAAAATGGATCGCTCTTTTCTCCTTTCTTTCTCTCTTTCTTTTCTACTTCTCTCTCTCTCTCTCTCTCTCTCTCCCTCCGGCTCTCCCTCCCACCTTTTGTCTCTCTCTCTCTCTTTTTTTGTTACTCCATCTTGCCACGCTCCCTCCAAAGTTTCTGTTCTAGCCCAAGTCGCAATATTGACGCACGGCCGGAAGAAAGACGAATGAGGAGAGGCCTTATTTTCTCATAATAATTCTCATGATATAAAATCGAAAATTATTTTGGGTCCGAATCAGAATTTAGCTCGTCAAATTTTCGAATATCTTCGTTCAAAATTCTTACTACATTTTTATTTATTTATTTATTTATTTATTTTTTTTTTTTTAAGTGAAAACAAAGTTTATATTCAAACATAAACAAAGACTGTAATAGTTGGATGAGGTCATCTTCAAAATCTAATTAAACGCATTCGTTTCAGTCAAACTTAAATGTTAATAGTGAGAAAAATGTTAATTATTCAGATAATTCGAATTCTTTCTTACGATACCTATTTTAATAACTTCATACTCTCCAAATTAACTTGAATAATTCTATTTTATCATTGTGCATTTGAATAATAATAATTATGCCATACTAACTTATGCACAACTATTCGAAATTCGAAGAAGCTGCGTTTAAAATTTATTTTGTATATTTAATGTTTTAATTATGTGAGCAAGTATTAAAATAAAATTCTCCTTATAAGCCTTATAAATTTAAATTTTTCATCCCGACGTATTGTAAATTTTAAGAAAATATTCTCCAATTGATAAATTCAATTTATATATTCTTGTATTCTTCCATTTATTTGTCCTTCCATTACTTTTATTTTAAAAGCTTATTTTCTTGAAAACTTTACGAAAATTTATTTATATGTGCACACCCATAGATTATATGAATCATAATGAAAGGTAGAGAAGCCACATATCTATTGGGCAAAAATATAAATTGGCAATATCGTTTTTAAATTCAAATGATTTCAATTTATATGCGCAGTTACAAAAACTTGTCTCATTTGTCAGAGGATTTACACGTACATTATAAAATAAGGAAATCCAAAAGTATAAATTGCACATGGTTTTATATTAAGTACTCAAATTCTCGAAACTTATACCGAATAAGATTACGTTATATTGATTATTTAAAAAATCTCGCGATTTTTGTCTCGCATTCAATACATTCTTGTCATTACCACAACGAAAACAGACTCTTTTCCTCGCGTAACTATGCACATGATCTTTTTAGATTTTTTTCTAGGACTAACACAAAGTCTTAATAGCGAAATATATTTAAAAGAAATGCAAAGTAAATTTTAAATCTTTCAACGGAAACGTTTGCATTATTAACAATACCTTTTTTTAAAACAAACTATAATATATGGATTAATAATTTTGTATAGGAATAAATATATGTACTATATAATACAATAAGAATACAATAAGAATATCGTATCTATAATATTTATTTCATATTTCGTAATTAAATTTATTTAAAATAATTTTATTTCTTATTTTTTTTGTTGTAATTTTTAAATAAAAATATGAAGTATGTGCGAAGATTCAATTTTTTTTTATTAATACATAAAATTTGATTATTTATATGATAAATAAATTAATTACTCATTAGTTTTTCTTCTTTTTCATTTAATTAAAATTTTGTATTTTTTGTTTTAATGGTCTGTCGTTTTTGCCTTTTCTTAGTTACCCTCTTTCATCTCTAATATTTGCTTCTGTCTTATTTTGTTTAGTGGATACTGTTGGAGGCTGTTAATATAAGGTAAAAAAATAAGTTGCAATCGGAAAAATCGGAAATTCTCGCTCGATGAGATTTCGATTGGCGCAATAAATAAAAATGGTAGAAAACAAATGAAGAAAAGGCGCTAATTTTCCCTTCGAGACAAAGTGTTATGCATCGCAAGGTGATAGTATTGGCCATCGTTTCGTGACATCGTGGCTTGCTCAAGTGGTCGAGTTGTTTGTGAGTGAAAGAGTGCTCGCATCAGCTCCAGTGGAAAGAACTTGGCTCTCCCTGGGAGAGGTTTAGCATCTCCCGGTGACCGATCCACAGAGAGAGAGAGAGAGAGAGAGAGAGAGAGAGAGAGACAACCCGGTGTCCGCACTTACACATCGATCGGTCACCCAGGACCTCCGAGCTGTGTGGAGTTCGCGACAACACCGATGTCACGGTGATGACGAGAATGTTTAGATGACGTTATTCATTGAGGTTATTACGAGAGCTCTCCCTCCCGTGTCACGTAACCTAACAGATAATAATTATAATAATATAAGTTGATTGCAATTTAGCGTGCGTTCTTTTTCCTCCTTCCCGGCGATGGAGGTTTTTTTATGTTTCACGGCGATTATTATTCAATAAATTCACTTTAATTTTAAAAAGAAACAAACCAACGACTTTTATTTTACCCCCTTTTATCCTATTTAAGAACTCACGAATGTGGCAAGTAGCGTATAAATTGCTACAGATACTTAAACGGAGAGAAAAGACTTAGGCTCTGCTGCTTTAAGTAAAAAGAGACAGTAGTGGATAGACTAGTTGTTGTGTGCGATAAGTATTCTGTAAAAACTAATGGTTAGACTTAAAGGTTAGATGATAGGGGATCTGGAGAATGATAAAATGCGAAGATGAGGGAAATGGAAGATGAACACTAAATTATTTAACGGTAATAAGTATAGCCTTACTTGATACTTGATTTCTAAGAAGGAAGGAAGAGAGAGACTGGATCGGGAATACAGTAGGGAAGAGCTCAAGTCATTGCGAGCCGCAGTTCAGACATTTCCTCCTCTTCTCCGATGAATATTACACCTTTCTTTGTATACAAAGACTTCATTCAACGGCTTTTCATTCTCCGCGTAATATCAGATACAAGACCCACCTTGCCCTTGTCTTGTGTCGTTGATGCTTTCAAGGTTTTACTTGTTTTAGCTCTTCTTCCCCGACCTCCAATCTTTTCTTTTAACTCTCCTCTTTACCTTCTTCCTTTCTTTTGCATTCACTATTTTAAGTTTTAAAGCGAGAACCTTGACGAGTTTTCATCAATTCAAACTTTCTTATGCATTGTGATGTTTTTTTTTTCTGTTTTCTTTTTTCTTTTTATTATTATTCCTGGAGTTTTAGACATTACATTGGTAATTTAAAGTAATTAAGATATTACCTTTATTAAAGCTACGAATAATAAAAATACATATTATATATTGTATCTTATTCAAGAACGTTATTATAGCATTTGGATTCATTGAAAACGCGGAACAGATTAAACAAAATTACGTAAATATAAATACACATGTTAAACAATAAATGTTGCTTCCTTATGAGGATGTGTTTCTCTTCAATTACCTCGGCCTCTCAACCACTCTCTAAATCTACTACTCCCCTCACTTAAATCTCTGCCTCTCTTTCAGAGAACTACCACCAGTCTTGTATCCTAAAACTTAACCAACAGATATATATATTTTCGTCTGGTGCGAAGTGAGGAGCTTCAAGATTTACAAAACTGTGTTTTTAAATACGACCCTCGCTGAATCTAAGTACTGCTAGTACTAGTTTAAAAAGAATTCGTTTCAAGTTATCATTAAAAGAGAGTAAGGAACAGATAAAACAAGCCGAGAAGCTTCAACGGTAAATTACATTTCTTATAGCGTAAAAATTTCAGTATATTATTAAAAATAAATTATTCTATGTTCTAAACATGTTGATATTATCATATATAAAATATGAAATAATTTTTGGTACTCTAATAGGACCCCAAACATATACTTTACAATGTAGTAATCAATATTACATGAGAAAAAGTCTATTTTACATTATCAATAATAAAACATAAGAGAATATTATTCTATCAAACTAAACGAAGAATTAATAGAAGATGAAGTATAACCCGAGGCTTGATTAAAATAAGCAAAAAGAATTTGTCATTATAAACAATATTTTCAAGTTTATAATATCATTAATCATTATAATCACAATTAATCAATATTATTTAAACTTAAATAAATGTCAATTGCATTAATTATTAATTTCTAATAAAATTCTTAATTTCTAAGAAGAAAACGCTGATTTTTAATCTTAAGAAGAATGGCACAGTGTTACGGTTACTTCTACAGTTTTACTACTTGATTTAGAAAAAAATGTATATTTAAAAATTTCTTAATATGTTTCTTTTTTATTATTTATATAAAATTAACGTGCAATAATCTAGAATTAATTTAACACTATTTTTATCATTATTTTCTAAATGCATCGCATAGTTAAAAATATATTTGTAAATAATTATTTGTTAATAAAGATAATATGCTTATTATAATCGATAATATATACCGATCTATTTGACCTTTTTTTCAACTGTATAATTTGTATTCTATTAATATTGGTTTTGAAATACTTATATTTCATGTACCGAAGGTATATACTGCAGAAAATTTTCTTTAATAATTAGCTTTGACATAATGAATTGCAATTAATCCTGTATAGTTTTTACATGTATGAATTTCATATATATTCATTAACCTTAATGATTTCAGAAATAAAATCATGTCATACAAGAAAAATAAATACATTAAAAAATGAATGGTTTTATGTATATTAAAAAATCTTTCTTCAATTAATTTTTATCTATATTAAATTATGTGCATAGACTGATTAAAAAAAAAACAAGTTAATAAGTATGTGAAATTTAATTTCTTTCCATATTTATTTTATAAATCTACAGCTTATTAAATTTATTATAAAAATAAAGTTTGAAATATAATCTAAAAGTATATTATAAAATTTCATATAAGAGCTAAATTCTTAAATATCTGTTTAAGAACCGGTAAAAAGGAAAATTATTTTAATGAAGACTGAAGTTCTTGGAGTATTAAAAATTTTATCAAATACTTACAATATCAATTTCATAGATTACTGTTTTAAATTAAAATATTTGTTTCAAACCATTTTAATAAGCAAACTGAATGATTAATTATATTTAAATTTGTAAATTAATTTTTCGAAAGATAATATATTTTAAATAATATTTAGATTTTATTGTATTAGCTTTTCTCGAATGCATGTTGATAATGTTTGAGCTAAGAGGATTATAAACTCAATTTCAGTGTACCTTACACAGAGTCTTATTAAACTTTAATACTAGTTGTTACTTATGGGAATCATTTGATAAACGAGTTGATTTTTTAAAAACTCTTATTTTATTTGAATATCATTAGATCTATATTATAACATTATTATTTAGAAATATTATTTGCTTATGAATAATTATGAAGAATTAGACAAACATGGATTATTATAAATCAAACAAGTCTTATTTTCTTAAGCATTAGATTAATTAAAATTCTTCTTTATAAAAAATTTACTATTTAAACAATGCTAATTAATTACGTATGTGTATATTTAATTATAACGTCATTCTTAAAACAATGAAGAATTATTAAATTAAGAACCAAAATATAATAAAAGTATAAATTACAGTACTATAATTTTTATAAATTATAATAAATATATTATAATTTAGTTTTATAACATTATAAAATACTCATTAAAAAAAAAAATATATATATATATATAACATATTCTTTACAATGTAAAAAGTATACATGCGGTTTTAGCTAAATAAAAAAGTATACGGTTATAAAATCTTGATAGTACATTTAATAAATTATTTATAGAAAGAGTTGAAAAAAATAGCGAGGGATGGGATGGGGGGCGGAGAGGGAGAGAGAGAGGGATAATGAGAAGGTAATAACGTGAGACAGAAGAGTACGATAGTGCGGGAGAATGAAAATAAGGCAGGTGGGATGAGAGTTAAGCGGCCGAAGTCCAGCCACGCAAGCATTGTTAGGTTTTCGTATAAATTTCTTTTCAACATAAATTCAAAGGGCTTGATGGCAAGAGTAGTACCGTTCATACAAAAACGTGAGGCTGTCCAACGTGAGAGAATGTCAGAAGACGAGGGTAGTTTAAAAGAAAATCTCTACTCATCTTTTCCTCTCACTAGCTCGATGCATTCATTTATTCAACATTTATTTATCTGCGAGAACCTTTGTATTCTTGTCTATTTTTTTTCCTCACCGATTTATGTGCACATTGTTTATCTTTCATCTCTATATACTTAAGTTTTCGTTAGAAAAAAAAACAATAACAAATATATAGCTTTAGTACTTAATACTATCAGCATATTTTTATAGTTATCATTCTTAAGTTTACAATTGCATACTTAAGTTTCCAACGAGTCTTCGATTAAATTCAATTTTTGTTAAATTATTTAAATAATAACATTTAAATAATGCATACATATATATGCACACATCGATCAATAATGTACAAAATCATCATTAAAATTATGAAAAAATATTTGTTATTCGCTTATAAAAACAAATTGACCAAGTGATTCATATAATTATTATGTAAAATATACAGATTTTCGAATTCAGCTCTTTAAAATATTTATGTAACTCAATTAAAGTAGAAACTGAATATCAACATTCTGAGGTTTCAAGAACATGAGAAATTAGCAGCTTTAATTTCGTTTGGTCTGAATAGCGTATGAGGACAAATACCAGTCAGTTAAAGCAAAATGTGAAGCATACCGGAGACAGACTATATATATATGCATAATATATTCCATAATTATGAAATTAATTTGAAATTTAAAAATTATAATTGGCAATATTTTTATAATAATTTAAAATATTAGGTATGCAATTAAATTATTCCAATTAAGAAAGTATAAATATTATAAAATTCAAGTAGTACACTCAAGATTTATTTATATTTTATTAGTGAACAAAATATACAAAATAATAAAATACAAAGATTATTTGGAAATGCACTATCTAACATCTTGAAAAGTAATTTAAAAACTGACACTGTAGATATATGATAGACTAAAAAACAAGAAAACGAATTGTTATAAATAAGAAAATGTATGTAGCTGAAAATATATGTAAGACTAGAAGAAAATAACATATTGTTACAAAGTAAAAAGACTTTGTTATGTTTTTTATATAATAAATTCATGTTTACTAGTATCGATATCCAATTTACTGATTATACAGTTAAGAAAATTACATTCAAAATGAAAAGTATTTTATTTTGTTTTCAATTTCGAATCACGAGGTACACAAATACTTTGTATCTAATTATACAATGTAAATATATTATTGCTACTATATTTAATCATATAATGGATTATATATCCATTTATTTGTAAATATAAGGTATAAAATTATGTATTTATTCGAGTGCAGACAAACGTATTTTGCATATAAATTAATATTTTGGACATATTCAGTTTTTCAAATAAATTATAAGGACAATAATTTTTAGTATATAATTCTTGATTTTTTTTCTTCAAAATAAATCTGTACGAAATATTACATTAAGTAATGTCTGCACCGACAAAATTTTACACTGTGTTATTATTACCAATGCTACAGATAAATTATCTATATATATATATAAATTAAATGTTGTTCTTTCACGAGCATTATTTAAACTTATTTATTAAAGAAAAACGTTTCACGTTAGATATTATTTGATCCTGTTTTTTTAAACGTATAATAACTCTCACCTTGGCATTTAGCTTTTTATTTAAAAATATTGATTAATAAAATGTAATTTCAAGCATTGCGTAGATATTTTAAAAACTTTTTGTTTATTTAAATGTTTTAAATAAAATTATTGGTGAAACCTACATCAATGAACATGTGAATTTTCAATCTGATTGAATATAAAGACTTTCGGTACCGCAGTCGATTTATTACGTTTGTCTTCGTTATCCGGAAGGGACGTCATTGAGGAGATATATGAAAAATAATAAATATATTATTTATTGAAGTAATTAAGTACTGAACATTATTTTCGCTACGTACCTCGGGCCGCAAAAGAATCTCCTTTCCCTAAAGGAGGAAAAATACATTTTTGACGATTTCCACTTACGCCCACATTCGCCAAAATAATACGCTGACCGTTACGCTATCACACACATGAATAGCATAATTCAACTTTTATTCGTCGCCAGTTATACTTACTTTCCACCCGCCACTTTTCCACAACTTGGCCCTGATCCTTACTTTCTCTATATTCGCGACTCTATATTCTCTATATTCTTTATTTTTCTTATTTCCAAATATACAACGACTATCTCACGGCTTTCATGGTACTCCTTCTTTAATTACATCATATTTCTTTCCATCTCATTGACATTGGAATATAAGATTCCTAACAATAATACCTCAAAATGAAATTAACTATGAATTAAGATAATTTTTTAAGAGAATCTTTATCATAATCATTATATAAGTTATATTAAAATATTTGAAAAAGATGCGTTATTCATTAAATGTTTTACTTTAATGAGAATAAAAATACTATTAGCAGAAATCATTTATTTATGTATTTATTTATGTATTATTAATATTAGACTTTTGTTTTTGTAAGGAGTAGCTATAGTGAAAAATATATAAATTTGAACTTACTTTGTAAAACGTTTATTTAAAAAATATTGATTAAAATTATGTTCTTATATTTTAATTTTGCAAACGGTTTTATATTTTATATTTTATGAAATACGAAATTTACTTAATTCTTATAGATAGATTATTTCAATGTAGATCACTTTTCAATTTCAGACTAATAGTTAGGTCAAATATTCATAATTAGACAGCTACCCTAGGTGGTAACCGAGACCCGTGAAACAGTGAACCAACTATTTACTGACTTCAGAGAGATATTTAATTATATTTAATAAACTAAGGTACATTATCTAATATTCAGTTAATTAATAATGTCAAAAAATAAAGTAAATATTCATGTATTAACTGTACATTAAAATAAAGAAAATTGATCTTGAGCAATCTACTTTAAGATCTTTTTCTATTTATTTTCTTTATATTTAAAAATAAGAATTATATTCCACAAGGAATAATTAAATTTATATGCAGTCGTAAGCCACTGGATGTCTATTAGGATATTTCCTTTATTGGCTCAGTTTATAATTTCATCAATGCATTACTTCCAGAATACAATTTTTATTACTCGAGTACTTTTAATGAATAGTAATTATAAAAGAAATAATTAAAAATAAATATTATTTCAAATTATATAAAATTATATAAAAAAAACGTATAGTCATTCATTAATAACTTAGATTTATTCTTAATAGTTGAATTTTATTATTAAGTAGAATATCCTGGAGATAAATCATAATACAGATCATAGTAAAAATATGTCAATGCATAAAATGTGTTAAAAATATAAAAATATAAAATATAAATGAGCGAGAGGATAATGTTTCTTGTATGTGTGTGTGTGTGAAATCAAAGCTGAAAACTGGTCTTAAGCGATCCGTGGCAGCAATATGTAAATGTTTCCTCTTACACGATGACGTTGATGGAAGCTCGCCATGGAAATGAAGTTTTGAATAAATCAGAGTGATCAAGCGGAGTAAGTAATGTTTGGCTAAAAGTGTGTCAGGCTGAGGGCGAGATGCCATCTGGGAGTATATGCGAGGCTCGTCCCATAAACGCAACTCAATCGCGTTCATTCGAATCCTTCAGCTGCGTTGGGACGAGCGATTGCGCAGACATTCAACGAGATTAGGCAACCGATTTGCGAACTCAACGCTACCGGATCCTTACGTCAATGGTGTCGAAAGATACTTCATCCGAGGACAAAAACCCTTCTCTCTTCCCCGCCCACTTTGCCGCATTTTCTTCTCCTCTATTGCCTTCTCCAATTTATCATCATCACCTTTATTCATCTCTCTCTCTCTCTCTCTCTCTCTCTCTCTCTCTCTCCCTCCCTCACTCTGATTTCTTTTCTATCTTTATTGTAACTTATCGTAATTCTTTCATATGCAATACACAATATCACTGGTATTTTAATATTTCTGGTTTTTACGTATACTTTTACGACTGGAGTCACCAGTTCGTATGCTAATATGGCTTTATACCGCGAACAGCGTTTCTGATAACTCATTGTACATTTGTATATGTTGTTAATGTTTCCAACGGATATTTAACGTTTTATAATTCAAAAATATAAATATCATGCTACAGATACTACTATTTACTTGCCCTTATTTTTTCGAAATATTTTAATTAGAGAAGTAATGATTTTATAAAAATATTAAGCTAAAGTAAACGTTTTCATTATTGATTCTTATCAATTATCACGTTAAAAATATACAGCATAATGAATCAAAATAAATAAATTAGTAATTAAAAAACAAATCGATAATTTTTTAAATCAATATAAAATTATTTAAAACAATTGAAAGAACTACGATATCTCTTTTATTACGAATATTATTCCATCATAGAATCATGAGCTGCTGAGAGGAATTTATTTAGTTCTACTCTATATGTCATTTGAACGTAAAAGAAATCCACCATCAAATCGCGATAGATTTCCGCTACTGATGGTCATTTCCGGCTTCTTGACTTCGATTGTTTTATCGTAACACAGATCAACTACGGAAGCGTAAGAGCTAGTTTTATCTAGTATCAGTAAAGCAGTAGCATATATTCATCTCTTACTCAGTGACAATTAATAATTAATTTTCTATTCCTATAACTATTACTTTAAACTTATTCGTAAAAATCGGTAATTTTTTCACCCCGTTTTAACATTATAAAAACTATTCAAGATCTCTAAATCTTTTTAATTTAACAATCATTAAATTGTTTTTACTTTATGTTATTTGCTATTTCACGAAACCATTATCCAAAAAAAAAACTTAATATTAATTTTTAATAATAATTTTCTAACAATTCGTTAATGATACAAATAATTATATACTCGTTGAATTTAAAAAAATTCATTAATTCAGTTTTAGGATTATTTTATGTTACAATATAAAACAAATTAAATCATGAGTATTAAAAAAACTTTTAAATTTGTATATCTTAATTTTTTAAAAGCCGTCTTTTTTATTTTAGAATTTTGTGGCTATTAGAATATTATTAACAAATATTATATACTTCTGGAATATAAATATGAATGAAAATTTACTAGTTACTGATTAATTACAGGTACACATGTGCATAGTAAAATTATAGAAGAGCAGAATACGTTCAAAGTAAAGAAAATTTAAAACCATTCTATAGTTGTACTTTACGATTTTGTTTATTGGATATCATTTTTTAGTACATTCGAGATATATTTGCATCATTATTATTAAATTGATAAAATCAATTACCTTAAAATGAATAATGTATATTTGTTATATTAGTATATTATTAAATTATTGTTCATATTATATGAAGCCGAAGTCTATAAAGTGTAATACCATTGTGTAGAATAGGCGATTCGGCTGATATAAGAGAATTAAAATTTATCTTAGTATTCTTTTTTCTAAAAGGATAATATCTATTTGAACCGATACTTATATCTTGATTACGGTATCATATTCTGAAGTAATATCATAATATATATGATCGATAATATTACGTAAAATTGTTTTCATGAAATTCAAGGGCTCTATTATTATATAATACTCGTGTGTAAATAAATAAATGTTAAGTTATTATTATCATTACTATTCACATTAAGATAACATTAGCCTTTATTGTGATATTGTAAATAAAATATGGTTTGTAGTTGTAATTTATTCATTTACTGAGCATATTTAAATAAGGACAGTTGTATAAATTTATGTGAGGCCTTATTAAAATTGTATGAACATGATAGAAATTAAGATAATTAAAATACTTAAATTCAAGAGTATCATGTAAAAAGTAGATGGGCGTATAAATTTAAGGGTCATAATCTCAAAGCTGACTGCTAAAGTCTTCTTATCCTATTGGTATACTCTTTATTATGTTGGTCCTCTTTTTGAATTAAATATTTTTAATATAAAGTTTTTTATATTCCATTCATTATCTATTTTTATTAATTTTACTAATTGAACAAGACAAGCCATTTTCTATTCGTATTGCTTCAATACTATTAAAATAAATTTTATTTATTCTAATAAAATTACTTTTCAATTAAAGAACGTAAAATTATTTTTCATTTGTAAAATTGTATTTATTTTTAAAAAAAATTTCATCCCATAAGAATGCAATTTATTTATTTATTTAAAAATTTATTTAAAGATCCATAAAATCTGATAAGATCTAAATTTATTTAAATTTTAATTCTTGTTTCTAATTATCTGTTTTTGATTCAATGTGTAGCAAATACAAGTTATAATATAAATTATGTCTAGTGCCAGATTAAATTTCTTGTTTTACTAATTACTTTACGATCATGAATTCGTTATGTTTTCATTTACAGGATGATTAAAGAAAAGACTAGGGAGACTAGATCACGCAGGATATTTTATATTTAATAATAAATGGCTTTATTAAAAATTGGCGCGCAAGGCATAAAAAAATCTCCGTCGCCAAAAATGAGGAAAAAAGCCAAAAAACGCGCAACGCTGTACAATATTTTAGGCTTATAATTATGTTTGGGTAATGATTTGCCGTCGTGGCCGAGAAATCGCGACGTTCGTAGCGGTCAATCCTTCAGTGTGGCTGCCAATACCCAGTTATTCGCAACGTTTCATGGATCATCCCGAGACTCTGAGCCGCGAGGAGATCACCGTCGTAATTGTGGATCTACCGCCACGAGATCATAGTGCTCCCACGGAAACCGCAATGTTTCCCCCTGATGATGCTGTTTAATTCACAAACTACACACAGTCCCTTCTACTACACGTACAGCACTAATTTTCAACACGCGCGCGCGCGCGCACACACACACACATATACGCACACGCACACAATCTATTCAAATAGAATAGGGACATTGGAAATGCGTCTCGCACGTGCTCCTCTTCGATTTATCGAGAGCTGCTCACAAGTCGAAGTACTCTCAAAGACTCTTAAAGAAATTGTTCGAGGCGAGTTCCTTAGGTTTTTCTTTTTTTCCTAGTTATATTTCTTACTGCCCTAGCCCACCCCGGTCCTCGGGCCGTCCACGCATAAGACATTCAGGATCATCAACAATTTAGAAATGCTTAATTTATACAAAATGCTGTTAAAAATCAACACTGGTTATTTGAATATTCGACGAGTAATTTTATATAAGCTATTCTGATGAATGGAGAATTAATATTCCAATAAATCGAATGGATTTACTAATGCATAATTAATATTTTTTGGATAAATCTGTAGTAAATTAATAGAAATTTATAAATAAATATATGAAAATATATATTAAAAAATATATATTAAAAAATCATGATTTATTGAAACGAAACGCAATACTTAAAGTAATTACCTTGCATATTTAATGTTTTTTTTTCTTCCTACCGAGCTTTCAATGAATTTATAACGTCTAAAGTTATGTCTTTTTATGTCTTTCCTATTGAGGCAATGCGATACATAAATACTTCATAAATATAACTGCATAATAAAAACGAAAATAACACATACACGTAAAAGCATTTTAATATTTATTTACTGATAAAAATTGTCGCTTGGATTATAAAAATATAAAAAATTTTTGGAATGCACTTACTGTTGTTAAAAAAAGTATTAACTGGCAAGATTGTACTAAAGATGTTGAATTTCTACATTGTGTAAGAATTTATTGGAGACTAAATATCTTTAATTGGATCGTAAATAAAGAAAATTTAAATTAAAAATCGGACGTAAATTTAATGTATAAATAAATAATATAATAATGTCTTTTACGTAAGAGAGTGTAAGTTTCAAATAAAATAAAAAATTTGTCTTTTTTTCCTTTTACTTAAATTTTATTTTAGGTTAGAGAGGTTTTAAATGGACCTTCTCTGATTAAGGCATTGAGGCAAAAATCTTCCCCATGTCCGCGTCTCCCTATGTCTTTTAAAGGCTCGTTCGTCGGCCTCCCCCCTTACGGCTGTTCTACATTCTTGCACGCTGGTTACAACTGATCTTACATAGCCATAAACGCTACACAGACATTATTACACTTTAGATTTTTGTCATTTATTTTTTAAATTACATTGAAATAAAAATTTATTGCCTTTAAGAATTAGTGTTCCCGCAGGTATATTATTTTAACATTTTCCCATCGTTTGGCCTCGATCATCCAAGCGAGTAAGTTTTAAAGCTCTTAAAAAAATGTCTAATATCAAAGAGGCAACATATTGTAGATGCGAACGTTTATAACTCGACAGTCGAGGCTCTGTCCGTGCCTTTTCCCCTCGGAACGCACGCCTCTGAATAGCAGATTTTCCGGTAAGAAAAGAGCGTTGTTAGGGCAGCCCGTTTATTCCATAATCCTTTTCGTATCCGAACCATTTCTTTGCATCGTCACCCATATGGCTTTTGCCAGGCGTCCGTCCCTCCACCTGATTGCGCACAATAAACACGACTACATTCGATTTACCTCTTTCTTCATTAACTTTTTTACTTCATATTCCTTTTAGCTGCAGTCGTTCCATTTCATGAATTGGGCAAACAGAAAAATTACACAGAGAATAGAGATTGAGAAAGAAGGTTCGAGGCAGGGTACAGTAAATGAAAATTCGAAAATGGAGTGCTGCAACGTACATTTTGACGTTCAAGCACATCCTAAGCAGACTAGTCATCGTACGTGCCTTAATTACTCCTACAATTCTGCAGAATAATTACACAATCGTTTCAGATTACACAATTCAGCTCCACAGTGCCTTGTATTACTTATCTCGGTAAAGATAAAAGATAATGATTGCTATATATTTCTAATCAAGTTATTCTTACGTCTACTAACGATCATGGAGAAAAAGAGCTTAGGGTAATGGGAAAACTACTTCCCGTCGGTAAAGTATTTCGGTTTTTTTTTTTTTTTTATAAAATTTAAAATTTATATATATATAAACTTTTCAGTAATACTGATTTAGTAAATTAAATTTTTCATAAAATTGCTTGAGAACAGTTTTTAATTTGAATTCCCGACCATCTTACTTCGATCTCCTACAAATGCATAACTTTAATCTGCCATACCAGTTTAATATAATGATCAAAATCATCAAAATAACATTATACAATTTATAAATACATATAACTATTTCTTTTTTGGTTCTAATCATATCGACAGAAATTATTACGATAAAGTAAGATTAAACTCTGTTTAAATAACATTTAAATTATAACAAATTAAAATACTGAAGAAAAATTTAACGGCAGATCATATTTAGTATAATATTTTTTAGTATTTTAGAATTTTTCCATCATATTTTTTGACTTGATATGAATCACATTAAACATCAATTAATTTCAATTTTATTATGAACATAAAGTCTTTATGTCATTGATTTTAAATTCTGTACTTAGGAATATGAGAAAATTTATAATTTTAATGATTATATTATTTAAGATAATAACGATGTGAATCTACTTGAATTAGTTCAAAAGTTCGAATTTAAATGTGTATTTAAAATTATATTTCAGTATTTTATAAAATATATTAACGTATGATGAACAATATGTAAATCGATGCTAATACATTATATTAAATTAGAATGTCATAAAATAATTGCAAAGTAAATTTTATATTTAAAAATCAGAATAACATTAATATTTAAAGTAGAAAAATAAGTATATCTTAAAAATCTCTTTATTTATTTTATTTCTGTTTTCAATTATTTTTGAATCTCTGTATGGATTTTTTGATGCAGTTATAGTAATCTTTTTTTTACTAATTATTTTGACATTAGAGATCTCGTTAGGCAAATTATTTTACATGCCCAGACTCACATTAGTGAATATTTTACAGCATTTTGCATTAAAATCTACGATTACTAATGTCTATTTGCTATTTTCTGTTAAAAATGTCTCCCAAATTACGGCTCTTACTTAAATGTTGATAATACATAGGCTACTCTATTTATATTAATACCATGAATTATTCTTATAAAAATTAATAACGATGATTTGTCTCATCAAAAAAGCCAACATTATAACTAATATTTAATAACTAATATCAAATAAAATAATATTTCATCACAAATAAATGTGAATGTTAAAAAAAAAAAGATGTCACCAGAATAAAATAATTTCATTGCATATAGTATAAAACTATTTTGTAATATATCAAATTCAATGAAATTTTAATTTAATAGAACTGTTGAATTCATTCATTCCATGTCTATTTATATACAATATAAATTATTATCCTCATGTATCTATACATAAATGTCTAAAGAAATAAAGTATTCTCAATTTGATAGGACCTCAATTATCTCTTGTAATTATACTTGAATGCACAATTACAATTTCCTAATAAAGTACCAGAAAATCTGCTGTAAATCCATCAATATAATTATGAGCCCACTTCGTTACGGCTTTTATTTGTAATGAATTCAATAAGAAGATTTTTCATTACGTCATTGATTAAAGTTCATTATGTTATTTTATGATCCTATTTATAGTCTTTGTTCACAACAGTTTTTCTTATAAACAGAATATTTTAAATGAATTCGATTTAACGATTCGCATATTTTTCTGCATTAAATACTAAGAACATAATATCAAATTTTATAAGAATAAGTTTTAATTAAAAATAAATTATTTATTTTTATGTTCTGCTGATATGGATAATTTTCTATTTACCTTTTTCATATAAATTTCGTTAAACTAATCCATCATATAGCCAATTATAGTTAAAGTATGTAGTCGTATATTAAATTGCATACACCGATTACGCTTTGTTGATCCATATACTTGAAGGCTCGCTTAGAAACTAAAGAAAGTTAAATTGAGTCAAAAATCATTGACGTTGGGTCGGGGTACCGGAAACTATGTGATGAGTCACCCCAATTCTCAATAAAAAAATCACTGACAAAAACAAATGAAATCAATTCTAAAACGAAAATTAATAAAAACGTAGGAGTTTGAAGAAAAAATTTATATTCATCATATAGGGAAGGTAATTAAAATTTCAATAATAATTACATACTTAGCAAGAGATAATTATAAATCAATTTATTGGGTCAGAAATGGATAATTTTTTTTTTTAATTTTTTAAGCACAATGTTGTGATACGAAAAAAATAGAATAAATAATAATAAAAAAAAAAGAAGATAAAAAATGGTCGAGCAGCTGAAAACTTGAAGCAGACTGAAAAATCAATGGCCTGCTGAATGATTTGTATACGGTTTTCCGGTAAATTATAAACATTCCCTTGAATGTAGTTGTAGAGAAAAAAAAGTTCTACATTTTAATAATCGTGAGATATATTATATGATTATTATTCAATTTTTTTACTTTATTTTATTTAGAATTTACTTTATTTTGTTGATAATTAATTTTAACCGAGAATAAAAAGATATACAAAACTTATATTATATCTTAATATTCTGAAAGGAAAGATAAATGTGGGTTGTATATTCTTGGGGCTTACGATTCTACTAAATATATTTTTTAATTCTAATGAATAAGTCCTTAAATTGAATAATATAGAATGCATAATTTTTAGTAAAAAATTCAATAAATTATTTTCAGCTAAAATTGCAATTAGAAAAAATTTACAAAAATTAAACTTTTTAATTGAAAAATCATTGTCATTATTAATTTATCATTTTCCATTTAGTAGAAAATTTACCATTAAAAAATATTTTATTCTAAACCGATTGAAGAACGGTGAACCTTAAAATTTTTTTATGTAATTGATAAATACATATTATTAAATTATACATGTTACATAAAATATATATTAATCTATGTATTTATGTAATGTGCGGAAAAGCTTAGTTTTGAAGGAAAAGGTCTAAAAAATCCAAACATTTTATAGAGAGAGGTAGTTCTTAATCTGAAATAAAAATTTCGAGGAGAATAGAGACAGTAATTCATACAATTTGGGATATTTCGGCAATTTAATTAGAAGCGTATCGGGACAGCAAAGTTTACCATGAAATAAATGTGAATTTAGCAGTAAATACATCGTAGGATCGGCCCGTCCGGGTGGCCGCCTCTGGTAATTCTGTTAAATTACCAATCAGCGAGGATTATAAAAGGAATGCATGAAAGTCAGAAATGAAAGGGAAGTTTATAATCTGACGCGAGAGATATGCCTATCAGTCTTGGTTGATTATATCCTCGCGAGAGTTAGAAACGTTTCTACCTCATGACACCGTTGGGAACAATTGATCCTGGATTGTTAATAGTATTTGTTACCCGGATTAAACGGCTTATTGAATTGTAGAGAGGAGCTTGCAAGAAAGGAAGGCGAATCTATAATACGAAATAATTTGGTATTGATTGTGAATATTGAACTATGAACTATTCCAATCGTTCAATGACATTTGATTTTAGATTTTTTACATTTTCTTCAAGATATACCGATTCAGGCAATTTCGAATTTAATATTTATTTCGTCATTCAAATATAGTTTATTATTTAATATAATGCCATTGCTAAAGCTATTTAGTCCGTAGATAAAGCTATCCTTTCAAATAGTTTAAATGAAAACAGCATATTTAACGGCTATAAAAATAGTTTAATTTATTAAAATAGAAAATATAGTAACAAAAACCATATCACTTGGTACAAATTAAATTAAATCTATAATATTTTTAATGTATTTTCTAAATATTTTATAAGCAATAATTTATTGGTTTCATTTTTATTTACTTGGACTTAATCAAGAATTTAATATTCTTCAAAACAAAAATTACCAATACTATATTTTGTTATCTCTATAGTTAGAGCATATTTTTTATTGGCAGTTACTTATAACTGTAAACGTACTGAATTCATACGAACTTGAAAATAAGAAATATAAAAAAAGGTCTAAATTGTAATAAAGAATTACAACAACAAAAAAACTTTAAAAAAATATAAAGAGTACGATAAAAGCCAAACATCAAAACTATAAAAAAGAATATAAAATATAGAAAGCAAACAAATCAGAAGTTAAATAAATCAAACAAACAGCAAGAGCAAAATAGAAAATAAGAATGAAGAGAATTACAAAAAGAAATAAATTATCTATATAAGCGTATCTTATACATGATGCATTCATATACTACGTAGGCATGCATGTGTGCATCCGTGTATGTGCACGGGAAAATTTTAAGGAAACGTAAATATAAAGGATCGGTATAAGATTGTTGGGAATCATGAATTAATTAGCGGCTTCGTAAATTGAATGGTTTCTAAAGAAGTTTTTTATTAGCTTAAATATCCTGAATTAATTAATAATTTAAGTATGATTAATGTGTTAAGAATCTGATCTGTTATTTATAAAATCTTTAATATTAAAGTTTATTCAATTGAAGGCGGTTTTCAATTTTACTAATAATTTCATCTCGATTTAGAATATAATATTTATGGAAAGAATTTTTAAATATTATTTTAATATGTTTTATAAAATACTTGTAATATTTGGAATATTAAAAATTTATCATTTACATCCAATAAGATATTTATAGCTTTTCAGTGATATACATGTACATACATTTCATTTTACCTTTTTAATATTAAACCTTTTAATCGTTAACTTATGCATATTGATGATTTATGGAGATACTATTATTACTTTTAAAGTTAATCTATCTATGAAATAACTTTATTTAATTGAAAGTCAATGCATTCGGTAGATAATAAAGCTCTAAAATATATAATAATTGTTAATTGATTAATTAATTTATTAATTAATATGCAGTTTTTTGCACCATTTGTATTTTAATTTATTAATCGCAAATTTTATTATTGCTAACTGTAAGAATAAACCAAAACATAATACAGATGTGCATTTTCAATACTATTGAATAAATTGTGGCATATGATCATGAGTTATGCAAGCAATGACTGACACCTACCGCACCTGCCATAATGTACAGACTGTAATATGCTTCGCCTGAAAAAACTGAAGCGGTCACAACACACGATCGTGTAAGGCCCTTTCACGAGCTATTACCATTTATACACAATCATGAATGTGCGCCTGTGACAATGGCACCCTTTATACAAGAACGTATCATGGTTTCTTCACCGCTACACCACCTGTATATACCAACATAATGCCCGTTCGGGTACATTGCTGTTTATACATGACGAGGTAATGCCCCTTCATGTACTGTTATCATTTCTAGACGGTATTGTCTGTCCCCTTCAACATTGCAAGCCCTTATACACAATGAGATAATGCCCCTTCACCAGCTGTTAACATTTATATAGGATCGTGTCAGGGCCCCATCAACAGTGCAACCGCTTATACACGATAAGATAATGCCCCTTGTATACGTGCAACCGGCTATGCAGGTAATTTAATGCCCCTGGCGTATCCTCAACCGCGTATACACGATAAGATAATGCCCCTACGAACTGTGGTCGCTTATGCAGTACAATGCAGAGGCCTCAGAATTAATGGCAATCATTTGTACAGGATAATTTATGCTAGAATCATGATTTTATAGCACTAGGTTATATTGGTAAGGTAACGGGCTCAGTAAAAATGAATTTGAAAAGCTCAATTTTCGCACACTTATCAAGATTAAAACTATTACCATAAAAATATAAGAGCAGGTGAATTATTATAGTAAGTCAATTGTATTAAAAATAAGATTAATTAAAATTAAAATTATGGTAAAAACAGGAACTCTAATCAGAATATTGCGAGAGCTCGTCAATATCTAATACAACTGATCTTCTGTTTTCAGACGACGTGCCTAACCGAACTGCCAGACGTAGCGCCGTGCAACGGAAGTGTAAGGATACCTGGAGGCTGCGAGGACTCACCGAGCAGCTGCGGCAGCACCAAGGACCCTCGTCGAGAGTTCGGGCCCAAACGCAAATACCGGCTCCTCGCCCCGGCCCTTCTCCTCATCGCGGCCCTCCTTCTAGGCGGTCTCTGTCTGCCCCTGCTATTACAAAGTGCCCCTGCGACGCACCAGCAAAGGCTGGACGTTATCAGGAGGATTCTCACTGAAGTGCCTCTAATTGACGGGTGAGCTCTGACGGGTTGAGACTTTCCGGCCGCCTACCTGACAACGAACGGCCTCTTATTATCCACAAAATCCAGCCACTTCGTTCCGACTGCTCTTTTATAAGCTAAACTACTTATCGATCGCTCCCACCTTTGTTCCGCCTCCTCCACCCTGACCCCCCCCCCCGAATGCTCGTGGGGCTATTTAGCCCTTGAGAGCGCGGCATTTGAAAATCGACGCGCGCGCGATCTGCCCGAGAGCTCTGCAGAGCCTCTAATCCTCGGTCTTTTACTCGGTGCCCCCCACTCGAAGGCAATTAAGATTCATCCACTGAATTTCTATGCTCAGCTCTAACGTCATCGCTACTTATCCCCACCCCGCCCATCAACCCATACCTCCCTTATGCAAAGAGATTACGCCGCGAGATTATATTGCCAAGAGATTAATACCATCAAACAATCTAAGATCTAGCAACAATCTATCCCCGACCTATAAACTCACATATTTCATATTTCTATAAACATATGTACATATATTTATTACACTTCTAACCGAAGCTTTCTCATTCGAAAGTATTCGATCCAACGCTTCGATGCTACGCGGGCTTACAGTACTTATTTATGCCAATTACCTCAAACGTGTGAGCATCTCTGCACATATTGTGCTCTTTCAAAGCTCTTCTCGCGTCGTAATCCACGTAAATAATAATTTCATTTGACTATATGAAGCCACTATACGACACAAATCAATTAAATCCCTACCATTTAAACTACGAAGAGTCTGCGATACGGGCAAAAATTTTATAATCCGAAAAAAAAAACCATCCTAAATTCATAAAGACTCGCAAGGGTAATAAATTTAATGTGTGGAAGCGTAAGCTTCCCTTCCTCATTACACGCAATCTCATCCTAAATAATCCTAAACGTACATCTTTGTCGGCTTCCACGTCCGATTAATTCAAATTCAAATTATTTATTTATTATCAAAATACACATCGCCCGCGTTATTTCGTGCTCCCATTTCCATATTTTCATTTCCAAAGACTTTATGTAGCCCACAATTTCTATTGTTTTTCGTGCACGACCTGCTCACTTTTATACTTTAATGATATAATTTTAAAAATTTACGAATTTTAAATAATTAGCAGCCATTTTATTATAATCCTTAATAATTTCTTTTATTCTAAAGCTAAGATATTACTTCATAAAATGTATTAGCAAAATATAGCTTCTTTATCTGCGTCTCAGATATGAAATTTAACAAGCTCTACTTAATTAAGGAAAAACTATTTTATTTCCTGCTCATTTAAAACATGAATTTATTTCCGTGTTCTTAAAAGCATATCATAGTTATAAATACGAGACCTTAAAGCATCGGTATTCATTGTAATTGTATTTTCTCGCAAAGGCAATTTTTATATTTCTTATATTGTTTTACTTTTGCAGGCTTCGTGTAGAAATATTTAATTAGCAATGATATTACGATTTATCATTAATCTCTGAATTATTTGTATTTTATTACTCTAAATTATTATTAGCTAATGAGATATTAGCCGAATATAACTAAATATAAATATAACTAAATGAGTTTACTTCTATTTTTGCATTATTAAAATATATTTTTTACCGGTATTAGATAAAATTTTCATCGTTTATATACGTGTTATTAAAAAGCACTTTCGAGAATTTTATGTTTCCGCGCGTAAAATGTTAAATATTTAGAAATAATTTTAAAAGAATTAATAGAGTCATTAAAGCATTTTCAATAATTGTCCATATGCGTAATATACATATATAAAAGAATTCATTAATTACATTTATTACCGAGTATTTAATTTCCACTTTAAAGTAAATATAAAATTTTAATAATATTATATATAATTCAATTTGTTTATATTAATTATTAAAACCTTAGACGTGCAATAATAACATGGCAAAATTATATCATTGGAGTAGTATTTAATAATGTATTCAATAACGTTAAAGATCTTTAGCATTATCTAATGTAATAAGATCTAATGCCGTAGAATAGTTTTGTGGGAGGAGTGTGAGGCTCGAGTAGGAGGGCTAAGTGGATACGTTCTCTTTTATTCATCAGGCACAACGATTTGCCCTGGAATGTTAGGAAGTTCGTACATAATCAATTGGGAGAAGTGAATCTGAGCAGTGACTTGGGCAGGGTTGATCCCTGGGCCAAATCCGACTGGAGTCACACGGACATACCGAGGTTGCGAGCCGGACTCGTTGGTGCACAGGTCAGTACATGAGTCGAACTTTTGCCCAGGCATACTCGGAGAGTTCGAGGCCACGGGCCGAACAAGCGAAACACGCGCAGATCTCGAGGGCTAAATCTTTTCTGCCGGATCAAAGCTCCGAGTCGCGCTCTATCGAGCGTACAAGTAGCCTCACTTGCTACCCGTTGGTACGCCAACTAAATATTCTCCCCCAAATTTATCCCTTACAAAATTATTACGTATTAACTCTCACTACCCCTCCCCCTCCCCCCTCCCGCACCCTAAATCACACTCTCGCTCGCGCTCTCGCTCTATCTCTGTCCGCGACTGTGCCCCGTGGCATAGTGATATGCTTGTGCACAAAGACATTGGCATTATCCTTTTAGGGCTTCTCAAAGTGAATCAGATTATTTAGTCTGCGGATTATTTTATGCGGATTATTGCATGCAATACATATGCGCTTACAATACGTGCGGCTCCTTTTAAAATTAGCATATCAACACATTTCATACTTAAATTCGCATAATAAAAACAAGAATATATAAAATAAAACAGGCACGTGGAGCTTTAGCCGAAATGAAGGAAGTGATAAACGAACTACTCAAGGATATTGCAGAAAATCAGCTCGAGTCGCGAATTTCTTTAATGTTCGTAATACTCTGCTCGTACACAATTTTTCACGTATACGCTATCGTGATCATGAAACTCCGATAGAAAAAATGAGGAGAATAAAGGAAAATCAGAAGTTTAGTCGAAAAGACATGAACATTACTAAGAAACGCGAACATTGCGAAAAAGTTCCGAATGCTGCCAAATACGTGCGGGCTTAGTTCCTCCAGATCTTCATCTCATTCCCCCTTTAAGGAATTTCTCTTTCTTTTATAATGCAGGATCTTTTCCTCGCAGCTTCACTTATCGTCTGGCAGAAGGCTTACTTCTGTTTTCCCCTGGACGTGATAATAACCATCATAGCATCAAAGGAGAACTTTCCCGCCGGAGTAAATCGACTATCAAATTGACACGAATGATAACTCGGATAAAATTATTGATCATCACTGAAAGCATTACAATTTCTTACTAACACTCGATTACGTCCTTCAGAATTAATATTGCGCCCCTCTCTCCCTCTCTCTCTCTCTCTCTCTCTCTCTCTCTCTCTCTCTCTCTCTCTCTCTCTCTCTCATTTAATCTCCCTTCTAGCTCCTCCGCGGTTACGGATACGAAAATTATGAAATCATAATTTTCAAACGCAGTAATTTTTATTATAAATACAACATTTGATTTTTTCAGTCATGAAATTACTTAGAATATAATGTAGTGTTCCTTGAATTACTCCTTGTATTCATTTAATATATTTTCCTATTTTCCTATTCCTTACATGAAACCAGACAAGAGATTTTCAGATCTATTTTCATTATTTCAAATCCAATTAAACAATTAATCTAATTAAATAATACAACAAGTAGTTAGTCAGTTTAATTAGACTACGTTGCAAAGACTAATTGCGAAAAGTTTAAATTAAAATTTTTGAATACGTATATATAAATATATATATATATATAACATACATACGTATACTTAGATGCAGAGCTTTTCTCAATAAATAATTTTTACAATAAATATGAAATTGTACGCTCGAAAGATTTCTAAACTATAATTCTACAATTATTATTTTAACTTAATTCTTATTTTATACATAGAAATCCAATTTTGTAACAATAGATAATTTTATTTAACATAATAAATGTATATAAATCTCGAGTACTATATTCTTAATGGACTACACTAGTCAGTTAAAAATTTAAAAGAGCACTTTACTTCTCTTATGGAGTACATGCAAATTAATAATTAAATAAATCTTATGTGAAGATCGTAACTTTTTTGAACAAAGAATTCTCTACGTTGAAATATAAAAAGAATTTTGTAGAAAAATTTAGAGAAAAAATTATATTGAATTTTTAAATAAATTATTTTATCGGAGAGAATGAAGGAACGTAAATAGCGTTTATAACTGTATTATTCATATTACTATTTTTGTATTGATCTGAAATAAAATGAAATATTTAAAGGATGTACCAACTGGTTTACGTGATTTACCAGTGTACGAATATAAAAATATAAATATAATAGGATTAAATATTTGTTCAGGTAACGCGCAAGAAGATTAGATGATAAAAGTTATGATTTGAAGGGAAATACGTAATTAGTTAAAAAAGGGTTGACACTCGTCAGCGTAAAATGCACGATCGCCTTGAGGTATATCCTATACGGAGACGACTCGTGGTTACAACTGAGTTAAGCAAGTCGGAGCTGTTCGAGGTAGGTGCAAGGTAACTAAACTCGGAGTTGCATTCAAATAATATATGGTAGGTATAGAGGGTTCCTCTAATTGCATGAGCGCTTAACTTGATCTTAGTCTCTTCTCGACGCCTATGTATTTGAAACTTCAATCTGGAAATTCTTGAGCAGACGGATGCTGAGAAGACGGAGTACGCTTGGGCCAGGAAGGGGGTTTGGGGGCTCTAGCTGGATATAAGGTGGCTGTCGATGAAGCGAGATACCGTTGTTAGAATTCTTGGCTGGACTTTGGATAACTTTAGCATAATAATGTTTAAGTTTGAACTAAGACACCGAGTCTGGCCGAACGTATAAATTCTGAATTAGGGTTATGATGAGATTGTACAACAGGAGATGATATATTTTAACGCTCCGGAGTCCGTCGACCGAGACGAACTTCCTAATTTTAAAATTATATCACACTCTATGTGTTTTATAAAAACTACTTGAGTACTTCATATATTATTGAAAATTAGAAAAGTTTACAAAGTATGTTATTGCAATAGCTTTCAAAGATATTATTATTATTATGCAAACTTTTGTCAACGCAGTTTATGAAAATCTTATAAAATACTTTATATTGTGAATTATTTAAATTATAATTTTCCATGTGCCAATAAATTTCTTGAATTATATGAAATTTTTTTATTTATTTTAAAAGATTTTTCAATAATATTCTCAATCTAGTAGCAAAATAAATTTTACCTTCTACGTATTAATGTTACATAATTATTTTTTAGTAATTTTTTAGCCGTATTCCTTACGCGCCCTCTCACTATGCATAGCATGCATCAGCTGTATTTTACCTTTAATGTATTTTAATATGGAAACTTCTTTCCCAATGTTTAATATGATTTCAAATTTATTAATAATTTATATTACTTATTCATATTTTCAATTATACTTACCTCTTGACAAATATGATATAACTAATATTATAAATATTATATAAGTAAATTTCATCTTATTTAATTATTAAAAGATATTTCATAAAATTACCTTTCGTAAATTTTTATTTAAATCTAATCTAATTCTATAAAATGAGCAAACTGATCGTTTCGTACTTGCACACGAAAATTATAAAATAAAAATGACAACATATATATATATATATATATATTTATACAACATGAGTGTATACGTAGGTACGCATACAGAATTATCACCTCTACTAACTGAATTTAGTTAATTTAGACAATCATTTAAATATTAATAATTGTAAATGCCGTTACATATTTAGGTATTACCGTACGCGCATAATAAGTATAATATGACAATAAATGAACAAAAATGCAGCGAATTAAATATTTCTATAGTTGGAACGGAGCGTTCTCGAGGTCTATAAAATCTCAGAGAACATTTATACAGATAATGTAATGCATTATTCCAAAAGCAATAGAAAAGACGATGTAGAGAAACTGAGAAAGAGAGAGAGAGAGAGAGAGAGAGAGAGAGAGAGAGAGAGAGAAGATAGAAGTTATAATGGTATTTATTTTAAATATAATAAATTGTATTAAAAGTCAAAAAGCATATAAGCTCGCAAGATTAATAAAAAAAAAAAAAAAAAAAAATCGACATGTAAAATAATATGAGGCAAATAAATGTAATTATTGGTATTTAATCTGAATTTACATCGATGGAAAATTTACAATGAGCTCAAATGGAGAGATGCGGGAGCTAATAAAAAAATCTATAAAATTCTTTAAAACTAAAGAATGGAGGAGTCGATCTGATATGAAACTGAAAAATCAGCTGAACTGAGAGAGCTTTACGAAGTGGCAAAGAAAAGGAAAGCGAGGGCTGCTAAATCCCCGGGGTGCGAGGCTTTACAGAGGCAGAGCTCCTCAGCAACTTCCGGCCAGCCGCTTAAGCTTGTCCCAACGACCAGTGTAAATACGCCGCAGAATCGCCGAGCCAGAACCGCTCCGCTTCCAGATGAGACTACCCAGAAGAAGAGCCATTCGCCGGGAGCTCAAGCCAAGCTTTCACCGAACCTAAATCCGCTGGACCGATCACAGCCCAGCTTGCTCCCTGTCCACGAGAAGCCCCCCCCCCAACCGCCCCTGCATCCTTGATAAACTCCACCGCGACCCGCTCGGCGGGCTTTTCTCTCTCCTCCTCTTTCCCCACTCCCAACGCTACGTCTGAATGTGGACCAATGTTTGCTCTGCTTCGAGGACATTAAGGCAAGTGGCCTCCCAATTATTTTACATTGAAATTAAGGGCTTTCCGGCATTTGCTCTCTCTCTCGCTCTCTCTCGCTCTAGCTCTCTTCTTCTTCTTCTTCTTCTTCTGCTTCTTCTTCTTCTTCTTCTTCTTCTTCTGCTTCTTCTTTTTCTTCTTCTTCTTCTTCTTCTTCTTCTTCTTCTGCTCTTCTTCTTCTTCTTCTTCTTCTTCTTCTTCTTCTTCGTCTTCTTCTTCTATCCGCAAATCGTTCCTTATAGACATTCTTTCTATAAATTATTTATAATTTTCTTACTATTTTACTATTATTTATGTATTTATTTTTTATTTGACGAAACCGTAAGCTTCGATTAAAATTATTAATGTTTCCTTTAAATATGTACTTTTTATTTCTTAACCGCCCGCGTAAACGAGCATATTAAACAACAAAAGCCTTAATAAATTAAGTCTTACCCACAACATTAACGTGATTATATGGCAGGCTCTCAACTACGATGGACGTTTATGGCCAATGAAAATTCTCCAATTGTTATCCCGATTTTACAACAGATTTCATTTATCTTTCTGATCACACTCATAGACTGCAAATATAATCATTAAAATATCAAATTATAGAAACGTTTTATATGACTCGGACATATAATTTTCAAGCCCTATATTGATATTTAGTGCAAGTGATTCTATATTACGTAAGATAATTTACAAGTCATAAAAAACAAATAAATAATATGCAAATAATAGATAAATGGTAAAGAACAAATCCACACATACTCATAATGATTAGATATACGTAGAGAAATGAGATGAATAGTTGAACTGACAAGAAAATTACATATTTGTCATCTTATGTGCAAACACAGATATATACATTTATTTATACTTGTTCATAGATAGGTATAAGCAAATGGTAAACAGAGTAGTAGTCTATTTCATCGTCCGATTGCAAGATCACTGTAACTAGAAGCAGCTTGAAGGAAAATTAATGTCTGGAGGTAGGAGCTATGGCTGGCATTTACCTTTCAACGACAAGTCGAAAAGCCGATTATGCCTCGATTACGTTGAGCAGTCAAGGGTACGATGAGATGTCAGTTTGAGATATATTTCTTTTCCTATGCTCTGAAGAGCTCGAGCAATCCTTCCACGTTATAGATGAAGATGAAAAGTTTATCGGCCACTTTATAATTTATGATGACATACTTCTTTTAATATTTATATTCTTTCTACTACATTTATTATTAAAATCAGTAAAAGATTAACCGGAAACGATAATGTAATCGTTTCGGTTTCTCGTATAAAATACGTAATTTCTTACATTTTTTTATCATAACAATTTAATTTTTAATGTTATTTACTTGTAGACAACCGAATTCAGTTCACTTAAGTTGCAAAATTTCTTTACAATTCTTTTTTTCAATTAATATAGTTTATTGTTAAAAAAAATATAAGAACTATACTTATTTGTTTCATATATATATATATATATACATATATATAATTTATAAAAATTAAAAAAAAAAAATTAAAAAAAAAAATTTTAAATAAAATAACAAAAAAAAAATTAAAAATAAAATAATTTTTTTTTATTTTTTTATTTTTATTATTTTTTAATTATTCTTTTCTACTTCAAAAAAAAAAAAAAAAAAAAAAAAATAATTAATAAAAAAAATATAAATATTACTAATAATATGAACTATTTCTAATTGACGTATGTCAGAGATTTATTCATTTACAAATGAGTAGCTATAGGAATATTATGAAAATGGTAAAGCATTAATTATTCTTTGCTCAAGTCAGAAGAAGGCATATTCATGAAGGCTTAGACTATTGATTAACATATTCCCACATTTGCAATAACCTTATATTAAAGTTTAGAATATATGTTCTTTAAATTTATTCTCTCCACACTTACCTGAATATACAAATATATCGATCTACTCCTTAATTTTATGATGAATCCTACTAACCTTACTATAGATTTTCATAACTAAATGAATATAAAATTAAATTATCTTACATTAAATTAAACGTAAATGATTGTAATATTATCCTGCGTTGATTAAATACATTATTTGCAATTTCGATCTATTATTTACAGAATATCTAATAGTATTAAGAATTATTTGACCAATTCTATTTCATCAAAAATAAATATGCCGAATTTTATCTAACGCGTACACAATTCCACTAACTAATATTAAACTCAAAAAATATTAAACATTTAATAATGAATGTGTATAAATAAAATTCTCGTGAAATATTAGCTTTCATTTTTATGAATAATTTATTCTTTCTTTCAGAGATTACTGAATACATTAAGAAATACATAAATAACAAAAAGAAAAAACTAAATTCCTTCTTTTATATATTTTAATAGCGTATCATATTGACATAAAGTTACTCATTCTTCTAATATTACAGTAAGAATACGAATTTTAAAGCAAGAGAATATGTGGGACCGCAGGAAATCTTCTATTTAAAATGAAGCATAAAATATTACTTTTATAAATTTTGTATGCTTGCAGACTTTTTCTTTCTAACTTATAGAACACGATATATTTAATTTAGGAAAACTTGTAGATCCTAAACCATATCATGTTATTTATATTCCAAATCCTCTTATTCAACTACCAATCTTACTTGAAAAATTGAAGTTTGAAAATATTTTACAAATCAGTTATAAGACAATCGTTGAGATTCACAACTGACTTGTGTAAATCCGCTTAAGTAAAGAAAAATAAGTATTTGGGAGTGAGTATAAGGATTGAACTTATTTGCCATGTTAATACAGCTAATGATTGACATTAACTTATCAATCATCCTTCAGTAAGTTCTCAACGCACCGAAGATATATTGATATCGCTGTAGAATTTTGACTTTCAATAAAATCGAACTCGTATCAGCATAATTTTTATATATTATGGAAATTGCTTTTAGGACGCTCAACTCATTTGAAATAATGTTAAATAAAAAATGTATTGTATACATTGAATTCACAATTTAGCAATTAAGCAAGTATATCGGTAATATATTTAAAGAGACGAAATTTGTGCCAATAGAGTTTTATTGGAAATCAATATATGTAATATCCTTAGTTTGCCAAACTGTAATAATAATAGACATATAGCCGTCATTGAAAAATAAAGCATATACTTTATGATGTATCGAAAAACTTAAATGCATTTTAACCTACGGAAATCTTTGATAAATTTATACATTTTTCATGATATTTATAAAAGGAAATTGTTAAACTAATAATTCTTTAATAAATTTCTTTTAATAAATAAAATTATTACAACTTAGAAGAGTACTTTATGACAATGCGAATGATAATAAGAGGTATTACATCCTTTCTTACTGTCATATTAATAACTTATTATTATTTGGACCTCATTATCGAGATTCAGGGCTGTACGTACGTAAATCTTATAATCATTATAAAGCTATTTACAATATCAGTAAACAATACGGACAATCGAATTTTATACAAGTCTATAAAATGAGATTCAATTTTAATGTCACGGCTTTAGGAGGCACAGTGCACGATGCTTTTGATAATAAAAATGTGGCACTTGAAACTAAAGCCATAAAACTTGTCTAAAACCAATGCGTCCGAATTCGCTATCAAACTTAGCTATTTCGATCCATCAATTCTATGCAAACGATGGTCTACTATAGGAAATTTGAAACGGATAAGGGAGGAAATACCATGTCTAAATATCAAGAGATATTTTACTTCTCTCAAAGGTTTTATACGTTGTTAGATATTTTTTTATAACATGTTTTTTTTTAAATCCTGAAAATTTTTATGAATTTCATAATTATGCAGGGCATATTTACAAATTGTAAATATAAATATTAGCAATGACCTTAATCGTAACAAAAATTTTAAATTATATGTGAAATTTATAATATTCTTAGCATAAATATTTAAAGCTTCTTTTTTTTTTAAAGAGAAATCTATTTATTACATTGCTTTAGAGTCATAAAAATGTATCACTTGAAAACAGTCACTTAAACATTTGAAATGTATTGATTAACAATTAGGTAAAGGTATATAATTAACACACGTTAAATAGGAAATATGAGCCTAAGTGTAACATGTACATATACAGTAATTATTCGAGAATAATGATTGACTATCCCTGGTACGCATTGAAGCGATCAATGTTATTAGTTGAATGCCCGATGTAAAGGCTTGACCGCAATAGAATATAAATAAAAGCGTTTATTATGCATGTAGATGCGAACACGGTATTTAAAGGATTCCACATCTCCTCAATAACGAATACTCTTAATATTTAATTGCATTAAATAACAATAATTGTAGGAAATATTCGTATAATTCGTAAAAATTTTACCACAAGTTAAATGGTATATTTCACTTTGTCCGGTTATCTGATTTATTCTATTTAAATAAAACTTAAGTACTCAAAATTCACGTGGCTTAACTTGATCTCATTAAATTTATACATTTTTCATTTGAATATTATATGAATTCTCTAAAAGCTGTAAAAGTAGAAAATTTAAGCTTCTTTTCTTTTATAAATTTTTTCATTATATATTTTTTTTATAATGGACCAAAAGAAAATGAACTCTATTATAATACATATTTAAATACAATAAATGTATTTGTCAATGACCTTTAAGTTAAATATGTTTATATATATATATATATATTAAAAACTAAATTATTAAATCAAATCGTGTATTTTAATTGTTAGACATTTAATTTAGACATTTAATTTTTTTTTGTAAATAGTAAAATATATAAAAATATATTTATGTTAAGTACTTCATTATATTTAAATTATTCCAATTTGAATGTAAAATTTATTTTATATGATTTAAAATTGCTTGCCTCATATACTTTATGTAATAGAAAACTTATGTAAAGGCATTTGCTGTTCAAATATTTGTTTTGTTTAATATTTGAATAATCTAATATATATGAAGTATTAGAACACTTATATTACAAACAACAATGTATAATTATTTTATTATGGACTGGATTTATATACTTCATAAAATAGTATAAAATAAAAAATATATCCTTAATAACTTTAGTATTTAAAATAATATTTAGTTCTAATTTAATTTGTTACATTCCGATCTGTAAATACAAGGGAAAGATAATTTTTTAGCATAATTAAATGTCTAATCTAGTTTTTATTTTATTTAATTGCAAGTTAATATATTGATATTATTTAAAAATTAATTCTAAATAATTTTAACGTCATAGAAAAAAAAACAAAAATGAGAAAGGCATGATATTACAATTATTTAAATATTCTTCTATTCAAATTCACCAAAAAAAACTTATAATATTTTGCTTTTTAATATATATTTGTGAATTAATTTTAATTTATATTTGTAATTTTAAAGTTTATTTTAACTTGTATACAAATAATACATTGCTAAAATAGAGGATATCTTTTAATATAAATAATATATTATACAAATTTACGTCATATGGTAACTATTGTGCAAACATATATAATAATTTAAACATTTACATGAATTAACAACAATGTTGTGCAAAAACTGATAAAACCACACTGTTCAATTTGTTTGTACAAAAAACCTTTTTATTTATTATATTAATATTAGTTATACGTTTTCCAACATCTTGAATTTTCTTATTCTTTAAATCTTTATGTATCTTATGCTAAATAGTATTTATTTAGTATTATGTATAAAATAAAATTAATAACTTAAAAAGATTTAATAAAACTAGTGTCTAACTGAGGCCACTACATTTTTTTTTTTCATATTACTATGAATTTCGGTCATCATGTTCATTAAAAAGACCTTGAGTAAATTCTAAAATGATTTGGTCGAATAAAGAAAATGATTAATTTTGAAGGCATATTAATTTGTAGGCATAATTTCTACAAAAAATATATTCATATTTTAATTTCTATTTTGTGAGTATAATAGCCGTAACTTAGAACTTTAAATATTATAATTTTTAAAAGACACTCAAATTATTATTTGGTATTTTAAATATATATTAATATAATAAAATATATTTATATATTTCATAATATTGAGCTTTATTATACAATTCACACACACACACACACACACACACACACATATATATATATATATACAATAATTCTAAATATTTACGAACATAGCTTTGCATCCGTGCGTCATTATTCACACAGATGAGCAAATTGTATAATGGACTACGTATGCTTTCATAATGACAGTTAAAATACATTCACCGTTTAGATGATGACCCGTAAATAAATGGATTATAATGCTCGTATGTACATATAAATAAACGATAGTGCATAGATGAATAGAGTTGTGCAATCTCAATGTCTCCGTAAGCTAATAAATTTTCATATAAAATAAGTAGAATAAAATTTTAGAAAATGCTTCTGTCTTCAGCATCAGAAAGTTGTGAGAATTAAATAATATTGTGATTGAGTTATCTCAATTTATAATTTTCTCCAAATATGAAAATATATGAGTTTTTCTATAGACAGAATATAATCGATTTTTCTGAGAACATTAGTCTTAATAGCGACAAACGTAAAACGAATGCTAATGTAGTTTTTGAGAATTCGGTGTATGAGAAATATCTGCTAATAGTCTGCTTGTATTGATAATTATATAATCAAAATTTAATTTTTCTATAGATTGCTTCCTTCATTCGGCATGATTAAATGCCAAGCAAACCTACATTTTTTTAGATACGTATGCGCATGTTTTCTGTTTTTTTTTTTTTTTTTTTTTATTTATTCTGTTCCGATTAAGCTTACCGAGTATACGAATTTTTATCTATAATAAATTTGCAAATATTCTTTTATATATTATAAAATTTTCATTTAGTAATTTTCGTACTGAAAGGCTTGTAATTTAACTTTTTAAAAGAAAATGTCAAGCACGTAAGTGATAATTACCTAATCAAGTATTCAAATTTAATTATTAATGACTATTATGTACCCTGGACTTCGATTGATAATCTTTCTCCAACTAATTTCACTGCTACATGGCTGTCCTTTTAGAAGTCCGATGGACTTCCGCAAAAGGTATTACAAATTTTAATTCCTTTATTCCCTTCATCAGCTGTGAACGTCTATTGTTTTTTATACGTATACTTATGAATTTACATTATATCAATATAACATACAATAATATAAATTAGTTTTTTTTCCTTCAAAAAAATAATATCCGAAAATAATTTATATTTTTGTTTTTTAATATGGTATCACAGCACGAGTTTTGGAGTTTCAACTGAAGTTACAGAATATATATTTTACGCGAATATAGTATTAAAGCAAATTTGCTATGTTTTGTCATATTTCAATATGATTTAATGACAAATAATGATCACTAGAATACTTTGTATTCGTTGTATACTTTCGTCATTCGACCGGAAACTTTCACATTGCACATTATCCAGCTTTGCTTAACATACAAATTAATAAACTGTAACTATTGTTAAATTTATTTAAGAAATAAGCAATTTTAATGGATAATTGAATTCTACATAATAATTTTAATTTCATAGTTTGAATGCAAATAAATATTTGAGAATAGTTTTACGGCGCGTCTGGCGATGAAACTCGACGCGATTGCAAGGGTTACGTTAGCAAGTCTTGATCTTCATTAAATTGATGTTTTGCGGATAAAATCACAAAAGAAATAACATTGATTGATGACTCGAAAGAGTTATTTATTGGCGAATTATGAATTACAATTGATTTACATTAACACTTGTCCTTGAACTCGTGAGATTTAGCGTCATTCTTGATGAAGGAGGGGAGTGAAATGACTAGCCTTTTTTTGTCTTAGCTAGTAATTAGGCAATTAGATGGCATGCCGATCGCCATGTATTAGCCGCTAATTGCGGAGATAGAAGACAATAGGTCAAGTAGCATGTGCATGATTTGACTGTTTCACTGCAGGTTTAAATTTGAGGAAGTACGAAAAAGATGTCACCTTGATCATTCGCTTTAAAGGGCAGTTCGCACTTTAACAAATAGTATATTAGCAAAGTGAATATTAGTGTTAAAGTAAACAAGTTCTCAAGCAAAAGCAAAATTATACGTGTTTTCCATCTGAAAGCATCGTATCGTGTGCATTTATTCAAAGATCCAGAAGCACTTCTTATATAAACTAATGAAACGCCTAAGATTTTGAAAATTCATCAGGAAGAAACAACAATACAGTACATATAGCGCTTTAATTTTAATGTATTACAATGAACAGAGCAGCAGCTTTGAACGATAAATGCAACGACACTTCTGACTTAAATTAAATACTCGGTTAAAATCCTTCAATTGATGCAAATACTAAGTAATACTTGAATAAGAAAAATACGTATATAAAATTTTAGCACAAAGGGCTGTATTCTCTTTTAAATAAAATAACAAGGAGGGATTATTAGTTAAGCTTTCGTCCAATTTTTTAGGATGAAAATAAGTTGTCAGTGAAATTAATATAATTCATTCGTTTGAATTCGGTATTAAATAATGCACGACAAAGGACAAATTATTTTTATTAAAGAAATTAATAAATTATTAAAGAAATTATAAGGAAGATATTAAGAAAGAGAAGCTGATTTCGTTTATTATTAAACTGCTCATGGGCATGGACATTAGCGGATGGCATCTATCGCCATGGAACCACAAAGTAAATATCTCAACCAGGAAGAGCTTCGGCTAATTACGAAAGCGTGCATATGCCCTTGCGTACCTGACCATGCAATGGTGTCATTGATCCTGATTTCGCAAAATTGGCTTTGCTTTGTCGCGAAATGCACCCCGAGGACCATTAATATCCGGCAGTCTCGTATACTGAAAGGGCATGCATAGAGAGCTTATACAATCTCGGTCAGACGAAGAGAATGGCATAAATAGATAGATAGATAGATAAAGAGCGTGGGTGAGGGTGGGGAGGGGATGGAGATCGGAAGGAGAAAGAGAGCGAGAGTGAGAGTAGGAGATGCTTGAATTTCCGTTGCAGTCAAGTCGATTTCGATTTGGACTGAAACCGAAAACTGTGCCTATATGCACCATCCCTGTCCCAAATCAAACTCTAGATACTTGATTAAAAGTAATCAATGGATACCGATCAATGATACAATAATACATAACTAAAGAGTGACACTAATGCAGAAAGAATGTCTACAATTGTCGTATTAACCCTTATAGTTTTCACTGCCTTCAATTAACAATATGATTGTGCATTAATTGTTTATTAATACAAATATTCGATCAATTATGCATAGATCAGTAATGTCGCAAAATAATTTTAATTTTGTATTTTAATATAAATGAAATTATCGAAAATTGTGCCTAATTAAAACGCTAATTAATGAGATTTTAGTCTACAAATTATTATGTAATACATACATCTTAACTTTTCTTTATTGAATTAAGACTGAAATATAAAAATTTCAAAAAATTTCAATACATTTCTTTAAGAAAATAATAAATCTGCAACTTTTATAATTTAAATTACCAGTGCAATATAAAAATAAAATCTTTAGAAAAGTTAAATTATAGAAGAGTAATAAAACGAATTAAAATTTCATTAAACAAATGATTTTTTTTTTATATATAAAGTAAAAAATTATCTTCACGACATTACGAATATTTTAATAGTCTTAACAATAATAAAAAGTTTGAAAAAGTTTTTTCTATCGGTTCATTAAATCTTTAATAAATAATTAACCATTTTAATGAAATACATCTGCATATAAATACATTACTTAGCGTCTCGCGTACATGAAAATTAGAAAATTAAATTAGAAAGTTAAATTAATCTGATTTTATTATATAAAAATTCCCTGTAAATGAATAATAGATGTGAAAATACATATTTATGCTATGTATAAGGTAAGAACACTAATGAAAATAAATAAGATTCTTAGTAATATAAAACGAACCAGTGCAATGTACGTGATAAATTTAAAAAGATTTTGGATCTCTACAGAATGAAATTAGACAGAGTCTAGCACATACATGCACATCTTCAGACACGTCTTTAACATAAAACCTTATCCTTTTCTCCATTCGGCGATAAGAGATTGGAATACCATGACAGCTTATCTACAAGAGCATCATATTAAATTTGCACATACGATACCTATCATTTCGTTTACACTATCATTTCCCTTTTGTGTTAAATTCTGTTTCAAAGACAATTTATATTGATCGTAATTTTTTTACTATATATTTAATTTTTTCGAATTAATGAAATGAGAATAATTTATGAATTTTACTGAATCTAATAATCTTTATTTTTTCAATGTATTTACTTTCAAATTTTATAAATTTTGTACTTATTTACACCACGAAATAAAATATTCCTATTCCATTATTTAAAATAATATACACTCATTTATTACATTCTACTTTAAATACGTGTAAAAACATATTTTCTCTATATAATAAAGAAGCACATGTTTTTTAACTACAAAATATAAATATAAAAAATATAAATAATTGGAATTTTTATAAGAATATTTATACTTATTCTAGTTATATGCCAATTTAATTATTCTTATTAATACTTATAATTTACATCTTATTTTTTGTAATAATCATAATTGTTTTGTATCTCATATGATTTATTATAAATTAAAATTTTGAAAAACTATGAGACAGTATCGTACAAATGTTACATTAAATAAAATATAATGTTAAGGCTATAAAAGTAATAGTACATTTAAACATAAAAAAAATTTATACGTGAAGAACAACTCATAAGACAATGGAATGTCTTGAAGATTATGATACTTTACATTGCTACTTAAAACATTGATTCAATTACTTTGAAATCGTGTAAACGAAATTATTAAAAAAATGAAAATGTATTTAAAAAATTTGAATAATTTGAATAACTATGGAATTAAATATAGTTCACGGTTATTAAATTTTTGAGCATTTTCAACGCTATATTATAATTAATAATATATTATTATTTATTATTATATATTATTATTTATTATTATATATTATTATTTATTATTATATATTATTATTTATTATTATATATTATTATTTATTATTATATATTATTATTATTATTATATTATTAATTTATATTATGGATCTCCTTAGATTTATCGATGAAAACATAATTTTTTTATTTTTTCCGAGCAGGTATTATTAACATACATAGGTACTAAATTACGTGGCTCTCAACGATTAATATCGGACATAAAGAGAATTTCACAATGGTTCCTTCATCAACAATGACACGATGTCTCGAATGCTCGATTGGTATATATTGGCAGCTGACATCGTTTGAGTGTCATTGACTATTTTAAAATCGCAAACTAATGTCGAGATATATAGAGATTTAAAATAAAAGTATTGAGCATACCGCGATTTAATGTTCCTTTAAACTTCAAATATAAAGAATTTTTAGAACATTTGAAGAACTATAAAATTGTTGAAACCTTTGAGCTTCTTTCAGTACTTCAAGTATGAAATGGACCTCTTTTGTCTCCCATAGAAATGAAAGCTCTGTTTTGACGACAGATCTAACATAAGGAAAGAGCATTAAAGGTAATATCATTCAACTTGCTTTGATACTTCTCATATCACAATACGGTGAAATATTGGAATCTGTCAAGTTCAGAACTTGTACTATTTTTTACTCCAAGCTCGATAAAGTAATTTCTCTATGATTATTAAGTTTGAAAATAATCAAAACAAATGCAGTTTTTATTTAATTATTCTTCAATAGATAGGTATATTTTAATCAAATAGGGCTGTCTTATAAATCAATCTAATTATTCGTATGGGCCAAAAATTTAGTGCCTCTTTTCTTTAATAATTGTAGAAAGAAAATATAAGGAAATACAAGAAAATTATTGGCATTTAATTATGAAATATCAGAATCAATTAAATATGAAATAATATAATTTTGACAATCTGTAAAATAATCAATATTCCAAAGCTCATAATGTAATTAAAAAATTAAAAAGTATTAACTACCAAGGAAATAGACTTTTTTATAAATTAAATCCCTTATAACTTTAATTTATATATCTGTTTTAATTTAAGCAACAAATATATTTCTGTATTAATATTTTCATGATTTTTAATGTACTGTATTTTATTAGTACATACGTAGTTTTAAATAATTACTAGTAAAAAAAAACTACTAAATTTATATGCTATTTTTTGTTAATTAAAAAGGTTTTTTTTTACCAAAAGACATTAATAGTTGAATATTGAATGAATATGAATATAAACTAGAATTATAAATTAAATTGTAAATTAAAAAACCTTTTTCGAGGATTTCATGTGCTAGCTGATATGAATTAATAAAATTTAGCCTTTTATCTACCCTGAATAATTTTTTAAGATTCTTAAATCTTAAATAATTATAAAAAATAAATATTTTTAAATATTAGTTCTATGTCTTCAAATCATTGAAAATCTAGAAATTTAAACAAAAAATGAAATTACATATAATATATTAATTGCCTTTAAACGATACAAATATAGATATTAATATAGACACAATATATAATACACCGCAGAAAAATAAAAATATATGACATAGCTGAGACAAATGCATAAAAGCTAGTGTAGATCGATTTGAAAGAGAAATATAATAAGTTGGTAAACTATGATATACTTTTCAACAGTAATGAAAGCAAGCAAAGAAGGGTTAACTATGTTACAATGAATATAATATAAAATAATATTCTTAGTTAGTTTTAGTTGTACGAATATGAAAATAAATAAATTTTAATAATAAAGTAATAGTATATTTTATGAATATCCGTAGACTCACATTAATAATACAGTTTATAGTTAAAGATAACTAAATTCTACTCTTTAAAATAACATAAACCATATAAGTATTGATTCATATATATAATGTGTATTAACAAACTTTTACATAACTAGTTAAATTGAATAATATTAACAAGTTATTTTACAAGATTTTAATATGTAAAATAATTAATCGATCGATATCTCTATACTTATTTGTCATACTGAAAGTCTTTTAAATACAGAAAAATGTTTTTATTTTAATATAACGATGCATCAAAGACATGTACGTTACAATATTTTTTAATTATCAATTTGGATTATTAAAAATATTTTCTTATTAATATACACATCTGTCTCGTTTTAACCTTTTAATTCACTATAGAATTTTTATTTCATAAAAACAGAAAGAAACTTATTTTTTCCTATCAATAAAACAAATTTCATAAGTGCATAGCGTAATAATCGTATTGTGAGTTATATCTATTACTTTATATATTCAAAATAAATATTTTGATATATATTATATTGTATTATATTATATTATATTATATTATATTATATTATATTATATTATATTATATTATATTATATTATATTATATTATATTATATTATATTATATTATATTATATTATATTATATTATATTATATTATATTATATTATATTATATTATATTATATTATATTATATTATATTATTTATCAGATTCCTGTATTTTAACATGATTAAAAAAATTATTTCGAATTTAAAAAATTATACGTCGAACAAACCGCAAACTATCGACCGTTTAGATTGGAATTTAATTGTGAAATTAAATTTCTAATATTACTGATCTGAATCTTTTTCGTTTGTTTATATAATTTGTAAAGTTGCCAAATAGTAGCAATCGTTTCAAACGTGATTTATTTATTAAAATATAATTAATTAAAAAATTATTAATTAATTATTATTATTCACATTATATTCAATGTTATTTGTAAAAATATTTCAACATATAAATGAATTTTTTCAATTACGATAATTTGAAGAGCTAACTTTTACAGTTTCATAATTGAATTTTATTTCATTAAACTCAATAAATTACTTTAATATTAACTATGACTACTATTAATAATAAATTCAAAAAATAAATAAATATAAAATAAATATAAAATCTTTTTTAAAGGCATCAAAAATTTCGTATTGTTTAACTTTTATATAACTAATATAATTAATGATACAAATAAGTCAATAAATATAAATAAATACTATTTATAATAAATTATAATAATATGTAAATGTATTACTGACATTTAAAATATATTTTAAAACATTTTTGCAAATCCGAATAAATACTGAAATGATATACTGATCTTCATTCATTATTCTTTGCTAATGAAAATTATTTATAATAATATTAGATAGTAACATATCTCTTAAAGAATTGCATATATATATATATATGAAGTCAATACTATTAAATAATCAGAGAATTTATTGTGCTATGACGTATATAAGTCATTGAGCGTTTGGTTTGTCGCTGCGCTTATGATATAATTAATACCAGAATTAAGAAGAGTTTAGACATCGAAAGCCCAATGGAGCTTACTATCAGTTACGGTCGAAAGATCTCAGCTTCGATTTTCGTTAAATAAATCTGTGTACCTTTTCTTTTGAACTTTTCATTATATTCATTATATTCATAATATGGCAAAAATATCATTATCTGACACGAATGGTTTTGATTAAAAATTGGCTAAATATGAATATTATTAAAGATAATTTCAAATGTATAATTTTCTTGAATTTTATTCTAGTAAGTTTTCATCCGATATTGTAAATTTAATATTAATTATTTATTTTGTCCTATTTTTATAAATTCTTTGAGGAAAGTGAACGAAGCTAAATGTTAAATAATAGTAAAAGAAACGTTTATATTACATCAATTTCAGTTAATATATCTTTTAGTTAAATTAAACTTGTTGAATTAAAATTCTACATTTATAAATATCACTGTATGAAATTATGAATTTATTAAACGAATCCATATAAAGAAAACTTTGTTTCTATTTTTATGCTATTGAATATGTTTTAATTTTCATAGATGAATCGTTCATTCCATTCTATTGTCATCCCACATCTATCGTTACTTCATGTAATTAAAAAACGTTTTTTTGACAAGTACAATAATGAGAAAAAGTTATATTTCTACTTTCATACTCATTTGAAGATAAAATATATAAATGACGTATAAAGTGAAATGAAAAAAGTGAATTAGGAGATAAATCGATTAACGTTATACATCGGATAGCCGACTTTGTTCTTGAATATGCATTTCATTGAATTGCACTTCACAACTAGAGTTAATTGCTTTTTAGTTTGAAGTATATACATATATTTACAGCTTCAAGTTTGTTCTAATTTGTAAAAATTCAATCTATGAACATAGATACATAGCTCCCGATTTTTTTCTTCCATTTTTTCTTTTATTCTCTGTTTTCTAAAACAATTGACTACGAAGTTCATTTTGTATATTTATCTGGGATGCATTGGATTATGGTTGTGCGAACAGCCGAATAAGTATAAATATAATTACGAATAAATATATATAAATAAGTCTAAATTCATGAATGGTTATTTATTTATTTTATATATGATCGCTAATGAGTTTACTTTTACAATAATGAAAATAGAGTTAGGAAATTAGAAAATGAAATTTTGAAATGGGTCAATATATAATTGCAAGTGGTGGTGACATGAAAATGAAAAACAGGATTGAGGAAGAAATTTAAAAATCCATGTAACGAGGAGAGAGAATGAGAGAGACGATGTAAAATAAAACGAACTGAGCAAGTAAATGGGTCGAATTGCAAGAAAATTTAAGATAAAAAATTTGGACAGAGATTGATCGAATCATTGAAACAAAAAGAGATTCTGATGGAAGCCAAGAATTAAATCTAAACAAATAAACCACTAGTCAGATGAGATTCTAATATGTCGATAACTAAAACTACATTTGATTAAAGTAATAAAACTAGTTGCTTGATTGCCAAAAAAATTTAATAAAATGTTTCGATCGTTATTTTTAATACTTTCATTCACCCGTATATATATTTGATCATATAATTGTAAATATAGTAAAAAGAGGCAAGGAATTTTTATTACTTTTATATACATTAGCTACATTATTACTTATATAAATACGAGTTGCATATATATATATATATATATACATTTAATTGGTTAGTTATTATTTATTAAAGATCTATATATTTTTTATTAGTAAATCAAAACAAATTTTGAAAACTTATCACTTTTAAAATTTAAAAGTAAAGAAGCTTCAAAAATTATTTTAAAATGAAATATTGTAAATGATATGAAATAACTTTTAAAACAATATTGTACACGAGTATATATGAATATCTGACATTATTTTAATTATTTATGTTTATTTTAAAAAAATTTTTTATATATTTTCATTAAGTTTATTAGTATTTGCAGTTAAATTATAACCTACTCATGTATTATAAAACATTAAAATTTAATCTTTATAAAATTATGATCATTACTGTATTATTTTATATCGTATCTAATCATAGACTATATACTGTAGAATTTTTATACCATCAGAATAACAGGTTGAATAATAGAAAACGAGAATAAACTTTCTTCCATTTACGTATATCTACTATATTACTATTTACTTTTATGATGTATGTATTACATATCTTAATGTATATTTATTCCTTTAATTTTTATAAAAGTATTTACTGCTTTTAACTTTTATTATGTAGAGAATTCTTAGGGGCTATAGTATCATACATGAATTATTATATATACATAGAATTCCATAAAATATTAAATACCTAAGGATTAAATGTGTGTGATGCATTTAAGTAGATTCAATGTAAAAGAAATCAACTTATTACAATAGGAATGAGCAAATTATAAGCTATAGTCAATAGGGAATTTATAAGTTTCTTATTTTTTGTATAAAATATTTTATGCTGTCTAATATATCTTAAGATGCTTCGGTATTCTAAATATACTTATTTACTTATTGTAAATAAAAATAATAAAGGATATTAAGTGTTGTATTCATATTTATTCATCTCTTATTCGTCAACTCAATCAAATATTATAGGAATGTATTAAATATTGACAAATTATGGCAATAGCGATACGTAACTTTGTAATTGTATCCTATACAAATTTAATATTTTTGAGCGTTTTGATCACACGATGACAGAAAATATTTGTACATTCTTATATGCTAGAATTATAGTTTGAATCAATTTAGCCCAAACCATGCTCAACGCTATCAATAAAGATAATCTTAATATAGCAGTATATGTTTCTTAGATTTTCGATGTAGTTCGCATAAATGAAATAATTAATAAAACTAATTAATTGCCATTATTAGTTGCTGCCATTGTTAGTTGTATTATAGGATTTAGTAACGGAATTTCTTTAATCTTTTAAATCCGGTTCTAACTCTACTGATAATTAGCACCACTAGTTTTTCTAATCGAATTAACACATATATATGACAGAATGTAGATAATTCGGTATTTAACAATCATACTCGGCATTAACAATTGTAATCTGATGTCGTGCTGATTAATATTAAGATATTAAAAACCTTATATAATTCGTTAATAATTCTGAATATTTCTAACATATATTGTTAAGAGTAATACATTTAAACATTATTTAAACAGGTTTATTTATCTATTCATTATATTTTGTGGAAAATATGAAAGTTCTTGTAAATATAATTTTTTATTACAATAAATATGCTAACGTAAAAACGAAATGCTTAAGCTTAATAATTCCAAATATCCAAAATAAATTTCTTTTACTACTCCTAATATTTGAATACCTATTCTCTAAACTAACACATACAATTTTTTCATTATTTTAATACATAATATAAAATATTTAATACAAACTGATTGAAAATATACTGTATGAATAAGTTTAGAATGTGCAGTTTAATAATTATTAAAAAATTAAAGTGTATGTATCGTATTTACATATCAGATAAATTTTAATTAAAATTATTGATTCACTTTATATTAAATTTAAGGAATATTAAAGTATTAAAACGAAGAACTTTCTTAATTACAATTTTCAAATAAATTACGCGTTTCAATTTTCTTCTGCTTAGAAATAAAAAATTAATTATTGAACTAATTAAAATAGTTGTTTCATTTTTTCTCAATTACTTATATTTCATAAAACTTAACATGTAGCATATCTTACAAAAATTATCAGCAATCGAAGTAATTACAGATTTAATGAGAACACGCGAAATTCGCTGTTTAAGAAAATGAGCATCGCCAATATATATATGTACAATTTTTTAATTATCCTAATAAACAAAATTAATAATTGTTTGAGCAATTCTTATTATGCAGCATAAATTTCTAGTAAATAAAAAATTTACTCATTAAAAGTAATTTATTTTGTTTTATACCTTTAATTTAATTACAAACAATTGGAAAATTTATATTGAATACTTGAAACGAGTTTAAAAACCAAATTTTACTTATAATATAAAAAGTATTTCATAGAAGACTAAAGAAGTAATAAAATAATGGAAAGCAAATAATTTTTCATTTTAGAATACCACGAATATTTTAGAAAAGGAAAAAGTAATTTCTTCATTTCAGAAGAAAAAGTAATATTTCAAATATTAGTTTTATTCTACAACTCTCAATGTTTTTATAAATGTAAATTTATTTCAATCGTAACTTTGTTACGAGAGTATTATATATAAATGCCGTTCATAAATACAATATTTTAATTTCGTTATTATATTTTTCACAATACTTCTTCTGATTCTATGGTAAAACTACTGAAATAACGAATTTAGATTGCTGAAGCATTCCGTACATTTATGTATACAACTATAAAATGCTTTTCCTAGAATCCAATATCTTCTTTCTTATAAAAATAAATTTAAAAAGAATAGAGTTTTATAATGCTTTGAATTTTCAAATTTTACGAATATATTTAACTGTAAAATTAGATTAAAAAACTCAAATTGCTTAAAATGATAAAACTCGGTAACGGTTTTATTTCCTAAGAATTTATGAATTTAAAACCGTTCACGCCGCTCTTTCAAGTGAATATTTAATAGCATTATTTAAAATTTTTAAATTAAATGATATGTATTATTAATATTTTTTATTTCTTGTAATTAGAACAACCGTAATCAAATTAAAAACCATTATAATTGTCCATACATTAAAGTAATAAGAACATAAGGATAAAGATTTATGAAAATTTTCCTTTGAAAATTATTCATACATTGTTATTCATACGTTGTAAAAAATAATTAATAAGACACACGTATAATAACATGAAAAATTGCAGATTAATTGAAAATCATAAAAAGTCATGACTAAGGAAAAGTTCCATTAAAAATCAATACAAAGTCAACAAAATAGAGAGAGACAGAGAGAGAGAGAGAGAGAAAGAGAGAGAGAAAGAGAGAGAGAAGAGAGAGAGAGAGAGAGAGAGAGAGAGAGAGCGAGAAATGTGGATGGAAGAGCACAAAGTTATGGAAGCGTGTACCCAGTAGGTATGAGTGCATTTAAATGAAAGCAATAACATAGACAAGAAGCTACGACACAAGATGTGAGAATCTCCTACTAATTCAGAACAATAGAGTTATTGAAATATTAAAGTAAACCACAACGCGAATCTGTAAAGTTAATATCTAAACATTTGATGAATTATAATTTCTTTCAACTCGAAAATGAAAAGAAACAACTAATTATTAATTAGTTAAATTCTTTAAATAATAAAATGTTATTGTGCATTAATAAAATATTGAGGTTCTGAGTAAAATTTCGTATTTCTTAATTGTTGTTATTCGATATACTTTCAATATTCATTAAACTGATTGATACATATTGCAACAAAACATTTGATACTTCATTATAATTACTCTCAATTATATTTTTTTTTAATACATTCAAATGCCGTATCATATAAGAAGTATATTTTTAATTACTCATAAAAATAACTACTTCTTCTATTTGCTAAGCTCTAGACTAGCTAACCATTCATAGAATGGATCCTCATGCTACTGTCAAGCTACTGTAGTTCATTCTACACTATTAGTGATGTTTTATTAGAGGCATTATCGGCTGTCGTTACCACAGTAGTAATAAATAAACAGGGTAATGTTAAGTTAGGCTAGCGCAGTTAGTATGTGCCTGTGTTTGCTCGTAGCTTTGCTTTAATACGGTTTCATTTGGATTGATCTTTCAAGAATAGCTCGAAGTTCTTGGTGCTTCCAAAAGGGTTTGACATAATCACTCTATGCAGTAGCCTTACCTATCTTCACCTTGACTTTACTTACAAAAGATATTTCGAAGTATATATATATATATATATATACACATATATTCTGATTTATATAATTTCATTATTTTTCGTTCATGACTTAAACCACGTGCTCAACCTTAACGATTAATGTATTTTTATATTAAATCTCGTAAGAATAATATATGAGTAAATAAACATTTAAAATATAATAATGATTATATTAGATCGTATGAAACTTTATGTTAAGATATATAAATTACAATTATACTTTTTACCTTATAATTATAAATTTTAAAATATATAAATTATGTCAGTAATATACAGTTTCAAAAATAACTTTAATTATATAATAACATTTCCATCATTTACAATGGCTTCATATTGTAAATTATTATTAGAAAATAATTTTAATAAAATTATATTTTTAATATTTTATGAAACCATGGGATAACCTCTAAATTTTGTTAGTATTAATTTATTGCTATTTTTTAACTAATAATTATCCTGGAACAAATGAAAAAACAAACATATTCATACTCAGAAAAACTAATACCTAAAAATATAAATAAATCTAATTTATTTAATATAACTACAATTCTCATCTTAAAATAATAGCTACTGAAAAGAAACGACAACACATCATAAGATTCGTATAAAAACAATGTTTTTTGTTTAAGAATTTTTTATCTCAAACAAAAAATATGAAAAATTGTTAATAAAAAAAATGTAATAATGCAACGATTCTTTTAATTATATTACTGAATAAAATATATTCTAATTAAATTTGTCTGTTTACTGACTTTTAAATGTTTATGATTTATAATTTCTTAGTTTATGGATCAAAATTTATATCTTATAAATGTACATGTTTTTGTAATACTATAAATTAAATAAATATAATTAAAAATAATTAAAACTTTTGAAGTCAATTTGAAATGAAAGAAATGAAAAATTTTAAGTGTTCATTAGACGTAGCAACAAGCATTGGCAAAGTTTATAAGGTAGGATACATTTCTTGAAAAAAATATATATTTTTAAAATAATTTGTTTCAATTATTAATTTTTTAAAAATCTTAATAATATCAAATTAATATATATATATATATATATATATATAGAAATAATGCCAATAATGATATAATAATTAGATATTTTATTCAGATGAAAAAATTATTTTTTTTTTATTTATAATAATATTAAAAAAAAATTACACAATTAAATGAAGTAGTTTTGGATAAATTATATTTAAATAAAAATTAATGAAATAAATAATGAATAATTATAAATATGACTTGTAAAGAGGAAAATAACAATAGTCGAATCGTCAATACATTTATATCTGTATAGATACGTACACGGAAAGGAAGGGAAAAAGGAAAATGGCAAAAGCGTAGGAAACTACCGGCAAAATGCAAATAAACCTCCAAGAAACAAAAGAAAGAATTGTACAGTTCCAGAGTTGAATATGAAAAATAAAACAAAATAAATGTAAAAGAATAAATGAAACAGGAATAGAGGAGGAAACGCAACGATTTGAAATTCTCGGCCCGTTTAACATCACAAACTTATAGTGATCTTACTCTAACGCGCTTTTACTTCTATTAAAGAATCTCTTTCTGACCTGACCTTATCCAATTTAATTATCGAGTCGTAATCTTTGTCTATATCGAGTCAACAACTCATCAACTTCTAGCTCTGCTCCTCCCGTTCTTCCTCCTGCTATTTCGGTCTCTTATAAATTTCATTTACATTTACAAAAAGTAAAAGAATAAACTTTATTGGAAATTCAAATCTAGAATATCCTATTTCCTCTGTCCTTTAACAAAATAAATAATTCAACTTCTGGGAAATTAATTTTTCATTAATATTTCTTATGCACCCACTAATTACACCAAATATCATTTGGAATTCACTCATTTTTCATTTTATATATATATATATATAAGTGAAATTCTTTTTATTTTTAACGAAAATTATTTATTTCAACGAATTTTTATTTTACGTAAATTTTTTTGGAACTAAAATTATGACCATATTACTTAAAATGACTTTAAAAAATTAGAATGAAATTGCTTTGTCATTTTATTTTTAAACTTTTTATTTTCTTCTCTATAATTTATCTTTAATTGATAAATTGTTTTTGTATTTCCTTGTTATCGATCGAATATAAAAATTACAGAACGAGTATTTCACCTTTTCATATCTTTTTATAATACTCTAGCTCTCGTATTTTCGTATTTACTTTCTTCAGTACAATTTTTCATAGAATTTAAAATTTCTCAGGTATTTTATGATGTAGATGATAAAATAACTTTAAAAATAATAACAAAAAAATAATCGTATAATCCAATATTCAATAATATAAACAATGCAGTTATAAATTTAATCCAAATAAAATGTATTGTCATTATATTCACCATTTAAAAATTGCCATCAATAAATTAAATGTTCTCGGATTAGAATTTAATATACACGAAGTATTATTTCAATTACTAAATAATGTAAATAATTATTCTATAACTATGATTATAATAACCATTACACAATAAATACAATTAATAACAATTACTATTGGCAATAAATGTATGAAGTTGACTTTAAAATTCGTAAAATTATTCTTAAAAATATATTTACGTATATTCATATAGAATATATTGAAGAGACATGTTAGTATACGTAGTGGTAAATAAAATTGTATTAAAGCTATCGAAATTATCAGTATTCAATGTAAAAGAAAATCCACAGATGTATCCTTATTCGTTTCAAAAAGTTTCATGTTAAACCATCGACGGAACAGTAAAAAATTGATAAAAAATTTGCTAATTATCAATAGAAAATCTCAGTGACAAGTATTGATTTAAAACGGAGCTTAAAAGTCAAATAAAACGATAATTAAAGATGAACTAAAAGATGTACATTCTATTAATTCAGTTGCTTTAAAATATATGATAATTTTATATGCAGGTAATTTATAAAAATGAATGCTTATTCTATAGTATGTTTGAATAGAAATAATATGTATTATGAATTAAGAAAATAACTTACGCTTACATTGAAATCAAGAATTGTGAGAGATAATATTTAGAGTTATCGATTACGACAAATTTTTATTGTAATTAAGTATTATTTACGCCTTCTGCTTCAAACGCTCGCATTTACCTTTTTTATTACTTAGTATTATGTTTGCATCTAGTACCTCTTAATTGAGTCATGCACAATTATACTTAATTTCATAGCTTCGCTAGCTATAGCTATTTATAGTATAATACAGCATGTATATATGTATAAATATATATATATATATATATATATATATTTATATTCTAAAACTTCACTTCCTAATGGATGGAGGATAGGTGGTCCAGACGGGAAAATACTGATGGTCTAATTCTGTCACATTTTCAACGCTTCATTCTACTTCGTATACATTGTGGATTTCGAATTTATTCATGGATTTATATCGTATTTGATTAAAGTGCTTATTATGCAAATTCAATCTCCAGTTCTCTTATATCTTAATGTGGAAAGATTAATAACAGATGAATGGAATAATAAGTGCATTTTTTATATTAAGGAATGTTTGTGAGTCTGTAGTTGGGCATCTCTTCGTTATTCATTTTTATTTAAAATATTGCCTTTTAATTGGTAAAAAAATGTAAAAATTATTAAAACGGCGTTAATTAAATCGAACATTACAGTTAAAAACATTAAAAACGGATTAAAACAATATTATGAGAAAGTTTATACTTCAATAAACAAAATAAATTTGTTTTCTTAAATTATTAATATAAAAATAAAATTGTTTCAAAATATTCTATATATATTTATATATCTTTAAATTACAAAATATATGAACTAATGTTCATTACGGTGAAACGTTCAATTAAATTTATACTAATATTAGTAAAATGATAATATTGAAAATATAAAAATTTATTCATATGTTAGATTTTAATCTTTCTATTCTTTTGAATTGATGTTTTAGTTTGACTTTAATTTAAATAAAATTTATTTACAAAAAATAAATAGCTTTTGATTTAAACTAAAAGAACAGTAAAAAAATATTTTATTGCTTATTATGAAGAATATGAACGACTAAAAAATACACTGTCATTTCAAATGCATTTCAAATATTCGCAAAAGTAGTAGTATTATGTGCGCGTGCGCGCGCATGTGTACAGGGGTGTGCGTGGGTGGGTGTATACGAGTGTGTATGTAAGTCTGTTTGCGCGCGAGCTAAGTCCAACGCGCGCGTGTAAGTGTGTGCAGGCTCGTGCAAGTGTAAGTGTATGCATGCACATACGTATGCACGTACGTATGGATTAATGTTTTATTTAATTTCTCACGTCGAGTTTCTACAAAACAAAATAGCGAGTTCATAATATTTGTTGAACAATTAGACTTTCAAATCAAACTTTTGCCCAAATCGGGAATAACTGAGCTTTAAGGAATCGCGGTACAAATTTTCAATATGCTATGAAGCAGTAAAGGAAGAGAGTGTTAAATAAATTTCAGTTGATATCCTAGGCAGGGAATCCTAGAAAATAAATATATAGACCAAAATGATGAGTAATGTTGTAAATAATCAACTTCATGAAAATACAAATCCAACGTAAGCATACTTCGATAAACCCGAAAGATTAGTCAATATACGAGATAATCAGCGATTTTAAAGTGCACTTCAGCCTTTCTTCCTGTTTACCCTACTCTCCTGCTTATACTTACTTTTATATATTGCTCGGCTTGATACGCGCAATTTTATCTGTCAAGCAGTTTCGCATCCAGAACTATCAGCTTATAAAGAAAAGTATTTTGCTTTATTGCTCTTTATTCTCTATCTTTACTTTTCTCTTCCACTCTTCACTTAACAACTTTTTATCCTTCCTTCTTATTCCCTTTCACTCATACCTTTCATCACATTCAGAATTGGTAAGTCTCGTTACTTTTTGTATAATAAAAATATTTTCATACTTTCATATATGCAAAATAAATTAATACAATAATTTTGAATCAATATCTAAAAATAATAATATAATGTTAGATATGTTTTGGTATATGTATTAGAACATGCCCTTTAAATATAACATAAGTTATATCGATAATTACCCTTGTTTAAATGTCAAATATACATTATTATATATAGTTAATATCTGACTCAACATGGATCAACAAATATATTTTTTTTTTTTATATATAATATTTATTGGTAATTGAATATGTTAAAAAATGTATATTCTCGAAATGTACGTAATGCAACCTCACAAATCTTTTTTAGAAATATTGTTTCTTATGCAATTTTCGAGTTTCAACTACAGAAAATATTTATTTAAATTTGATAGAAATTATAGTTCACTAGACAGCATTTGATTTTCTAAAGCGGCTCGCAACAATATATATCTTTCATTTTCTGGCCATGTAATCAGTTACATAACAGACAAAAATTTTCAAAATAATAAATAGAAGATCAATTAGCTTTTTATTTTTATAATTATTTATATATAAGTACCCAATTATAAAATATATCGTTAATAGATATTTTCAAAATATTTCAAATCATAAATAATAAACATTTGAATTAATGGAATTAAATCACTCAAAGTAAAAAGTATTTATTATAATCCATAATATAATCCACAATACTAAAAAAAATTATACGAAATTAAACTCAATAATTTCAATGCTTAATAATTACATTATTTAGAATTAGATTTCAGTTCTTTAATTAATTAAAAAACTTTTAAATATAAAGCAAAATAATTTTTATTTTCAATGTGTGTCAGAAATTTACATAGATATACAACAAAGTTATAATAAATTATTTAAAAATATTTAATAGATTCTACTTACATTTGAAGAATGTAATAAAACCAGTTGATGACACCGTATAATTTAGAGAATTATAAATATTAACTTCTTAGGTATAAATAAGAGCATTTTCTAGAATTAAAGTTTGAGTAATGTTTTTAAAGGATCAATTATTATAAATCAATGTATCGAAAAGTAATTTCGATTGTATTATAAATTTATATAACGAGTTTCCGAATATCACGTACAATTTCTCGAAATTCCATTATAAAGCAAGAACTCAGCTACGAATAGTCATTCTTCTTAAAGAATTCACTTGCTCGAATCTTGCAATACTCCTTCCCTCGAATTTTCCATTCTCAATAGTTCATGTGGATAGCCTTTGTCTTAGCTTTCTTCCGCTCATCGATACTTCAGACTTAATATAAGTATGAATGTTCACGAAATTGAGTTTCTCTACTCAGCTATGAAGATGATAGTGCATGTTAGATTTCCCCTACGTATTGGTTCCTGTCAAATTGGAAATGAATTGTATTAATTTTAAACATTTTCTACGCTCTATTGAATAAATATAAGTTAGTAAAAATGCTGTACTAACACTGCAAGAATATTTTCGCAAGAAATGATAATTTTGACAAATTATGGTAACCGTTTTAATATTACTTTTTGAAAATGATCATGGAAAATGTCTCAAACCAATTAGTATTTTGTTTTCTATTATTTATTTCATTTGATCATTAATGATGCCTGCTAAATACAAAATATTTTGTACATTCAATGCTCAAAGCTATTATTCAGTAAATTAGCTGGACTTATTAACCTAATTATAGATATGAATCCGTAGTGTTATTGTACAAGTCCACAAGCGTCTTAAAATTTTATACTTAACTGAAAATTCAGTGTACTATAACTTCAAAACTTAGTAAAAGCTAAAAGAGAAGAGGGATAACGCTTTTGAATATTGCGGTCGTTATGATTTATGGCCGTTCGAGTTTCGAGAAGTTATTACGCCGGTTGAATAGTTTAAGATGCTCAGCACCACCAAGGCAAGCATAAGCGAAATGAACATCGCAAGACTTGTGGGGAGGCTAGTACCTGAAACGCAGGCAAGACCAAAATTAAAAGCATCTTGTAGATTAAGTTTAAGTGATGCTATGTAAACGACGAATTACGCTCGAATTTTCCACCTTGGCGTTTCTACCTTTCCAAAGGCACTCCTTGAATTTGACAATTTCGAAAGTTTCATCATTAGGCGACAGTTCATCACTGAAATAGCATTTTCTAATGAAATTTATAGAAAGCAAGAGTATGATTCGCGAGAAAAACTAAATTTTATATTGCGGGCATACTAATCATTCATGCATTGAAAAATACCATTGCAGCATGACAAGCGTTATTATTAATGTACCCCCTATGTTTGTACATTTCGAACAGAATGATTTCAAAAAGTATTCAATCGAATAAAAATTATTGTACCTGATGACATCGATATTTTATTCAATATCGGAATTTTTTTGTATTCCAAAAATATTTTAAATGCATATACGCGCAAGTACACGCACCGGCACACATACTTATATATAATATTTTAGAATATTTTATTCAGAACAACTGAAACTTCATGAAAATCTAAAAGCATTATTTTCTTTCTCGAAAAATATCGTAACACTTCTATAGAACAATTTCTATAAAATAAAATCTTATTAAATTATTTACACGTTTAATTCATTTAAATTATATCGCGATAATAGATATACATTTAAAATTAATTAAACGTATATCTATATATTAAGTAGGCATGTTAACGAAATGTTAAAATTAATTATATTTTAAACACAACCACACGAAAAATAATTTCGGTAAATATTAATTTATCTCATTCTTAATTAATTTCATCAAAATATTGTTTGGAATATGTACATTATTGTAATTAAATTTATGTCATAAGATAAAAAGACTATTTAAATTAATTAACAGAAATGTATTCAAATTTTATTTTTTATAAAAAAAATTTGATATATCACGTTTTGGTTTCCATAAATATCTTATTTTCTAAACCTTTAATAGTTAATTTTGAAGAATTTTTTAATCGTATGAAATATATTTTTTTTAATATATGTACGATTTTAAATAAAATTATAAAATTAATCTTCGTAAATTCAATTTAAAAATATGAAAGTTTTTGATTAATTTCAAACCATAAAAAAATTTTATTCTCGAATCATTCATTCTACTTCGGATAATATAGTTATTTTTAGAATTTTATTTTTTCACACTATTGTAATGAAATATGATTTAAAGGAATCGAATAATTAATTATTTAATTGAATTAGTAGAAAAGCAGTAAAATAATTTCAATTGTAGTTTATATTAATAATTAAATTCATATTAATGTTATAATAAACAATAAAAATATTTGTATCCATTCGTTTTTTTTGGGCATCACTATAAATTTGTTTAAAAAATTATTTATTTTAATATTCGTTATGTTTAGAATAATATGTTTATATCTTTAATAAATCTTTGTATTAATATTACCAATTAATTGAATACATTTATATAATTTTCATTCAATTGTTATTAAATTATTAAAATATATCTTATAGATATTATGTATTATTACAGTAAAATAAATCTATTAGTAAAATATAATATAATTTTAATAAATATAAATATATCTCAATAGGTATTTTTTAGTTTCGAATGATTCTGTTTAATAAATGATAAAAATTAATTTTGACGGTTAATTACAATTTGTTCGAGGATGGAAATAGCTTCCTAGATACCAATATAAGAGCATGGGCGTCGGAAGGCATCATTAGGTTTATAAGTAGCCGTGCTAGTTTAATTATTCCGAGACTCTCAGATCAACGTAAATATTAAATTTTGTCTGCATAGACGATGGCGAAGTAAACTGATTCGCATCCTTCCCCTTTACGACGCTCAGCACATACCTGTTACCGCATCATGCACAAGTTCGCCAGCGCTGTTATGCTAATCCGTATGTAGGCTCGCGACTTGATTGAATATTCATATGTGGTGGTAAAGCAGTGTAACCTATTGATCAGTAGATCGAAGGGGAATAGCATTTAGTAAGTAAATTGAATGAAGTACTTCAAGAGCGATGTGCAAATACCGTTTTCTCCAATAAAATATAAAAAGAACTTTCGAAACATTTTAAAACATTGATAATTGATTGGTATTAATAAAAAAATAAAATTACTATCCGTTAATGATTTGACCTGAGGTCTTAGAAATAATTCGCGTACCTCAAAACTTTATTATTTCTATTAGTATAATGAAAATCTTTAAAATTCCTTTCCTACATGTTTTCCTTCGTTTTCTACATCTAATTTAAGGCTCAAAATTTAGTTTTTTATAAACTTATAAATATAAAAGCTTTCTTCATTTCTATAATTATTTATATAATCATTTTTATTTAATTTATTTTAAAATGCCGAAATAATAAATTTATGATCGGAACAGTGTTACTTGTATGGAATATAAATTTGAAAATATGTTTGAACTTTTTAAATTTCCACAGATTTTCATATAAATGAAATAAAGTTTAAAATGACAATCATGTTTAATTTCAATAATTTTTCATATTTTTTATTTTAAACAAAATTTAAGTAAAAAAGTTCGTTATCCTAGAAACAAAAATGTGAAATTAATTTTTTTTTAAATAATGAAAACTATGATAATAAATTCGGAATTTTAGCAAAATTTAATCCAATCTAGACTTATGCGTATATGAACGAGCGCATATATGAAAGTAAACGTCCTATCTCCATTACAAATATTATCTTTGAACTAAATATTTAGTATTCTAAAACAACGTGCAATCAACTTACAATTTTTAAAATAAAAAATCAATGAAAATAAAAAAATTTAATTGAAATTGAAAAAGCCATAGGTTTCCGAACTTTCATCACAATATATCATAAAAAAATTAATAAAAATGCAAGCCAACCAGTTTTTACTGATAAGAAGTAATAGCAGAATAATCAGTAGAAAATTAATTTAATTACATAAAACTATTTTTATTTATGCAAATATACAAATACACAAAAACTTTACTATGTTTTTATAAATTTTTACATTTCAGCAATCTCTTATGTAACATAATTAAAAACGAAAAAATCATAATATACGTAATCATTAAAATCATAACACTCCTACTAATGATTTATGAATTTAATTGTTATTCATAATTATTTTATTGAATATTAATATTATTTAATTTAATAATTATTATTTTCAAATATAAAATCTAATTTTTATAATTCTTTGTCAGATTAGTTCACCTCACTTTGAATTATTAAATATTTAATATCAAATAATCTAAATGTACTAAATTTTTGGAAGTTTAAAGCAACTATTTCATATTTGAATAAAGTATAGTTTTTATGTTGAATTTATATTATATAACTTTACAGTTACTATGAAAAAATTTCATTGCAGTTAATGAGGAATGTTTTATTGTAAAGTAATTCATAGAAAATGTATAAATAAAAAGGAAAGCTCTATGGAGAATAATATTATGATTAATTATATTATAGACCAGTAATAATTGTATATCAATATTAATTTTTGTGGAAATTGTTTTAAATTGACAGTTGAAAATTTAATGAAGCTAAATGAAAATAATATAATATTCAATGCATTTAAAACAAATTAACTACCAATAGTTAAATTATTAACAACTGAAGACTCCTAACGAGATTGGATAGAAATTACAAAATATTTTGACTTCTACCGATTAGTGAAATATTTTTAAAAATTGTATTTTGTGGTGGTAGAATAATGTACTTTACGATCAAACAATCCAGTTTACTGTGGTTTTCGCGATTGTTTGCCACGTTTTTGCTACAATGTTCAACTAAGTATAAAGTTATGTAGCTTTCTCTATAGAATTCTCTAAAGAATAATGATATAAATTTCAAATAAATAGTTTAATAAACATTTCACATAACATAAAGAGATATAAGGCTTTCGATTAATAAGGCATTTAACATATTTTTATTAATGATAGTTTTTTCAATACCTTATAAAATTTAAGAAAATAATAAGAATGTATATATATTATCAATGGGATGATATTCTTGTAGAAAGTATTGTATTTTATGAATTGGATAAAAAAAGTGATTTCCTAAGGAGCTAAAACTACAATTTTTCATGTACATTGGAACAATAGTATTTTTTTTAAATTTATTTTTCAATAGATCAGTTCTTGTAGTTGTACTTATTCTTCATATAGTTATAGTTAAAGAAAAATAGTATGTGCATAAAGTATATATAATCTTAAATTACTCCTATCAATTATTACACTCGATAAATTATATATTAATACAAAAAATGTATTATTTATGATTTTTTATAAATAATCTATAGAGAATTTTATAAATTTTATTGATTAAAATATCTAAAATTGCAGGAATGATTTATCCATTCTTTTCTTTCAGAAGGTATCATGGGATAGATTAGACAGAAAGTTAAAAGTCCTATAAATTTATTTCAGAGCCCGGAAGCATTTACATCAAATAACGCTGGAAGAATACTTTTACAGAGGAGACTTTAAAACGAATAACATTAATGCGAATAATTAAAGTTTTTGAGTTTAATATTATGAATACAAAAGATTTCCGTAAATCTACAAGTTTATTCAATTAAATATATACTTAGTATTATAAAGAATAATTAATATTCGATTATAAATAAATGAGCGTTTTCAGCTCGGATAATGGAAACGATCCTTTTATATGTTATGAAAGATATAGGAACCGAGGATAAACCTTTACACATATAATTATAAGTTTGTATTGTATTGCAGTTTTGGTCAGCGTATGTACCATGCGGCGCAGCCCAACTGAACGCCGTTCAACTATCCTTAGAACAAATTGACGTAATTCGCAGACTGGCTGAAATGAACGCCCAGCACTTGACCCTCGTCACCTCTGTCAAAGGTAAGTTTCTGAAAAGCAAAGCTCAACGGCCTGCGACTGAACGCTCAATGATATTCCTCACAGTGAGCTCAAGTTGATCCGAGTGCGCACAAACTGCTGTGAATCCGCGAGATTTATGACGGGCCGAATAATGCCTCCTCCTTAAGTGGAGAACCTGTGCAATTTTAATTAAGTAGCGTCAAAGAATCAGTCGACTTAAATATCTCTAAGTTAAATCGCATGGACTTGAGAAAAGATTACTCGGGCCCAATTGATATTCATGTTCGTCCGACTTTTCATGGAATTTAGTCGATTTTCAATTTGGTATTTCGAAAATTAACTCATAACATACAGCTTCCAAATTCATTCCTATGTTCCATTAATATTTTCATTACAATAACATTGTAATTTTATGTACGAAAAATTGTTATTGTTTTATATATTTAATACAGCAGCACATAATAAGAATGAATCGTTATATTTTATACATAAAATAACTTTCATGTATCTCTATACTCTCTTTTAGCTTTGAATTTCGCTTTTATATTCATTACAATCAAAATTTATTATATGAAAGAAATTTTTTAAAAATAAATATACATGATTACGTACACTGAATAAATAGTACAGTTGAATAAGTTCTCAAATTACTGCTGATAATTTAAATATTAAATAAATATTTTATATTCATGAATAATACTTCTCAAATATTTTAATATATTTCTTTTACGTATAAAAAGTTTCAATTAAATTATATCGAGAATAATATGTAAGTAAAATAGATCTGCATTATTAAAAAGATTACCAAAATTAATAAATTTATAGATTCAAATTAATATTGAATTCAATTTGTTCGATTTCGATTCAATTGTTCTGTATCTTCATTTTCCCTATTGCAATAATCTAATTATTAGCTAAATTTTTTTCTAAATCATATACATATATTTAACTAAAATCTATATTTAATTAAAGCCATAAGCAATAAATATAAACAACAATAATAATATCACCGATAGAATTTGTAATAATAAATCTTTTTTTTAATGATTTTAGATGGAAATTAATTTAAGTATGAGAATGTAAATCTTCAGAAAATTAAAATTTAAAATTTAATAAAAAATAATATTTTAAAATTTTTTTTTAAAAATATTATAAATAATTTTCTTCTGAATTAAATTTCTTACAAATTCTTATGAATTAAAATAATCAAATATATATTATTCGAGACAGAAAGGAAGCTATAATTATTATTATTTTGATCATATATAACAAAAAATTGGATTGCATTGGATTTATTATGTCTGGAATTCTTAATATAATAATGATTAACAAATGAAAAGATTTTACAAGTAAATATTAATATTAAGATATTTAATATGCATCTTGATTCATCCAATTAATAAACTATAACTATTTCAGTCTTAATTTTTATATGAAGCCTTAAAAACTTCTACGAGCAATCCTAAAAATAATTCATGATAATAACACTGAGTATTTATAGTGATCAAATCAGAGAATATTGAGTTTCTTTACGTTCCGTAATTTTCATTGTTTATAGTATTAAAGGAATTTATAAATTTCTCACGACTAAGTAGAATTACGTCCTAGTTCAGATGAATTGCTATTTCATCGTCGAGTCGTAAAGGAATGGTCAGTCACTGATGAGCCAAAAAACTATACGTGCATGTATCTATATATATATATATATATAAATTATGTATAAAAATAATTCAAATATAATTTGCTCGATATTTTTAAATAGAAACATCATTTTTAACTGACTATTAATAAAGTACTTGGTCGAGATAAAATTTTTAGAGGCGGACTTAATAGCACAAAATTAAATTTTTAATCCTATATTATTTAATGCTAACGTACATTTTTATAGTTAATTGATAATTCCAACTATGTTTATGGAAATAAATTGTATCGTGTTTAAAAATTATATTCTACTCTCTGAATTGAAGTGTTCACGACACCTTTTTTATAGAGGCCATAGAAAAAGTGTAAAAATTTACGACAATGAACTTCTTGAAAATGATAATTTTCTGCAAAGATTGATTTTCAAATATTAGAATTAGAATGTACTTGATTCAATATTTTCTAGCTAATAATAAATTATATGAATCCATAAAGATTTTCAGACTCTAATAGATTATTATAAATAAGTTTTGATGGTAATATGGAATAAATATAATGGTCAACAGTAAAGTGCCGTTTCTTCGAAAGTGAGAAGATAATCTCTGCACTAGCAGTGCACTTAAAATTTTCGTAAGAAAAAAAGAATCAGCGCGTGGAATATAAAAATTTCCCCAGCTGGTCCCATTTATCACGTGCAACTAAAGTTAGCTCTACCTCGACCTCGAGTGCGCACTAGCAGAGTGGGCTGCTAGTGGCCGAAAAATAGTTGGCGCAAAAAAGAAAATAAATAACGGAAATATAAAATAAAAAGGCTGAATATAAAAAAGCGGAGATATATGAGAAAGACGATACCGCGTACATATTTCTTCGTCGTAAATGGTTAGAAGATCCAATTCTCAGGCATCTCGAGAAATTAATCACGCGAGCTGCAGAAAAGGCAGGATGTCCTGGAAGGAAGGAGAGAGGCTTAATTTCGCGCGCATCTCTTCAAGCACCGACAATTTATGACCATGCAACGGCTATGGCAAAAGAAAAGAGAACTCGTGGCGGCACGGCCCGAGTAGGGGGACGAGAGAGACAGAGAGAGAGAGAGAGAGAGAGAGAGAGAGAGAGAGAAAGGAGTAAGCTCGAAGCTCGAACAATACCTGCAGCGCACGGCGATGCTGTTTGCATATAAAGCGTCCGATATTTCCCCCACGTATCCTATCTTTCATTTATCATTCCTTAAGGTGTATTTCCCCTCCTCTAGCTATTCCTCCTTTCCTTAAAAAGCGCTAGAATATCCATAGCTTATGGATTCTTTTCGAACCAATAAAATCCATTAATTTTTTTACATGTCCATACTTAAAGGACAATTTAATCTTATTGATTATTAATAATTTTTAATTCCAATTCATTTATAAATTTGAATACTTAATTTTTATATTTCACTATCACTAATTATATATTATTTATTATATTTTCGATTATCATTATATTTTATGATTTTATTCACAACATAATTATTGATTTACATGATATCTAACTAGACTTGCTTCCTCGTACTCCGTGTGCGGCGTACCAATTAAACCGCAAATCATAATTGAGAAAAAAACCATGGCCCCATGCGTTTGATAATTCAAGAACTTTAACAAAAATTTAATCATCATTGCATCGATTATTCTTGTTAAATGTTAATACGGTAACGCAGGTGTCAGAGTCAAGTTATTTTTATAAAATCAATAATTTATACTTAGGTTTTTTTCATTCTTTCTATATAGATTTTGATTTTATTTCATAAAACTGGAAATTTCAAATATTATTTTTCTCCTTCCTTCTAGAAGTTTAACATTCAATCACGAATAAAGCAATTAAAGAACTTATAATTTTCTTATTTATACTTCGATACAATTAAATCTTTATTCGCAAGAATAGTGCACCTATAAATTTTAAAGTCAGTAAAAGGTACGCAATAAAAACTAAAACGCGATAGTTATTTTATATAAATCATTGGAGCTCATAAAAAGTTTCCTTGAATTGTTATACCACATTACGAATCCACAGAATTATATCGATAGAATTGTAGTTAGTGGGTCAAATTTTAATAATCCCAGAAACATATAAGTAATATTATTAATTAAAGTTTGTAAATTTAATAAAGTAAATTTTAAAAATATAAAGTAAATTTTTAAAATATATCCTATAATATAGTTTATCTGGTTCTATATATTCCATACAATTTATATATAACTTTCTATAACTTGAAATAACTATTTGTTGATTTTTCGTTCATTTTACACTTTTTTATAATACTTGTTTATACCTCGAATTTTATTCTTTTTTATACTCAGATGACTACGCGTAATACTAAAAGATTCTTTTCTCAGATTTCAAATAGGATTGCAAAGAAGAAAATTTTGAATGAAACTGAACTTTTCAAAAAAGAAAGACATTAGAATTGAATAAAATAAATAATAAATAAAAGATGAATATGCGTACAATACGTAATTAAAAAAAATTTAATGTGAATATAAATTGTTAAGATATAAAAATATTTTCTAAAGATATACGCTTTTTATGAAGATTCAATTATAGAATTTCAAATATATATATATATATATATTAACTTTTTAAAAATTAAATAAAGTATAACGTGAGTAAATATAAAATAATTTTAGAATCCAAGCAACGATAACCTTCATTTTATTTGAAATTAAAATTATAAATTGAATTTTCAATAATTATAATTAACTTATAATATATTAAAAAAAAAAATATTTTAAATTAAAAAAAATTTATTTACTATATGCGTATTGGAATTAGTGTATAAAAAAACTATATCTACCAATTTGAATTATATAATCTAATATAACCGAAAATTTTTAATAAAATTTACTAAAAAATATAAAACGATGGAATAATAGTGGCATAGATTTTTTCCTATAGAAATTAATTCATTGTTTTGAAAGAATTTCATAAAATAATCTAATCTTTAAATTTAGGATTTCATAATAATAATGCCACATTGCAGAAATTAGGTAATTATATTAATAATGTTATATGCGTTGACTTCTTATAAACTATAAATGAAATTTTGAATCGATAATATTTAATGAAAACCGACTGATACACTAGTAATTTAATCAGTTACTTATTTTAATTCAATTACAATTTATGACAATAGAAAATGTTGCTCATAAAAAACAATAATAAACAAGACTTCATTGACGGAAAGGTACTATATTTATGTAATTATTGTAAGTCAATAAATATAAAGTCAGTAACTTCAGTTAAAAAACTAAGTTGGGAATGGTTTCTAGTAAATATATGACTTGCCAAATAGGATGTATTTGACCGTCGACATAATTCTAAATGTGAAAATAAAGATGGGAATTGGTAGACAGGAAGACGAGAAAGAAAATTAAATGTATTAAATCTCGCGGATGGTACACTCAGAAGAATAATGGAAAAGTAAAAAAAACCGAGCATAACGTGCAAAAAAACATAAAGAAATTCAAAATAGTATGCAAAAAAAAATATTAAAAATATCCTATCGTACATACTCAAGAGAAAAGAATGTTAAACATGAGAAGTTAATTGTTCTAAGCATTTTATTACAAACGAAAGAGTTTTTTTTTTAATTGTTTATTATTCTACATTGTTTATAATATTTGTGATTTTATAATTAAAATGGTAATTAAATATATACCCTGTAAAATATAAATGCACGTACAAGAAAATAAAATGAAGTAATTGTTTCGCATGAAATAACGTACGATTAATATATTAAATATTAAATTTATTTACGATGCGCCACGAATTTCTAATTGATGTTCATTCTACAATCTAGAGCATATTTAACGATTAAATTATACTTATAACAAAGTCAGTTCGGTCTCAGTATTAAATTAAAAATATTAATTACAAATTTAGCTAAATATATTTTTACATTATTATTTTACATGCAAAACCTTAACACAAATACATTTATAAATGTCAGAAGGATCAGATTCACGATGAGAATGATGACAGCGAGAGGGAAGGCGGGAAAGAGGACGGAAATGCTGTGGACCTTACTTATAAATTCGCCGCCCCGCGCCCCTCTCATGCCGTCATCATGCTGAATGCTACTTTACTTACAGCCTTGACTCGTACGCACAGCTGCAACGACAAATCGGATTTTATTGTCGAAATATAGAGTTACGATGCAAAATCCCTATCAAACTTGTTGTAACGCTTAGTTTCACCTCAAAGTTCAAATCGATTTGGACGATCGAGTTTCAGGCTGCCCGGGATACCTAACCGGAGGCGATGATGAAACTCGCTTGTGACTGATTTCCGCATTTCCATTTTCTCCGAAGCCTTCCTCCTCCCCTTCCTCTAGTTGTCGAAAATCGACCTAACCTAACTCGCGACTTGCGTGCATGCATTGCAATTACCGGTCCTTCTAATTCTTTCCTGGCCGCCCTTCCTTCGCATCATTTTAAGAATTCATTGCCAACATTCACTTCCTTGTCCACCATAAGCTGCTTTTACCTATCTCATCATCCGCTTCTAAATATACACGTCTACAGGTTTCTTAAGGCCTTCGTAATTAAAAATATCCGTTAATTCGAACGAACATTTGCGCCATCTAACAGCTTCTTATGCATAGCTATTACTATATGTTTATTGTAAATAACGGAAGTCAGAATTTATTCTCAATGGCTCAAACAATTATTTAAGAATTTGAGGCTGAAAAATTAAACAAATATTCATCATAATAATACTTATAATAATGCTATAATACACGAATTTAGAAAGGTGATTGAGAAAATTAGAGCTTATTTTTAAACGGCAGTCCCTTGCCTCCAAGGTAGAATCGCAAATTGGCTTATTTGCCTGCTTGCAAGTTTGATGTCCTGCACCAGCACCAAGGGCAGTCGCCCACACGAGAGCAGGTCATATTATATGCAGGGAGGGCTGCTTCTGTGCTTGTCTATATACCGACAGCAAATCCCAGAGACAAAAACCGTAGTAAATCGACTGAAATACGATTTCATTCCAGAAGATGATTATGTTTTAGAATAAAAGTTTCTCTATCTTTAACTATTTCTCAGATTTCAGCTTTGATTTTATATTCTAGTTATTTTTTAATGCACGATAATTTCTCTCTGATTCTTTACGTATAAGTTTTTTCAAAATAAGAATCAAAATCTAATCATCGCCTATTTAGCTGAAATCATAAATAATATTTTAAATATTAAAACATTTTTTACTATATTTCATATTATTCTAATTTATGTCATTATATATTAAAATGAAATAAATATAATATATTTACTGCAGTACGGGTCTTACGCCCGTAAATGCATAATGGGTCACTTGGGCAAATATGAATTACATTATCAATACTGTCAAATATGTTTACTAGATTTTTCTTAAAATTTAGAACGGATTTTAAGATATATTAATTTTAAACAGATTTGTTGGTAGCATTTCATTTAATTAAAATATTCAAATTCATTTTTATACTATTTTAAGACCGTCACTTTCTTTTAGATTAAAAAAATTACAAAAGTATTTGTAAAACAAAATTTTGAGTTGAAACACTTTATTCGTATATAAATTGTATTTTAAACTATAATAATATTTATTTTTTACACGTAACTATTTGTTTATCTTCGCCATTGTTATTAAATCAATAATTGAATTAATTAAAGATTTAATAAATTTCAACATAGTTTATTAAATGCGGTATTTTCGAATAAAAGTAAAGTTAAAATAATGTGGCCGATCAGTAAAATATACTTGCAAGCCAAATATACTTGCAAACTAAACGAAGGGTCTATAGAAATGTTGAAATATTTTTGTAGCACATACTTCGGTAGATGGCTTAAATCACCAAAATAACAATTACATGTCAAGTAATAAATTAATATTACTTAAATACAAATATTTGTATGAAAAATATTTTCAAATCATTAAAGATAATTTAATCATTTGTAAAATTCGTAATAACACTACATAATTTATCATGTTTCGACGAAAAAAAATATAATCTTCTTAATTTATGTAAGAAAAACTAAATATTATATATTATATAGGTTAATACATTACAGCTTAAAGTCACAAAATCGTATGAAGAAATTTCTAAATTAAATTTATTTTAAATATTTTGATAAATATTTTAGTTCTGTATTTTTTAATAATTTATATAATTTTTGTTTTAACTTCTAAATGAACTTCTTTTTTATAGTTTTAACTATTTATTACAATATTAAAAAGAGTTTATTTTCAATTTATTGTTGAGATCCGATATAAGCTCTTTTAATTGACTGACATTAGAACCCAGTTAATAGTATTTTGTTTTCTATCGAATAATAGGGTAATTAAATAACAGAAAAATTTAATAAATAAAAAAGAATTTAACTAGAATGCAAGGAGTGATATGTAATTACATATTAATAGCATGGCACATTCAAAAATAACATTTATACTTCAAGAGAAGTGTATACGAATGAGAAAATAATGAATGGTAAACATATTTTAATTATAATTCTGCTTACAGCATCGTTTTTTTAAAAAATATTTTTAGATAAATATATATATTTACAAATACAAATTTTGTATGAGTAATCTAAATCGTAGTGAAGTATTTTATTTCATTGCGTTAATTTATATCGTAATCTTAAAAATTCGGTAGATCAATTTCGATACTTTATCTCGTTCCTCATTCAAGATTTGAAATACATTACAATTTTGATTCTCACGTTTAGTTCACATACTTGAATAAAAAATATTTCTAATTACATTATACAACTATTTATAAAAATTAGTAAAAAAAATTAGTGTTAGTATTAAACTAATATCAAACTTATAAAAATCATTGCGGATATTATATTAATCTTGATATATATATATATACATCTTTAGTATTTAAAATAAAGAAATTCTATTTTAGTTGAATAGTATTTTAAATAAAGAAAAATGGTGCAAAGTAACAATAAAATTACTGGAAATCTATATTAGTCTATTATAAATTTTATTTTTGATTACTTTCGAATCCAAAAGCAAATTTACATGATTGTTAACGTTCGTGATTGTTAATGTTTCTAAGTAGTGGAAGCGTAGCTCAAATCAGCATTGTAAATGGTAATTCGACTTAAACTAACAATTTCGGGCTTCCAATTCATTTATCCGTTTCTGTCTTCTTACTTATAAAATAAAGCAATTTGCAATATATAAGTATATTTAAAAAACATTCAAAGATGTAAACACATGCACAGTTGTTACGTTTATTCGCGAACAGAATTTTCATTGTAGAAAAGGGAATAATATGAAAGCTGTTAAGTGAAATGAATTATATTTATATATTACTTATTTTTATAACTGTGTCCAGTTAAGACATAATTGAATTAAATTTAAGCATTAGTATAATTATAAATACATTTATAGTCAATTGAAGCTTTTATATAACGGGATTATAGGCATATATATCTAATGCTTCTTTACCCTTAATAAAGAAAATTAATAAATATCACGTACTAAAGCTTTTATCTTCTGTTTCTTTATAGGTCTCATTGAGGCTCACCGAGAAGGCAAAATTGCGAGTCTAATCGGAGTTGAAGGTGGCCACTCTCTTGGGAATTCCCTTGGAGTGCTAAGGACGTTTTATGGACTTGGTGCTCGCTATCTCACTCTAACGCATGCTTGCGATACTTCCTGGTGAGTATCTTCTTCATTTTAATTCAGATGTCTAATATGCCTTCTATATTATTTGAAGAAAAAAAAAATAAATAAAAAACCAGAATCTCCAAATTTTACATTACTTTAAAATATGACCGTGGCCTGCCATTCTATTTTTTCGAGACTTTTTAAAATGCCTTTTAATTATTTAAATGCATTTTCATAACTGTTATTCGAATATAGTCATTGTTATTCTTTTCGATCTGTTTATAAATTATTTAAATAAATCACAGACATTCAACTATACTCGATATTCCCTAATTCAATGTCGCCGAAAAACATTGTACATTTAATATTGCAAATATGAATCAATTTATTTTCTTACAAATTGAAACCTTGAAAAATAATTAATACATATTTTATATTTACTCGTTTGAATTATTATTTAAACTGATTAATAGCTGTATAATGTATTCATAAATATTATATGACTTAGGATACATTTAACAGGATAATTAATAAAATGTTTGTATTTACCTACAATACAATACAATATAATGAATATAAATAAGATAAATATAATATAAATATATTTTATTATAGTTATTAGAACTCAATAAAACGTACCGATCGAGTTTAAATTGTTTCGCTAAATATCAATCTAGTATCAGTAGTGATCTTAAATCTCGTCTTGCGAATTTGAATAAAACATTTAATCCGTAAAAATTTTATTTATCAATTAATTTTTCTTATTTATACTCGTAAAAGACATTTTAATTATTTTAATTATTAATAATAATTATACACTCTATTTTAATTTGATAAAAAAAAATTTCAGGGAATACAGCTCTAAATATTTTATGAAGTACCTCTGATTTAATCAGATCATATTTAATTCATATCCAAATTAGCTAAAAGATAAAAATGTTTTTGGATGCTTAATTATTAATTTAACAATTTATTATTATTATAAGACTAAAATGTTTTTAATAATGCATTCTTAAAAAATAATAGAACTAACCATTTTATCAATTAAAAATTAAATGGAATGGAAAATAATTATAATTATAGCTTATATAAAATATGTTATAATATGTTCAAGAATAAATGTTTTTATAAATTAAATAATATCTGAATAAATTTATTAGATTGAAATTATATAGAAATATCATCATCATTAATTTAAGTTTGAAAAATTTCCGTGGTATTTTAAAATTTTCTTTATTATGCATTAAGTTTTTATTTAATTTTTAAAGAAATTAATTTTAAATAATATTAAGATTTCAAAGCTGAATACATTTATAATAAATATAAAATAAGCATTCTGGCATTAATAAATTTTTTTTAGTACTTAAAAAAATATATTAAATTTCAAAATATGATATACTAAGAATTTTTAGTAAGTTTTACTATAATATAGTGTAATAACATAAATAATAAAATATTTTCTCAGTAGTTTTGAAAGTAAAATCATCTACTGTACGCTATTTAGTATACGCAATGAAAGTTAAATATCAAATTAAATTGTAAAAGTTTGAAAATAATTCATTTGAAAACATTAAAATACTAATAAATATTTCGATTAGCTTTAAAAATAAAAGAAGTAAGCATGTCCTCGAGTGTCTGACAGTATAATATTTTTCTAATGAACCAGCAATACGACACAGGTTTATGATTATTTTGTTTCAAAACAGTATATTTACGCTTGTAGATTTTCTATACTAGAGCCGGATATGTATGTATACATTTAGAGGGAGTGGGATAGGGGCAGTTCGGCAGTATAAAAATATAAAAAAAAAATATTATCAAATATTACTGCTCTATTTCACTATTTTGTGGTTCAGGCCGCGAAGAATTTGCTCGACTCGTAAAAAAAGAGGCAAATATCGATAGAAAAAAATAGCTTCGTTTCGGCATCTCAGACAATCCCGTAATAAAGCAATCTCGCACATTATCCCTATGCTTGTATTGGGGCATATAGACGTCCCTTCTGTCCTAGATAACCTCCTCGCACTCCGTTGAGCCCAAATCCGAGTGACTAACTCGAAAGCTTTCAAGGCTCGCACTGACATGGTTCATAGAACCATGGCATCCGAAGATCCAGCTTCACCGTACGAAATTTATATAATAACAAATTTTTCCAATAACTCCATCTCTCATACTTTTGCAGTCACCCCTTGCGAACTCTCTCTCTCTCTCTCTCTCTCTCTCTCTCTTCTTTCGTGTGCAATTGCCATCTTTTGTATATTATTTTTGGTCCAGGATCAGGTAACAATTTTCTAGTACTTCTATCTCCTTCCCATACTCGCTAGAAACTCCCCAAGTCCTTGGTTTTCCTCCCTCTTCTGTATTATTATATACGCTCTGTCATTTACATCGACCTGATGTTGGCTTTACGACATACTCCGGAAAATATTTCCGTGGTACGTTCATAGTATGAAGCGCGAGAACGGGGTAATGAACTTAAAAAATAACTTGGAGTTTTTCAAATTTTGACCGGAGAAAAATAATCTAGTCGATACAACATTTCGTCAAATAGTCAGCCTTTTAAATATTATTCTTAGTCTTATAACTGTTTAGAAAAACAGAAAGGCTTTCATTAATAAGACTTTCATAAATAAAGTTATATTAATACAATCCAATTTAAAATATTCAATACAATTTACAATATACAATACAATATAAAATATTCTTTAGCTGTTTTCTATTTTTATTTATAAATTGTAAACAAATGATTATTAAATTATAAAATATTTCACAGTCATTGTAAATTAAAAAAGCCAACATAACTTTTCATTGATTCATGAACTATCGATTTTTTTCCTCGATAGCTGCATGTCACTATCAATATATATATATATATATATCTTTTCCGATCTCGTTTTTGCAGCATCGATAGTGGTTGCATTCAACTTACCTTTTCATTCATTTTTCATTCTTTGCAGGAGCTTAAAGCTCTCTTTCGTCTGCTTATGTCTCCTTCGTAGAAAGTTTGTCTTACTTTTGTTCTATCTTGGCAGTATATTTCAGAATTTCTTACAATTTTGAAATTCAATACTCAAGTTGTTTCTAAGCGAAGAAATATTAAATAACAAGTTACGAGTAAACTGAAAACAAGAAAAAATTACTAAATTTCGATTGGCATAGCAGGGAATCAAATTTATTACATCGTAAATTTATTATTTTAACGCTACAATTTTTTTTAAAGAAATAATCCGTAACACTTTTTAAAAAGAAAAAAATTTTCAAAAATTATACGTTTTGCACATAATTCTACCAAATTTTTCAACTCCAAAATAAATATTTCACTTTCGCAGTCGAAATTACTTTTACAAATTACTATATTAAACTAAACGTGTTAACCATTCTTATTTTATATATCTTTAGATATTCTATAATAATCGTAATATATATTCAAAATAAAAAAGTTATTTATTATATAATTCACTGTATCATTATTAAATAGTTCATTAAATTAAATTTTTCTTAAAAAGTATATTTATGTTGAGATACATTAAATTCGAGAAAAATTCAAAATTATTTATCTTTATTACAACCTGAAAATAATAACATTTATAAAAATTTAATATAAGAAAAATCTCAATTGTGATATTAAATATTAATTACGACAAGGATGCGCTTGCACAAAATTAAAATTGTTATAATTAATGATAAATTAAGTTATAATTATTCGCATTTGATGCCTCATATATATATTCTGATTAAAAAAAATCATATACGAAATATAAAGAATATAAAAATTTAAAATTCATTATATTCATATGCAGAGAATTATTTTTTGCACTGACATTACAGTCTTTTCTACAATTTTTTTTTAATTAATTAATGATATTATATGTAAATGAGCTCATTCTTTTATTATAGCAAATTATTATTTTCATTGCAGTCAGTACAATTAGGCATTGAATATACAATATATACATATACAATATATATACAATATACATTGATAAAAATATACAAAAAAATATGTGAAGTAGCTAGGTAATGAATAAGTGCATAATTTTGAATGGAATAGAACACTTTATCTTTTATGGATGAAATATATAATGAAATTTCAATTAATAATTGAAAAGTATAAAAATTTCATTTGGTCGAAGAAAGAATTATCAAATATACAATTTGGTACATTTTTTATCGAACCATTCGAATGTTGGAATGTTGGAAGTTTTCACTCAAGCGAGCGAATTGCCGTCATTGTTTGAGCCAATTTAGCCACACTAACAATAGCCCGCTCTCTTTTCCATTCCGCTTACGCCTTCTTTAATCTAGAAAATTTACAATGGTTGCTGGGGAGGAAAATGGCGTAAGAAATAATGTAAAACCCTATAGAAGTCGAAAGAGCCGAAAGTGGCAACCAATAGAGGAGAGGAGGCATTTACCGGTATTAGTTAGTGGCGTATAGGTGTAAGCATAGCAACATGGAGAACAATGTAAGTCTGCAACTACATTCTTTTCCTTCTATCCTCTTTCTTTTTTTTCCTCACCAGCTTTACGATAATGCTCGTCGATGTTCGTCGTATAAAATCGTAAAAGTGAGGGTATAGGACATCTCGCGTAGGCGTACCTCGACATACGGTCCCGAGGTTTTATTGGAACAGTACCGAAATTGCCAGAGGACGTGTTCTCAAGACTTAATGTCGACGCTATTCCCTTTCGGATGAAGGGGTCGGTGAGAAGGAGGGGCAATGGGGGGGGGGAGTCGAGGCGCTATGTACGATTGAATTCCTTCCGCTCTGACAGTCCAGAAATATCGTGATAAGTATAAAGGTCGCTCGGTAGAAACCTCGTAATCTCGCCAATTTCCTCAATACGATCGCCTTGTTGTAGGACGTCAGCATCTGAACTCCAAGTGTGCGTAAGCAATACTGCTTACAGCCCTTTCTTGCTTTGTTGCATTTTAGTTATATTAAACAGCAACTCATCATTTCGCATAATTTATAGTAATTTCAATGCATCAAAAAATCGACTCATTCATACATTTTTCATTCTAAGCGATACTTAAATGAGACTCAGTCGCACGAGTTTTTCATTAAAACCGATCCTTTTATTGGTTTTTAAATTAATTAAATTAAAACATCAATTGTTCAATGAAATTCGATAATTTTTTTTTTAAAATGTATAATATTTTTCTATTGTATAATCTTTTTAATTTAATAATTAAACGTAAGTGATTTAAATGAATTATTAGCAAACAAGGACTGATTTGAAATAATGAAATGATTTAATTATCTAATAAAAATAATTGAATCGTATATTCGAATGCAAAAACTACCAATATACTTTTCGAATATTTCGGATGTTATTAAACATAAATATTATATGATAATTTACAAAACTATCATATAATTAATATACAAAATATTTTTTTATAAGAGAAAAGGACACAGTTTTTTTTAATATAATGATATTTTAATAATCTATTATTTAATTGTAATAATGAGTACTTTTAATAAATATTTAATAAAAATGATTTTTTTCATCAAAATGTTTGAAGTTTAAAATAAAAAACACAATAAAAAATAAATAACCTCATTAGTTACGTAATTTGATAAGAATCGCTTTTTTAAAAATAAAGTTAAATAAAAAAAAAATAAAAAGTATTTTAAAATACTAAGTATTTAATTACAAAGAAAGGAAATTTAAAAATACATTTGGGAATAAACATACTTACAGCTACATGATCTACGATATCAAAATAACTAAAACGTAATACAAAAAAATTAAACATCTTTAATTTGATTGTTAGATGTTTTTAAGTATTTGATAATTCTGATGTTATGCGATTAGACCGTACTTTGAGAAAATATTATTTTAATTACAAATTTAATAACCAATCAACGTTTGTAAAAGTTTTTCTTTATAATACCAGAAAGCAAATACATACAAGGTATGCTCCTATATATTTTTCGAGTTTTCCAAAGATGATTAAATTATTTTAATAGATTGATTAGCTAAATTTTTATTTGAATAAAAAATATAACTTACAATTTCATAATTCAAGAATTATTTATTTTTTTATGATAATACCAATTAGCTTCATAGATATTGTAGTTCAATAGATATTATAAATAAAAAACAATAAATATTTCTTTGTTTTATTTGTATTTTAAATACACTGCGGATACAGTTTGTCTATAATATTATCTTAACTAACAATATAAAAGTGGTTCTATTTGACTGATTTATAAAAAATATAATATAATATTCAAATATTATAGTAATATATAGTATAATATAAAAAATATAATATATATATGTACATATATAATTACTATATAAATGAAATGTTATATAAGAACTGTTTCATATCCGCTCATAAATGCAAATTTCAGTAACTGCATACTCATAATATGAGTTTCAATACAGTTAAATACGGGCACGTATTCTGTATAGTTCTTAAATTTATTTTACAATCTCAAAAACTTAATTGCTTCATATCCATTTCTGCATCAAAATGAAATTTTAATTAAACCCTCATAATGAATTTGATTTAAGAAATAGTTCAAACTATATTAATTTGATTTCCTAAATATATATGTATATGTATATATCAATTAATATTAATATTACTTTTTTGATTAACATTGAGTGCAAGTTAAAGAACGTTTATACGGAAATTAACTACCCTCGAAGCCTTTAATAAGTTTATAAAAATCAATATTTAAAATGGAAAATAATTAATTTTTTATCGAGCATTCACATTCGAATATTTACGAATTTTTTCCCCTTTTTTCCCCACAAATGTCCTGTAATAAATTAATAAATTAAATAAAGTTGGCCAGAAAATACTTAGATTGAATAATAAGCAAGCAAGAATCCTTGATTAATAGGCAAGACTAGTTAATTGAGTATGTCCAATTTTTTACTTGCACTCTTAAAGAAAAGAATTTTATCAGTTTTATTATAACGAATATTTTCCCGGCAGGGCAGTCTGTTCGGTCGGAGAAACGAACGCGACTCAAGATTCGGCCCCGGGACTCAGCGAATTCGGAAAGGTGAGTTTTATACAAAACCTGCTTTCACCTATCAAGGAAAGTAAGTGGAATACAAACAATATAGAGAAACATCGAGTCTAAAGCAATTTATAGGCGCGTATAAAATAACGCTATTGGTTTATGTTGAAAAGGAAATTCTCGAGAGTCTATTATTTACTCTGCCTTTTGTTCGTCGTAGCAAAGAGAACTTTATTTTCATAGTCGCTATTCGAATTTCTAGCCCTAGTTTTAATATTAGATTTACAATGATGATCGTACATCGCGAACCAACAATATTCACCCTAATCCTCTTATTATTTCGCTTGCCTTACTTAATGGAATTTCAAAAGTACTCGTATATTTCTCCCCATTTCAGATTCATTCAGCAAATAGTATTATTTATATTAACTAATGTCTTTTTTTTTTAAACTAAGGTATTTAAAATATCTATGTAACATGCGAGAACTTCGTATAAAGAAAAACAAAAATGAATTATATTATATAAATTTTTAAAATTGTTTCATTGTAATTAAGTTTTAATATTAAAACTTTTTATCTATTCATGTTTTAAAAGAAGAAATACTTTCCTCAGTTCTGTTTCATATTTGCAGCATAATAATTTTTAGAAGAACATTCTTTTTATTTTATATTTAAAACTTCACATTAAAGTTACAAAGTAATTTTTGTTTAAAAATTAATAAAATTAATTAATGAAAATAAGTTATAAAAATCCAACATTAATAGAATTATTATAATAAAAGACCATTTTAATGAATAGAAACTATTTACTATTCATTTAAAGATTATCAATAACAGTAATATTAAATATATTTATGTACATGTATTTATATATATTTATATTTATAACATATCTTAAGCTATGATTTCAATTTATAAATACATTTAAAAACATTATAAAATAAGAAAATTTTAATATAAATTGCAATCGCTAATATCGCAAGTTTGATTGATTGAAGTAACGATACTAAGTTGAAATGTAACCTTTGAACTTTGTGTTATAAATCTAAAAGTACGTAAAACTAATACACATTCATTCTTTTAATTCATTTTGTAAAAACTTTTTTTCTTTTTATTCACTTAAATATAATAGAAAACAAATTGATAAGAACCGTGAATTCAAAAAAATGAGATTCTATTTATTTATACCCTAAAGGATAATTGTTTATTTATAATGTTTATGCTTGAAATGTTTTGAAAATAAAACTTCAAATCAATACTCTTTTACTACATAGACTCGTCTTTAAAAATTAAGAAGATAATCCCACTCGGCATTGATAATAATTGTGAGAACAGTAAAATTCAAGGAACAATTGTAATTATTATGTATTAATTATAATTAATGTGCAGGAAAATCATGGACTCGATAAGAAAAATAAAATATGTAAAAAGAAAAAGACGTAATTTTGATAATAAATGAAAAAATTATTTGAAAGTTAGTGATAAAATAGGCAAAAGCAATAGGTAGACAAGGAAATAAAAAAAATGTCGAAATAAAAGGGAGAATACGTGATATGCGGTTGAATTTTTATCAGAGCCACGTAACCGCAACTTCTTTCCTTTCGTCATTTATTTCCTTTTTGTTATTATGCTTCCTCGACTGGGGCATTTTTCAACTGCAGCTGTTAGAACGTCCGCCGATATTCAAAACACGCCCGAGATTTAATGAACGTTTAATATTTGTTGCTTACGTTGTAAGCAAATCTAAGCCATGTTTAATGCACGGTTAATGCGGAACAATTATCTCCTTTGTATCGCAAATGAATTTCTTAATTTTTTCTGCGGTCTCCTAATATTTACCAATATTATATAAAGTAAACCATCATTTAAATTAAAGTAACGAACAATCTTCCCTAATAATACATGGCACATCGTATATTATACATCTTCTGCATTCTTCCATTATTTTCTAAAACTTAAATAATAATATTTTAAACTCTCGTAAAATTGATTCATAACTAGACTATTTAAAGTAAAACAATATACCTGGCTCATAATTATAAAGTCTGAACTGTACAGATTAGTTAATTCTATTCATAGATAGCAAGCAAGCTATCTATTTTAAGTTTACAAAAGAAATTATATACATATATATACATATATATATATATATATATATATATATATATTTATTGTCTAAATATGTGTAAATATTATAATATTTTCATTCTAATTATTCTAATTATTAATTTCAATTATTAAATAAGTTTTTTTTTGTAATTGATTATAATCATAAATTTATATGTCGGTTTTTATATAATTTAATAGAGTATTATTTTAACCACACAATATTCATTATATATTCAAATTAAATAATCTACTCTATACATTGTAATTCGATTTAATTTCCTGTAATATCCAGTTAATTCAAGAAATTATATCGATTTATTTTTTGCACCATAGAGGCTAGAATAGTTTGTTAGAATAGTTTACTAGAAATATTTTAAACCTTATCGTTAGAAAAAAATATTATAAAATATTTTTAAATATTAGAAAAATACATTTGTATCAGTAGCTTATAAATTATAAACACAATTATAATCTATATTATATACGGTTAATTTCATAAGAAATTTCGAAACTAATTTTTTAATAATTTCATTGCAGTTTAAAATTAAATGGTAATTTTTATAAACATGAAGTCTTTCTTAGTAGAACTTCATTTGCTTTTTTCAACTTTCATTGAATTCATTTCTCTGTTTTACATCATAGTTTGAAATACTTAAATTTTTTTTTTCAATTTACTTGAATTACTTATTGAAAACTTTAGAATTTATTCAGGATTCAATAAAAATAATCATTCAAAAATATTTACTTTCAAATATTTTAAATATTTAATAAATCTCTAAATATATAATAATAATGATATTTTAATTAAAGTATACATTATCTAAAAAAAGTTTAATATCTGCATTTAAATTTAAATCAATTTTAATTTATACAAATCTCGATAATTAATATCTATTGTTCTTCTTGAATAATTAATTATGTTTTTAAAATTATTACGATATATTCAATTTTATATTTTTCGAAAATTTAGTGATTGTGACTAACGGTTGCATTTTTCAAAAATTCTTCATGATAAATATGCTTAGAAAGTTGGTTGTATTGATATTTATGCTTCATACCGTAAAAAAGCATTAAAAGAACAATTCCTAATATTGTAGTGGCATTAAATTTAGTTTACGGAAAAACTTAAAGTATAAGTAACTTTAAACTATAAATAAGTTTTGTTTCAGATAACTATAAGCATTATCATATACTTATTATTTTAAGATAATCATTAACAAATTCAACTTTTTGCTGAATTTAATATATAAATATCTATATTAACACGTTCAATTATAAATAAAAAAAAATTATAATGTTATTTTTTAAATCTTTTGCGTTTAGAGTATAAAATAATATCTGTTGATCATTAAATGATGATTCAATTTTTATGCATTATACAATAAATAGTCCGTAATTAAAACAAATGACATGAGCTCGAAAAGTTTTCTTCAACTTCTGCCGTATTTTCCAATATTGATTTCTTCTCAATCTAAAATCGATAAATTCATTTTAATCTTGAAAAACTAGTACCGTAACCCTCACTTACTTTTTACATAATAAATTTATGCTTACGTACAGAATTTTAATATTCTTTTATTATTTAAGTTCTACTATTTAATACATAAATAGTAGACAGTATATTAATAAATTAACAAATTATTAATTAGTTAGTTATTTTAATAAAAAAAACTTCTTCATAAGTTTTGCATATTAATTGAATTAAGTTTTTAAACATTTTATTAACTGTGAATTTTGTATATGCAAAAGTTACATGGCTTATTCTTTCTGTAATAAAAGTTTTTCATCTATAAGGTATCGATTACAAATAAAAATAAATACCAATTAAATTCTATACTATTTTCTTTTAAAGACAAAATATGTTTAATTTACAGTAACAACTTTTTCTCTATAAACAATATGAGCAATTTTTATTACCTTATAATAAATATATATATAAGATAAAAATGAAATTTAATTGGCTTAACAAAAAGATTAATATAATACACTAAATGAATGAATAAAGATATTTTTCATAATTCAATGTAGTTTAAATGAATAAAAATGATTGGGTAAATAAATTAGGAAAAATTTAATATGGCAATATAACCGTAAAAAGAAAGATATGTTAAATTTCAATAAATGCTTAAATATAATCATAATATTCTAATTTTATCCATTTGTACCTTAATAAATTATAAAATATTCCATTAAAAAAACTTTAAATCTATTACTTGTAATTTAATGTAGATTTTGTTAATTAAATTATTTTGTCATATTCATAGAAATATTGTATAAAATATTTTTATTCTAAATTTTTTTTTTTTTTTGTAACGAAATACCATATTTTCTTACGACTTATAGAATTTCTTTTTAGTTATAAATAAATTATAAATAAGTAAAAAAAATATATTTCTATTAATTATTGAGTAATAAAATGGTAACAGGTTTTAATTAAAAAATGTCATGATACTATTCTATACCTATACAATAATTTAATTTTATTTGTGGGATAGATGCTATAGAAATGTATTTAAAAAATACAATATTATAAAATAAAATCATACAATCAGTATAAAACATAAAAAATTATTTTCATAACAAATTTAAGACATTTGTAAATATTTTTTTGGTATTACTATTAAAATATAAATTGATATTTTTAACATGATGATGATATTATAATAAGTAAATATTTATGTTATTGGTGTGATTAGTTATATTGTTAATAATATATATAATTAATAAATTTATTCAAATAATAAAAAATATAAATGTATAAAATCAAAGTTGTTAAATGTTTTCACTGAAAATCAGTCAGTAAATAAATATTCACACAGATAAAGTATTCATTTTGCATTAATAATACTTAAAGTTTAATTTACAGTGCTTAATAATTTTAGTTAACAGCTTCAGTGTAATATTTATAATCGTTACCTAATAAATTTTTGATAAATATATCATGCTTAATTAAAAATAAATTTGAAATTAAATTAATTGAACACAAAATATTTTTAACTACTTGTGAATTTCAAGTAACCAAGATAAAATAAAATGATGTGTGAAGATATATATAAAAAATTGCTTTTTTTTTATGAATCGTTATAAGAATAAATCGAAATAAAAATATTTTCTTTATCATACTGTTAAAAATATAGTTTTTAATGCAGTTGGCTTATAAAGTAAGCGCTTTAAATAACGATAAATAACCATTAACTAAAAAATTATAAATAATACCTACCTTTCAGAAAATATTTTTCTGTAAATTCTCTGTAATAAAAAGAACGTAAACTTGTATTACATAATTCAAATATAAAGCGTTTTTAATCAAATAGAAGGAACTATACATTTCTTCGTATTTAATACGCATACATTAACATAAAATGATGCGTGTTTAAAAAACAGGCTTACTAGGGGGAGAATCCAATGGTACTTCTACAACGAAAAAGGTTTCATTGTACTTCAATGCGCAAAAATCAGATGTTTCGACCTATATATGATCGAACACTCTTATTTCCTTTCTGCTTTAAATAATCTTGGTATTTCATGTTACAAATTTACTATTTTCATTATATAAAAAAAGTTTAAGGAAAAGGGATTTCTTAACGCTACTCATTTAAAATATATGAAATATAATAAAAAGAAAAAATTCTTCCTCTGAAATACGCACTTAAATATATAATTCTTAAATATTAAATATTCTTTTATTAAAATAAAAATACTTTTAAATACTTTAGTAAATATAATTGATTATAATTAACGTTACATTAGCGTTATCAAAAATTATAAAAAAATATTAGAAAATGAAAGTTCTATCAATAATTAAAAAGATCTCGATTTATTTAGATAAACATTAAAAACATATGTAATATGAGACAATGATGGTTATATTATGGAATAAATAATTTGTATATATGACATTCAAATATTATTACAGCGCTATTATATTCTCGCCCATAAAAAAAATAAAACATCAACTATTCATCCTACAACGAGTTTGCCAAAAAAATGTAGGTCGACTGAAATAACTACGACTGATATAAGCCGAATACTGGAGGTTCACTGAAATTATAAAGCAGCTAAAGAGTTATAGAAAATAAAAATTTAAAAAAGGCGAATGAAATATATAAACGTAAAATAGTACTGATATTTTTGCCTCTCAATATATTTACAATAAAAATAGTTCAATTTATAGTCAATATTTTGTCAAGGTAGGAATCTAATTAAAATTTTATCGAATCTTTTGTTTCATATTACTTAAGTTTTATATTTTATTATCTATCAGTTTATTGAAAATTAAAAAATATAATACTTGAAGATATATATATATATATATATATATATATATATATATATATATACACCCAGAAACAAAAATCTCTTTCAAATATTTTATTAAATTTGTTATCTGTTATCATAATTTAAAAGGAATTATGCATTTAAAAATTTTATTTGTTCTTCACATACATTAACTGATTCAAATTTTATATGACCGTATTATAAGTTTAAAGAAATATAATATAATAAAAGAAAGTCGAATATACGTTACGTTTGAATAAACTGAATTTGATAAATTTAATTTTGTTCGCAATTAACCTTATTTTAAAATATGCATGCAAATGTAAAATTTCTTATGAAATCTTCATTTAAAAGTAATATAATTGATTTTTATACGTACACAAATATAAACGAAAGGTATGTTTTCAGTTTCTATGAAATGTTTCGTTAATTTTAAGAAAAAGAAATTTTTTAACAAGACCAAAAAAGTTATGGTACTTTTAATACAAACATTTACCAAAAAGTTATGAAATTCTGGAGGGAGGTTCTTTCATTTTTAAGTAATTGCTATCGATAGATCTCGTTGCAGAATTAGAAAAATTAAATTTTAATAACACCAGTGCTTAAATAATTAAATATACAAAAAAAAATAATATTATTTACTTCCGTTTATAAAAAAAAAAAAAAAAAAAAATCTTAAATAAAATACGTCTCTTGTAATCATAGAATTTTAAATTTATAATCATAGAGTTTTTGATTGGAATATATTGTTATCTACATTCGGTCATTAATGACAAAAAAGTAGTAAGATGGATAAAAATTAGCATGCATTTAGAGATTTCGGTCAATTAAGTTAATCAATTCGCTTGATTATAAACGTACGGTTGCCTTTTAGTGTATTTATCTCTCTTCTCCTCTTTCATCTTTCACACTATAGACAGGCATCTTTTGATTCGTTCGGCCACGAGCTCGTTCTTTTGATGCGACCTGATGCACGGGCTCGCACAAAAACGTAAAAGCCAAAGAGAAAAAAGTAGTAAAAATTCAGAGACCCTTACTCGTTGCCGCTCACTCCGAGAAATTAATGGACGCCATTGCGGCAAGAACGGGCGGGAGAGGAGGAAACGGGAGAATAGGCGCTATCGAGTACTTGGAACAAGAACAATGTTTTCGATTGAAGCGAAGTCCAATCGTAAAAGAAAAAAGGTCCTCTTCTGAATCAAACCGACCCTCTATATACATACTTTACGCCAGTTTTTCTTTTTTAATTTCAGTTTATGCGCCGCAGTTATAACCTTAGTTGACCTGTCTTTCAAAAATCGTTATAAAGTACTCGAATATTATTAATTCAACAACTACTGCTTATTTAGTAAATGGAATAAATAATAGACTTAGGTCAAATAATTTATATTTCATTATCTTATAAAACTATTGATTTCTTTATTGAGTCAAATATCATTATTCATACGGACTGATAAATATTATAAATTAATAACTATAATTTATTCCTAATAATATTTACTGTATTAAATTACTGTTACGATAAAAAAATTATATAATAAATCTCTCTCTCTCTCTTTCTCTCTCTCTCTCTCTCTCTCTCTCTCTCTCTCTCTCTCTCTACATATATATATATATATATATATATATAATAACGTGAAAACTTAGTTACGATTGCTTTTAATTTCATTAGATTTAGAAGGTTTTTGTAGAGCAACAGATAAAAAATGTTATTGACGTAAATACAGGAAAAAAGATTGAAAGTGAAGCTTGTAATTATATTGCTTTTAACATCTTTGTTTTATTTAAGTATTTCGTTAGTTTATTATAAATTGAAAAATATAATATTTGCATTAATCTGCGATCGGAAATAAGAAGAGGCTAAATGACTAGTTTTACTTTAATATCAGTAAATTAAGTATCGGGTAAATTTAAGTTATAAACTTGAGTATTATCTGCCCCAATTTGAAAGTGCATTCATGATCTTGAAAAGTTTTTACGGCGTGGAAGTATAACGGAACGCAAGTTGAAAAGCAGGATCCATTAATAACCTCTTCGTTGATTAAGCACACGTCGATTCGACTTTAATATTTCAAGTTAATAGTCGATTCGGCTGGAGCTCCCACTGGGAAGTAGCCCTTTTCATCGAGGCAATGTCGAACTGGCACTCCATTGAATTACTCATGCAACTTGCTGCAAACTTATCGAAAGGAAATGTGGCTAACTAATTGCTGACGACCCTGGCTCCCTTTTCTCTTTCCCCTCCGTATTTTTGCCTCTTCACGATCCTTTGTCGGCCTCACTCTTCCGCACAGCCATCTGTATATGTATATAACTCCCGATACGAACATCTCTAATTCTCATTTCGCATATAGGCCCGCATGTATGCGTATTTTAGTTTGCAATACTTCCTCCCTCTTGCGCTTATTGAAAACTTGTTTCTAGATATTCGATTTGTTGAAGTACCTCTCTCATTTGATTCCGACATGCTTTTGATTAAGACGAGCGTGTCGGGAATAGGACCGCAGTGGAAAGGGATATTTACGATTAAATTCTATTCAAGGTGGAAATTACAAATTATCCGTCGATATCAAAGTTACCGCGAAATTCCCACTACCGGTGCCACCGCGACCCTATCGAGCACATACTCTCACTGCTCTGCAGTATTTACTTTGAGACTTTGATTCGTGGTTTCCATTGACTTTCGGGGCTCGAGAAATGAGAGCAGACGTCAAGCCAGACAACAGATTAACAAGCATTAAATTAACGTCTTCTTGCTCATCCTCTTTCAGCCCATTCTATCAATCTACTACAACAACGATTTCCAATAATTAATATCAGTTTTCTAACAATTACAATTTTTTTCAATAACCTCCTACTTTAAATATGTTTTCAGTATTGCATTAAAAATACGTTCTCTATTAACAAATAATACATGTTTCATTTTAACGAAACTCTTTTATTTAAATTATTTGAATAATTTCTTTCGCATAAATTTTAATGATAAAATATTTGTGAATCTTATGATTTGTCATAACTGACACGAATGACTTATTATCTAGTACATTATGCAATCGATCATATAATGTTAAGAGAATAGTACTGTACCATTAGATAATGAGTGAGATTCATTAGTAAAATGTATAATCAATTTATGTCAATACGAATATATTTTTTGATGAAAGATCTAATTTGTGTTTGTTTGAAAAATTCTCGAAAGAATTGATGACCTTTCACCACTGCCTACAAATAATGGAATTAAAAAAAAAAAAAATTCAATTACTGCTTATATATCGTATGAGATTCACGAAATTAAATGATATTTATAATTTATTTCGCTATTTTTTCTTTACGTATTATAAATAATTTTTAATAAATTACAATAACAGAAATGATAATATGCAGAAAATGATGTGAACACAACGTATGAATCGCTTAATCGTAAAATAAATCAAATTGTATTAATAATATTAATTACAAAGAAATCAAATTAAATTAGTAAAAACGTAAAAATTAAAATTGTACGTACGCTAAAATTAAAATTAAGGATTTAGTAAAACAATTAAAATAACATTAATTTAGTAATTACAATTAACAATGATAAATACTTTCAATTAATTACGCAGAATCAAAGTTACATTAGATAATAAGTTAATATTATTTCAGCAGGAATGCATTGCGGATTATGAAAACTAAATATACAATCAAATTTCTAAATTTCATTAAAATAATTCGAAAGCTTTTGAAGGGATATAAGGTTTTGAATATAATAAACTTAATTGGGGGCATGCACTATTCGTAGATTTATGAGCCTTTCATTAAATTTTGCTTCCATAATAAACTTCAAAAGGAAACGAAATTACAACAAATTTTCATTTATATCGACGCGAATAAATCAGCTTGAGCTCGCCTTCCCCCTTTAACCACCGCCCCCCCCCCACCACTCAACGAAGCGCACAAATGAAACGAATACAGTTGAGCGAGTCTTTTTTCGACGATCTCATTTCAGTTGGTGGATGCCAAAAAAGCCGTAACTTTTCTCCCGGTGAAATTCCTCGTGGCAATTGCAATAAGGTTAATAGTCCCCGCTGACACCCGACCCTTCTTCCCCGCTCCCCTCGTCGCGCCTTGGCGTCAATCGCCAACGCGGAACCCTTAGCGAGTAACGAAGTAGAAAACGCAGTAGCCCAGCTACACATTGATTTGCCAACATGATTTTCAGGCAGTCGTCAGGGAACTCAATAGATTGGGAATGCTGGTCGACCTGTCGCACGTTTCCACGAGAACGATGAATGCAGCCCTCCAGACAACGAAGGCGCCGGTCATTTTCTCACACAGCGCGGCCCGGGCGCTCTGCAATTCCAGCAGGAACGTGCCGGACGACGTGCTCCGAAATCTGGTGAGTCCTCTTTTGTTTTCTCTTCGGCCCTTGTCTATCTTCGCCACAGCCGCCGTCCCTTCCGCCGCCCCGACGCGGCTTCGACGCCGCTCCGACGCGAACTCGCGCCGAATTACCCGGGTTTTCCTAATCTACTCGCGTTTGCGATTTATCTTTCCCTCTCCCTTGCCGCGAACAGCTTACCTACTAAATTCATTCCTACTTTTATACCTAAGATGATAAATAAATCGGATTATCGATTGCTGCTGAGGTGCGCCGCAGCCAATACTCCTTCACGATTATATAATTGATTCAAATTTCGGCCAAATGTCAGGTTATTTACCTTTTATTTTCTTACTTCTTTTATTGTCACTACTAAGCCTTCATTAAAATTCTTCAAAATCAACACGTAATCCGTGGTCCTAATGATTGTTCATTAACGTAAATATTAATCATCCAGATAAAAGCATTTAATTGTATTTTGAAAATATGCTAATTATTCCATAAACTTATCGAACGATGTTCAATCTAACATTATATTATAACGTTTCATATAATAACGAAATTTTTATGTCGTACATAATTAACCATCAAGTTGTAAACTATTTTTCTTATAAAATTATGAAAAGTTCATTGATAAAAGACAATAATACTCGTTGTAAAAACGATAAAATAATTATACCAAGATATTCTTTTTACGAGTAATGACAAATAGCTTGAATCGAAGATGCATCAACAGTAAGGAATCCTTAGACATTCTGCAAGCATACATAATAATGAAAAGTGAATCGAGGTCGGGAAGAGAAATGGATGCGAGCCCTTATCGAAATTCCTGAGATCTGGAATTGTAATTTTCAATTAAAGCGATCCGTCCTTTGTTGCAAACCCTAACCCTGGCTATCTTTATTCTAATCCCTTTTTTACCATTCATGGTCTATCTACTCTTGAGAACTTATCTTGAACGTTTAAACATAATTCCGCCTTTTCACCCATCGCCACCTCGCTACTTCAATATAGCTTCACTATTCCCTCCCTTCCTGCCTTTATCAGTCTACTACATCTGTCCCCTACACCCTTCACGCCCTCTACCTTTGCTCTCTTTAATTTATATAAAGTTTGGACTTGCGTAATCTTGTTACCGTTTCATTTTTAACTTAAAATGGCGCAACATCTATTAAGTTCAAGCATAAGAAGCATAATAATAAAATCAGTTAATTTTTTTTAAAAAGCTTGTGAATGAAATTCATAAGAAAAGCAGTTAAATATGAATTAAAAGATTAAGCAGTTCGTAAAGATCTGAAATCGCACTTCTAAAAAGTTTGCTCGCATTAGCCACTGCATGCTTTATAAATATAAGCCAGTCGAATTTTTTCATCCCAAACGCATCATACGGATTACTTCTATAGTCTTCCGTTCCTAATTACTTTAGTTATAGTCATATTATTCGCCAGTGAGATATTTAATAAAATTTTAAATAAGCCTGCAGTGAAATTTTAATTAGCAATTAATTAAATATTATATCAACCCCATTTAAAAAGACATAATTACATGGAGCGCTAAATAACCAGTTATGTCACTTTGAAAACGATAAATTTTTATTTTTTTAATTAGCCAAAGTTTTAATATTCATTTTATTTTTTCATATCATAGTAGAGAAATCTACGAGCATTTGTTTATTAAACATTATTTATGGAATAAAATATGAAAAGTCTTAAAAGACTACCATTTCGGTAGCATTTAAAATAAATATTGATCGACTTGTTGAAAGTGGATATTATACTTTATGTATATACATAAATTTTAATTTATTTATTTAATGCATTTGTTTAATATAACATTTACATTTATTGAACTCGCATTCATTTTATTCATGTTTTTAAAAAAATACATTTTATATAAATTAATTAAGTCGATAGTAATAGTTCAAATATATATTATACGATTAAATAATAAAAAAAGCATTAATAAATCATGTATTAATAAAATAAATTTTTACTTATATTTATCTTTAGATACATGATTAAAAATCTTCATTTATAAATTATTTATAACCGCATTTCTAGTAGTTTATTTTTAATATTTTTTTTCTTTATTGCTGAATGTTGTTACCTTGATTAATATGACACCTATGTTTTATATATCCATCTTTAAAACGCTTAATTATTTATGAAATAATCTTGCATGAATATTATATATGAAATATTACTTATCGATTACGGACCATATAGATTGACCAATACTTGTAATACCTTTAATGATTATAATGTAAAGTAAATAATTCTTAGATTGATAATATTTGATAATTTTTAGTTAATAAATCCATGAATTTTTTAAATTAAAATATTTGTAATATGCATACATATAACTTCAAATCATTAAAAGTATAAAAATTTTACTTTACTTTAATGTAATCGTTTGTATTTTAGTAGAATAAATGAAAAAAATTTAAATAAAAATAATGCATAGATAAATGTACTAAACATGATAATAAAAAAATTCTGTATAAAAAGGAATAGAAAGTATATTAAGTATAATATATATATTAATCTGTTAAATTAATAAATTATGAAGTCAGTGAAAAAATATATTGAAAATATACACGAGCGCTCATTTATACGTTATGGTTAATCAGCAAATGGATATTCGACAACCATTAGATTTAGAATAATCATTGTAATTATATATAAATAGAACACAAGAATATAATAATATTTAAAAGATAGGAAACTAGAAGAAGAAGGGAGCAAGAAGTAATAAAATATTAATAAAATCCTATAGAGAAGATCTGGCGTTATAAAAATAAATCTATAAGAAATAAGAAGCAAAACCATATCTATCAATAATAATAATATCAAAAAGTCTACTGGTAGTACTTTATTAAAAACTTACTAGGTTGAAGTCTATGAAATATATATATATATATATATCCTTATTCATTCGCTCTTATTGTTATTCCACTGTTGTTCTGTGCTTTCTCTATCAGCAGTCTCACATTTCAATACGACAGCACACATATGCACATTAACAAATATACATTTATTATTTATATATCTGCTTTTCTTAATTCACCATCATTTTATTTAATAATATGTGCGTATGTAATTAATATGTAATTATCTAATAATACATTAATTGTAAAATTGTTTCAACTAAAAAAACAAGATATGATATTTCAGTTAAAAGTACAAAATATTAAATTTAAATGTCGTAGTAAACATTCCTCTATATTAATATTATTATAAATTTCGTAATGATATAACAAAATTTATTTCGCTATATATAAGTTCAATTGTTACCTTTACTTTATACTGTATAAAACAATATAATTTTGGTACTAAAACCTTTTATATAGTACACAATACTTTTTTTATTTCAATATTTAATATTTTCGAACGCAAACGTTCTGGAGCATAAAATGGTGGAACAGTTAAAAATAAATATTATTAGTTAATCATATTGTTTGGAGAATAAAAATTCAACCGTATTATATAATAACTCATCAATTATACTTTGTTAAATGCATTAAAATATTATGCCTTAAATATTATGTATACTTAAATATACCTTAAATTGAATATATTTAATAAATTCGATATACCGTGTTTTAAATAACTGTAACAAAAATTAATTAAATACTTGATCCTTTCACTACCCTATTTATTACATAAATTAACTGATTCAAAATTTTAAAGACTATTATAAAATTATAAATGTTCTATGCATTATATAACTAGTTGTATTTGTAAAACTAATTTTTCTCATATTTTTTTTATTTATAGAAATACGTTTACGCACCTTATGATGCCATTTTAGAATCGCAGACAGAGAATAATTTTTTATTTGTATTTTAAACTTCTAATTCATTTTTTTGATATTTTTCATATTTAATGACTTTTTTTTGTATAATGTTAAGAGTACATATATTTGTTAGAAGTTATTTAAAGCAATAATCATTAAGAAAAAGAAATCTCACTAAATATTAAATTAAAACTAAATTCTAATAAATTGATATAAATAGTTTTCTAAATATATAATCAAACAAAGTAAGAGATAATACTCTTAGAGGCGACGAAAAGTATAATAATTGTTTTATATAAAGCATATAAATTTGTAAAAGAATGAGATGTGATGATTTTAAATTGTAAAGAATCCGACACGACTTTATATTTTTGTCACTAATTGTAAATGTTCAGTTATATATTATTATACCTGATCGATAATGCATGATATATAAACTTAAGTCTGTACGACAAAGGGATGGAAAGTGGAAAGTGCCGAAGGAAAATACTATTGGTGCGCCCTAACTTTTCCCAAAAGGATAAAACTGGGACATATTTCATTCATTTGTGACAGAATTGGAAAAAAACTCGGTACGAAACGAAGCCTTTCAAAACGGTTTGTCGAGAGTTATATTAATCGACTGCAGATACCAATGTTAACCAATTGTTAAAACAACAGTCGCTCTTTTTCTGTTCTACCTATGTTTTTAATAAAAAAACATCTTTCATGTTTCTACAAAAAGAAAATAAAAGAACAAAAAGAGCTAAATAAGAGATTTCGAGTCCGAATTTTAAAATATAGACTTTAACTTTAAATATAAACTCAAGTTTTTATAAATCAAGAGGGAAAATTTTATAAATAACAAACTATCATTGAATAATTTCAATAAGTGCCTGTTATACGGAAATTTTTAATCATAATTGAACATGAATATGTCGTATTTAAAGATACATTTCTAATATGCGTTAATTAGAGGAAATAAAGTATACATCAGAGTGATACGTACAAATGTAGGAAGCGACTTTGTTTCACAATTTTCCATTTGTACTTATTCTCAGAAGGTTGACATTTTTGAGGCACAATAAAAATGTGTCTTTGTATGTGAAAAATTTGAATTCAAATTACTCTAATTAAAAATGTCAAAACTAGTTAGCTTTCAATTTATCAAGAAATTTGAAGCAATTTTGCATGATATATCGTATTGAAAATAAAAAAAACTAAATTATTCATTACATAAATCATCAAATTTATTTTTTATGTTTATTAAAAAAATGAGGTAGAGATTTATCTTCTTAACTTAAAGAAATATTAATAAAGATTTTAACAAAATTCAGATGTAAAACCATCTGTATTTCAATTATTAAAAATCTATTAAAATTATACTTTCTTTTGAGTTAAAATTTTTAATATTGTTTCGTATTTCTAATATGTTTAAATATTTATTCTACTATTACTTCATTAGTTGTAATTAAATATATGAGCTGAAAGTTGCCGATATTTAATACTTTTAAGTAGTACTTACTTTATTACAAAATACTAAGAGTAATGTACATTGATTTCCCTTTTCATTAGACTGCATGTAAAACAAAGTGGGAGTTGGACTTGACAAAGAATAATTAAAATATCATTTTAAATAGACTCATTATGAAAATCTTTAATTAGAGCGGAGAGAAACGAAAAAATTTAATTAAAAATGTTGACCTCTAGATCTAGAATTATTCGCTTGATCATTATATGCAAACACACAGACGAGCATAAGGTACGTGAGCTGCATGGGGAACTCTGGAAAAATCATTAGAGTCTGGCGATTCACGTACTCCCTTAGGAGAGTTGCTTTAGTGATAGTGAACTCGTCTTTACTTATCTTAATAGGGACTTAATTGAAACTAAGTCGATCCCAGTCACTTTAAAAGCAATATCTTTCGATTTTCGGTTAAACAATAATGTAATAGAAATATCCCGATAATGAACTAGCTAAGATCAAGCTAACATTTTTAAACTTTTAAAATACTCAATTTTCGAACATTCTATTTAATTCTCCATCTATTTACAGTAATTCACATTCGAATTAGGCCAAAAATGTTTGGAAAATCTTTAAACTTTTATTAAATTTCCAAGATAATAAATAGCATATTGTTCTAATAATTAATATCATTTGTCGGGAGGTTGAATACCTTACTAAATATAATCCGTACATGAATGACAAATATTTATAATTCGCTTCGTATATAGTATTAAAAAGTTTGTTTTAACCATAAAAAAACTTAATATTCTCACACCAGTGCTTTTACATAAAGAAAAATTATATGGTTTATTTGAAATTTCATAAATTTTCTGCAAACAATATAGTTATATACTCGTGCATGAGGAAGAAATCGTAAGGCCCTGATAAGGAGTATATAAAAAAATAATGGAATATAAAAATAGTTACACTTTTGAAAGAAGTTTCAATAATCAGCAATAAATTTTTGTATTACAGATCTATAGGATTTATTTTTACAGCTTTGCAGTTTTATAGACAAAAAACTTAACAATAAAAATATTATTCTTTTTAGTGCTACACGTGATTATATGTGTATATTTATATTCTTTGAATGGTTAATAATTCAGAACAAAATAATAACAACAATGTTGAATAAAGGGCCAAACATTTTCAGCTTTAATAGGGATTTCCTGAATGTCTTTACGTCTGAATGTTTTTTCGTTAACTTTTGCTCCAATACAAACAAATTTATAATAGAGCTTTGCCAATACCAGTACTAGTTATTAAAAGTTAATAGTGCGAGTTAGCCGAGGTGAGAGGAGGGTGGATACTTTTTCACTTAAATAAAACTGTTAGTCGTTCTACTATTATTTTTGCTGCTATATCTGGAAATGGTATTCGAGCCTAAGAGCCCATGCTGGCTTAAAGGGAGGCTATTGAAAAAAACTACATGTACTTGGCATTTATAGCTCTGCTCATTGGACTCGTGTCTCAGAGTACAACAGTCCCTAACCACAGTCCCCTTTTATCTTTAGCTTATATGTTTTTCCATCTAGATGGTCGATCGCACTTACCTCCGCATCCTTGAATATAGATGCATTTAAGGATAAATATTGCCTAACCCCATTTTATTCTTTACTCTCAAAAACACTCTAAAGTAAAATAACTCTCTTTGTATCTTCATTTTACCGGATGCATAGATTAGTAATATTTCCTTCAACGTCAGTAAAGATATAATTATAATAGCATGATTAAACGTGTCATCTATTCCACTCTCTATAATTCTGCCCCTTATCTGAGCCATCAATGTTTTTGGCCCGTATTTTCATATTACATGTTTCTTCATTGTTATTATTATTTTATTTTTTTTATTCCCCTTCCTCGACACTACTAGGTCATTGCATATCGCATACCTCAAATCACCTGGAATTCATTTATGTGGTAAAATATAATATTGAGGGTATCGTGATGAAAGTTGAACATCTATCATTGCCACTTTACGTAATTACGCGAATTCCGTGACTGTATTAATCGCCCCATTCAAAATTCTAGGGCGTGTGCCTAACACCTGAATATTTAATGGTGATTTCAGTTCGTGTATGAATTGCTGCGGTGCGTTAGGCGCTTTGTCGTATTTTCTAAATTCTCTTCGACGTACCCTTTGTCCCAAGTCAAATCATATTCCGTTAATAATTGATTATGTCATTTTTGGCTACCGACTATCCATAATCTACAATCCAAATTAATCTTGTCCCAGACACGTTACTCTTAATTCAAAAATAATATTATCCGCTTTCCATGGATTTTCGGGTTGCCTATTAATTAATACAAATGGTTTTTCGCTCTTAAACAATTATAATTAATTAATAACAATTGTTATTAATAAAATTTCCTAAAATCATTATAATATTTTACTTACGATACAATTTATATTAAACATTCATTCTGTAGGCTAAAATGCATTATTTTCTCACGTAATTTTATACTAAATATAGGTAATCTGTCTCAGTTAGTATTGAAAATCATTATCTATTCTATTGCCCGATTTAAATTTATTCCTTGCCAATATTGTGCCTTGCCATTTCCATTCAACGTGAGACTATAATTTTTATGTTTTATACCCTGTGCATGACTGTTCTTATCGGTCATTCCGCTTAAATATTACCGCATTCTCTCCATTTGTATTAATTATTATGATGAATCTTCCCAATAGAGCTTGATTTAATTGAGGTTACTGCCACGTTCCAAACCGTTTTATTTAGGTCATAGTTGTACAATCGATAAATTTATTTCCTATTATCTATTTCTAATCTTCTATATACAGTACACTCACCATTTAATTACCGAATAAATTCACAGTCATTTTTCAGCATTATTATTATTATTACTCTAACTGATATTATTATTTTTTATTCTTTACAGTAAAATAACTATATTGTTTTTTAAAACATTTCATACTTATTCATTGCTTTTCATAAGATTATGTAACAACTCGAATAATTAAAACGCATTTTCCTAGTATTCATGAAAATCATTCTTTTTTTTATTTAATTACTGCTAACTTTTATAATTACATCTATCATCGTACAAAAAATATTTTGCATGCCAATGCCTTTATGCATCATAATTTCTGTCCTTCTTTATGGTACCTAGAAGCAATTTTCTCAATGATCTAACCATGAACTATCACCACATAACATGTCCAAAGTAAAAAAAAGCTGTTTTAGCCCATAAAGGTTAATTTAAACTAGCTGAACTATGAGCGTAAATATACATAGAATGCTAAATAATTATTATATATGAGCTTGGAATACTTATGTACAGCAGACTAAGAAATAAAATCATTCGACGAAATTGTAATGTCATCGTCTGAATTCATACTATGAGCGGCAGAAAGGGAAATGATAGAGACTTAGAATAACAAAAAGCGAGAGAGAGAGAGAGAGAGAGAGAAGTAACAGTACATAGGAATTTCAATTAATCAATAAAAGATTTTCTTATAAAAGATTTTATACCATCAACATTTATATTAAATTTTTTATTCAAAACTCATAAGGATATTGAAAATGTAACAGCTGATGCAGATCATAATTCGTGTTAGCTCAATTATAATAGTTTCAACTCTAGATGTAGAAACTTCGCCATGCAAATATTATTTTAGCTATTTTTTGACGATTTTAAACGAGTGTGGTGGGTTTTATGTTAAAGTTATGGGTTTAGAGTTATTATAATATATTAGATTCTCTATCTACGTATTACTATTTATCGTTTTGGTAGCAGTCCGTGACAAATAATGGATTGACTTCAAGTTGATTGAGACATGTCAATTCCTTATGTTATTCCATCTACAGATTTAATTTACAAGTTTATACAAAATTAAGTATATATATGACGGAAATAGTATCTCTATTTAAATAATAAGAAAAATATAATATCTTTTAGAATCACTTTGTAATCACTCTTATTGAATCTGATATTATTAGCGCAACATATAATGCTAATATACCATAATCCTAATATAATTATGTTCATTCGAATAAAAGGCTATTTTAAATTAAATCACTTATTTAAATATTATTTCACAGAAAGCCAGCATTATATGTTTAACGTGAAAATAATTTATATATTGATTTAAATTATAATTTAAAATTACTCTTCAAACATTATATTCTCTTTCTAGTAGAATGTATATGCATAACAACGTTCTTTACCTCTCATAATATATCTACAATCCTACGTGCACAACGACATATTTCACTTTGTTTTTCCTAAATTATAGGTATTTCAACGTGAAATGCAATAATATATTACAAATGTTACGGCAAGTAAACGCAAATTTTACTCTTCTCGGTTTGAGATAATAAATTGACTGATTGTCAGGTAAACGTATGCTAATTTATGCAGCTATCAATGTATGTGAACTTTATAATTCGCAAGCGTTTTGTATATATATATATATATATATGTATATATATATTGAAAATTTAATGAAAAATAAATTATACATAAAATATATTATCCAGATAAATATAATGTAGGTTTCTGTAAAATAAATTCACGGAATTTAAAAGAAAAATTCCTTAACATATATTTTACTATAACTCAAAATATTTACGTTTTCAATTCCACTAATTTTTTATAGAAATGTAAGATATAATTATTTTCAAATTTCCACATTTATTTTAAAATTCTGTGAAACCTTTTTAATATTATAATTTTGATACTCTTCTTTTGCATATTTCTTAGTCGCAGTTATTCAAGACGACTTAACAGTTATATACGCATATTGTCAACTAAAATATAAATATCACACGTCACACACACACATATATATATATATATATATAGAAAGAAGAATAATTAATATAACTTTTAAAGATACATCTATAGAAATTATAAAATCCCATTCTATATTTTATATTAATATTTCTTTAACATATGAATTTATAAACTATATTGAATTTATCAAAATGATAGCATTGTGAAAGAATGAGATGTTTATGTCGAAATAGACTTTATGATTAGTTATTAGTTTTAAAAATTAATTTAACCATCTATTAACATATTAATATATTCGATTAAAAATGCTTTATTCGTGATTGTTTTTAAGAAGAATACATAATAGCGTAATTGTCAATTATAATAATTACAGAATAGAGCAAAAAAGAGTTAAATAGTTGAAAAATGTGATTACTTTAAATGTAATTACTACCAATTTCTTGATTAATTACATTAGCTCATCGAGAGATGGGCCGACGATAATAACCTATCAAGGACTAAATCTTCTGTTCTAATTAAACAGTATTGTACGTATCTAGAATAGCCGAGAATACTGAGAAGAAGAAGCTGATTCATGAAATCCCATTCTCAGAGTCACGACGACAGACAACGTGAGCGGTATGGGCTTCATATAAGAAAAATCGATGACATTATCATGACATCAGTCATTAGAATCGATAGGGCTGCAGTGCCGGTAAAAATAACGTAAACTCTCGACGCAAAGTCACTGCACCGACGTTTTGCTCCGGAGATTGATCAACTCCGTTGGCAAGGAGTCCTCCAGCTTCCTAGTGAGATAAATGTCCTTTGAAACACTTTAAGCATGATGCTTTGCCAGATTCGCTCAAGAGCCGAAGAAAGATTTCAGCTGGAACCGTCGCTAAGACTCGAACAATAAAACTTACATATCTCGATAATGATTTCTAATACTGTGCCGAGTGTTTTGATAATATCTCTCAGTCCTGTACTATATATAGTTCTAAACTTTACTGCTGATGAAAAAGCTTTTTAAACTTATAAGGGAAAAAAATTCTGCATCGAAGTCCAATAATTAATTCCGGCACTTTGTTATTAAAATTAACAGTACTAATTTTTGTGCAATTATAAATATAAATGATTTATAAAGCCACTCAAACTTAATTTGATTAAATGATCATCATACTTCCGATCTGAAAAAATCTATACAATCAGTTTCATTGCAGTAAATATAAAAAGTACATAACTTTATAATGCTTGAAATTTGCTCCGAGTTAGTTACTAAAGGATCTATTAAAATTCAATTAAAAGCAGCTGAAGCGGAATGGCTACAATTTACTTTAATATTTTAAAAAGTAACTAACTATAAAAGTCTTTATTCAACTTTTGCCCTAATTAAAATATTTAAATTAAAAATAAAAGTTTTTGCATTATAAATTATATAGATGTTATCATCGTTTTTCCGTAATCTGAAACGTACAAATAATATATTATGAATTTGTAATTCACATCTTTTATATCTTTCAGTTAAATGCATTTATAAAAGTTCTACTTTTTCATTAAATACTTTGATTTTAAATTAATTTTTACGTATTAATTTAAAATAAACCCTTAAAAAGTAGGATAATTAATAAAATATTTATTTATATAAATAAAGAAATGATGTAGAATTCATTCTAATTATGAATTTCTTTATATTATGCATATTAAATATAAAAAAATCTATTCTAATGTAATACATGTATATTTAAATTAATAGGAATAAATTTTATTGGTTGGTATATTTCAGAGATTATTTAAGTAATTATAACTTAATCTATTAACAAAAATGACTGAAAATGAAAAGTAATTGAGGATATAATGTATACAATTAATATTACAAATATAGATATAATGTATATGCGAAAGGAAATGTAATTCTATTATTTTATTTCCAGCATAAAATTTAAGCGCAGAAAATAATGTAGGAATACAGATAATTTCATAACTTGCGACTTACGGAGAGCAAAATAAGAAAATTCAATTTTCTTTCATGCATATTGTACAAAGTTAAAGTGCACGACAAAATTAATAATAATACTAATAACAACAATAATAATAATAATAATAATAATAAGAAGAAGAAGAAGAAGAAGAAGAACAACAACAACAACAACAACAAAAACAACAACAAGAAGAACAAGAATACCATAGTAACACAAATAATTCACACTTTTATTTAAAAATTTTATTTTATAAAATATCGAAAGAAATTTGTTAAATAAATATATGAAACAGATAGAAAACATGCGTAAACTTTTACTTCTTACCTAAAATAAATAAAAGCAAGAAACTTTCATACGAAGTTTGTTCGCAAAAAAAGAGATTTAAATATTGATACTTTCGGGGGCGGAAGCATGCACAATTTGTCGACAGTACCAAACTCGTTGACATCCCTGTATCTATACATGCACATCACTACCGGGCAACTTTTTTAATATGTCTCTTCCCTGGGCCTTCTATCTCTTTCTCGCCAACTTTTACCCTCGTGACCGCTTTCCCGCATTTCCAAGAAATCCTACACCAAGTGCTCGAAGGGTGAAACCCTTTCGTACAAAAGATGAAATATTTGCACTACTGGCAACATGGAAATGCTAAAAGTTTCACTGCACCGGCTCCTCGAAGGACAATACTTTGTCTCTGTCTGTGCAACAGGAATTATCGACCAACCTACTATTCACAATAGAGGCTAACTGTCTATGCTACTAGTCCTACTAATAAGAGAAAACGAAAATTTCAAAACTTAATATATTTTTTTCATCCGTAGAAATTCAAATTAAAGTTATTCGTGTTACATTAAATGGAAACACTTTAATACCAATTGAACGTATGAAATACTACTATGTGTTATGTACGTTACAGATGCAACGAATAAATATTACCTCACAAATTTTAAATTTATTGAATAAGTATTTATGCAAAATATAAAAAGTGTATGAATAAATTAAGATAAAACCAATTATAATTTTATAAAATTATTAAAATAAATACATTAAATTTATGCTGGGGCATTAAAATTTTATCGAAGTATGATTAAATAATTGTTTAAGAAATGTAACTAAGTCATAAAACTAGTAAAATAATAGAACTATGAAACTAAATAAATGTTATTTATTGAGCCATAATCAAATGCAATTTTAAAATAACAAATTTAATATTCGAGCTTTTAATTACATTTCTTTTTACATATTTATTTAATTACATATATTTTATAAGTATTAGAGTTTGATGAATTTATAATTTGCATGAGTTTAATAATATGAGTAGATTGAATGTATGTTCAGCTTTGGTGGCAGAATGGAAATGTATTATTTTATTACTAACTGCGCCTCCGCAACGCTACCCGTTATGCGCCTATGATACTCTACATCGATATAGTTACTTCGCGGCTTTCTTTTGTATTCTCTACTACTGAATTTTATGTATAGAATTAAATACCCCTATAAAAAAATTTGCTTTCATTATACTAGTATAAATTATAAATGATACAAAAATTAATTTTAACTAAAAAAAACGTTAATTATCAGTTTCAAAATAAAATAAACTAAATTTGAATAAAATATTATAATTCGTATTGGTAATAGTTTTTCAGCTATAATAATATAAAAAAATACGTAATCATTTTAAATATAATTTTATACAGTCCCACATATAGTAAGAAAATTTTTTTATTAATTATAACTTGCATATGATAAATAAAATATCATGCAGAAATATTAAATTATTACTTTTTAGATTTATAAACATCACATGTATGTGAAGAAAAATGTTTGAAATGTTTTAATTAAATTTTAATATTGTATTTCAATGTAGTAAACATTAATTCTTACGTTTAATACATTATTTTTACTACAAGTTCCTATATACTTCAATTTGTTTATAACCTATTTATTGTATTTGTAAAAATGTCTTATATCATGAAATCCAAATATCTTGATAATAATATTATTTCATTTATAAAACCATTTATTAAAATTATTATTATATTAAAAAATTTTTAATTTCCACAATTGTAAGTTAAATGTTATAATAATTAACATAAATAAAAATATACTTAGAGATGTATTTAATACGCATGATCGTTAATTTATAATACTGAATTTTTGTTTATTATTCCCATTTTTCTACACATGTAAAATAATTTTTAACTTGTAATTTTATTAAAATGATGTTCCCGTATTACAAAAAGAATAAAATTGTAATGATTTTTTTATGTATTTATGCCATAGCATGTGTCAATATGATAAAAATGTTTATTTTCAATTAAAATTATAGATATATTGTCAAATAAATAAGAGTTATTTATCTAAAAAATATTTATAAAAAATAATTTATTTTAATATACATGTAAAATAATTTAATATTTTTATTTAATTAAATTTTCGAATATATATACATATATATTACATATTGAACTAGGTATATACAGCATATGCACTTCAGTATATTTGAATCTTTGATTATTTTGATTAATTGATGACATTGAATATAATAATTACTGTTTTTATACTCTAAGTGATATTTTAGGTATTGTTATGACGCCAATAATTTCATAATAAATGAAGGTATTAAGTACTTGAATAGATTATTCAATAAGTTTGAAATATAAATGATTCCAAATTTTAATACAAATATTCCTTGTTAATAAACAATACACACAATATAAAACATACATGTTGATGTACATATACTCTGAAATGAAAATAATTTTGCCGTGTACCTATGTACAGCTCGACAATCTCTAATTTACATTCTGAACATCAAAGCAGCCTTTTAATGATATGACCCACCTGTAACTTGCCGGTAGTGAAATTGAAAGATGAAAAGGTCGTCTTATTTTGTGTGTTGCTGTATTTCGGCTTAACAAAACAAAATTGCGGCAGCCCTTTTCACATATTACCATAATACAAACTCACTAAACTAGCAGATTTGTAAGTCGCTTTGTAATCACAGATTAGGGGAATTCGATAAATATGCTGTACAGTTCGAGAATAATCATATTAGTCAAATGTGCATTAATCGGCCATTTATAGCTCATAAGAACAACAGTTATTTCAAATCTGGAAAATTATTATATCACACATGTTCTCATACTCAATTAATTAATAATTGATTGTGTGACGTTTTGTAAATAAACTTTGGGGCATATAAATAATTAATTAATTAATTAATTAATTAATTAATTGAATGTAAGACTTATATTTCAAAGGATAATATTCAATTATGTCAATACTGTTAAAATAATTAAATTGAATTATTTAATTTCTCAAAATATTGAAGAAATGCTTTTTTAATCATTTTACCGCAAGAAAGATATATATCAATATTAATATGATTTTAAATATTTGTGGCTATACACACACATATATGAATAAAAATATTCCACAATAACATTCATGAAATTATTCGAATTTGTTATCGTTAATTACGATTCGTTCTTTTAGGAATTATTACAAAACATTTCCATTTCTTATAATAATTATCTGAAAATATTTATCAGGCATTTATTAAAAATCTATTTCTAGTGAATATTGAAGACCATGCGCAATTCTTTATTCGCGATGACCCTATTTTATATTCCGATATTTTTTTATTTTAAAAATATTTTTGGAAAATTTCAATTGATATGTAGTCTATGATACTCACACTACAATAATTTCTAAAAGTTATCTAGGTGAATGCTCAACAACAAATGCACAAAAGCGTTTATATAAGATATCCACTATACGCGAATGAATAACATATAAAAAATGGTACGTTACAAAAATTGTCTTTTTTTTTTAAAGTCATTCAAGTAAGAGAATTCTATTTGATTAGCACAGCGATTGATTTATTCCAAAAGCACCGTTTTTTGTAGGGCATCGACTTATTTTTATTTAAAATGTATGACAATAATTGGAAAAAGAATATTGTCAATGAAAAGCATTGTAATTTATTTATGTTTAGAGTTAATTTTATTATGTTCCATTGCTGTAAAAGGAAAAAAACTTTTTCAAAATTATGCCAAATCAGTATTTATTTGAATATTGAAAAAAATAATAATATATTGATCATAAATAATATTATAGTCCCATAAAAGAGAAATAAAAAAATTTTATGTTAAAGTTGGGCAGATAGAAGTGGATAGTTCAGATTGATACGGCAGTGAGTAATTTCATATGAGGATCCATTTATACGACACGTACCACCTACGGTTTTACAACTTTTTTTTTTAAGTTTCTCTCAAAGTTCTTGAGAGAGAGAGGGAGGGAGGGAGGGAGAGAGAGAGAGAGAGAGAAAGAGAGAGAGTCTCGAGAACCATTGGCATGAGAGATTCGACCAATTTCGGAAGCAGTAGCTCACTCCCGTCGACGCAATTATAACGCATTTAATTTCCTCCTATTTCATACTCTTGATAGTTCGTAGTTAGAGTACCGCAGTTGACAAAACCGGCTCGCAATGCATACCAGCTTCGATCCAGCTTGCAATCTATTATTGGTAAACCTAGTAACTGGCTGGTAGCCTCTGTCCTGCACCGCAGGACCTTAAATTTCACATTCCTTGCCCTTTGTTCTGATCTTTACGAAGGGTCAGCCATTCAGTCAACAGACTTTCATATGCCGCCTTTTAACTTAAATAGAATAAGTAAATAGAAATGTCATCGAGACCTCAATAAATATTCATTCGCAGTCGAAATATTATGGACAAGTTTTAGTCCTGATATTGATAACACGATAAAGGATGTATTTTCTATTACTTCAATTTCAATGTGTTGAAAAATATTAAAGGTATGGCTTAAAAAATCTTCATTACTGCAAGATCCCGCGTTGGCAGAATAAAAAAAGAAGGCTACACCGTTGATGAAGAGGCTTCATTGAACGGAACAATATTCCCAACGTGATTCGTATTTTTCAAGTAATTCGAATTACAAATAATACAAAGTTTTATAAGCGTTTGACAAAAGGACTAATCAAGCACACATAGGTGGAATTGTGAGCGCGCTAAGGTTAGTATGCAAATGGCATGGGGCAATGTGATGACCATGCATTTCTGAATAATCTGAAAATTGAAGGTTATGAATAGGCAACGCTCGCCGTACTATTGTCCATTCGTTGTCAAGGATTCAGGAAATGCGAAAGGCTAGCGAGAAGCTCTGCTTGCACATCCGAAGTTACGGTATTATTATTACCCTCTGCAATAAATGATGACTCGACACTAGTTTATAAATTCACCCAACAACTACAACCATTTTTATTATATATAAATATATATATGTATTATTTTTTTTTTTTTAATTTTTTTATTCCGATGACTTTTATATCTTTTCAAGGGCCACTGTGAAGTATTTTATAGTAATGCTTTTCGTTAGAAATCTCGCTTATTTACGTGCAAGTAATTTTTTCGCTGAAAAACTTTAGAAACACTTTTTCTTTATGAAATAGATTTATTTCCAAGCTATCTAAGCTTAATTAGATAAGTGAAAGCTTTTAATGATTCTCATCATATCAACCATAGTATATGAATTTTTTTTTTTTTCTAATAAAATTTTACAAAAATATATTATCCTTAGAAAGTCTTTAAATATTATTATTATAAGCGTATGGGGAAACATATTTTAAATAATTTTTTTCCTAAATAATTAAGAAATAATCTACGTAGTAGTAAAATATATAATGAAAATAATTTACAAGTAATCGTGAAGAATATAGAATATCATAAGAAAAAATTAGTTTTATATTTAAAAATGTGTCTTTAAAATTATTGACGCTGAGTAATTGAATACCATTTATGGTTAATATCTTACTTCAAGTACCAAATCAATCTCAACGAGAAAAAGATTTACCCATACAAATTTTCTCCGTAATTAAAATTTCTTAAGTGTAAATATTATAGATATTATTTTTTTTTGCAGGCAAAAAATGGCGGAGTAGCAATGGTACCTTTTTATACTTATTTCATCACGTGTAACAGCTCGGCAACTATTAAAGATGTCATCGGTAAGAGAATTTTGTTTTAGAAATTATGAATTGGGAGCATTAATTAATTTTAACTTTATTAATTCATTTACATAAATTTAATTTTTCATAATATATAGGTTATTGGGATTAAAATAAAAAACTATAAATATAGTACAGACTCGTTCAATTAATGAAGTGAAATAAACAGATTTTACATAAACCAATAAAGCGTATACACTATGAAAGAATTTGTTTTAATAACGAAAAATTTAAAAACTGTAATATAAAATGTATTTTAATAGTATATTAAAATAAATACTCAGTTACATTTAACACTACTGATTAAATATTTTATTGAATTATTCAATTGATTTATTCACTTAAGTAATTAATTACAATTTTTATCTATCAAGTGCATAATTCTGTAAAATTTTGAAAATAAAACCTTAATAAACCTTAATTATATACCATAATTTAAAGATTAATAAAAGCATAATAAGTATAAAATGAAATTTTTTTTTTTTAAACTCATATTTAATTAATAAAACGAAAATTACTCAATTTTCACAAATTTTCAATATTTCCAATACAATATATCCTAATTAAATTTATAAAATTTTTAATACGTTTATATGCAATCTATCAAAATGCAAGTAAATACATACTCATGTATATATAATTTCACTAAAGACATTTAAAAATGAATATTTATTGTATTTCCTACATTCGAATAAACAGTCATTTATTATTATAGTTATATATTATAATTACGTGTTTATTAATGACATTAAAGTAAAAATTAATAAAATTTGTAATAGTGACATGTAAAATCGATTATATAATGAAAATATTGTTTTAAAATCGATTAAATTATTATTAGAATCGTGAGTATTAAATTTTCAATGATTCGAATTCGTTAAATAGTAATAGCATAATGTCATTCCGCAGAATGAGAAGAAAAGAATATAAACAGATTTATAAAAAAAAAGAATGTAAAATAAAAGAACATATAGAGTAAGTAGTCCTCAGACAAAACCAATCATCCCGAATGCTACTATCCATGCGTGAAAATACGAACGAAATATCGTGAAAGATAAAACGATGGCCTCGCACTTAGGTAGCAGTTGCTGTCAGCTCTCGTCGCGGGTTCTGAAACGATTGTCGGCAGCTGAAAAAAGGCACTATAGACTAACAGTCCTGTACTTCGATGCCAGATGAACCGCCGAGGACCGAAAAAAAGTCCCCTGAATTTAAATGTAAATCTCTGAAGAACCGACGTTTATTTCGATCAAAGATGATTCTGGCCCCCTCCCTTCGTCCCTGCCGCGGCTCGAATAATACCATTTGAACGCGATATCGGTCATAGATCATGCGCTAAAAAAAAGGGGAAAATAGAGGGAAATGGGTGGCTATTTTTAATGTTGAAATTGCATTCGCATATACAGGAGGAAACTGTTTCATTTCAGCGCACATCAATCACATAAGGAAGGTGGCCGGCATCGATCACGTCGGTATTGGCGCTGGATTCGACGGAATAAATTTGTAACTATCAATACTAAATTTTCTTTCTTTCCCCACTTCATCATTATCAACACTACTGTACTCTGGCTTGTTAATTAAAACAAAAACTCATATTATTTTTTAAGTATTATTATTAACTAACGAGCGAAAAAAAGCTTCAAAATCGCTTATTAGACGTACGGGAGCAAAAAAATAAAACTTAAGATTATTTTTCTTTAATTTACTCCTTTAAGAAATTACCAAGGAAATCATGAAGCGTGGTAAAGATCAAAGTCGATGACTCTTTTAAACAGATTTAATAAGAACATGGATATGGAATAAGTTTTCTTCAAATATCTATGCTCAAAGTAATTTAAGAAAGCTCAGAGTGAAATAAAAAGAAATAAAACATCTACTTATTAATTAAATCTTTTTATTCTTTTATTCTTAACCAATATGTTAAAATAGTTTTGATAGCGATAGAGATAAAATTCCAAGTTTGAAAATTTTGTTGACATTCTCTGTTGAAATATTTATCTGTTCATAATAAATACCCTAAGTAGATGTGTTCGCGTAATTGCGTATTTTGCAGGGACACAGACATTCCTGCACCTTAATTTGCTTATAATAAATATAAAGCATTTTAAATAGTTCATTTGCTGATATTATGATTGAACGTAGAATTATTTACACGAAAGCTTGCTCATTTTTTTTTAAGCAATGAACATTAACTTTCATTAAATAATGTATTAGATTTAAAACTAGATTCAAGAAATTAGCTACTAAAAGGAGCTTTTAACATTTTTTGAAAAACGTTATTTACTAAAATTTATAAAATCGTTTACGAAGTTATTAGAATATATACTTACTTGTCTAAATGGAGTAATTTTTATTTTTATTTACAATATATCGCATATTTTATCATACATATTCTTATGCTAAACATGCAAATACAAGCACCCTTATTAAAATTTATAAGAAATTTACAATTTGTGTGAGTATCCTATTAGGATATATTAAACTAATGCAAATTATGAAATACTGTTGATAACGTTCTTTATTATCCACATCGTAACAATAATGCCTACAAGTTATTATAATGCAATACTTGAATTTCCAAAAACTCGGAAAGTCGCAAATGCTTTCATTTAATTAATTTGATGGTTTTCCCAGCACACCTACTGGTCTGGAAGATGTGTCCCGATATCCACAACTACTAGCGACGCTGCTCGAAGATCCGACTTGGACCGAGGAGGATATAAAAAAGTTGGCTGGCCTTAATATCCTACGGGTTTTCGGTAAAGTCGAACAGGTAATATACAAAGGAAGAACTACATAAAATTCAATACAGCCGAAACCAATTGCGTTCCTCAGCAATAAGGAACGCAATGAAACCATTGTTTAATCGTTAAACTGTCAATTTAAATATAACATCGTTTGCATAAATCTTAAATATCTCTAGTAAATAATTACAGCAACTTAAATAAATGGAGAATAAAGGAAAACTGAATTAATATTTGAATTTTTTTATTTAAAAACTCTAAGGGAGGTTAAAGTTCAATTAAAATTAACATTATAAGCAAACTATGTGCATACATGTATATAATTAAATATTAGATAGTTAAGAGAACAACTGGAATTGGTTTTTATATTTTATTATAATTAATTAGCTTAAGTAAAAAAAATATTCTACTTATATATCTGATACGTATAAAGTATAAGTATTATACCATTGACTAATAAGAAATATGATAAAAAATTGTGATACTAAGATTATATAACTAAGTATTATAATATTATGAGTCGTTTTGAAGACTGATGGTTCATTTATTAATTTGAATATATTTAAGATATTTTTAAAATCTTAGAAATCCTTTAAATCTGAGATTCTCAATAATTCAGGTAAAGTCAAAATCTGACGAACAACTGTCATAGTAATGCTATTTAACTATAGAGGTGATTTTAGATTTTACTACGAGAATAAAAAGTATTTCCCTCCTCAATTGAAAACGACGCGCACTAATTGCGTAAGCTAAAATGGAAAAAGATGATTTCTAATGTCTCTCACTCTATATACATATATGTATATATGGTCTCACACTTGCTAACCCAGTTACGCTTGTCAACAGGTGAGAGACGAGTGGCAAAAGGCTGCAGTTCTGCCTGTTGAGAAAATCAGTCCACCTGATAACTCCGCCTGTGCCTACGGAGTCTCTTGATCTCGTTAAACGAGAGCAAACCACTGGAGCTTTGCGCGGCTCTTCGTTGCGAATTCCCTACGACAACAATCAGAGAGGAATCTAAATGAAAAATCCGAGGCTCTTCGACAATTAGGATGCAGGTAGATACGGGATCGCCAATGGGAACGGCTGAATACTCTATGGGGACGAAAGGTGTGGAGAACGAATAAAGAAAAGAGGATTAATTGAAACGTAGATAATGAAGAATAAGTCTCAAATAAGTTCCTCCATTAATTGCTTTCATTTTAATAACGAATTTTGACCAATAATTATACGATTTCATAATAATAATTATTTAATATGCTCCGACGTTAGGAAAATATCGATTATTACGTAAGCTTAATTTATCATTGCGTTGAAGCTTAGGGTTCGCGACAGAGAGAATGAAACGTTTCTGTAAATCTCTTTCACTCTCTGTCTACTATTGTCTCTCTATGTTCGATGCTACTTTCTCATTGTATACATTTATAACTTGCAAATAATTTGCTCGTAGCATTTATAATGATTGTCTAAAGTTTAATGTCACCTGTTCTTATTGTGAATCTTTTATATATATTACTTTGACTAAATTAATTTTTATGCAAGAAACATTCCAAATGTATATAAACCTTGTATTATCATAACTGAGAATTTACATTTACAATTAAGCGTATTATTATTATATTAGACTTAGAATTAATTATAATTTCAGTAACATACGTTCATTCATAAATGAATAAAAAATAAAAAAAGAAGCATTTGAATTTAAATCATAAGTATTCCTTGTATTAAAATAATAGCTATGCGCATTAAACATATTTTAAATGCACTTATTTTTCACTGAAAAATATTTTTGAAACAAATAATTTTATTAAAATTCATATTTTCAAAAATATTCTGCTTAAAAAATCGAAAAGATTTATTAAAAAGTTATATTTACATTCATAAGAAAGTACAGAATATATTTAATAGCATTATGTAGTAAAAAATTGGAAACGTAAATAAATGCGACTATCATAAAATTATACATAATTAATGCCAAATTTTTAGATAAATAATTTGTCGAAAATAAATGGAATGTGCCATGCGATCTCTGTACAAATTTATTTCTCGTTAAAAAAATAAATAGTATAACTAAGTTCGTTCTTCAATAAACGTATAAAACTGTATTAAATGCGAATATATTTAAAAAAAAATTTTAAATTGTGTTTGTGTGTGCTGTGTGTGTGTGTATATGTGTGTGTACATATGTATATAGTAGGACGATTGCACTAAATATATTTCTAAGTAACGATATATATACGTATATATATATATTTATTTATTTATTTGTTTATTAATCATTATATAATGACAACTTTTAATAGAAAAAATAATAATCGTAGCTTATATTAACTTGTAATTATTGATAAATGTGCAATTTCTTTTTCACAATTTCATCCTTATTCTCAGTCTAAAAATGTAAAGCAAAGCAAACGATTATTACGAAAAGTATAATATAAATTTCACACTGTAAGGTTTAGATGATAAAGTAATACATTTCCATTCATCTAATTTTATAAAATTACGACTACATATGCAATTAATTATAAAAAAAATACTTGGCTTCTTGCATCATAGACTGATATTATAATTGATCCAATCAATTTTACAAGTCGCCAACTCACTTTAATTAAACTGACACACTAGTAGTTATAAAAAATTTAATTTAACTAAATATTCATTATTTTTATTTTAATTCATTTTTTATAGATTTGATAAACAATAAAGCTTGACTGATACTAAGTACATAATAAAATACTATTATTACAAATAGGTCTCCAAATATTTTTTTTCATATATGAAAATTGTAAATTATTATATATGTTTAAATTTATGTTCAAATACTATTGAAATTATAATTTCAATAATTCTACATGTATTATAATTATTTACTAATAATATAATTATGTATTTTTGATAATACAACAAAACAATCAAATTATTAAACATCAAAATCAAGAATATAATTAATATTCTATATAAATATATAAAATAATGTATTTAGTATAATTAATTTTAATTTATGATTAAAACAGTAATAAATATGAGATAAAAAATAATAAAAAAGTGCCCATGTAAAATTACGCAAAAGTTTTATTAAATGTACTAAGTTATTAAAAATCATTGAATGTTTAAGTCCATTTTTTATTTTTTCAACGAAACATATGCACAAAATGTAAAGATAGATATCAAAATGACGAGTTTTACGAAAATATAAAAAATAAATACGAAAATATTGTAAAATATCCGCCTAGACAGAAAAAGACCGTAAAAAAAAATAAACATTAGACTAAAACACACGTAGATCTAACAAATTTTAAAACGGAGAAAAACAATTGTATATGTGAATTTTGCATTCGCACAGATAAAAAGATTAAGGAAAATTAATATATGATATACGCCTAATATTTATTTTCAAATCAATTTGTAGTATTGATAGCTACTTTAAGAAATAAGAAGTAAATGAAATATAATTGATACACACATGCGTGCATATACATCCTTTACACGAATTTACATTCATCTACATTTGCATATATATATATATGTACACCATAAAGTTATTTGAAAATTAAAACGTTTATTATTTAAAAAAAAATCGAGGGGTAAATTTTCTTGTTATTTGTCATTATACAATTATTTAAATGATGATCAGCAAAAGACGCCAAAATGAAACGAGACTTCTCGTTACGTTGAATTAACGTCGATCCACCTAACTCGAATATTAAAATGTAAATATCAATTTTTTTATACTTATATGCCAAAAGTTAAATTACATAAATAAAATTTTATTATCAATCCTATGTAAAAGTATTGAAATCCTGATTTCGAAACTTTTGAAAAAATTTGCAATAGAGATTAAATTAAAATTCCATTTTCCTATGTCTATTAAATATCTATTCATTAGTAAATATATAATAATTAAAATAGTGAAATTTTAATCTACAGTATTTCTACATATTGAAATTATTATATAGTGAAACAAATCACAAGAGTATAATAAATTTATAATAAATTTAATAACTTTGTATACGCAAAAAAATTAAATTAATGTAGTCTCGGATTTACAAGGTCATCGTGTGGATCGACGAGAAATAACGTAAAATATATTATATAATACTAGTAGTTTTGATCTATTAAAATGCTAGATAATCAATCATTTCCAGAGATTATACGTGAAAAATTTACAAGATTTTAAAGAATGTAAATAAATCGAAATATACCAAGATAAAGTTACCTGTTTTTGAATATTGTTTTAATTTGTTATATCTATGAGGTATATATTCTAGATTATTCATTATCGCATTGTATATGAATGATTAGATAGTATAATATTTTAAATCCAGAACCATCAAGTAATGTTATACTAAAATACGTACTCATTAAATCCTGCGATAAATTTCTTCCATAATTTTTATTACTGGATACGCGTAGTATTCTAATAAATGTATGCAGAATACTGAAAGTGGTTAACTTGAAAGAATGTTATTTACACACTTATCAAAAAATTATAGTTTAGTTATAAAAATTTAGAATTAGAAACTTAGGTACTTAAATATTCATCAAAAAGAAAAGTCGTATTAAAGAAACATAATTTCTCTTTGTATTATTAAATATATCATAAGAGAATTTCTTGAAATTTATAAAACATGAAAACACTGATTACGCATTTAACGTATTCTTAAAGTTAATAATTGCATATTAATGGAATAAAAATTTAAAAATTTTAAACTAAATTAAATTTTTTATCATCATAAATATCAGGCAGCAATAATTTAGTGAATGGCAAAAATTTATATTTCTGTAAGAAATATTGAACAATAAAAGCATTTTTATTAATCATAATTTCTATAAACATTATACGTAAGTTTAAATTTATATATTTTGGAAATATATACAACAAGAATACTTTTAATGAAATTGTTGCAGATTTAGAGAATAATACGAAACACACAAGTTAGATTTAATTTTTCCAATGAATTATCCGTAAAAAGAAATTACTATACCAAAATTACTTTTAGAATATTTTCTTTGAAAAAGTTGAATACTAACACAATGAATACACATATTTCCATAAGTATGTGAAGAATGAAGAAATAATAATAATAGCATTAATTTTCAATCTGAATTATTATAATTGTAAACTTGTAACAAGAAAACGCCTGGATGGAAAGTAAAAGTATTTTAAATCGAAAGAGTTGTAAAATGGAATATTACTTTATATGAAAAGTATCGTGAGCGTTATGTTTTGACACAACTGCCTAGATCATAATTTAAGATTATATAGTATTTAATGATCAAGTCCAAACGCACAAATCAAAAGTTTGGAGAAATTATAATATAAATATATTGATGTACATACACATCATGAGGAAAATGTATCCCAAGTGAAAACGTTCGCGAGAAATAAATAAAAGAAACTAATTAAAAAAAGAATAAGTATGAAAGTTTATGAGCTACTTAATTATTATAGCTTGTGTAGTGATCATTCGACAGAGCAATGAAGAATTTACTTTATATCAAAGTTTGAGATTCGTTAATTATTTAAGAAAGTCACTAATATAAAATCCATTTGATTATATAAAATATTAAAAGTAAATCTGTAAATAAATATTATCTATTTAAAATTTTCATAAGAATTTTATTGATAATCTAAATCTAAATATTTATTCAAATTTTAAAGAAAGTTGTAACGATTTCCTGTACTTTTATATTAAAAGTCTTAATATCCTCTATATTAAAGTTAAAAATAAAAAAAAAATATATATATATATATATATATATAGAAAGATTATAATGATTTCTAATAAAATTTTCAAAAATGTTTTGTAAAGTTTAGAGAATAATTAACGTTTAAAAATAATTTATAAATAAAATTTTTTAAAATTTATAATAATAAGAATTAATTACTTACTAATTGTGTTCTGTTGGAAAAAATTAAAAATATTAATATTAGGTATATAAAATTACAAGCTGATCGGCAACAAAAAAAAAAAATATATGAATAAAAATCCTATGAATTAATATTAAAAAATTGTGTATAATTTTTTAGTTTTAATATATGTAATAAATATCATTGCAATATAAATATTTTTTTTAATAATTTAAGGAAAGAACTTCTTTTTCGAATATATTAATTTGTAACGATTAAATTAAAAATTGTATCAAATGTACAATTACTATATTCAACATCTGCGCCATCTGTGTTTAGTTTATAAAATCTTATTGTATTTACTTTAAAAATTATTCAATTTTTATATTTCTCATGTTTTGATTTTATATAATAACTAAGGACGTGTGTATTTTAAACAATTTTTTATTAGCCCAACATTATGAGGAATTGATTTAAAAAAATAGGCATCCATAAATTTTGTGGGAATACATCAATTGTCGAATAGCCCGGTAATATAGGTATCTTTTTTAGTAAATGTCGGCATTTTTCAAAACAACTTTATTTTTTATTTTTATTTGCACAATGCAAATCGTGGAAAATATAAATTATTCATTTTGAATAAGGCTGAATATATATGCCTGAATATATATGGAAATCAATAATTAACAAGGTTAAATATAAAATTATATTCTTTAAAATATAGAAAATTTACTAAGTTTCATGTTCGAAATAACAAAATGGCATTTGTTTGAAAATAAAAACCCGAAGGTCAAATTAGAAATAAAAAGTAAGCAGATGCAAATAATTTATTAAGTAATTATCATTTTAATTATTTGAATAATATTGAAACATTGAAGACGTTTTACTAAGGTGAATTTAATATATTTTAAAGTGAAATCTAACGAAACTCAAACTCTGGTTGATTTTATCTCCAATAAATTTGATGGCTAATAACATTCCGAATCCTTATAATTACAAGACTCAATTATTTAATACCTGAAATGCCATTTATTACTATAAGATCTTGAAAATTCTTAATTAAAACATTTGCTAAGTATTGAAATATGAAGAAGTAGTAATAAATTAATAAATAGCGATTAATTTAAATATCAATAAATATATAAATAAATATAAATATTAATTGAAATAGTGACACAAATGTTAACGACAAATAAGTCGTCAAAGAAGTTTAATCAAAAAATAGATTCGTATTAAAAAATAAGTACAATTTAATAATAATCGATGAGATTTTAAAAAAACCAAGCAATCTAGGTCAAGGAAATTATAATTAAAAAAGGAAAGTATTGTACGAAGCTTTAAAAGTGTATACGCAAGGCGTATTGATAAGCTTTTACGGTTGAGTTTAAATGTGTCACGAGAATATTAATTGTGAGACATAATTAAATCAACAACCCTTTAAATAATCTATCGATTATTATTATATTAAAAATAAAAGAGATTTAAATAAGAGATAATATTTACTCCGTAAATACTATGTATGCGGATGTACGAAAGAGTGAGACTCACGTATAAGGCATAAAGAGAAAGAACGATTAAATTTTAACAAAAATAAAAAATGTACAGGTGCGCAAATACAGAGAAGTTAAAAAGAAATAATAAAATACTAGAAAGTTTTAATAAATTAATTGAATGCCAAACAATATACAGTTATTCTTTTATTATTTATACCCCACATTTTATTTGCCATAAATATTTTGATCAACTTTGTCTTCGTTTTTTCACAACTTCATTCTTTTCAATTGATTGCCTTTCATTAATAAACCTGCATAAAATTTAAATTTATGGTAATTTGTTATAGATTGGCGTTGAATATAATTATAAAATTTAATTTAATAAAATCTTAAGCTTGTTATTAATATTTTAACAAGACATATTTATTTTATAAGAAAAGATAAGAATAGGATTATACATACATATTAAATGAAATATTTTCGAATTCGTTTTTTCAAAGTCGAGTTCAAAAATATTCGTATACATATAATAAATGCAATTCAATTTCATTAAACATAAGTAAATTATTTCAAATAGCTTTGGATTTTAAACAATAGAGCATTAAAAAAATATGTAAAAATAAACTCTAATTGAGAAAAACTTAATATTTGATGAAGCAAAAAGAGTATTTAATTCCTTATACATTAAAAATGTGAATAAAATGTGAAAAAATAAGTCGATAATATGAATGAGTTTAGTATTTAGTAGTATAAGATTATAGGAAGAAAATTTAAAAATGTTTCATAAAATCGAATATAATTATGTAACGATTAAAATCATCAATTGAAATATATTTGCTATTGGGATTTTTCATTAATTTGAATAACATCAAAAATACATCGCATTAAACTAATACACACTCAACGCGGGCCGAGGGTCCCTTGATCCTCCCCGCCGCGTGCTGCCAAGGTAATGCTGCCCCTACGCGCGTCTGCGCCTTGCCCACCTACGATGGAATAACGGGAGGGGGGTCAAGGCCTCGGACTGATGGAGGGAGGGGTTGGATGGATGCGGAGATGCGGGATTCGGAAAATTGGCCCGGGAAAAGGGATCCCGTTCGGGTCCGCGGGCGGCAATGGACCACGAGTTTTCCCCAATGCTAGGAAGTCGAAGTCTGGCCAGGATGGGTGGAGCGCACACAACGAGAAAGAGACAGGGTTCCTTCCGCCGGGAAATCCATCGGACGCCTAAATTCTGCATGTATACCTCGGCCGAAATAATCGTCCGTCACCAGTAAAACAACAATAACCGATCTTTTTATTTTTATTTTTATTTTCGGGGCTTTAATTCATCTCGCACACCCCTCTCCGCTCCATTTTATACACGTTATAATACATGCACATCAACCTTTATATTTAAAATTTATTAGTAAATTAATATATTCTGTACATATCACGTGATTAATGTTATTTATTTTTAAAAATCGTATGAATTTTTGTCTGTATTCATTGATTTTTTAAAAATAATCTCTCCATTTAGTAATTTTATCAGAAATCAATATAAAATATATAATATTTATATTGTTACATGTTCTTTAATAATTTTTTATTGGTATTTATGATTAATGATAGTTGACAAATATTTACGGTAATGCAGTAAAAGCTTATACCATACTTATTAAAATAATTATCTTTTATTGCATACACACACACGCACACACACATACACACTCACATATATATATATATATAAACATAAAATACAATCAGAAATTACTTGTTATAAAATATAAATAATATATAATTCTTAAAAACGAAATAAAAAATTTAACTATACTGTGCTTCTCGGTGTGCTACAATTTCACAATACAAGTACCATTCAATTTTTAGAGAAACTGTTCTCGAGTAAAACTAAGTCACGAACATTTTATTAAATTAATTATACTGACTCAATTCTTTTTCTACATGGTACTTATATTTTGGTATATCAGAGTACGCAGTTTCTTCTTATGATCTTTTAAAACGACCGAAGCTTGATGCAGTTGTGTGCCTACTTAGTATTCCGAGTATCTTTATATTGCTCTTAAATTTTTCATTTCGTTAGTGGAAGAAAAAATCCACTTGCAACTTTAAGTATATAACGTAATCGTCTGGCTGCCTTTTTTCTTACAAAGGTCTTATTGAAATTTAGAAAGAGCTAGTGCTTTTTAGTTAAAAATAATTTTTGTTTAATTATACTCTTTATTTGTAATTTGTGAAAGTAAAAAATTTCAGAAAAAATTGGAAAAAAAAGTTTAAGTGTATAATAATAAGTTTATGATATTTTAATCAATAAGTTTAATATTGTTTCTTGCACTTTTTTTCATTTTAACTATAAAATTTTGATTATTTTCCTTTATATGGAATTATTAAATAAATATATTTATTTCGAAGATGTGAAGTAATCCAAGCATATTCTTATGTAATGTATAAAAATTTATTTATATAAAATTCATTACATATTTTGAACTGAATTTCTTATGTAATTTTAATTATAACTTGATTACTTGCCTTGATTTTGCTTGTATCGAGGGTACAAGATTTAATATTTCTCAAAATCTAGAAACAAGTAATATAAGGATATTTTTATATATTGCAAGATGGTTTTAAAATTTAGCTTTAAATAATTTGGATGTATTTCACTAATATAATTTATTTATTGTGACGCTTCATCCATAATTCTTAAGCCTTCAATCAATAATAAATACTTTCTTCGATTTTTCAATATATTTCGCGATTAATTAAATAGTACCGTCCAAAATTTATTTGATATGTAATAATTTTAAAATGTAGTAAGATTTAAAAAATTAAGTTTCGACTTTAAATAACATGAGTTACAGCTTCATCTTTTCTAGTCAAAAAGGAATTAATTTTTAATTGTCTAGATACCTCTTTTATTTATTTAGAAATGATGAATAAAATAAAATTTAAGTTAATACATTTTGTAAATTGTGCATACAAGTAATATTTTTTTCTTATATTCTTATAGAATGTATATTGCCTAACATATTTTATTACATTATAATAATAATAATAATAAAAAAGAAAAGAAAGTATAGTTATGAATTTAAAATTCTTTCCTAATTATGTATAATGCAATTTTTTTATTGAAAAAAATTTTTTTTTTATTGTAAAAATTGTTCTAAAAATTGTTTTCCAATAATTATTAAATTTTCCAGCTACATCATATACTATTTAACATTATGCTTACATATTTATGTAATAAGATGTAATTTCATGTAAAATAGAGTTATTACGGAATCAAACAATTAAATAATTTATTTACTACTCTTCGGACGAACGTAAAAAACATCGCTTCATTATAAGGAGAAGAAAAGCTTCTTACAATTATCAATACGACTTAAACTAAATTCGACTGAGCGCTATCGCATCGGATCCTTATCGCCTTAAATAAAGCCCTCTTACCTGAACTTTTGAACGCGTGGTAGATGAACGAGAGGTAACGACATCGCAACCTCGTGACCTACGAGGAATCTATGGTTATTGCCTTTAGCTCTCGGTTATATCTTGCGTGTTCAACGCTGCACTAGCTGAACCTCTCAACAATCCTGTACACAAGTGTAACACCATCCACGCGGTGCGAGATAATTAAGCCGAAAATCGGGCTTTACTACGGGACATACGCTGGTGACCTTTGGTCTCTAAGACTCCATCCTACAAGATCAATTTCTCCCGACAGCCTGTCCAATACTGATTTTTCCTTCGTCTCGTGTCTCCGAATACGTTATATTTTTATTGCTTATGTTAAGCGCTCATTCCACGGACCGTTTATATCGAACCTAAACTCCAGCCCTCTCGTACCAGGCGCTAATGGATCTCACTTCCGGACACATGCATTAAATTATTCTTCGACTAACTCTTATATTATATTTAAAAAAAAATTATTGTAATGTAACAAATAATATTCATACGTAAGACAAGTAATAATCAGATATATAGGTACACGTATGTATTTATTAAAAATTTTTAAAAATTGAAGTAAAATTATTTAACAATAATACTGACATTGAGAGAAATAAATAATGTTAAACTGATAAATTACATAAACTTAATGGATAATGTAAATCATAATAAAAATTTTAAAATGCATTTTATTTATAATAAAATAGATTGGAATATAAATAGTTAAAGCTATATAAAAAATGTAATTCAGTATATTTAAAAACTAAATAGTAGTAATAAATTTAATTTATCACCATTAACTTCTCAATTATAGAACTTTTACTATAATTACATTATTTTAACGTACGGTTACAACTAAAAATCTAAAATACAAATTATATGAAATTATACACAGTAAATGCATAACGATAAATTTTAGTTCTTTATATAGATCATATTTTAACAATTACCATTTTTTTAAATAAATGTAGACACAGTTATTTATTTTATATTAGGTAACAAAATATGATATAGTTTTTAAGTTTTCATTTTGATCGTATATTTATTATATATTTGCTCGATTTTGTACTATTCTGTATGTCTTGTTTGTTCAGCAATTTCTATCTCAAGATTCTTTCCTCTGTTCGAAACTCAAAATTACATTACAAATTGCCAGTACAAATTAATTCATCTACATATTCATTTAAAGTACTATTTAAAATTTACGAAAACATATAAACTCATAATAAAATAACAATACAGATTATGCTGTGTCTGTTCTCCTGCTTTTCGATTTGAAATAAATTATATTAAAAATTATATGTACTTACTGATATTTTGAATATATATTTATATAATATATATTTATATAATATTTGATATATAATAGTTGCTCGATGGACTCGGGGCGCCCGATCCGACCCAATGGGTTCATCTGTCCCAAAAACTGGGACAAAAAAAAATTCATTTTTCGCTTTTATACCAAAAATCTCAAACTTCCGTGATTTTTCCCGCCCACCTCCAAACTCAAAATAACGCGTTTCCAAGCCTATTTATGGCATCGAAGGTAGAAAACAATCGTTTTTCGACAGATGCCGGGCAATTTGGCGATATTTTGGTAAATGGCCGGGGACGGGAGGAAGCAAAATTTTTTAAACCAAATTTTGGGACCGTAAATATTAATATTTCTGGACTTATGTAACGATTTGAAAAGGAGCAAACGACGCGCAATCGTTCGGTTATTGGATCGTTTGTGAAAAACGAATTTTTTTTTGTCCCAGTTTTTAGGTCGGATGAAACCATTGGGTCGGACCGGGTGCCCCGAGTCCATTAAGCGGCTCTGAAAATTTTCGGCGGACGCTTCCCTACACCTCCCCGACTTGTCCCTGCCTTTTATAATAAAAAAATTCAATTTCAAAACGAACTGACAAGAAAGTTGAAAACAAATAATTTTCATCGATTCGTTAGCCCACGGATCTGACTGAATGAATTCATGGATCAAACCCTAATCTCCCTGCCTCCGCCGTCAATGTCCAACAGCTCGAAGTTCAACATTTTGTTCCTCGAGTCTTCTATTTAATAATTCAATTATTAATATTATATTTATCGATACCAAATGCCGCTTTGAATTTTATTAAAAGAATTGTAAAACATTTTTAAAAAAAGATGAATAAATTGAATTTTAATTATTCTGCTTCTCATCAAATGAAATGTATGTGCAATATATGAGGTAATGCAAATAATATGCTACATTAAAAAAGAAAATCTGCTTATCAAACATAATTAAAGTTTGATTTATGCTGAACAATTTTTCATTTCATTGTCCCTTTTAACCTCGACTATGATTTTATTTTTCGCAAATCCGGAAATTGATGTTAATGCGGTTATTATGAATGAACCATTAAATACAAAAATTGAATAATAAATTTTCCATTACCTTATATATTAGCTTAGGTTTTTTCTATTACAATCCTTTATGGATTCGTCAACGTTCAAAATATTTTAGATTGTTTATTTTAGATTGATAGGCCATGTGATTCATTAGTAGTTGTTTTTCAAAGTATTCTGTTATAATATGATGTAAATGACGTTCAAAAATGTAATATACGTAATATCTTCTTATAGTATGTTATCGTCTTATAGTATATAGTATGTTTTCCCATAATATTCAAGGAAGGTGTATTTTAATTTCGTTCTTTTATATTTGACATGATATTATTGTCGAAATGGCTGTTATGGAAAGAGAATGTAACTGTATAATTCTAGGATAATTAGATTTCAGCCTTTTCTTATCGGGTTAAATGATTAATTTGTATTAAAAAAAAATATATACAAATCTATGGTTGGTAATGAGAAATGTTTTTTTTGTATAGACTAATAAAATCAACACTATGAACTCTTTTATAGATTAAATAGTCAATGGTGGAGGTGAGTAATAGTAAAAATTATTGTTAATAATTTTTATTAGGGTGGAGCTTATTGATTAAAGTCGTTTTGAATTATCAAGATTATTTGTGATCCGCTACGCGTTGTATGCAAGAGAGAGCGACAGAAAGAGAGAGAGCGTGAGAGAGAGTGAGAGAGAGAGAGAGAGAGAGAGAGAGAGAGAGAGTGAGAGCGGCGGGGGGATGCAGGGATGGAGGAAAGAGTGGCGCGGTCCAAAACGCGGAGAATGTTACATCGATATAGCGATACAAAAGAGTACCTCGAGTCAAGAGAATAAACAAGGATCGGATGGTTAGTGGCAGGAATAAAGCGAGGAGAATAGGTGATGGGAGGAGGTAGGAACGGAAGTCGGGGAGGCTCGTACAAAGAATCTGGCGAGCTCGAGCATCGGTGCCAGCGGAGAGGCCCGAGTCGCGCTGGAGCGAACTATATAACCCATTGATCTGCGCCTGCGTCTCTGCGCACCGACGGCAGATGAAAGTGGTTAGTCGGGTGGCAAAGGGGGAACGTCGAGGGATGAAAATCCAGCAGAGCGCCGACAAGGGCTCCGAGAGTCGCCTTGGCCGGGAAACGGACGGCCACGCGAGCCAACAGGTGATGTCGGCCGCTCGGGGATGAGACACTCCCTGCGGTTCGGTTCGCGGCCCGAGTGTCGCGCCTCCTCCCAGAGCCTATCTCGAGGATGACCAAGGAGTTCCGCGATATAGAGAGCGAGTCGACCACGACGCATTAGCAGTTGACATAAGGCTAAGGATTCGGATAACCGACTAGGTGATCGAGGAGCAGAAGGAGAAGGAGATCGATGGGCCGAGAAAACGTGAGTTCTTCTGGTTCCGAACCTCACCATTCCAGCAGTTTTGTGTCCGTAATGCCGAGTGGCCCTCGCATGTACACCTACAGACAGGAGGAGGGATGCTGTAAGTGAGGGAATATTGGGAAAGAGACGGCTGCTTTCGCCCCATTATTTCCATTGACGTTAAAACGATCTAGCGCTCTGATTCCGATACCTCTATTAAACCTTTATTAAACGAACTCTCCTTACTTACAAAAAGTTCATATACACGGATCTACGTAGTTACCATTCAGCGTGTTTCGATCATTCATCGATTCATTTCGATATGCTGATACTGGAATGCCCCCGTATACTATAACTTACTACATACGCTCTTCATCCTATCCTCCATTCGCGATAACGAACGTGTAGCAGTATATTTTTTAGTTTTAAGGCATTCTTTATGACAATCCTTATATATTTGACCAATCAATTCAGAATTTCGATAACAAGCAATGCGAAATTTTTTTTTAACTTCATTTCATCGTCAAATGTTTTCAGTATTTATCGCCTCATCCGTTCTATTTCATTCTTATAATTTATAACTACTCGGGATTTACAATTAATTAAATTTATAAAATAATTTTTGTATATTCGTTAAAAGAACATATTGCAGAATGTATGTATATATGTATATATGTATATAATATATATATATATATATATATATAGATGATCAACAAGTTTATAAAAATCAACTAATTAACTAATCAACTTAATTAATCAACTTATATAATTAATAAATTAAATTCACGTCATACAGTATGTCTTTTGAATCAATTAGGAACAATCTTTATTTTAGAAATACAAACACAATTTGTATCCACGTTTCATTTGGATTATTGAAAACAGTGATCATTAAATTCAAATCGTTCTGATTAATCCCGATGCACTTTCATTTAACTTGGAACAACACAGATTTTATTATTAATAAACTTTTTATTATTCTAATGATAAATTCGAATTGTAAATCACCTAACACAATAATGAAAAGTACATGTCACTTAAGTAAGAATTACAGATTCGAGTATATTGTCGACGTAATCAATACTAGATAATAAAACCTACAAAACTGCGTCATTACATAAATCATTAATAATAAGGATGCATTTGAAATTTATGAAAATATTTCTTCACGAGAATAAATAGATTTATTTTGTAAGATAAAAAGGTTATTATGCGTGATATTTTAAAAGATGCAATATCTACCACATTAATAATAAAAATAAGATAGAATAAAAAATAACAAATGCAGTTGAAATAGTTGTAAATTTAAAATTGAGCGATAGTATATACAAGTAAGTTTATATTTAAAAAATCACATTAGAAAATATTATAATACATGGATATATATATATATATATATATATTTCAATACCTAAACGTAATAATTTTTTTGTTTTTATAAATTTAGCTTTATTTTACATTTGATATCGAATTCAATCGATAAATAGGTAAAGAAAATCATACATTTACTCAGGCAGGGACGCCGAAAAAAACAAATATGCATATTACTCGATAAATTATTTTACGATACGATACTGCAGAAAAATTCATTCGTGCATACGTTTAGATTCGTCCTTTAAATGATTTAACAAAAATATAATAATTTATCAATAAATTTAATAGATATTTTTGTTTTGAAAAACCTAATGCTTCTCGAAATATTTATAAATTTAAAAAACTGAAACATAATAATTGTAATTTTCAATATCTTAACTTAACACAAAATGTACTTTTAAAAGAATAAACTTAATAAAAATAACTTTTACAATGAAAAGATAATTTTTTACATTTTTAAATGTGAAATAAATTTCATATCCTGGAGTAAAAATCAACATTAAAATCAAGTCGATTCTTCTTAACTTAAACATTAAGGTATTATTCAAGTATTTAAAGATATTTTTAGTGCAAAAATTATATTTTATTTATTCTTATATATTTAAAGTATATATTATATATTAATTAAATTTGTTTATACAACTGTTGATTTTAAAGAAAATATAAGACCTTTCTAAACGAACCTTAAACTTTTATGTTTTATCAAACAGTAATATAAAATTAATTATAATTATTAAATATAAAATAAATAAAAACTCCTTGATACTTAAAAATTTCTTGTAAAAATAGCTTAACAAAATTCTTCGATTTTTAAAAAGATTTAAAGTAGTATAATATAATGGAAAATTTAATGAAATAAAGGAAAATAGGACGATATCTAAAGGATGAAAATAATTCATAAACATTCATTGCCAAATGTCACTTATCCACTAAAGCTTACGTAAAATCCCATTACATTCAAGTAATTAATTCACTAAGCTTGCATTACATAAATAATGAGACGATTACTTAAGTCATTAATATGTTATATTGCATTAAATATATAAGTATTTGAAAATAAAGCCGCTATGACTTTTTCAATTTAAAATTTTTAAAGTAAACATAAAAAAATGATACACAAACTAAAATTTTGTTGTTTTCTTAACATATCTTTATTAATAAGATTGTATTACTTAAGTCAGTAAATATGTCTTATGAACTTTTGTAAGAAACTTTTCAACATAAACTAATTTATATTTAAATTTTCACGATTTGAAATTTATGAAAATGATTTTTTTGGTTCTCCTCAACTAAATGTACTTATTAGATATGGTAAAACATATTATTGTCAGAATTTTTATTATATTTAAAAATTTATATATATATATTAAATTGAAAACAAAATTGTCTGATAAAAATTATTTAATTCTATTAAATTATACAATGTTTTAATTTAAAACTTTTTATATTTTTCATGGGAAATGAAAGCTGCATATTGTAATCAATGTTAATTTAAATACATTTAATACAATGAAAGGCTAATTTATGTTAATTAAAAAGAATTTAAATTAAATAATCAAAAGTTATATATAATATTATAAAATTTATTTTTAAGTTTAATAAATATTTGAAATTTAATAAAAATTTTTCCTAATTAAACTTAAAGTTAATAGTGCCCTAATAGTAGAAGAATACTCATAGTATTTCTTTTCAACGGAGTCAATACTTGTTGTATTCTTTATAAAATAATTTTAGTATTTATTATCGAAACTGATATACTATCTATATAGTCTTTTACTCTTTTATATTCTTTACATTATAATTAATTGAAAGAACTAAAAACTTTTCATACTAACAATAATTTAATTTTAATTATAAATTTATCATTATGAAAATATATCACTATACTTACACATTATTTCATTAGTTTGACTTAAATATTTATCGCTGAGATGTTAAACGTTTTTGATTTATTTTAATAAGTTCAAAATTAATTCTAGTTGTATTAATAAATATAATAAAGTAAATTTTTCAAACTCTGAATATCATTCTAAAAATAATATTACATTTATAAGTGAGTAAAGTTTAGATGTGAATTTTTAAGATCTAGTTTATATTATCTTCATTTAAGTAGAAAATATTAACAAAACAAGTTACATATAGTGTATAGAAGAATTGAATTAAACTTATTTGTAGCCAATGTGGATAACGTAGCTTTCAGTTAGAGACCGCTAGAAAATAAATTCTATCATTTGAAATTTATGTTTAACGGTAAAGAGTAAATAATACATTGCGAGCATTCAGTGATCCACTCCTTCGGTTATTATGCAACAGAGCCAAATAAGAAAAACCTAATGTTTTTTAATGAAACGAAACCGAAGATCGCGTCGGAAAAGCCTAAATGAATGATAGTCAGGACGAATCCTGGGGAAGAGAAGAGCGCATTAAAATTTCGCTGTTGCTTAAAACTAATGTTGGTCATGTTGGTGTATAAGCCAAGAGCCGTTTTGTGTAACGAAATACTGATCGAGTCTTTAGAACGATAGAGTCTTCGCCTGTGTGTTGCATCTTTAAGCCGCTAATATTTTTTTAAATATGAAAAAAAATTAAATGTAAATTAATATCAGATGTTACCTATTTTAATAATAAGTAAACGACAAAATTTATTTACATTTTTTCCCTAAAGCATAACCTTTCATATATATAATTTTAAATGTTATTAACGTACATACTATAATGAGCTTATTTTTCAACATATACAAGTTCTTGTTATATTATAATTTTTTCTTACTGTGTATTTGAAAATACAAATTAAGATATATTATAAGACATAATATTTCTTAACTGAAACTTTCATTTTTTTTAAATTGGTTTCGTTCTTTTCTCATTATTAGTACTTAGAAGAAAAGTTAGATAATACTAATCATAGGAATTCAAATTAAATTGTATTTTAAAATCGCCTACTTTTTTAGATATTAAGTAATTTCTATTATTTCTTAATTAATTTTATAATAAGTTAATAATTTTTTTCCTGGTCTATTAATGTATACATATATTATATATATATATATACGTAAGTTGTCAAAAATTGATTAAATTTTACGCCAAAGCGTAAACTCGGAAAAAATTATGATTTAACTCAGGTATGAATTATCAAGAAATTCTCTATTTATTGTGTACACATACTAAGGAAGTTAAAATTAAAAAAATTATTTAATATAATATCATTAGTTAATAAAGTATATTCATAAAAAAAACTGAGTAATTCTTAATATACTTCTGTAATATAGAAAATAAAAAATTGGAGAAGGCATACCACTGAATAAGGGTGATGAGGTAGGAAAGTAAATAAGACTCATTAATGCAAGAGACCATTTTTGGCTTAACTTATAAATTTGTTGCAGCACTGAGAACCACAGGATGCCCCAGGGCAGCCTTCAATGGCAGGGAACTCAAAGACGGACGTACGCCCCGGGAGCGCACTGGAATATCCAGGTATGACATTTCTCAAATAAATCAACTGTAAAGCAAACGATAGAAACTTATACTCTATCACGCAATTATGACATTGATTAAATAGTATATATGATATGATGCATACATGATGCCCGTAATATACATTCACATTTTATATAATCAAATCAATTTTTTTTCAACACGCTAATTTTACTGACTGAATTAGCAAATGATCCTCACACGCGTACAACCTTAAATTACTCTAATCATTTCCATACTACTTTAATAACTTCACTTGTTTTAATCGAATTTACAAAACATTATGAATATTATAAACAAAATCTGTAAAAGCTGTCTTCCAACTATACCTTAGGTAATTAAATTAATTAAATTAAAATTTATTTAAATAATCATTTCGATAATAAAACTATCAATGTAATATATATATATCCTAATTCCTCTTACTGAAATCGGCTTAAAATAAATTATTATTAATATAACGCATGCTTTAAAGTATACAAAAAATAGCTATTGAATATATTATAATAAATCTAATGCTTTAAAAATATATATTTAGAATAAACTAAATTCAATATATTACTATTAAAATACTATAAACTATTATTAAATTATTAAAACATTTTACCTGATACATCATTGTAACTTTCTTAGTTATCTTGATTCGTACGAATTTACAACGTAAACAAGAATAATAGTCACTCGCATCTTTATTTTCGGCTACATATACATACACATTAATAATACATATTTATTTGACTTTTAGTTTTAATATTGAAATAACCAATATCAATTCAAATCAAACAATCCAATATCAATTATGAGTATGATGCCGTATTAATTATTTTTATTCTTCGTCACTTAAAATCATTTTTTTTATTCATACATTATTCTTGTAAACGTTATTTATTTGTAATCTAATAATAATATAATAAATAAATTACATTTGGTTCATCATTAAATTTATTGTCATGTATAATGAAATTTCTTTTTGGAAAAGAAATTATTTTATTTCTCTAATATAACGTATACTGCTCTTTATTATTTTTCATACAAAATTAATAAATTTGAAGTGGACCATTTAATTTTAAAATCAAAAGAGTTTAATCAAGTTTGTCCTTTATTTTGTCCTTAATTAATTTTCAGATATGCTGCAGCCTACCTGTTTTAATATTTTTAATTTTAATTTTAAAATAAGTTTAAATAAATTTATTTCATACCCTGACCTTAAATTCAAAAACATTGTAATGCTTTCTAAATCATGAATTCTAATAATTTTTTTATCTTATTTCATCATATTTTACTCATTTTTAATATTATATAATTTTTAATAAATTCCTCTAGTATTTGCACACGTTTTTTGTAAACTACATTATTAAATTGATTATCAATAAATCTATAGAACTAATTACTTTATATTTAATTTAGATTTTTACTGAAACAATTAAGATATTAATTTTAATTTCATATTTTATAAACACTTTTTCAATATAGAAAAAAATGTTATAAAAATGTAATTTTTTAATATTTATTTATATTATGTAGATATTTTATAAACTTTTTTAGGCATTATGCTAATATTAAATTTAAAGCTGATTCAAAAGTGTTATAAATTCATGCATAGTTAATAAGGAAATTTATGTCATAAATTTCAATAGTACTCATATTAAGAGAAAAACGATTATATTATTATTTTGAATTATTAAATTTTGAGTTAATAAATAAAAATATTTAACAATATATTTATTTAAATTTAAAATTTATATTTTATATCCAAAAGATAAATGTTCGGTAAGAATCATTCCTCAAAATAAAAAACTAGGGATACAAGCATAGCATATATATATATATATATGTATTTATTATTTCTTTATAAATATTAAATGTTATAAAGAGCAATTTTTTTTAATATACATATAATAACACAATATGAAAATTTATTATTTATATATATGAGTAAAATAGTATTACATCTTTAATAATTAATAAAAATAATATATTACGATTTCCGAAAATGTTATTCTGTTTAATTATATAGAAATAAACAAGTTTTGAGTTTTATATATTTTTCAATGAGTTGTAAATTAAGGTGTACTGCAGCACAGTACCTTGAAAAAAAAAAATTTCATTTCCTAATAGTAAAGTTATGCATTAATCCATCTTAATGAAATAAATATTTATTTATATATTATAATATAATAAATAAAATTATTTATCAGAATGATACTCAGAATAATTCTCAGAATACCAAATTGAAATATAGCAAAAAAAAATTTTATCAATATTCAAACAACATAAAAAGATTAATTATGAGAACAAATAAACGTTCAGCAATTTTATGCTCTGAATTAAAATTCTAAAAACTTTCATATAACGACTAAGAGCTTAGCCCATTTTGAAATTATTATTTTTTAATACTTAATTCTGAAGGGATTTATTACGAATCTTTCCATGCTATCCGGTATCCTCAGTATCTAAAACTTTAACATGAGATATAAAAAAAGTTAAGCGCTTAAGAGAGTTAATACACAAAGACACAAAGATTTTCTTCGATCTTTATAAAAATAATGAATCAACGAGGGAAACACTACTAATCCAATAAATTACACGACGCAGGTGGTGAGGGGTAAAGTGACAACGCGGTGTTTATGGCACGCCTGCAAGGCACTTGGCATAGGGCTTCTTCTAATGCTTTTAGGAGCTTGCATGGCTACAATTGGTAAATATTATATTTTATAGAAGCTCTGTGTATGATTAATAAGAACAAAGCATGATTTGTAAGCTTAAATCTATATACGAATGCTCAATAATCCAGGCTTACTTATCATTCTTTCTTTAACTCAGACAAGTAATACGTCTAACAAGATCGCACGATCTAACATACTTTTAAAGTTATGACTAAATGGTTTCACTTAAATCGAATTATTGATACAACACAGTCATAGTTTAAAATACATAGAAACATTTTCATAAATAATAAATACAAATGTCTTATTTTCATGTTAAAAAAAGTATTATTATAACAATGTTAACATTATTACTATTTATGTTACAGTTTTTAAATTGTTCATATAAATTCTAAATGTTTAATTAGTAATTTTAATGTGTTAATAAAAATTCAAGATCAAATTTTTATGAAGTCTTTCTTAAATAAATTCATATTTCGATCTGAATATGCGCTTGAGGAACTTACATGAAGTTCCTTATCACTAAATAGTTTTTAACGTATTCACATTTATCTTGAACATCGTAAAGTTTTATTCAAATATATTTACACTATCTCAATGACCTATTAAACATTAAAATAGCATGCTTTGTTTTAAAAGTTCTTCAATTTTCACTACAAACAATATAAATGAACGTACATTTCATTTTCATTAAAATTTATTTCCTACATTATTATTATAATCAGTTTTCACAAAGATTAAAATCAATTTGACATACTTTGTGTTATAATTAAGATACTTTACATACTATTTGTAATAAAAATTGATGTATAAACTATTTTTATTAATTATAAGAAAATATAAACAAAATACTACTAATATGTTACATTTTAAACAATAATGGTATAAACACTTTCTTCATTATTTCATCGATATTCTTCCATTACTGTCTTGCAACAGGTTATTACGCAGATCAATTATCCGTCGCTCAAGAAATTCGAGGAAATCTTACAATAAAAGTAAAAAATGAGTCAAGAGGTTTTCATCTTAATAACTTAAGCTATGCAGGACCTATAGTAATGGGTGTTGGAGGTAAGCGTGTAAACTACATATTTTTATTTTGATGAATACTTTTATCCAGTCGAACTGAGAGAAAAGATTAAAGTTTGAAAAAATTGCATTTTAAATTAATAAGGCCATTATAAATTTTAAAAAAGGGTTACGATTTCGCATTGATATTCTATGTGCATTATCATCTACATTTCACAGTATTCCGAGCGAAATCATATTTCTATGTATTATCGAATACATTACTTTATATATACAATTATATAAAAAAAAAATCATCTTTTCGAATGATACTCAAAAAATTTTATATTCCTGTTATGACTAAATGAATACTAAATTATTAATAAGCTGTAGAATTTTATAAATAATAAATTAAATATTATTTGGAAAGTTTGCAAATTAAACATAAAATGTTCGATATAAAAAAAAGTAAAAAAAAAAAACTGCCTCCAGAGAGATTTGAACTCTCGACCCCTGGTTTACAAGACCAGTGCTCTAACCCCTGAGCTATGGAGGCTCACGGAACAGTTTTTGTTACTGGTTGTATCTACTGGCACTGACACATTTTTTTAATAATTAATTTTTTTAATCAGCAATGACTATAATTTTCCAATTTTGTTTTATTTTGGGCTTAAATTTTTTATTTATATACATTTACATTCTTTTGTGTTCTTAACATTATACTGAAAAGTGTAGATAATACCATAACTGATAAAAAAAGTATATTAAAAGTGGTGTTAAAATTAATTAATTTCATCATTTATTATTATATTATTATATTATAAACATTAATGATATACGTTATTAATTTATTAATTATTTAAAAAATTTAAAAAGTATCTATATTTATAATAAATTTTTAATATTCTATGTAGTTTTGAATAAAGAAACCTCATTAATTAGTTTTCAAAACAATAATATTTTTATTATAAATAATATAATAAATAATGCCATATTATTAATTGACATTTCTACTTATAAAGTATATAATTTTGCAATAATTTGATTACTTAATATCTAAGTATTAGCAATTTGAATATTTACCCTTTTAGGAAATAATTATAAGTATTAAATGAAAACAATATTTTTTTATCATATAGTATTAAGTTATATTACTTGTTCTATAACATTAGAAGTCGTATATAAAATTTGTTTTATGAGAATAATAATGAAAATATTAGATTAAAACGAAAAATATTATAAATATATATATAAATTTACTTGAATTATATTTAATTTTTATACATTTTTACTTTTAAATATTTTCATTTTTTCGTAAACCATAAATAAAATAGTATTCTACATTATCGACACATAAATTACGTAAGGTTTTTAAAATTTTTTTCTTTTTCAATTTGTAAATTTGATATATAAAGTAATTCTGAATAAGGAAAAAATTATTATTATTTTTTATTTTAATAAATATATATAGCAACATTACAAAATAAACGAAAACAAAATTATAAATTTTTTTTTAATTAGTCATAGTGAATAGTAGCAGAAATAAAAAAAAATTATTTTTTATAATACGTACGCTGTTATGAACTCTAAATTATTTAATATTATTTTTCATTTTTAGATTCAATAATATTATTCTAGTTAGATATTTCATTACTCTCATTTTTATATAATGAGTTCACTAAGAATCTCATTGACCGCTAATCTCTATCGGTATGTAAGACAGTTAGCCTGAGTAAAGAAGGGAATAGTGTGTAATTACTGAGAGGATAGTTTTGTCTATGAATTCAATTATTGCATAGGCAATTGTAAGTTCCTCGATTACTTAGAAACATAATACTTTAATGTTTGTTACTCATTAATTTGCGTCATTAACGCACAAGTAGTTTAAAAATTTATTTATTAGAGATATATCATTTCGGGTGGTTCCAAAAATAAATGAATATTTTCATTATCAATTTCATATCAATTCATTAATTATCAAAATTTTTTTATAAAAATATGAAATTCAATATACGTTAGTAGTTATTTAATAACAAGGATTTTGTAATTTATATATTAAAAATGAATATCAAATTTCATAATGTTAATTAAATACATAGTTTGAATTTGTTTGTTAACAGACTATTTTTATTTCCGGAGCTGATCTGTACATGATATTTAAATAAATATTGCCAATTTAAATATAATCTCTATATTTGAAATAGTTAGAAAAGAATTTAAAATTTTTAAAAATCGTCTAAACTGTTAATGAAGTAAAAATGATGTCTAGCAAGGGTGGTCGAAATCTATGTCTAGGAAAAAAGTTTTCGTATGTAAGGTAAGATAAATAAAGACGTCCATGTGAGGACCGTAGGTTTCATCGTCGTCGCGGCTTGCGTGATGACATTTGAGGCTCGCGACAGCGCAGCTAAAGTCGTCCCTGCTCGGTTCCGATTCAGCCAGGCCTCGAGCCTCAAAGCTACCAAGAGCCAAAGGAATAGAAAATCAACCTCGAGCCAGACGAGCAAATGGGACCATCAATTGGGGCTTTTCCGGGTTAACAGGAGCCCGAGTCCGAGTCTGCGCGACGCCTCTCGACGTCAACTCACCGCCGAGTTTCTCCAATTCTCGAAAAACCTCCAAGAGAAGGGGCTTGCCAGCCCTATGAAGAAGAGCCCTAGTGCACCCAGCCTCGTCGAGAAAAAGTCGCCGAGGCGCAAAATCATTAGACACGGTCACGGAGCTGGAGGTTGTGCCTTGCTTAACCCCGAGCTTCTGAAACGCCACGCAGTCTCAGTTGATAATCCGAGTTATAGCCCGCAATTGGTAAGAATACTCTCTTCTTTTAATGACTTCACGTTTTCTTTTTTTCACTTATGAATGACATTAAATTTAATGAATTTCCTAGATATTTTCCACATGTTATTTAGTCTAGATATAATCAAGAATAATATAACAACGAGAGTAAGATCGAGAACAATCGATCGCTAAAGCATTACAATTCCAACGTATTACATTGCAGCATCTCATTTAATCTTTAGGATAATGAGTATTTTATTTGTTATTGATACAGGTAAGTCGGGAAAATTTAGAAATGCAAAGGCTTAATGGAAGTCAAACTTCGATGGCAATGGATTTGCATATTCCGAATAAAGGTCCAATCACACTCAAGGTCAAAGATCGATCGGATACGGCCAGGCGTCATCAGTTAGCACGTCAAACGAAAATCGAAGATGCGGAGGATGTGGACGAGGTCCACAATGTCGCAGGCCAGGGACAATCTTTTTCTCCGAAACTTCCAGGTTAATTTATATTTTACAATTACTACAAGAATTCTTGAGATTTTTCCAACATAAATAATCAATCAGAAAATATTTATAAAATTAGATAATAAAGTAGGGGATATGTTGGATTAGTAAAATGAATAACAAATTTTCATCGTATTAAAACTTGGGTGAAAATTTAATAATTAAATATTCATATTCTTTAAATTCACATCCTCATTCGATTAGAATTTTATAAAAATGTAAATTCATGTGTTATTAAAAATCTGATTAATTATAAGATGTACTGTGATTATTCTAGGTACTTATAGTATCAGGTATCCTGATGATTTTGTTCCGAGGAAAAGAAACTCTATTGATATAAAGATTTTAGAAGATTTGATATCCAGAGACTTAATATCGAAAACTCCATCGCATGATTTCCGAAAAATATCATCCCCCAACTTTCGAAAGATGTCGTTAGATAGAATAGGTTGTGAGCGAAGATTAGAGAAGTCCTTAGGAAGCAGGAAAGCGAGTTTTGAATTCAAACGCAGCCCAGACTTAAGAAAGACTGATTACAGGTACTCTCTTATTAATAATTATATTTTAAATTAAATAAATTCAACGTACTGAAATGATATACTAATACTATATTAGTACTGAAGTACTAATTAATTAACAATTACTTTTGCATAAAAAGTAACTGTTAATTTTCATTACGAAATATTAATTACAATTAAAATAAAAATATAATCGTAATATAAACATCTACAATTGTACCAATTTTATATTGGTTGAAAACGAAATTACTGTTATATGTTAAAAAATAATTAATTTACATTTATACATGAATATAATGAAAAAACGACTGCAGTAGTAAAAATATTCATTAATTTTTTAAATTTATATTAAACATAATACATATCAATTGTGTAATATTAAAAATTATTATTCTAATCAATTTTACTCGAAATCAATCTGAAAATCCATTATGGAATTATAAAATACGACTTTTTTCATATATTCCATTTAATTTGCATGAGATGCTTATGAACGGTCGGTTTTTTACCCATACTTTCTCTCATACATGTATGCATAAACTCAAGTTAAAAATCCATAATCTGGGATAAGTATTATTGATTAAATAAAATTATACTTACTTAAACGATATATTCAATGTTGAGTTTGCTATTGATTTTTTCAAATATATATTTGTTGTAGATAAGAAATAATTATCGTATAATAGTATATAAACTAGAAAAAAAATTTTTTACTATCTTTAATATCTATTATAATACTTTATTTTTTTATATTCGTAATATCCACAATATTTCGATACACTATATATAACTTTATCAAATGAATTAATCTCTAAATTTCGTGAGGTTTTTTCTAGCAATAAACAAATTTCATAAAAAGAAAAAATGATATTACATTTTATCACGAGACTAATGAAATCAACTCTATCATATGTAAAAATATAAATATTTCTGATGTTTATTTCATGTTTTTATTACTGTTTGGCACACTTTTTCAGAAAATACTCCATTGAACGCTTCACCGCCGACTGCGCTAAATACCTTGCAGAGGACGTCGAGGGTAGGTCCAGGACGAGCAGTGGAGAAAATCTTCAACACAAACCACGGCATCCAAAACTTTATCATTCACGCTCGGATGACAACAAACGGCGATCCTTCGATAGATACCGAGGCGACTCACAATCGAGTCGATACTCCCTCAATACGCAAGTATGTAGGCCAGAGGGCCGATTATGTGATATGGATATATGACAAAGAATTCGACGCTGCAAAAACATTTTTAATAAAGTAGTTTCTAATAAAATATAAAACTTTCTGATTTTGGATTACTTGCTTTCGTTGTTTCAAAATAACGCAATTACTTTATTATATGAAAAAATATCGCTGTCGATTTCAAAAATTAAATTTAATATAAACATAATATTAAATTTTACTTTAAACTGCAATAGTAAATCATGTCAAGATATAAATGAATTAATTGAAATATAACGGAATTAATTTGAAGCAGATTTTTTTAATGATCAAAATTTATTTTGCTTATTATATTGATTGCATTGTGCAATAAAATATCTTCTGTGCTATTAAATTCTTTTTAAAGTATTTTCATTATAAAAAAAAAATACTATAAGATAAATTATAAGAATAAATATATGATACTAGATGAATAGTTGTTTATATGAATGTGTGTCTGAAATGTTTGGCAGGCTGTCATCGAAGATAAAAGAGCAGCTAGTGATTATGAATTAAAGTATTTCACAACAACAGCAGTAACATCTCTGGACACAGAAGATAGTAAATGTGAACATTCAGATTGTGATAGTCGCGTGCATGATTATGACGATTCGGTAGCAAGTCCCGTTATGCTCTGCGATGGAATAGTGGAAGTTAATACGCTTCTGGAGGAGCCTGAATTGGAGAATCTACCTGATATTGATCTCGAAAGTTCGACAGATGAGTTAAAGAAGAATTACGGAGATCTGGAGCAATATACCAAGCAGGAAACTCTGAGTATAGAAGAGATCATTTATGAGGTTCTTGGCAATGGCGAGGAGTGTTCCAATGAAGACCAGGAAAATAAGGAAGACGCGAAAGGAGATGCAACACAAAATATAATCCCTACCCCGAATGACTGCAATGCCAAAGAATAAGTTAATATATATTTAATTAAGCTACGAAGGCCAAATAAAGATAATTGACTTCTTTAAAATAAAAGACAGAAATAAGAGAACTGCAGCGGTGTGTCAATATTTTAACTATAATATTTTAAATATAAAAATAAAAAAAAAAATAAAAAAAAAAACTGATCCCGTTTCTAACGAGTGAATTCTAATGATTATTCGACATGCAATGAAGCCTAGTACTACATCTACACTTGCTGACGTTTCTAATCTAATACTGATTATTTTGACCTATATAATACATAATATAATAAATCATTTTTATAAGAACATGGTCTTACAGAATTAATGTTTTATCTACAATTTTCGAATTTATGCTATTAATGGATTTTGTAATGGAGCAGACTCTCCAAATAAATTATTAACGTATTCGAAATAATTCATTATACAAAATTCATAAAATATTCAAAAATTCACAAAAATTGGAAATATTTTGAAAAGGATATAATATTTCATATTAATATTAATAAATTCTTTATTTAAAGGATGATTTCGTCGTCCGATCTTCATCCCCTTATAATTTAATTTTCTTATTTCTATAAGAATTACAATTTACACGGAATTCAAGTGTTGTTCTTGAAGTTTAGGTTATTCATTAAGTAATGTTCATGATTTTGACGTTACTATAAATAACACGAAAAAAAATTTATCTAGTAAAAAAGAAAAATTTATATATACATATACAACAGATGATGTTAAATTATATGAGTGCGATTTGAGATTTAATAAAAGTTAAGTTTAATTTCTTTTAATGAGCATTATCGTTCTACTGTGAATTAACGAACATATACTATAAGAATATAATGAATGTATAACATATACTGTGGTTACTAAAATTTATTAATATATTTAAAATATATATCTGATAGACCTGTATAATCATGTTTCAATGTAAGCAGAATTTTAGATAATTATCGAAAATTTGAAAAACATATAATTTGAAATGATATATAATGTATACTTTTATATAATGTATATATACTTAGATGAATTTGTTTCCATTAATAATAAAGAGTGTTTCACTCTTTGATTAATTTATTTTCAGAATTATAAAATATCATTTATATACTGATCTAATAACAATACTACATTTTCAAGTGTTCAAATAACTTTTTATGTACTTTTTAAAACATATAAAAGAAAATGTCAATAATCGTATTAACATCAGCTGAAACAATAACTTAAATTTAAACTGAATTTTGTCAATAATTTACGGGAAAAAAATTTACTTTTATTGAATTGCGTTTTATAACAAGACAATCATTACATCAATTTGTTACGATACTTCACCTTAGAATATTAAAAAGTTGAGTTCATAAAGGATGTTGGCACTTTCGGCCTTAATGATTCATATTGGAATAACATAATTAAATGAATTGTTTTAATACTTCAGTAGGCCTATATTGACCAATACTCCTTACCTTCACCGTTTTGTCGATGATGCCTTTTTCTATTAATCAAAATAATCTCATAATAATACTTCTTGACGACTGTTTACAGATTCGATAATCTTTTCGATGAGACTTCTCACTTGTAAAATTTACTTAAACTAATAAGACAATCAGCTTATTAGTTCTCTACTACTATATGCAGAAGTTTAATCTGCAATGTATATATATTTTTGTATCGTATATAGCCATATACAGCTCTTGTAATGTATAGATCTTCAGTATAGGTTATAATATACGTATATTATGTTGTAGTAAAAATAATGTACGTAATCGTTATTAACGTGCTAATTATTAGAAAAAACTACGGCTGATTTGCTATATATAAAAACATCTTCCTTAAAATTTAACGAGGTAGATTGTTAAATGTTGATTTTTCTATGATAAACTTCTATTCTGATGAAATTTTTTCTTAATACAATAAAAACGAAGTATAAGAATTTACATAATTAAGGACAATTTTATTGAATAACTGTATTTTATCTTTAGTGAAAACCATCATTATCTTATATTAATTTTCACATTAAAAAGTACCTCCGTCTTCGTAGTACTTGACTATTAAAATTTATTAGGTACTTATTATAGACGGTTCATAATTAATACTTTTTAGATAAAAATATAAGAACGTATACGAAAATGAAATGTTTGTTATATATGCAATAAAAGAATGTTAACGGATAATTAATAAGTCCTCTTTCATGCATCACATGAATAGAATTTTTTTATAAAACAATACAATAACATTTCTTTACGTAATTTGTTTGTATAAAGTAGATAATAAAAGCATACAATTTTAATTAATGCAACTTAAATAAAAAAGAATCTGACAATTATTATTTCTTTCTATTCAACCATTAATTGTTTATATTTGTCACGCACAAAGAAGAATTATTAAAATTTAGTATTAATAACAATCAATCACTTTGTATCTGGAAGAGTGTACATAGTAACTTATTTCGAATGTTCAATAATTTGTCTACAAAAAAAATCTTTAAAGGTGTTTCGATTAATTTATTTTTAATTATACTAAAAAAATATACAAAACAAATTTAGAAGTTCGAAAAGTGCATTCAAGAATATTACAATAAAAAATGTAATTAAAAACATATTATTTATTAGTATTTATTATTGTTGTTGTTAATGTTTATTATTATTATTATTATTATTATTATTATTATTATTATTATTATTATTATTACTTTCATTATTTATACAGAATTAAGATCTAAAGTATTATGACATCACGAAAATAAATTAGATTATTCTTTTTGAACCTCTTATATTAATGTACATACGAAAAACTTAACAGTACAATATTTGTTAAAGTATATTCTACTTTGTTATTACAATACTGGTATACATATTGTAAATAATGATGAAGTGAAATTTATAAAAGAAAATAAAACATAATCAAGCTGTGATTAACTGTTACGAATTCCGGAAAAAAATTGAAACATCGCGAGATATTGTATTGAAAAAACAATGTTCAAATGTTATTATTAACTGTATTTGGAATTTGAATCTAACTTATGAAAAGTATGTAGAATTTTTATCGATAAAATAATAATAACAATAATAATGAACTGAAAGATCATGCGTTAAGTTCATACAATGTTGTAACAAACTTGTTGTGAAATTTTTGAATTATTGTAACCTTTGCATGTTTATTGTTGTTATATATCAATAAAGAATTACGAATAAATTGAAACGGTAAAACTAATTACGAAAGCACTTAGAAATCTTCAAAAAAAACCTCAAATGTGAGAGATCATTAGTCTAAATAATAAATATTCCATGGAAGTGTCATCACATACGTGACATCAATTTAATATAACTCATGATTACCTGAAAGTGGAAAAAAAAATCGTCATTTTACTCGCATTCACTTCAGCTATTATTGTCCAATAATTAAATTACAGGAATATGGAGTAGTAAAAAAAAAAAAAAAACGCAAGCGGTACTAAGAATGATTAAATATTAATAAAGCGTTAATGTTGGGCGTGTATAGTGTAAAAAGCGAGAAAAATTTGTCTGGCATCGTAGGTGAGAAGGAACTGAGTAGTTCCAAGTCGGTCCTTGCGGTTAATGAAGGTGATAATGGTAGATATTAATGGAGCCCGCGGAAAGATAAGGGGGAAGGAGCGAGGGAGAAAATAGAGGCCGGAGTTAATGGTTGGGAGGGCCTTGGGGAATGTGTACTCGGCCGATAAAGCAGCGGACTTGCGGCCGCAGGTGAGCTGAGGCCTAGTGGGGCCTCTGTCGCGGTCGGGCGGGTCGATTGTGGAGTGGGACTGGGGCTTGGGCTGGGGCAGGGGGGAAGAGCAAGATCGGTCGGTTTGGCCCCTTGCAGGGGAGTCCCGCAGGTCGCGGCGGCTTCAGCGGCGGCTTCAGCGGCGGCTACGGTTACAGCGGCGACGTCAGCGAGCCGAGGAAGGCAAAGAAATGCTCAGTGGGCTGCCGGACGCCGCGGAAAGTAAATTACTCGGGTCTGGTTCCGACCTGTGCTCCGAGTACGCGTTTATCCTCGGCGGTTAGTGGTGTCGGGCGCATGCGCGGGCCCCTGTCCCCCGGTTAATTGCCCCGTTCCGTCGATACCTGCCACGAGCGTGCTGGAGACGGTGGAGGCCGTGGTGGAGGCGGTGAAGGCGGTGGAGGCGGCTGCTGGGGCGCCGGCAACGATAAGGAAGCGCAGCCAGGCTAGATAAGAGATCGACGCCGACCGTAGCATCGGTCCCACAGCCTTTGGAAAGTGCACCTCCTGGAAAAATGACGTCCGAGCGGTTTCACAAGTAAGTCGGTGAGCGACCGCCGCTGCTCCCCTGCCTCTTGCCGATCCCTCTGCCAATCACGCTGATGAGACCCCCTGCCGACGACCTTCCGCCTTTCTTCCTTACCCCTTGCCGTCACTCCTCCCAATGCATCTTCTGCTTTTTTGCTCGCGGAAGCACTATCTGCTCGCCGATCGCTTAACCTGCGCCACCAGATAAAACAGCTATGGAAATGGAGCTTCGTAAATAAGGTGCATTCGGCCACTGCCGCCGCTTTATGAATCACGTTGCTTCGATTTGAAAGTCACGTGTTTGCATGTGTGAGTACGCGCGTAGGTGTATCTCTTTGTTGCGCCTCTACCGATTAATTTCTACCTGACATTATGAATTTCATTACCTTATTTATTGGCTCAGTAATCCGATCAATTAAACGCTAATCAATTTATAGGACATTATTGAAACAATTTTCCATGTGTAATAAAGATTATGAATAAAAATTGGACTTCAAATTTTTTCCACAAAGCAAGTAAAAATATAATTAATAACTCCTACGTTTGCTCTATTTCGAATTCTCTAGTTCGAGTTTCTATAACGCATTCATTAACTAAACGAATTTGTACAGTAATATATCTTCTTACATTACAAAATAATTGAGGCCCTTAAATATATATATATATATATATATATATACGTGTGTGTGTGGGGGGGGGATTATTTTAAGCCGTTATATTTGCAAAATAAGATTCGTAATACTCTTCTACAAATTTTCAATTTAGACTTTTATAAGTGTAATAAATCAGATGACTGATGCACCAATAAATCCGACAATGAACAATAATTCGTAGGCTATTGTATTCACCAAGAACTAACTAGAAGCTAACTCTATTAAAGTTATATTGAAATTTTAATTTTAATAAAAAATTTAAGTACAAATCTTTCTGTATTAATCCATGATATTTTAAGGCATTCATTATAAATATTTTGTTATTATAATTCACGCGAGTCGGTTGGAAAAGTGACTTGAACGTATATAAGATTAAAATTAAAATTGAATTGATTAAATTATGATTGATAAAGGAATTATTAGGAATTATTAAGGGATAGTTAAATAGCATTGTTAAAATATGAGAAATTAATATAAGAAATTCCGAGCGGTGCAAATGAATAAATATAGAGCGACTGGAATTAAAATAGTTTTTTTAACTATTTTATATCTCCAGCTTTTAACTTTATCGATTAATACTTAAGCTTACGAAAGTACGCCGTCGATGAAATGTGTAACTCAATCCGCGTTCGATCGTTTACTGCCCGACCAAAGCATCTCGTCTCGTTCACGATCGTTAACATCCACACGCAACCGAACTCGCAAAATTTCTTAAAAATCACGTAGCTCTATTATACCTAATGAAAAGGCAATAATTCTGCAGATTTTATATAAATCTTAAATGACGAACAATAGTAAAAGAAAAATGAAAAAAAAGTGACGACGTCATATCCGCTGCTCTCGTAAATGGTGTTACGTAAAATGCTAATCACTTACTACACTATTTAAATATTGTAGCGATCTCCATTGGTGCTATACGTAATAGGGTAATAGGGTTAGCAGGAGCTAGGAGGAGGAATGAAAAAAAATTATACATCGATATTCTCAAGCTCTTGTCATTGTTCCTCTCCTCTCTGAATTAACTATAAAACCTGGACAAAACATCGCATATATTAATAAAAATGAGGTGGCCCAAGGGGAGCATAAACAATGATGCTTAAGAAAATCTTGTTTAATCGCTTAGTAATGTATTTGATGGAAGTCGACGATCTGTTATAATAATTGAAAATTTTAGACAATGCGTTCTGTGCCGAAAATGAAATAAAATGGCCGTGGAAAAGAAGCGCTCGACGCATTAAAATTTTCGCGGTAATTTATTTTGAAACGCGTATCGCGCTTGCATTTCCCTTACTCCTATGTCGAAAGTTTGATAAGGAGATGAAATTTATGCGCAGTACGGCAGAAAACGGCCTCTAACGTTGCTTCTCGCCGTCTAATAGAAACTTTGTCTAATTTAATATACATGGATAATTCTTATCTATCAATACTTTCCAATAGAGTAAGAAGTAAGCTTTTCAATCCACAGACTTATGCGTACATCAGCGTAATTTTAACAATTAAAGGCAAAGTTAATCTTCTATATCCATATGAATTTCTCTAGAATCTTAATATTTAACGTTACCCCGAAAACAATTTTAAATACAAAAATCTTGCATAAATGTGAAATTTAATATTCTATTAAAAAATGTCATCAATACATACATGGCTAATGAGATTTTATTCTTTGTGGATAAATAATCGCCCGATTGCTTAGCGCAACGGATTTAATGGCCGAAAGCCCAAAAATTAGATTTAATTTTAACGTTGGACATGAATATTTAATTCGGAAATACAGTCTCGGAAACATTGACGTGCGAAAGCAAGAAAAAGTTGTAACTATTATTTTGATGCAGTGGCTAAAACGACTTAAGAATCGATAAAAACTGACGAAAACGTGGGCTCAACGTCTCCGCGCAAGCGCAAGCAATCATTACCGTTGTATGTATTGCGCAAGAAACGCACTTGGGCATGGAACTCGCTTGCTATTTCGAATAGGAAAACAAACTCACATTTTCCTTAACTCGCGAACAATACTGCCTAGTTGAAAAAGCTTACTTATTCAACTGACAACGTTGGCAGAAGTTTCTTGATGATTTTAATCATCTCAGAATAAGTCCGATTTCTTATACGTAATTATGACAGCTTAAACTGCAAATACATATGTTCATAAAATAATTGTCATTGATGCGTTTCGTTAGACATTGGAAAAATAAAATTTCTATCAATCAAGTTACGTTTAATGATCAAAATATGTATGTAATAATAATTATAAGGTTCTACAGTACCAAATCGGATAATAATGTATAAATAATACGATACTTTGTTATGTATAATGATCAATTTAATGCATAAATATTAATCTGTGCTGTGAATAAAATTTTCAATTACTAATCCTTTTAATTTTTCAATTCTTAATGGTTAAGTGATTTAATTTATGAGAAAAATATTCATAAAATACATTTCGTGTCCTTTCAGTTTGCATAATTTTTTTCATGTCATGTTAACTGAATTTGTTTTTAAAAGTTTAAAAACAATTGAAAATCATTAAAACTGAGTAAAATAAAATATAAATAAAAATAACATTGAATCAATGCAGATGAAGAAGTAAAATCATTTTAAGAGAAAAGGATAACTATGTGAATCAGTTATGATCAGCTCTATTATGACTCAAGTGCACATAGTTTAGGTAATTAATTAGAGAAAAGAATAATTAAACAATGTAAACTTGTCATTCTAAATATTTTACACGTTTCAAAAAAAATTTAATCATATATGAATAAATTAAATATCATTTTTAAGATGATTCATAATATACATTTAATATTTTAAATATTAAATATACGTATATTTATAATTTATCTGTAAAAATACAATTTTCTAAACTTTCGGATAAAATTTTCGTAAAATTATTATTAGTAATTTTTCAGATATGTAAACATTAATTGCACTATAAGTCATTGCTAGTAGTTTTTATAATGATTAATACAATGGATCCATTCGACTTTTATTTTCGCACAATCGAGAATATAATTTACCGATCTGTGAATCGTAGAATTTTGAGAAAAGCGTACGCTATGAAATCGCTTGATCATTAGGTGCATAACCATATTAAATACCCTCGTCTTGGGAAAAATCTCATCGGAATGTTTCATTTCTCTTCTAATGTAAATATTTCAAATTAAAAATTGAAAGTCTCCCCGAATTAACATAGTTTTATTTTTTTAAAACATTATACGCGTTATATATAGTGACAATGAAATAAATTCAATGAAATAAATTAATGGAAACCATTTATTTTTTTATATATTTTTCAATACCATGAGTACAATTTTATGGGTAAAAAATTTGTTTATTTCTACAGCAACATATTGATTTACGGTATATGACAATTTACGTGATAATTAAAAAGAACCGAACATTTAAAATTTTTAAATTGCGTAATGGTATTTGAAGAACAGTATACTTATAAAAAATAAATAAATGAATAGATGTAAATAAATTTAATTTACATTTACAATTATGTCTATGTTATTAAAATGACAAAAACATTTACATAATAAATATTTATTGCTCTCTCTCTCTCTCTCTCTCTCTCTCTCTCTCTCTCTCTCCCTCTCCCTCTTAATGAAATTTTAATTCAAATTATTATTTCATTATATGAAAAGAAAGTTTCTTTAATTAAAGCTTATGGCCATCGATCAAAATAATGAACTTTTGGTTTCTCGCCAACAATGTTACCGTAGGAAAGTGTCCCGAAATCTGCGGAAAGGTGTTTAAGGAAATGTTTGAAAAGCCTTGATAGAGATGGAAGGCGTAAAATTAGATGGTGAAATTGTGAGGACTGTAGAAGAGTACTGCCCTCCGGTATTAACTAGAGCAGGCGAAGAACTTATTGAATGGAAAGGCAAGATCACGCGAGCGGCGCGCGTCATTTCATCACTCGCTAAACAATAACTGAAATCTCGTAGACGGACATCTATATTTGCTCAGCATTATTAGAAGAACTGGAGGTGGAAGTTCGGCCTACGGTTAGGAAAACAATTTCTGGCATAGATGCAGCCTGCATAGATATTCTTGTACTCATCGTGCACTACGACTTCTGTGCGTAATGTAGAAACGCACCTTTCCAAAGTCTTAAAACTTTGATTACGAAATGCCTGATTATATGGATGCCTGAAAAATTCTTCAGCCAAGTACAATAATTATAATAATTACATTAGAAATAATCGAATAGAAGCGGAGCGTAGAGCGCGGAATTCATTTATACAATATCATTCAATGCTTATGGACCTTTTTCAGTGCTATTTAGAAAGTAAACATAATTTCTTATTAAGATTGCTAAAACATTTTTAGCTAAGCTTTTAGAAAAATGGCAAACGTGTACAAATCTGCAACGACAGATTTGCCGTTTCCCAAGTTTTCCATTAGCTTGTGTGTTTTATTAAATGGCAATTGTTATTACAGCAACAAGTAATATCAATGGAAATTGCTTGTAGAAGATAAATGTTAGAGATAACTTGTATGATCTATTTACTACAAAAATCAGACCGTGATATCTCGGCTATTTTTTTATTATTACTCAAGAGGCTGGTGTTTTAGAAAATATTTACAAAAATTTTCTCTATAAAAATTGTTTCAGGATCATTTTTTTTAATAAAATTCTATTCATGCCTGAAGTTGTAGTGTTTATAATTGTTTAGTTTTAGTTTAATTAAATTAATAATGAATTGACTTATTTAAATCGTAAATACATTTGACATCGATCGCTAATGCTAATTAAAAGCTACAGAACATTCAAAGGTAATAATACCGTTCAAGTTCAATAGACAAATACTACATTATTCAGATAATTTAGAGAAGAAATAGAAAAAATTTGGTAATACTTGTAAAAAATTTCCATGAAACCTGTGAAACGCTCATTTTGTACAATAACCTTTACAGATGACTAGTCGCTGATATAAAGCTAAGCAATCTTGACACTACCTAAGAATTATGTATATTCAAGTCTGCTTTATATTGACAGTCAAATCTAATAAGATAAAATAAATAATATCCTACTGTCTGAAATAATTAAAACATCCATCGTAAGATCTCGACTGACTTTCATTATATTCATTCTCAACTGAGGACTATAATATTAAGAATGGTTTGTAGACCAAAATTGACTGTAAATATTTTACGAAGCAAAAGGAAATATTAATCATCGAGGTTAAGCTTTACTTCTTCATTACTAAAGCATAAATTCATACTATTTCAATTCGAAATTCAAATTCATAGTTTCATTTCATAGTTTCATTCAACTAAGCATAAAAGAGAGCATCATCTCTTAATTACCATAACTTAATAAGAAATCTAGTTAATTTGGAATAGAAAAATAGTTTACCATGTGAAAAGTTAATTTACCTTATGGCCAAGCTTGATAAAAGAAAAAATATATAATGATACGAGACAAGATACAAAGCTATAAGAATAATTTTACGTATAATAATCACATGCAATAAAAGGAGGATCTAAACATTCGCTACGAGTCTGCTAGATCATTAACAAGAAGGAAAAGGTAATGAATGTTACTACTGGACTGTCAAGCTTGACATGATTAAATACCAATTTTTATAGTTCCGCATAATACATGTTCTCTATAAATAAAATATTGGATAAACAAAGAGCATTAAAAAATTTCTATACAACGTGAAAATATTACGTCGACATGAATCATATGGAATTCTAAATTTGAAATTGTTACATTGAATTTTATTCAATGTAATAAGTATTTCGTTTTTTAATTTTTCACAGAATTTACTAAATGTTGATTTATTTGTTTTTTAAAACTATATTATACTTTTTCAGTACGTTATTTTATCAATTTTAGTGGAGTAAGTAAAAATAATTTAAAGCGTATGTATAGTAAGAAATGTTTTTAATTTCTATTTTTCGTATCTGTTTAAAAGTAATATAAATTCAATATTACTTTGAATTTATTTTTATTATTTATTATTTTTTATTATGAATGCAATTATATAAAAATTTTAAATTCATAAATTATTCAGATAAAATCATATTCCAATAATTTTATCTAAATAATTTATAGAGCATAAAAATATTATATAATAAATAAATATTTAAGTTTAAGGCAATTGTAATTAAATAATAAACTATTCTATTAAAATTATAATATTTTCTTGAATTTAATTTGAGAAATTTTAGAAATTCAATTTTATTTAAGCTTTTCAATTTACAACTTAGAAATGATTGGTCATAAATTTTATACATATGTATTTTATACAGTGAATATAAATTGTTATTTTTACATTAACATCAATTTTTAAATTTTAATTAATGCTTTATTAAATTAAAGTACTAAGTATAAAATTAAGGTTTATTTAATTGAATTTTCATTAATTAGCATTTATCCACAATCCAAGAAATAAAATATCAAAGAAATTTCGAATATATTAATATAAACGAAATAATATTAACTTAAAAGTACATTATTATGATTAAAACTTAAAGACAAGTAAAGCAATTTTGTATTTGTTAAGGCAACATTAAGTAAAAAAATAATAAGCGTGTTTAAAAAGCGTGAAATATGCTGAGGATAATTTCCTACAATATGCTGAAATTTATTTTTACAACTTTAAAAGAAAATTTTTTTAATTAATGTAATTTTTAAGAATAATACAGTTTGATATTCATTGGACTGAAATAATAAAATTGAAATTGAAATTTTATACATAATATTATTATTGCAATGTAATCATAAATGTAAATAAACAATATTGACCAGCAACCTATTTATTTTAGTCTGATACATCATTGTTGCTTAAAATAATAATTTTTTAATTTTAATAATAATTTTGTTACTGTATATTTACCGTTTAACTGCACCTTTTACGTAATTAGTGGGTCTACGCTCATTAAAATACATACTATATACTCATTATTATTCTTAAAATACATGATAATCTCATTATAAAATACAAATATAATTTATTTGATTTTTTCGTGATATAAAATATTCTTTTGAATTTATTTACTTGCAATTTTTTTAATAAAGTTAAATATCTTTATTTTTTAGAGCCGCTAAAGATAATATACTGGAAATTTTGAAAGAAGCTACAAGGAAAGACTGCAATACTAGAGATGAAGGTGGAATGACCCCGACATTATGGGCAGCTTTTGAAGGTCACATAGAAGCCCTAAGATATTTAGTGGCACGAGGGTATATATATAAATATATATAAATACATATAAATATATATATATATATATATATATATATATATATATATATAGATGCATACGTATATATATAATTTTCTTTTTACTAATCAAATATATATAATATTTAACATTTAATATCAATTTAATATATTATTATATTTAAAAACTTTATAGATATAAAAACTTTGAATAACTATAATGAATCTTATAAAAAATAGGAATTTTATTATTTATAATTTATTTTTAAAATCATTTTCTGATCATGAAAACAATATTTAAAATATGTGTAAACGTGTTTTTCCAGAAGTCTTAAAATTATATCTTAATAAACTTATATTAATTATATAATGATAATTATAATTAAATTAAAACGTAAAATAATATGATTTACTGAAAATTAATTTTTCTTATTAGAGTGATAAATTATATTTTAAACAAATATATTTTGAATTACGAAAATTTATGGAATTTTTGTACCGTAATATTCTTTTGTTCTTTAAAATAAAATATCTACTTTATTGATTTTAAAAATGGTTTATAATATGACAATTAAACTACTTAAATTAAACAATTAAACTTATAAAATAAAAGAAAGATTAAAAAAAATTATAATCGAAGTTATTATTTCTTATAAGATATAATTATTTTGAAATAGAGTAAAAAATATCGTTCTTAATGCAATAGATTGACTAGAATATATTAACTTACATATATTAACATTATCAAAAACTTTCAAGTATTTTTTAATATAGATGCAAAATTGGTATAAAATATAAAATTCTTAGACTATATATAATTATCTTCGTTAAATGACAATAATCAGCAGTAAAAGGCCCATAGTTCTGAGAAAACACAAAAAGTGCAAACGTTTGACACTATTTTATTTTCATTTTATGATTTCTTATTATAAGCTAAGAAAAATAAATCAACCAATCTTGTATTTTCCGATTGCAGTATCTTTATACTCTCTTTAAAGGAGACATTACTTTTTAAAATAAAAAAGCTTATTTTGTCAAAAATAATTTATGGCATTTTTGAAAACAAACTTAAAAATACCACAGTACTACGATTCCTCTGAAAGAATCTTAACAAATTTAGACGACAATATTCTTAAAGTCATTTATCTTTTATTACTTATAATGATATAATTATAAAAAAACAAAACACATACACGAAAAATATCTATTACTTCCTATAAATTATAAAATAGCGAATGTTTACAATGACATGTATACACTATATACTTATGTAAATATAATTTATGTAATTAGATAAACTATATGCTACTCTCTCTTTTTTTAATAAATATAGACAAAAATATTTTGTAATTTAATATCATCTGATTGTTATTGCCATATCAGTTTAGAAAATACGTAATTGAACTTATAGAAATTTTTTTAAAAACGCAATAGTTTTTTGTTAAATAATAGCCTCTCATTTTTATACAATAATAAAATCGTTACTTTTAGTTTAAATACTTAGCTATATATTCAATAGAAGTTTTTTATAAATTTTTGTAAATTCATTAATAATCAAAAAATAATTATATATAACAATGTAACTATTATATATTAAAATATTAAACATTAAAATATTTTCGGCTCATTGAAAATATCTACAAATAACATTGCACTATTTACAAAGAAAATTTTGTCCGTTAAGTCTTCATTTTTTTACAAAGTCTAATAAATACTATTATACCCTGCGAATTTAAATTAGTTTTTGAAATGGTAATTATACAAGATAATAATAATTTTATGAAATAAAAGTCAAATGATATTTAAAGGTTAATATTTTAATGTTATAATACATATATATATAAATATAAAGTACTTTTCTAATAAACTTTTTATTTTGAATATCTGTATTATTGAGTTCTATAGTTTATCTTATTATTCATTATAAATTCATTATTAAATAAGCTATGAAAAATCATTCTTATATAAAAACTAGATTGAAAAAATTAATCGATAATACCAATTAGAATATCATTATTAATTTAACTGGCACTGGTGTGACACGAATAATGAAATATGACAATTCGTCATATTAAAAAATTAAATCTTCTGAGCTTTTGACATTTAGCCACAAGGAAACATGTGGTTGAACCAGTAACTGGTAAATAGATCTCAAGAAATCAATCAAATAGATATGTATGCTAAACGTGTTATTAACTATGTGAAAAAACTTTGAAATATTACAACTGACTTGACTAACACGTAGTAGTTTTATCTAGTCATCTACGAGTGACTGTAAGCCATAATACTCTTAATAGTAGCTTTTCTAATTACATTTCATTATGATACATAAAAATAATTTCTGGACATACTATTAAAATAAAAGTGAAATTAAAAATAAATTCAGGATATTATATAAAAATTCTGAAATTATAAGTTATACATTAAAATATGTCGTTTTCAACATATTTTATAACTTTCTAGACAATTCATAATTATTTTTGAGCTCAGATTATGTATTTTACATTAAATTCGATTCTGTAAATTAAATAACAAAGTCTAGTATTTCGTTATTTTATATTAATTTTTACTGTTTTATGAATTTATGAATCGAATAGTTCTTAGAAATAAATGATAAACAACTATATTTATTTGCTTGGTTATTAAAAATTGTAATATATAAATTAACGGACTCTGGCCAGAAAAAAACCACGCAATTATTAAGAAAAATGGACATAATAATAACATATGGAGTTAAATTTATACATTCCGATACATTTACTTTTAGTAATAAACGAAGTACAGATTAAATAACGATATGCAAATTTGATAGCAATAAATTATAATTTCAATATATGCGATTTTCAAATTGGATTCGAACGAAAAATTGAAAAAACTTTTAAATCTTTTCTTTAATGTTGTTTTTCTTATATAATTTAATGTTGCATTATTATGTTCCTAAAATAAACTTTTTGAGCTTATTTCTCGATTAAACTTTGGCTAGTTTTGGACTAATGTATATTAAGAGTTAAATATTAATATATAAACAGAATCGTTGTCTCAAAATGGCACCCTAGTTTGTCGAAGGGTAGTCTGGACAACAGATGCTCGAGAACGGAAGTCTACCTTCAGCTGTTCACGCGCGTTATTTTGTCAGGAAATTGCATGGAATTGTACTTTAAGTTGTCCCACAAACAAAAGTTCTTAAAGTAGCACAAATATGTTATAAAGGATAGTTAAGGATAGCTGTTCGATGAAAATTCAAATATTACCGTACTTTTTATTTTGATCCCTATTTCATTACTTATTTTGTAACAGGGAAAATTTTTATTTATTCACTACCATTAATAACATCCACGTATTGTTCATGGAGTCTGTACTATTGAATTCTTTTTATTAATCGAATCAATGTAAATGCAGAATACACATCTGAAAGTTTAATTTATATACACAAGTAGAAAACTTAAAAGCATAATAAGTTTCATAAATTATTTAAAAATATTCAACAGAATAGTGATATGAGGAATTTCATAGTTGACTGAAATATATAACGGAGAGCGCAATTTTTTAATAATATTAAGGTTAAATAACTACAAAATCTAATGAAACTGAATTATTGTATTATTTACAGAAGTATTTATTATTTTGATTATGAATTTGTATTCAATGATATAACAAAGACTCAAATTTCTATATTAGATGTAAGAAAAATATAAAAACATTTATTTATGTAAAGAATAATATCTGCATTATAATATAGAAAATTGTTATCGCGATAGAGGAAATAATACTCTTATAGAGGGAATAAAAATTTTGTAGGACGTTAAAAAGATCGAATAAAATTATTTTCCTATTCAAAAATATTATTCTTATGAATATGGTATCTTTTTAACATCAATACATATGCGCCGTAAGTAGGATCATTTCGTAGAATCGATGACTTTATTCATTTAAAACGGAACGATTACGTAAGCATAAAGAAAATACACTTGTCAATACATTCCTGGGAACACTTAAATTTAATTCATTTTATAAAATCGAATAAAAAATTAATACATACATACAATGTATTAAACATACCGTGGGATATTTAATTTTTATTTAATATGCTTGCGGGGAATTTAAAAGATTGAATGAATCTTGTGCTTAAATAGTAAAAATCGACTTTTCAACTTATGAATGTAGACAAATTTTATAAATGTTTCTGGTTTCTGATAAAGGGAAGGTTGCTTAAGTCGGCTGTAAATGAGCAATAGGGATTCCTTGACTAAATAATTACTATGTTTTTTGTTGAAGAACTTGAAAATACCGGCAAAATACGGAAAGCCGCGGTACGTTGTGGTTCAGAAACATTTGCTCCCTTCCGTCTTTTCGCGGGTTCGTCCGCATGTTATTAGCCGTGGCTACTAGCGCGTGCGCACAATCTCTTTGTATTACGCGGATGCACGCGTTGTTTGCTCACTGAATGGCCATATGTATAAAGAGAGTCTAGAGCGGTGGGGTCAGAGGGGCGGGTTCGAAAGGCAAGGAAGAGAAGAGCGAGATGGGAAGAGGGAGAGAGGATCGAGCGGCCGAATGGCTAAACAACATAGCCACGAGGTGAGCAACAGATCGTCGGAAGAAATAACGGCGGATCGGAGTAAAAATGTTTTGCGAGTCAGAGTGAGAGCGGTTGGGCGGGAGGGGCGGGGAATCAAATGCATAATGAAGTAGACGCGCGAGCGCGGCAATGCCCTGGCAAGCCTTAACGTGACCGGAAGTAGCCGCGAGCGCAAGCGGTAGCTGACTAGTATGTGCCTTGTTTGTTTACTTGCGACCGATACATAATTACCAGGGTGTCCACGCGCTACTCAGTCGACGACGTGCACAACACCTGTGCTCCTATGCGATCCCGGTCTTCCTTTCTTCCTAGACTATCAGATCGATCTATCAGAAATCGTTTCTCTACAAGAAAATCTTGTTCGCTCTGACTCCCGCCTCTTTTTCATATACAAATATCAATTTATTCCTTCCCCTTAAATCCCATGAACATGCCAAACATACTTCACTCATTTATTCACTTATGAGTTAAAATTTTTCTACAAACTGACATTCCTCTTGATTCTTCATTTTTTCTGACAAATTACTTTTATGTTCGTTCCTTAAGATAATAAATAATATTATTTTATTATAATTAAGACTTTTTCAAGCTCTGCCTCTCATCAGTACGAAATACTTCATAGAATTTCATTATGAATATCTTATATGGAATTATTCATTGAAAATTTGAAACTTATCTGTTTCAAAACAATCTGATTTAATATACTAACACATGACTCATACTGAAAAAGTTATGTTTATTTAAAACTTTTTAAATAAACATTATAATTTTATAATATTTTACAGTTATATTACATCGACCAATAATTAATATAACTTTTTACATTTGTTTAATTGGTAGACTGCATTAAAATTAAATTTTTTGCGAACATTAAATCGTTATAAAAGATTACATTCATTAAACATGCATTACATTCATACTCAGATATCTTCATCTAATTCTACGTAGAATATTTCAATAGCTGAATTGAAGTATAACTACTTGTTTTCTGTATTAACTAGTGACTATTTAGATATGTTATAAATAAATTTTTTCTTAATAAATTAAATAAATAAAATTTTCGTAAATAAATAAAAATTAAAATATTTTATAATTTAAAGTTTTGAAAATTGTTAAAATACCATTTACTTATAATTATTCATAAAACTAAAATTAAATTAGTAATTATTAAGTATTATAATATCACAACAAAAATAAAAATTCGTATAATTTTGAGAAACAGATACTATATAAAAAAAATCTTAATCCATCGATTTTATGAAAATAATAAAAAAATTAATACTTTATTATATGATTATATGATCTTTTTACAAACATGTAATTTTATAATAATGAAAAACAAACTTAAGCTGCATAAAATATATTAAAAAATGAATTAATGAATAATCAAAAGAATACTATGAATTTTGAATACCTCACAAGAAAATTTTAAATACTTAAATATGATCATATTCTTTATATGCTTTCATTGAACATTGACTCGCTATATATATATATACATATATATCAAATAATATTATCTATCAGAAAAATATGCAGGTTTTATTAAATTTTTAAAACATAATGGTCACTATTATTTCACTCATATTCTATTGCATTAACTCAAAAATGTAAACTGAAATATGTAGAACATTTTTATATAACATATAACATAACTATTTTGTAATTAATTTAACTAAATATCTTGCAGAAATTGAGGAATAATTTAAAATCCTATTAAATGATAAAGTAAATTTCGTAATATTATCTTATTTAACGTTTACACACACAACGAAAAAATATTGTTATTTATTTTTCAACTGTTTTATACCTTATACTGCACATTCAAATAAATTCTCATTGTTCATTAAATTTATCCAAAATTATATTTGGAGTTTTAATTTCAATATTTAAAATCTTATTATGAAATAAAAATAAAATTGTGCTTATTAAATAAACAAATTTATTCAATAAGATCTATAGATTTTTCGGGCTTCAAAATCATTACCGTGTCATATGTAAAAAATTTCAATGCAATACTCGGAAACATACATTTTTATTTACCAAATAATCTGTATAAATACAGACTATAGTAATTAAGAATATGTATACAGGCATGTGTACATGAAATATAAATTTCTTGCTGCAAATTTTAAGATACAAATTAATTTACCATATTTTAGGCATAAAACTGAATAAATAAAAATTACTTTATAGTTATTTATGTATAGTCGATAAAGCATATTAATTTTAACAACTTTAAAAACGAAATAAAAGTTTAAGTCGATCAATTTTCAAAATATATTCTTTCATATATTTAATATTTTAAGGATATAGTTGTTTATGAAACATAGCTAAGAAGATTATACAACAAAACTCGTCATCGGGACATTTATACCAGCGTGTTATCAGTTTTCTGTATACGTATTAAAGTGTCAAACTGATTAACAATCCATAAATAATTTCTTTATTAATAAATATATAATAATCTTAACTCATTTCTAATTTTGATCATAAAATTAGTAAAAACTTAAATTATAATGAAATAAAAATCTTAGATATACCATATATATTGATTATAAAAAATGAAACAAAATTAATCAATCTATATTTTTTTTTAACAATATCTTTTATCGAGAAAATAAAAATTTATCAAAAACTAATTTAAATGAGTAAATAAAATATTATAATTATATTCGAATATTTTATATGTAATACCTTTTATGAAAATACAATATTAAAAAAAGTTAAAGAATTATAGGAACCTAAAAATGTTAAAATTAGTCTATTATGGAAATGTAGGAAACATAAGTGAAAAGAAACCTTTTAGAATCTCTCTCTCTCTCTCTCTCTCTCTCTCTCTCTCTATTTCTGTTATCCTTACTCGCCAACTGTTATTCAATATGTTAATTACATAAATAGTATTAAGTAAATTGTACATTTAAGCGTTTTAACTTTCACAAATATTTTTATTTCATATGAGAAAAAAATGTTTTCAAAATCACTTATACTTTTAACTGAAATTATAATTTACATAATGAATAAAATATTAAGTTAAATAATTCAAATAGAGTTAAATAATTACTATATTTTTGTAATAAAATATTTTCATTTAGATCAATCGTATTAGTTATTATTTTTTACTGCTTCTGTTATACGAAAAATCAGGACTGTATAAATATTTTGTATACTACATATGATAAAAACACAATTGAAGAATTACAAAATGCTAAATATAATAAAATTGACGATAAATTTTTAATTTTAATTAACCATAAAAAGAAATAAAAATAATAGCGCAATGTATCTCCTATAATGAATAATTAAATCTTATAGGATAAAATGAATAATTTACCATGTATGAAAGATAATTTATTATGGTTGGAATGCACTAAAATGGGGCTTTAATAAATATTTATTACCAAATTCGTTTCATATTTAGAAATTATTTGATTAAAGTATGAATTATCGTTTATTACTTCCAAACAAGTGAATTTTAAAATGACTTTCTAGTTTCTAGTTTTATTATAATAAGCTTTTCGGCAAATACTTAAAAATTTAAATTCAATGGTCCTATTGAATGCACGAGCAAGTTAGAAAAGTAAGTTAAAATGCTGTAAAAGTTTTTATTTATAAAGCTTTAACTTTCATGATGAATTCAAGTCGACTAATGAAAATGAGGAAGAAAGATATGTAATAAATTGTAAAAGGTCTTGCAAAAGTCTGGAAGCAAATGTGGGAGGGGACACGTACAGAATATAAGAAAAAAAAAAGATAATTACAATGACAATAAGAAGGGGGGGGGGAGAATAATGTCCGATAAGGATGATATTTGTACGGATGAATTTGCGATTGTTGCCAGGGGCGACCCGGATAAAGCCGATTACTTCGGTAACACGGCACTGCATCTGGCCTCAGCCCGGGGACACGAGCTCTGCGTCCGCTTCCTGGTGAAGTTCGGCTGCAATGTCTGGTCGCTGGACATCGACCGGCATTCCGCCCGTGAGCTCGCCGCTATAAACGGTCGGGAGCGGATTCTCCAGTTTCTGGACATGGCCCAAGCCGACCAGGAGCTGAATAGCCGCAAGAAGAGCAAAATGCTCAAGGAGAAGGCGGAGAAGGACGCGGAGAAAAGGTAAGCGGTTCTCCCTCGCGCGCGCACAAGCACCTTTCACGGATAAGCGCGTGCGCATGCGTACGCTACCGATGGAATTCCGCGTAGCGTTTGCTCCTTCCTCGACTCCTGAACCAAAGGAAAGTCACTCGCTTCTCGAGCTCTATGTCGAGCAGAGGGCGTGGGGAGGGATGGGAGATGGAAGATGGGAGATGGGAGATGGGAGATGGGAGAAGGGAGATGGGAGATGGGAGATGGGAGATGGGAGTTGGGAGTTGGGTGGTGGTGGACGAGGAGGAGGAGGAGGAGACCTATCCTCACTTTCAGCCGTCTTGGGAATTTCAATGGATTCTCAGAGCCACGTTTCTTAGAGCCTCCTTATAGCTTGGCCTTTTTCTTTTTTACGTCGACCGAGCGCTTTTCCTTTTCCCGATACCGACTTGAGCGCGGCCCCCTTTCGTTCCCTCATTTATCATAAGCTCCGGCGATTCGTGGATTCGTCATTCGGACCTTCCGATCATCCCTGGGAGCCCGGGAACAGTCGTCCTTTCTTTTCTTTATTATTATATCTCTTGCTCCCGAGGTTCGGAAACGAAAAACGGGAACTCCGGAACTTACCCGGCTCGACGCGACTCCGGGATTAAGCGACGCGCCTTTGCCAAGGCTCGCATGTTTCTCATCCTATCTTTGGATTCTCGCTCGAGAGCTCTTTGTTCATGGTCCGGATAAGCCGAGCATATTTTATTATTTATCTACAAGCTCTACTCGACTCTCCTTTTCCTTATTCCATGGTATCAAATGCAACCTTGAATGGGATGATATCCTCTAATCTAAATCATCGATTTTATTGCTTTTCCTGGTCAATTTCTTTTATAAAATTCGAAATAATAAACGAAATCTCGTTTACTCATAGAATTTTTGAATGAACAATGAATATTATTACGTCGTAACTATCTCACCATTTTCACCATTATTTGTATTATTATCCTTGTCGTTGCTTTTCTTCTTCTTCTCCTCTCTTCTTCTTCTTCTTCTTCTTCTTCTTCTTCTTCTTCTTCTTCTTTTTCTTCATCACTAATATTGTTGTTGTTGTTATTGTTGTTTTTGTTAATGTTATTGCTATTATTACGAAAAATTATTATTACGTGAAACGTAGGTGTACGCACGTATAAAAATTAATTACTCCACCATAAGTTTGGTTATACAATCAAACTGCGCGCACAGATCTTATTATTAAATAACGTTATTTCCTCGTATTTAACAAGATATTTTAATGGATTTTTCAATTAAAGGTTTTTCGTAGCAACGATAAGACCTTTAAAAATTTATTAATTTTGCAACTATAATTAATTCATAACGAAAATTAAGGCTTTTCTACAATCAATGTTATAAGTACCAATGAAATTAAAGCTCGAATTTTAATAAATTTTTTAAATAATTGCATCAATTCAGTTTAGTAAGTAGAGTAAAATGAATATGTTAAGACACGTAGTCGCATTCGTGAAAATAATATGTATTGAAAAGAATATTCAGTGTAAACATAAATCGCGAAGATCAATAAACATGCTAATTTTAAGAATAATAGTGATTTTGAAAGTTTCATTGAATTAATCAATGATTTTCATATTCGACCATCATCGTTTACGATAAAATTATTTGACGTAGAATTGTATGAAAATATAGCCTTAGGTGTTTACTCTTCCAACGAAAGGATTCGATGAATGACTTGTCGATGGATATAATATTTGCCATTATGCTTTTATTTATAAAAAAAAGTGCTGTATAAGCTTTGATGAACGAAATAGAGTTTGTAGAAAGACACAAAATTTTATAGTGAGTGCGATCGGTCGGTCACGAGTCGATTAGAATAACTTGAGTTATAAGGCGGTTGCCTCTGAAACGCAACCTTGTCGATTGTCGGGACAGGCAAATGATGGCCCGTCTGCTCGATCCGTAGGCTGAAGGAGTACGTTAAACGACAGAAGGTCGCGGAATCCCGAGCGGAAAAGGAGCAGAAAAAGATGCTGAAGGACCGGGCGCGACTTGAGTTCGAGGGTAACGGCAGCATCCTGACCCACCGACCTTGCATATCGACGTTCAAGGGCAGGCTCAAGCCCTCACCGACGTACAGCGACATTGTCGGGACGGCGACGAAGCGCCAGGGCAGCGCCGTGGGCAGGAAAGCCCTCGCCAGAAGAGCCGTTGACGACTTCAAGGTCGTCGAGGTGAGTACCGGCCGCGACGCATACTTATCTATGTATACGCCTTCAATGTATGTAATACGTTTTACGCGTGGAACGCTTACTCCTCGGTCCCATTCCTCGGGCCTGGCTTAGCCAGTTATCGCTTAGCCGTGCATTAATCTTCCTCTGACAAAGAGAAGGACAGAGGGGGTTGTTGCATTCCTACGCGTTTCCATACGTTGCACCGCGTCATTGAGAGCGTCGAGTTCCTCGAGAGCATTCCTTCCTCCGATGATCTGAGCTTCGGATCGCCTGCCTACTCCTTCCATCCTCGCCATCACCTTACTTTTAAACCCTTTCTCATAAAGTCCATGCAAAATTTCAGCTATTTTATACAGAGCCAACTACTGTTTTGCAACCAAAGCATTTCCTCGCTCTTATCTTTAAATCGAATTACTAATGCAGACGTATCAGCTTATTGTATATTGACTTTAATCAATTCTCACGAATCATTGATTATTGACGTAGCTTTGATTCGCAACATAAAATCGACTGATAATTACAAATTTTTAAGAATTTTTAAGAAGTTTCTACTTCAAAATACAAATTAATGCACTTTTACAAATCCCAATCGTATTTTTCGTTAAATTATGGGAATCAGTTTATATTATTCGTTTCGGGAAATGTATAATGAATTCATCTCATAAATACTTTCCCTATTTAATAGCAATATTCTCACAATTATAGGAGCATCCGTTTTCATGAAAATATGGAACTTTTATTTATTTCTATGTGCCTTTCTCAATGACGGAATGTACATAAGAATAAGTATACAATCAGTAAATTTTCACTTGGCGTTACTATTTCAATAAATCGCTAACATCATTCCCCGCGCGTATTTATTCTATATTGATATATTATTGTCAGGTATGGGCATTTCAATATGGAATATTGATAATGATTCAGTGATTAATACATTCGCTCAATCTCAACAGATCGAAGTGGACGGTAAGAAGTCGGTGCGCAGCTTAACGGGTCTGCGAAGGGACTCAGAGATTATGTACGTTGGAACGTACGACGGGAAAATGACGCTCGGTACGAGTCTAAAGTCCGGATTTCACGCGCAAAGTCAGCAGTTGCACCAGCACCAGCACCAGCATCAACAGCAGCATCAGCAGCAACATCAGCAGCAACAGCAGCAGCCAATGCTGTTACGCCGGGGTAAGATTTCGGACGTCTGGGGTACATTGAACAAGGCGCGCAGCACCCCCGACCTCTTAGGTGACCGGTGTCTCGAGGAAGAGGAGGATAATAATGAGGAGGAGGAGGAGGAGGAGGAAGATGAGGATGAGGATCCAGATGACGAAGACAAGGACGGAAGCTCGAGTGTAGTCGAGCTGCGCGAACGCAGAGCCGGTGCTCTTCAACTCCAAGAGCCTGCAAGTATTTTCAATCGTCCGGGATTCGGATCCGTTGCCTTCAGGAGATCCGTAAGTAATCCTTACACGTAAACTCAGCCCGGGTCCTAAAATTAATTTTAAAATATATGGATAAAACGAAAGAATGAATAATTTGAAAGTATAGGACTATTCACAGGACACAAATGTACCAGCATTTAAATAATTTTTTGTCAATATTATAATAAATAATCTGTAAATAAATATATTAAAAGTATTTTTTTTTTTTTTTTTATTTACAGAAGGTTGAAATTACTAGTAAATCTTTAAAAAAAATATACCAATATAAAACTATAGATTGGATACTATTTCTATTTTCACTAGACTTGAGTATTTATACATATAAATTAAATATTAATAATGAAATTTATTTTTATTGTTTTTTTTTTTTTTTAATTTTAATACGGAATAATTTAACTATAATAAAATGGGCGGAGAAGTTTTTAATGAAGAAGATGAAAATAAATGCTCATTTTTCTTGTTTTTGAATTTCTCGTGTTCAAGAAGTGCTTCATAGTCCACTTATTCGACAATTAAACAAACAAAAATATAATTTATAATTCAGCGAACCAGTCTAGCCAAATGTATAAGAAAAAATTATAAAATTGAATATACCTTGATGTATAAAAGTGTCACGCATAAAATAAATATCTTTTAATGTAGATCATTTAATATTTTCAAAAACTAATAAAATTTGACCTAGAGATAAATTCCAATTATTATAAATGATGTATATCTATTGGCATAAGTACAAGGATTAATAATAAAATATTAATATCATACTTGAAGAAATCTCTTTAACAATTTCTTATGCCTCTTGAATAAAATAAATTTGTTATAAAGTACGATCGTAAATTTAAATTAAGTCTTTAATTATCGTTCTATAACGGTCTTCTATTGTAACCTTATATTTTCATCATCTTACATTATTCAGTTATTACCTTAATTAATCTAAAATCAAGTGACAAAATTAATTATGAATACCCAGAAAATTAACTGATACTGTATGTACTCCTGATGCGCTTCGGTGAATTAATAGCATATTCGTTTATGGTAAAAACCATGAAAGAAATTCTTGATTATAATAATGAAAAAAAATGTTAATTCGCAGATTCTGATTTTAAAATGAAAAGCAACGTTATCAGAGAATATGATAAATAAAAAAATAATAAATTGCATTTGAAATTGTATGATTTTAAAAAGAAAGCGAAGCAATTTGGCTTATGAATATCTAAGGATAAACAATACAGTTTGAATTTTATCAATTGAAGCTGCTTATCTCTTAAAGTAAATGTAATAAAGAAGAATTGGGCGATAAAGATAGTAGTAGATGACCGATCGATGGGTGATCGATGTCCTAATTATGAAATGTTTCAGATGGCCGCGGCCTTGGACAACTTGCCCGTGACGCAGGTAGAGATTCACCGTCAACCGAGCGGCGAGCACATCTACCCCTGCACGAACGGCTCGTCGAACAGTTCCTCGACGGCGGAGCCGACACAGCAGAGAAACGGCCACGGGAACGGTGCCAGTAATGGCCATAACGAGGAAATCAGCATTGGAAGCGCCGGAAGCTTGGCGCGCAGGCAGAGCATGTGGGACGATGACTTGCTTTCCGGTACGATGTCAAGAGAGCCGCCCTTTCTAAAGACCGGGACAGGGGCTTTCTACCTTTCTCTCTCTCTCTCTCTCACGCACACACACACACACACACACGCGCGCGCGCGCGCTCATGCTCACGCTTACAGACGCGTGCCCGCACAGCGCACGCGGGCAATCGCGTTCTCCCCCCCCTCTCTCTCTACATCCTTTTTTTCACGCGACGATACTCGCGCGCAGGCATCTAGTTTAGCAATACTAGGACTCGGCTTTGTTCTCCCATTGTCGATGACTTCCTCAAACGACTGGGCCATTGACATTGCCCGTCGCTTCCGATTCTCTTTATTCATTTTTCACTCGCCTGCTCTCTTCTTTCAACCTACCCTCCATTCGCTTATTATTTTTTGATATCCCATATCCGTCCTTGCCACTGGCCACTCGGTTCATACTAATGGCAAGTTTTAATTTTTCGTGCGACGTTCGTCACTCGATTCAAATACCTTTTACTTTATATTTATTGACACTCTAAATCCGTTGTTATATTTATATTTTTATTTGAATGCCAGCCAAACTATTCTGCCTAACGATTATTTCACCGATTTTCAAGCTTGCCGTTTAGTTAAAACAAAAAAAATGATTTTAAATTAAAATGAAATAGTAATAATCAGTGACCGACATTTCTGCTCATAAAATATCGAGTTCTAAAATTGTTGGATAGTTTTGAAAAATCACCTCGAAATTATTTATTTCAATAGACGCTTAAGAGTGGAACCATGCATCACTTAGCTTGTATTTTAAAAAGACCTAAATTTCCTACAAACAAGCAATTTTCATTTTTGTTCTCAATACTTTTATTGTCAATTCTATGCTAGAATAATGCATTTAATATGAAATATTGAAATAGTAAAATATTTTGAAATATAATAAAATTATGAATATGTATTAATAGAATTTTTTCAACTTTATATACTGCTTATTAAAGCTTATCAATAAACTGGCGGTAAAAAAACATTTCTAACTCCGTTGATGTTTTAGAAGAGGAAGAAATGGACGAAGAATGGACACCATTGCAGCGGTTCTTGGTCGCTAATAATCTCTCCTCGATCCACTCGAGCCTCGAGGCTGAACAGATCGACCTCGAAGCTCTGATGCTTCTCACTGAGTCGGACATAGCCGCACTGAAGCTACCACTTGGTCCCAGAAGGAAGCTGCTGCACGCAATTGCGAGTAGAAAGAAGGCACTCGAAACACAGGAAGCCATAATAAAAGATATCAAATTATGAGGAGAGCGGACAATTTTATTTGCTTGGAATTATAATCCACCTTGAGTATCGGAGATTTTCGCTAAACAAAGTCTGAACACAACAAGGAAAACTTTGCTGAAAAATTCTTGACTCGAATACCTTAGCATCCTTCTTATCAGGTTATTATCAGCGATCGAGGATGGGCGATCTATCGTTTCGACCGCACGCCTCCATTCTACCATTTTCCGTATATTATACGACTAAGTCTAAAAAATGATGAAACGGACTCTGTTCATAAGTATTTGTAATTTTTTTCACATACAGACCTGTACGATTACGAATAATTTCAAATATATTCGAAATGATTATAAAATTTATTAGTTACATAGAAGCATTAGATTCTTTCATTCATTTGACTTCCATTATTTCGTAAATAAAATTTACCTTTCTACAGTAAATGCTTGTTAAGCGTTAAATGAATATTTATTGTGAAATTATAATATACCGACAAATTATAATAAAAACGACAATCATTGACGGAGGAATTATATTTTCATAACGGAATAAATATTTACTTAATACTAAGATACAAATATTTAGCCTTATACATAATATATCTTCTATACACATCGAACGGACCTTAAGCCGATTCTACATAAAACATGAAAAAATTATATATATTATCCGATGTCTGAAAATAGCATTCATATAAAGCTTTTCATTTATTGGCAATGGAAATAAGGTAGTTGAACCAATATCGATCAAATTAGCCAATTTCGCCCAATTTGTATATATTCCGATTCATTAAATTTCGTACAACAATCCGTATTAATAAATGAAAATGGCTATTTCTTTTGTTGAAATGCCTACAAATATAAATTAAACGTTTTATATTGATTAAACGATTTTATTACATTAGTTAAGTATTATTTAAAAATTTATTTATAAATCACAATTTTGAAAACATAGAAATTTGTTAAATATTTGTAATGATCAAATTTTAATATATACTTGAAGAATTTTATATTATAATAATATTTATCACATAATAAATATTTATGTTTTAGTGAAAATTAAATAAAAACAATAGAATGAAAAATAAAAATACATTTTATAATATAAGTTTTGTTATGTAAATCATTCAAGCCATGAATTGCGTTCAAGTATAAAATAAAAATTGTAAATATAACAGACTGCTATTTTATTATTAAATTCTTCTTTTACCCAGTTACCCCAGGAATAAACATTTTTTTTTATTTACTTAGAATTATATTTCCTGTACTATACATTGGTATTTATTCGAAGATATAGATTTATATTTATTTAGTATAAAACGTAGAAACGTATATAATTCCTATAGAATTTAAGCAAAACCTTACCAAAATAATTCACTTAAGTAACATCACGTATGTCTTTAAAAGACGGTTTAAAATTTTGTATAGTATATATATATATATATATATATATATTTATATGGACGTATATAAAGAATGCGTTTGTTTGTACGTAAATAGAAGATTTCCATCCATACAAAAATAAAAATTTGAAATATAAATTCATTTAAAAACAATATTAATAAATCTGTTTCTATAATATCTATTTTTTTGCAAATATTATATTAAATATACATAATTAAATAATGTTTTTCTTATTTGAACGATTAATAATGTTTTATATCCATGTTAAGAATGTATTTTATAAAAATGCCATTATTCTATGAGTTATTATATAATTATTAAAAGAAACTATTAATAAAAAATCTTTTGTATTTTATATCGTATCTAGCAATAATCAAAATAGATTAATGTAATTAAAGACTCAGTTCTAACTAAAGTATCGAAGTATACAATAAAAGAAACTATAAAAGAAATAAAATAAATTATAATAAATGAATAATAAAAGAAAAGAAAATAAATATCTACAATACCATAAACTTAAAGCTACTTTGGACGAGTTATATTATTAAATTATAGTTTGGAAGTTTTAATTTGACTTAAGGTACGATAACTTTTAATATATTGTAAAAACATACATGAAATATATGAAAATTTACGATAATTTATATGATGATTTATATTTAAATGAGATTTAAAGTAACTGTGGGGTAATAAAAAGGACATAGGTTAAAACATAAAAGATAACTGGACAATATAAATCATAATTTTCTCACGAATAAAAAATTATAGAATTTTCAAAAATATTTATTTACACAAATACATTTAATAAAATGCCTATTTTAACTTAAATCAAAAAATATTGTAAGTTTGATACGGCTCTATGTTGTTGAACATTGTAACGATGTACAGATGAATACAGGTATTTTGCAGAAAATATTACTCTCAATTAATTTCTTGATACATTCATTAATATTTATTTAAAAAAAAAAAAAAAAAAAAAAAAAATCTTGATTTTAAGCTTATCTATATATCCATATTAAAGACACTTTACATCATCGCTTCAAGAAACAAGATGATGACTCATTCGAATCAGCGAAGTTTATGAAATAATAGTAACAAAAAGAAATCGCTCGATTCGAACGTGGTAACTTTCTGATTTTCTCAGCAAATCAGATTTAAAATCAATAAATAAAAGAACAAACATTATTGTAAAAATTCAGGATTTCTTAAAATAATATTGTCTTTAACACTTCATGGCTACTTACATCTCGACATAGCAATAATTTTCTCCAACTAGAACGTATTTAAAGTAATATTTTCAATGTTGCATTTCAGCAATGATTTATTACTTAGATGATTTCTATATCATAATAAATATATGAGTGATATTGCATAAATAAAGTTTCCCATAATATTTTGCAATAATTTAATATATTTTTCATATAATTATAAGTTTAGACAACTTAAGTAAGATAATAATAATAAAAAAAAAAAAAAATTAATAATAATAATAATTCACAAAATTTCGTTTAAAATCGACGCATACAGGATTTATAAAATTTTTGCTACTTTTGGATTTATCGCTATATATTGATTTAAAAGCATGTTTATTTTAATTATTATGAAATATTTGTTGTATGAAATAATGTTGAAAGCTCATCAAGAATACTTAATACAATTTTTATTTAACTTGATCGTTTCAATTATTTTTGTCAAATAAAAGACTTAATTTAACAAGACCAAAACAATAATTGTAATTAAATGTGCTAATATTATTAATCACGAGCTACAATTCAAGTCTTTTTTTTCAGCAAGTAAACTAGACCGAAACGATCTTATCACTATAATTTTCATTATACTATAGAACATTTTTCAATATATAAAAAATTAAGAAAGTTATTGAAATAAAGTACCTATAATAACTACCATAATTAGAATGATTCACAATTTTGAAAAAGATTCTCTGTATGTGAATGTAAAAGCAATTCATAATAGATTAATGAATTCAGTCATTCTTTCTAAGACGTGTAAATCCTAAATATGGCGACTTCGGTATCTAAGTATTGAAATCAAAAAATCGAAAGATAAACAATTGATTAGAGAATTTAAAATTTAAAAATAGTGGTCAGTCAATCAAGTGAGAAGTCACGCGCGTTTCCATGATCCAAAGTAGCCGAAGGGAGCCAATCATTCATTTAATTTGGCTGACCAATCGTTAAGTATAATTAAAGCTATCAAATATTTAGTAATTGATATTTAATATATATACATTATATATATATATGAATACCAGAATTATTTCCTTAAATTATTAATTACTTTATATTATTACTGTAGTAAACTATATTTACAACTAAACAACAATTCTTATTTGTCTTCAACAATTGCATTTAGTGTTCGAGAACAACATAATAAATAGAAACTCAACGGAGAATCTTTTTGATGGTCTAAGATTTGAATAAAACTAATTTTTATTCTATTCTATTATTACGTTCTGTCTCACATCTATAATGCACTTATTTAAATAAAATTATTTAAATTATAGATATATATATATATATATATATATACATAAAAATATACACACGCATACAGACACACAACCCACACAATATATAGGTGTGAGCGTGTTATATATACATATGCATGCGTGTGTACGTATCATGTATTTTACCGGTGTGCGTGTGCCCGCGTTATTGGGTTTGCGTTTATGGCTCCAGCTGTGTGTACGACTGCATGTGTATATATATATGTATATACGTGTATGTGATTAATATAACGAATTACAGAATATGATTAATTTTCAGTCTCGATTTCGCTAAAGACTTCAATGCAATAAGAGCACATGAATAGACACGCAAGCGATTTCATATAATGAACCAGTCATACAAATTACTAATTAAGATTATTCAGTAAAGAGTTTATGCTTATTATATTAATTTAATTATCTATACACTAAATTGTAATTAATATTTGTTAGTGTTACGATGAAATTATAAATAAATAGAAATAATAATTTTATAAAATTCCATTACACTTGTTAATTATTTTATTTTTATCTTTTACAATTTAGTATTAAATAAATTATTTTTACAATAATAATATATTCTAGAAACCAAAACTACAAATAAATTTTTATAAGATCTAAAGGAAAAAATCACTAGCGTGTCTATTCTCGGTAGATTAAGGCACCTTTTATTACTGTGAAAAAGAGACTTTAAATGTGTACTTAAAATATCAATTCCAACAATTAAATAAAAGTAACATATAAATAATATAGTATAATCTGTATACAAAAATAATTTTTTTGTATTAGATTGTAATGAAAATTCAATTTAAAATACCTAGAAGTAATTTTATCATTAAATTTTATTTCATATACATAATATGTATATTGGCTACTTTTATAAATAATTATACAGAAAAGTTTCTATTTCAAAGCAAGAAAAAAGTTGCCCATATCTTTGTTTTGCAACAATTTCAACGAATTTGTAATGTTGCATGTAAGAGTAACGGAACAAAGAGAATGTATTATACAGCAGAAAAAAATACTATTGCTCGTGTTCTTTTGATTAATTAAAAAAAAGCACTTACAATATTACATTTTCTATTTTTGTATTTAAGTGTTTGGTAATGTACAATATGAATCGCCAATTGTAAAAATCATTACCCCATTAAATAGTTTTTATTTATCATAAGCACCTCATGTTATTTAATTAAAATGTAATAATTTAAATTTAATAAATAATATTGCAACATTAATTAATTTTCTATTACTCTACATAAAAAAATGTATTCCATCAATTAAGAAAGTAAATTATGTTTGACAGTTTCAAGTGTAAACCCTTTATAAAATGCTTTTCACAATTAATAATTCACTTTTTTTTTTATCGATGTAAGTACGAAAATCGAGTAACAACCCAATTCGCATACATTTCATTAACTATTCGTGTTTGTAAATCTAGCCATACGCATATACATAATCAGCGGAATAAGACGAATCACTCAGTATTGAGTTTTTCGGAAACTACACGTTACAATAATTGAAGAATTCAACTTTTCTTGTTTTTTTTTCTAATTTTTTTTATTTTTGTATTTAATTATGAAAGTCTGTTTTTATAAAATATATATAGAACAGCTATCTTTCGTTCTCACAGACCATAATAAATTCCTATCTTTTCATACAGGAAAAGAAAGTTGAGTGAAGATAATACATTTACGTTTTGGTTTTATAAAACATTGATCTTCAAGGTTTTTCAATGTGGTAGAAAAAGTTTATTGAATTCCCGATACGATTCTCAAAAAATCAATACATTTATTTAAAAAGAAAATCTCACTATTCAAACCGACTCTCTCAATCACCTCAGATTATCGACTCATTTTTATGTATATCATAATATGTATAATAATTTATGTATGGGCAAAAAGAAAATATGTTCATACATCTTTTTTGTTTATCATGTACATAATTACAAGATCAATTTACTGCAAAAAGAGATGCAATCGTGCCTTATAGTTACTATAAGTTCTGTTGTGAAGATACTCTTTGCAGTATAGTCGGCTCTCCTGGAAAATCGCCAGAACGATTATCTACTGAGTGTATCTTACATATCGATGCAGAGGAAACGAAAGAATTACATAAATCTTCGTTATCTGTATAGTGTTAGTGCAACTTGCTCTTGTGTCAATTTTAACAAAATCTGAGCGGTGCGTTTTCTCACGTTTCCCCAATTTTTAAAAAATTGCACATTGACGCGAGTTGATATGAAAAAAACATTTCAACATCTGATAACCGGGCTTTTATTGTACGTCATTTACAATGTTTTTTTTTTTAATTATGCTACAGTTGCATAATATGCGAGCGCGCACGCATACGCGTGTTAGTATTTATGTATGTATATGTATATATATATATATATATATATATATGAATATATGAATAGATAAATATATAAATATATAAATATATAAATATATAAATATATAAATATATAAATATATAAATATATAAATATATACACACACGTTCGTTCGTACTTCTTAATATATAATATAGAAGAGATATGGATGTATGAACAAAAGTATGTAATATTTTTTAATATAAGCTAATTAAACGGTTCGGACAGTCATTTTACACTACTCCATTAATCTTAAAAATGGATAAACTTTTAATTAATATGTGACTATGGCTCTATCAAAGAAAATAACTAAATAATAAAAGTTCTAAAATCTTTAAAAAAATATGTGTGTGTATGTGTGCATGTGTGTGCGTGTGTGTGCGTGTAAAAGCTCTAATTATGAAATATAAAAACAATATACAAAATTTATAATAATTTAATCCTTTTTTAGTAAATATTGTGAAAACTATACTGCATAAATAATAATTTTATATTTGTTTCTCAATTAATTCATAAATTAAAAACATTTATAACAAATTTTGAAATTTACTGTAAATTTATCGAAATTCAATATGAACGTTAATACGTACTCGCAAATTGAATATTAAATTTTATTAATATTAAAAATCCCCCATTTATGACTGCCATCCCTTTTAAAATAATCTTCTTTTCACTTTTTTCAGTTTTACGTTGTTCCTTGGCAACAATAACTTTAAAAAAATACTTTATACTTTTTGTACGAAAAGATCGACATTACAGTTCTTTTATGATATAAATAAAAATGAACAGAAATCACTATAAATACAGGTAGCGATTTATATATTTTTAATTTTCATTGTTGTTGTATTTTCATTTATGTAAGCCATGAAAATTCTTAACGCGCTCGCGCTCGCATTCACGATAAATTGTAACATACTTATTACACGTCGCACACCATGTAAAACTCGCGACAATGTATGAAGAAAAATGTAAAATTACATTCCAAATAAAATTATCGCTTCCTTGCATAATATTTAATGCTCTAACGTGTAATGTCTCTGTATCTCATTTTCAATCGAAAAGCATGAAATTTCATATAATGAAATTATTATATGAAAATTTTTCTAATTGTACAATCTTATAATTTAGAAAAACTAATGCTTTTCTTAATAGTTATTAAGAATTAATGATAATTCACTATTATATACTTGATTATAATTTACAAATTGCAATGCTATTTAATTTAATCACCGAATCGATTGAAAAAATTGCATTAATTAAATAAATAAAATCTGGACACTCAATAGTAAACTATATATCTAATAAAGAAAGCTTTCATGGCTTCATATCAATTTTTTAAGAAAATAATTTTAATGCAGCATCCAATAGAACATCAAAAATATTTTCTCAAATTTCATCATACACAATTCAGAACATTTGACTGGATCCCGAATATTCCAAGGAAGAATAATATACGAAAGTAATGAAGATTTTCAGATAATTATTAATATACCTTCTCAGTAAAAAATATTCTGACCCCCCTCCCATTCGGCACTTTGAACAGGCCAAGGAATTCAGTAAGAAAAACAGCTTGTTGCTGTATTACCAAGGCGGAATTACTAAAAATTAGTCGCATTGCAGATCTAAGATCTCTCGCATACGAAATTCTCGTCTATGACACAAGCACAAATATCCATTTTGTTATCGGCACTTTGAGCGGTATTCGAGCACATCCGAACGACGCCGTTACACTCATGCCTTTCAAACATTTTACAAAGAGAAAGAAAGGAGAAGAGTCACACTCATGATTCATCACTCATACCAGCGATTGCAGTGATAAACGCCTGGAAACGAGTCATTAGTGCACCCTTTGAAGAAACTGTCCAAAGATTACACGATACAAACGACGTTATTGCCTTCGCTATAGAATATAAGGAAGCCATAAATATATAAAATTGGAATCTTTGGACAGCATTCTTAGCCAAATTCGTAGCGAACGTTTAGCAAACCCGTTGAGGACCTCTTAATGGATTATAAAGAATGTTGTTAGATGGTTTACCTCAAACGTGGACACCTTTCTTTAATTTTCAAATGCACACTTCGTATCAAGCGTATCTTTAATAATAATGATATTGTGAGAATAGCTAATGACGTATAACTACTCATCGAATTTACCCGTCTAATGTCGATTGTTTCATAATATTTTTTGTTCTACACTCCATCAAATATATTCCGTATCAAATTTTATAATTAAATTAACAATTAAAATACACAATTCTATGCACTTAACAATTAGAGAACAAAAATCATTTTGAAATTTCGTTGATGCCATCCAACATTAAAAAAAAAAAATCTATTCAAAACCGCTTTAAATTTTATTAATAAAAAAAAAACAACTAATCGCAACAACATTAACAAAACTTACAGTTCTTAGTAACAAAAGGTGCCCCGATCACATGTTTCTTAATTCGAAAATCCATTAGAGTTTCTTTGGTAGTTTAGTCGTACCGTCAACGACAAAAAACTAGTACTGCAATACATCAAAGTAATGCAAGAAATGCCGAAGTGACGAGCCTCGATCGAACATGCTCCCCCCCCAATCTCTCTCTCACTCCCCCCCATCTCTCTCTCACCCCCCATCTCTCTCACTCCCCCCATCTCTCTCACTCCCCCCCCATCTCTCACTCATCTCTCTCTCTCTCTCTCTCTCTCTCTCTCTCTCGATCTATCTATCTATCTATCTATCTATCTATGTCTCCCTCTCTATTTCTCTCGCGCACGCGCGCGCGCATACAGAGGCGGACATATACAGGAACAAGCAAACGCGCACGCAATAATCACATACGCATAGGCATGCACACGCGCGCACAAACGCATACACAGAGGTACACAGAGATTGACTCGTTATCCCCCCTTCCCCCCACGCTCATTTTTGCTATGTCTCTCGCGCGCATACCCAGGCACCCAGGCACACACGCAGAGACACACATGGACGACATAGGTACACGCACGCACGTGCAGACACACACACACACACACAGACACAGACACAGACACGCGCGCGCACTCTTTCTTTTTGTGTTTTCTTTTCTTGTATATTCTCAACTCCGTCGAGGATGAAGTTCACAAAAATTATTGTAGCGAATAAATTTATCATATGAATTAATCGATACAGGGAACGAAAAGAAGAGGAGTAATGAGCTCGTACGGTTGGCGCTTACTTTTTATAAAACACTTCGCGCACTGTTACATGAAGCGCGTTCTCTTATGTGTCGGTGAGCCCATATCGACGTCGTGGGACGCCGGTCGCTTGTGATGCCGAGCGAATTCGCTACTGATGAAGGCCGAGAGTTCGGTTTGCCGCCCGGTACGCCGTGACATCGGTGAGCCTGAAATTTATGACAATTCTCCAGTATTTTCTGTTTTATCATTTTAATCCTAAAGCTTTCAATATTTAAGGCCTATTAGCTCCTGTCCTGACATTAGAAAGTTTAATAGCTTATGCCTTTTGCTACCAGTGAAAGAGATGTGTAAGACAAGGAGGTCAATTTCTTTAAATCAATGCAATTGTCAAAGCAATAAAGCTCTTATACGCATCGATGATTATACAATTTTTCATAAGATTTATTTATAGAAAGTTTAAAATACAAAAAATCATCGACTATGAAAAATTGTGTCACATGAGTTACCACATTAGGTCAATTTATGATAAAGGAAAATTATTAGTATTGTCAGAAAATATTGTAAATTTCAGCTTTCACAATTTTTGATATTATCAAGCTCTTTGATTTTTATATTAATACAATTATAAATTTCAATATAATTATACTCCACTTCTCTATTTTTTACATCGCATAAAATCCTTTCAACGAAATATGTTTAATCTAATATTCTTAACTTATAACACATAACACTAATAAACAATAAACTTATTGCCATATCCAATTTTATCTATTAAATGTAATTAGTTAGATATTGTTTAAATTACTGTAATTTATTATCTTTAATAATTGACAATTATTTAATATTTATTTCTCAATATTTTAATTTTTAAATAATTACATTTGCATTTTTATTATTCAAATGTATTAGTTATTTAATAAATATAAAAAACGAATTAATTTTCTGTTTATCAAAAAACAGAAACTCTTTGTTTTCGACCATTTAAAAATTTTTAGAATAATAAAAAAATGTATTAAAAATGTCACCTACCATTAAAACTAATATTTAATATTCATTTTTCATGAAAACGCTCAATGAATATAATAAATATACTATATTAAAATTACTTTTTTAAAATTCAACAAAAAATTTTATAAATTTTTGCAAAATTTATTGTAAAATTATGTATTTATCCCTTATGTGAAATAACATTACGTGAATGTAATAATAAAGATCACATGAAACTTAAGAAATTTTAAAAATTTCTACAAGCTCTTATTTTTAAATTGGTACACTGCCACTAAAAACAAAATAAAAATCTTAAATGTCAGTTAACTGAATAGGGATTTAAAGTTATAAAATTCAACGCTGCAATTATATGTAGATTTAAAAGTTTTTAAGAAAATGTACCAGAAAGTGCGATGGCTTCCCGAAATGTGTGTAGTTCTGGATCTGGTTCGCTACCAGGTGGCGGTGTCGAAGACACAACCATACTTGCAGTCGGACTTTGTGACGGTGGAGATCCACACACAGTCATGCGAGGTTTAGGAGAACTCCTAAAATTTTTTTAAAAATTATTAATTAATTTAATAACAAACCTAACGAAGAAAGGGAGATTATTAATATTTTAAACTTAAATAATAATATTTGTTGTCTACGATATAGACAACTAATGTATAAATTATAATAAAAGCTGTCATGCGAATTTAATACTAGATAATACAATCGAATATTTATTTCCCTTGGAACTACCCTTACGTACGACTTGACTTCTCACATAAACCTTATATCACTTTAAAATAACTACGTGATTTTTTAAATTATTCGGAATTTTTTTAATTTTTTGACGAGTTTTGAAAATACCTGTGCCTTGCAATCCCTAACTTTCAGTCATACTGCTTACTTTAAACACATGTCATACATAAATAGCATTAAGATTTATAGACTTTTTTGACTAGAAGAAAGTAAAATGAATATTTTATAGCTAATAATTAATATCGATCCTTCCAATAACCTTCGATAAGCATCTTCAAAGTTATATCTTGGAAAAGAACATTCAAAAAGTTCAGTAAAAAAAGGCTAAGTCTTAATGTTATGTATTAAATACGTTTCTTATTAAATCAATATAAATAATAGCTAAATAAAGTAATATTATCAGTAAATATTATTATATAATTCTAAAATATATTGTCTTTCTTTTGTCTCATGTTAAGCTATTTATTGTCAAATCTAAACCATACTATTTTTATAATTAATTACATAATACTTCCGTTTAAAATAATATTGCTTTAAAAAATTATTCAAAACACTTTTATAGATATAGTTTTATTATAAATTATTGAGTACATAATAAATAAATAATAAACTGATAATTAAAGAATAAAAGAAATTAATAAAAAAATTATCATACTGATATTTCATAATATAATGTTAACATTTGGAGTCTACTAAAGCTTAAAATATGAATTTTCTAACAGCTCTTTCAATTATATTATGTATTAAATACAGTTTCACAGCATATTTATAAACGATATAAATTTATTTCAAGATTTATTTCAATTACTTGAACATTTTATTATTGGTACACTTTTCATCACATTTAATCTAAATAATTTTATTTGCAATTCAAGTGTTTATACATAATCGATTTTGTAATCATATTACCGAATGCAGATATAAACATTATTTATTCAAGAAATATTTAAAAAATATATAAAACTAATAGAAATGCATTTTCAGATATTCTTCTTGAATTTTTCTAATAAATTCGTCTTCTGTATGATGTATATCTTTTCCCACTCTCATATATATATATATATATATATATATGTATATGTATATGCTCTCATTTCTTCATAAAAAATTTATTTTAATTGAGAAAAGGTAATAAATGAAAAGTCTAATAATGATAAAATGTAGTTTTCTGTTAATTATAATAATCATTAGATATTAATAAATATATACATATATACAATTACAATTTTCCATTTAATTTTTAATGTATTTGATACAACAATTTCTGCATTTATTTTACAATAACAGAATATCATAAATAAACATTATACATGCAGGAATGTATTTTATGAGATTATCGATAAGTTATTATTAGTTTATTTGCTTTATCAATATATTTTTTTATTGACACATATCATTAAATAATAATAATAATAATAATAAGAAGAAGAAGAAAAAGAACTAGAAAAATAATAATGTACCGTGAATGATTTATATAAAAAAGATTTGTATTTATATTTATATTTAGGATGAGTATTTTTTTAAAATATCCGTAAACATGCTTAAGTAGTGTAAAAGTAGATAAAGTTTTAAATTACCTATGCGGATGTGGTCTGGGCGGCGGTGGTTTTCCTGCAAGATATGCCAATAAGTCTTCCCGGCGTATCATTCGGCGTTTTTTCCGCGCCCAATTCATTAATTCTTTACTACGTTTTTGCTTTCCAGCTTCTACGCCCAATTCGCCACATCGTCGAATCCCATTGGCAGATTCTGTAGATTACATTCAATATAAAGCAAAAATTTGATATATTATAAAACTACTATATATAAAGGTTTAAACAGTATCTTAAATTTAAATTACTATTTTAATTATAATTTTTAATGAATTATACTATTGAATATAAATTACCAAAACTAATGCTTACTTTTAATGATAGAATACTTATTTATCTGTTAATAGTGATACTTTTAATAATCATTAAGACGACAGTAAAGGTCGGTAAATTACTTTTTCGCTATGACACAACAAATTAAAACATTTTAATTAATGAAATATTTTATCATTCAAAAATATCTATAATTATATAAAAAAAAAATTAATAATAATAAAAAAACATATATAAAAAAAAATATCATTTTAAAATAATTTCTCATACTTTTTCCAATTATGTGATAATATTAATCTGTAAATAAATGCTGAACTTACATCTTGATAAATCATGTATTTATAAAATAAACTTACTTTCTTCAATAACTTACCAATAACTAAGAAAAACATATACATAGAAACGAATTATTTATATAAATTTCTAAAGTCATTGGCAATTTAAATAGCTCGTATTTATATCTCTTGTAACAGATGCTCTGTTTCAATGACAATTATACTTGTACCAATTTTAAATATACAAGCACTACAACATTATAATTTTATTGAATAATAAAGCATATATTCGGATATGTTGAATATATGCGCGCACGCATGTATGAATGTGTGTGTACGAGGCGGGGATGAAATTATATTTAAATTCACATAGAAAAATTATTTTAAGCATTTTGTACTTTAAATACATTTAAAATATAAAAATAGATATAGAATTATTTATAGAAATACTAAAAATAAGTTAAATATATAAAATATATATTTTAAAATTTAAATAGCTTGCTGGAATAATAATGATCATTGATTCCTCGATTATGAATACATGCTTAAAAATAAACTTTAGAATATGTAAATATCATACATCGCGCACTAAAGATCTTCCAAATATTTTCTAAGTTCTAAAAATTCTAATATCAATAAATTTTCTTTTATTTTATTTTATTTAAAGCAATACATAATAAGCTCTTCATTAAGAATAATACAAATAATAATTAATAGAAATATCAGAGAAATTTTATTAAAAAGCATTGATATAACAAATTATTAAGAGACATCAGGTATTTATAAGAAAACGTTGTAACATAATCATGTTCTGTATATTAACAAGTAAAATGAGCAATAGATATGAATATTATGAAAAAGTATTAAATGGTCGAAAAAAAAGCGAAGAACAATTCAAGAAAACGGAATAGACGTGTGAAAAAAAAATAAAAGAATAGAGTAAATGGGTGAGAGAAAGCTTATTAATTTTGAGAGCACGATCGAGAAAAATATGCCAAAAAATGATATAAAAGGCGGCATAGGTGGGGGGAGGCAAAAAGCGAATTGAAAGCGCGCTGGCGGACGACGAGCCTCTAAAACAGCTGACCGGCTCCGAAGGTCAGCTGTTGTCGTGTCGCGTGCGGCTGCGCCTGCGCCTCTGCCCGCTTCTTCAATCCCTGCCTCTGAAAATTCCGCACAATCATATTGACAGGTACGCAAGGAGCAGGTATTATACACCCTTTGCTGCGTAAACAACGAACCCCCGTAGATATGTGCTACGGTACTTTTAATTATCTTTTACAACGCCTGATATGCTACACCCTCACTGTCCAAAATGCATTTGAATATCATTAGATTCGATTAACCAAAATTTACGACGTTTTATACCCTCACATCCAATACATAATTTACTCCTCCGATGCAAGTAAATTTCTACGGTTTTAAACTCGCAAGGCCGAAATATAAATGCGATGCATTAAATATAAAAACGAAAAGAGCGACAAGAGAAAGAAAAAAAAAATGGAAACTTTAAATATTATGAAATGAAAAATTAGAAATAGAAATCGAGCGCTACATCGGTAATATAAATTAATATTCTGCCGAACCGAGGGAAAATTTTCTTTTGAAAGAATTAACTCTATTCGAATGTATGTCGTATACATTTCCATACGATTTACATAATATCAATTGTAATGTGCAGGAATGAAATAGGGATAGCAAGATTTACATATTATATTATTAAATACAGTTTCTGCTTTACTTTGCTACTTTAATACTCGCAATTTTACGGACTTCTATTTTTACGCCCAAGACAAAGAAGAGGGGCAAGGGCGGCCGCGGAGCGAGGGAGGGAGGGAGAACGAAGGCAGAGCCATGGTACTTGGGTGAAAGGGAAAAAGGGAAGGGTGTTGGAATCTTGAAATCTGTTGGGATGTCTACAGACAACCGAGGTTCGCTCGCTATACTCCATTGACTGTTCGCTTACTCTGAGAAGACTGAAGGATTTCAAAACATGCAATGCCTTAATATTGCCCAAAGAAACAATTTTCCCTTATCGCTTCTGCAATAATAAATAACTACACGCATTAAATAAACAGTACGATAAACCGTATTTACCCTTATTTTCGTTAATTTTATCTCTTTACTTTCATGTCTAAAATATCATGTACATATACACCTTGCGAAATATGCCATAGCCTTGAAGAGATTAATATGCAAAAAGGAAAAATTCCATGGCGTTTCTCTCTCACTAATTTCTACACCGCTTTATAGTCAAAAACATATGTCAAAGGACCAGAATGGTATCTAGATTTATTATCTTTCATTAAGTCTGTTTATCTGTATATATATAAATACCTGATATTTTCTAACATTAAATATAATATTCTAATAAAGGATTATCTTGAATTATAAAAAGTATTACAAATCATTGTTAGAATTAATCTTCGTTGGAATTTATTTTAGCTTATATAGATAAAATAAATGAGAAACCGGCAATGAAATTTTATATCAAGCGAGCAAATCAAGAAGAAAAATCTAATCAACCGTTTTTTTACTCCATCAAGCTTGATGTTCAATTGAGTTTCTAAAAATCAGATATCGTAAATAAAGAAGAAAAATAAAAGAAATAATTAATTAGTACACTTCTTTATAGGACATGATGTGCTAAATACAGTGAGTATAAATATTTTCCTAAAGTGAAGGAAAGTTAAAGAAAACGATAGGTGGGGCGATGTAAGGGGAAATGAAAATACATGGCGGAGAGGTGAGCGAACGTGCGAGAATATAGAGTACAGGTAAAAATCTAAAATTCAAGCAAAACGGAGTCTGCAACTGTAGAAAAGAGGCAGGTATAAAAAAGGAAAATACAGGTAAGGAGCTAGGAGAGCAGGTGATCCGTATAGACGCATCCGCGAGTTCGACACCTCCGCAAATGAAAGGAAGATGGCTCTCTCCCTCTCTCTCACTCTCACTCTCTCTCTCTCTCTCTCTCTCTCTCTCACTTTGCCTGCCTGTGTTTTGGTGCGTTTGTTGTACTCGCGTGCCTACCCATCCCTCCCCTCTGTGTATGAGAACTGCCCTGACGTATACATACGCACCTTTGAACAAGGAGGTAACCGTGCCTGCAGCCGTTTGGAAAGGCGACCAGAACGATGTACCCTGTGAGCGATCTGTAAAGTCAAAATGAGGATATGCGTTAAACATGAGCTCATCATAATAATGTACTTAACATAATACAGTTTAGAAGCTAAGGATGGCAGGAGGGGCGGATAAATTTTCTTTTATAATTACAATAGAATTAACGGATTGGACATCCCGGCCAAGGGACGACTTGGAAGTCGTCGAAGCACCGAAGTACAAAGCAGTTAAACAATCCTTACTTGTTTAACAAAGATTCATTATACCAAGTTAATCGTTTTCTACCAACACTATTTCTGTGCTATTACTTCTACGCTTCAACAAAAAAAATTAGGATTGGAAAAAATGCACTTAAATGGTTTTAATTATGTGTGTTCCACGTATACATAGACGGACTATTTTACTGGCTATTTACTTGTCGATGTATTTTTCGCAAGAGATGTTCTCTATTGTTTATTATATTATACGAAATGTAACGGTAATCTTTTGATAGTTGATTTTATTTATCTATAATAATCGAGATATCTTCAATATTTGAGTAAGATAATTGAAATTATCAAGCCAGATAAATAATTAATATATATATATATATATATACTCTTCATAAAAGCAGCTTCAAATAAACAGTTTCTAAAATATTGAAACTTTATATAAATATTAATTTCAGTAGTTATCGTTATCCAACTAGTTCATATACATCATATATTTAATGCCATTCTTATGTATACCTTAAACTTTACTCAATTAAATAATTTTTTTATTCCATCCTAAAATACATCGATTTTAATTTTTACTAAATTTATTAGAAAATTTTATCATAGGTTACTCTTTAGTCATTTATATAATTAAAATTTAAATTAAACTCAATGTAATTAATTACTATTAGAATTCAGACTATTAACTCATTAATTCTTTAAAGTCTCGACAGTATTAAATTATTTCGTATACAAAAATATTTAAAAATATGTATTACCTTACGACTATAAAAGTTTACATTATTAAGATTTTTTTATAAAATACTATTTGTAATATTAAATAGTCTATTAGTAGCAGAAAAAAATTTCTATCACTTTTGTTATTAAGGTATATCATGAAATATCCTAAAATTAAGAACTGCAAACACTTTAAAAGCTTTAAAAATATATTTTTTAACTTCATTTTAAAAATTCGCTGCAGTAAGTTTTTAATAATTTCAATTTGCATTTGAACTCAACATTATTAAAATTAAATTACATAGTAGGATACATTAATTTTACACTGTATTAAATATTACTTACTTAACTGACTATTTGTAAACAATTAATTATTAAATTTTTCAGAAACAAAAATTTGATTTTCATGAATGATATAGTAATGAATTTTATACGAGTAATATAATTTTTTCTTTTTGTCTTAGCATTAATAGACGATAGTAACCGTTTAATTGCTTTGGTGTATCACTTACAGACATTATTATGTCATTAGCTAATATATATTAATAGTGATCTAGTAAATCTAGTAACATTAAATAATATTTATGTTTCAAAACTTCTATTTTTCCATACATTAAATTCAAGTTAGATGTAAAGTTTAAAAAAGAACTTTCAATAAATAATTAAATATGCTAGATTTATATTTTTCATATACTAAATGGTTTAGTTAATTTAAATTAAACATTTTTTTAGTCTTCATATTCAAATAATTTTTTAAGTTTTTTTTCTATTTACCAGATTTTACGTATTAAAAAAACATTTCTATCTAGTGTTTAATAAAAAAAGTTTTAAACTTTTTATTTCGCATTATAAATGAATACTAAACTAATGAAAAGAAATAATTTTATATATGTGCTGATATATAACAGATTTTTTTAAATTTATAAGTGAATAAATTTATTTCTTATACAATTAAATATTAATAATATTTTATCTTTTCCATAAGAAACGTAAATATTAAAACATATTATTAAGATATATTTTCAATCCAATAATATGGAATAATAATACAATCGTACGAAGAATTACTTTTTATATAACATATTTAAAAAATTAGTGTAAAGTGAAAAAGTATGTAAGTGCATACGTATAGTTTATTAGAAAAATCAAGGATTTTACTTAATAATCATTATTAAACTACTTCTGAATTCAGCAGTACTTTTACAAAAATGTAACAATACTGGATAGAATCAGTTATTATCTAAGTGAAAAAAATTCTTATAAATCTTTACAATAAAACAAATAATGCTAATATTAAGGAAAGTTGCAAAAACAAAATGTCTATTTAATATTTCGTAGCAGTTTGCCGTTTTAACAGTTAGATTAATTAAAACAATCGTCACATATTATATAATAAATATGGAATACTGAATAAGGAAGTATGAAAGACGAATAACTTTTACGACTATAACTGAAAGAATGTATAATAGTAAGCGATACATCTTATGAAAACGAAGTTTCTTCTGTGAAAGAAATTAAGAAATATAAATGTGAATGTGTAAATTTATTATTTAATTTATAAATGTTAATAGTTTCACAAAAAAAATTTTTTAATTGCAATAATAATATTAATTTCACAAGTTATTTTCATACGTAACATGATTCTGTTAATATAAAATAGTAGGAATACTTTTATATACAAAAAAATTCATGCCTTATATACTTTTATATACTTATTTTACATAAATAATTATATAAAATTTTATTATTTTAAACATATTTTTTTAAAAATTCGCTACCGCGAATAAAAATTGTATTGAGTTAATTATCAATATGTGTGACTCGTAATTGACAAAGTTTAAAAAGCTAATTAATTTTGTAGCAACTTTGTTGGGTTGATATTAATGTAGAGATATATATTTAATAAAAATATGTAACAATGTAAAAAAATAATAGAAAATTTCAATACAGGGATGACTTCTCTTTTTAAAATCGTTATGCTCAGGTTCTTTGCCTCCCACTGCTTTACTCAAGAAAATGGATGTCGAGCAAAATGGCAACACACGAGAGAGAGAATACACGCTGACGCCGCATTGCTGTTTACTGCATCTCTCCTCTCGCTCTCGCTCACAGGATTAAATAAGAAAAGGGAAAAGAGACGACAGACAGGCTGACAGACAGGCCGACAGACAGACCAGTAGATAGAAAGTGAGAGTGAAGAAGAGGGAGTGAGAGAGAGAGAGAGAGAGAGAGAGAGAGAGAGAATGTGAGCGAATGAATATGTGAGCATGTGTAAGAACAAGCGAGAATGAAGAAGAGAAAAGGGAGACAGAAAGATAATGTCGTTGGCATGTGTGACGGAACGCCGACCACAAGAGCGTGGACAAGATAAAGAAAGCAAACAACAATTCTTTCGAGGACGAAGCGAGCGATCGGAACGAGATGAGCCGGAGGCGATCGACGAAACGAACAGGCAAAGAGCTATGAACTCCAGTTTCATTTTCGTTCGCTTCTTTCATTCTTTCTTTGTCGTTGATTTGCCAATAAAAAGATCTAAACTTAAATAGATTATACATATTACATTCGTCTTGACATTGTTTTGGATGATCTATTTTATAAATGTCTATTGTAAAGGCATTATGAATGACTACGGAACTCCGGATATTCTTTTATATGTATATGCAATAGTATAAACAAGATTAAATATGATTTTACAATAAATTATGTTGTCGAACTATGGGGGTGTATGTAGTGTACAATGTAAACATTGCATACAAAATCTAATAGACTTCGCTTGCTCTATAAAATTCAAGAAAATAATTAAATACATTAAACAAATATATTATCTTTCAATTGAACTAATTTAAAAAAAAAATAATTTCTTAAAACATTTCATGAAAGTAGAATAAAGTTTTAATGAAAACTATCTAACATTTTCTGATAAAATGGATAATTCTATTTCGTATAGCACAATAATTAAATCCATTAAAGGTTAAAAAGTAAAAATATTCTTAAATATTTTTTATAAAGTTATAAAGAACGATTTGAAATATATTTATAAAATGAAACTCTTTATAAGAAAATTGAACTAGCATTTTCAAGTTTATGTATTGTTTTACACAATCATTTTACATTATTTATTTCCTTTACATATCAGCTAACAGTTCGGGTTCAATTAACAAGATACTTGTAAGGATTTTAATTAACTATAAAACATTATAATACATTTATAATGTTTTAAATAATATATTAAATACTAACAAAAAGTAATAATTATTCAATAATACGTTTATACTAATAATATTTAGAATAGCTATTAAATGATCTTAATTATAAAAGAAATAAACCATTTAAATAGTTAGAGTACAAAAACAACTATATTACATATAAAGTAATATTAACTAAATAAACAATTCATTAATGTTTAAATAAAATCTAGTTGAAACGATAAACTAAAATAAACTAAGAACATAAAGAATTAGACAAATAATTTCTGCGGACGCTCTTATTGAATTAAGAAACAAAACTTCTATTTCATAGTAATTATTTATATTGAATTATTTAATATTTATTATAATTTAACGATTTTAATAAAAATAATTATCGATTCCAAGAAAAATATAAAAAAATTTTCATACATTCAGATCTTAAACATAAATTTAATAGAAGAAGGGAACTTGAATAATGAATGCAATGTAAAATGAATATCAGATTAGTCGTGCACGTGTTTGCATGAAGGCGCATGCGCGGCGTATTCATTTATATATGCATTTAGTTATGTGTGCCATGAATTTGTGTAGGTAATGTAAACATGCATATATAAATACATGTGGCTACAGATTGTCCATACTTGCGTACATTTATTTATTGTACTTTTTACAGCACGCGCCCAATGTAGGCACGTGCATATTTACAAATTCACTCACTGTAGTGTAAATGTATATATATATATATATGAAATGCATACAAGATATAGCCAGTCAAATAACAATTATAAAATTCAAATATAAAATTACACGTACGAGGCCATAACAAAAATGAAAATATAAAATAAATACACGTTTGTTGCCGATAATTTAGAATAAAATGTTTCAACTGAAAATAAGAATTTTGATAGACAGGCGTATTTTACGCAGTAGCTTGTATCTTATAAAATCATTCCTCATAGTCTAACAATTTGAATCCATTGAAAATGCGTCGTAGAACAATAAAATAGCATTTGCTTTGTATTCATAAAATACATTCGTTCAAGTATATTAATTAAAAAAGAATAAAGACTTTTCAATTACAATTTATTTATATGAGATAGAAATATAGAATCCTCGTTTGTACAAGCTCATAATAAAAAACGTCGAATTTAATAATTTTAAGAAATAAACCTTACATCATGGTGCCAGTTCACCATGTCTTCACAGCATATTGAGGTTATGCTACCTTGCATAATAACAGTATTAGTATATAGTAATAAAATACTATCTTACATATAAATGTACTAATAAAATATTGAAAAGTTGCTATAAATTTAAATTTACAAAACTTAAATAGTAATGATTAATACATACAAATAAGTATATTTCAAAATAATTTTAATACACATAGTTTCAATTAAAATGCATTATGAAATGTATTATAAAAATGACATTTTAATACAATAAGTGATACATTGTATATACTTCAATAAAATTCTATTCCATTTTAATCTATTATTGCTTGACTTTATGAAATTGGTAATTATATTTTTAAGTCGTTTTCAGTACTATCAGAATGTTTTATGAATACAACCTTACCATTTTTATATAGAAATAAAATTTGTTAAATATAGAACTTTAAATATAAAACAGTTACTACATTCAAAATTTAATTTTATCCAAAAAATATAGCAAATAAACATTTGTTTACATTATACATAACTAACATGATATAAAATATCAAATAACATATTCAGTATTCTTTACATTTTTGATGAAATTATGAAAAAAAACTTTTACTTTCAATATTTCTTTAGACATATAAACATTTGCTAATATAAAATTTAAAAATTAATTCTAAGAATTACTTTAAAAAGTCAAATATTGTACATATAATTTATAATTTAGATAAATTTACATTTATTAAGAGTATATTGTTCAAATAAATACATAAATATAAATATTTAACTATTAAGATTTTGTAATTTATAACTTAAAAAATAAATAATACTTTTAAAATGTATTACAACAGTTAATTACTATTTATTTAACAAATATACCAAATTTCAAATTTAACTAAACATATGTATGATATTATGACTATATATATATATATATATATAATAAAGATACATAAAAAAATCAACAATAATAAATACATGATTAAATATATTTTTAATAATTATTTGAAAGCAGTAAATGAAATCATATCTGTGTAAATTGGATGTAATGAAATCAATGTAAAAACTATAAAGTATATTATATTTAAATATAGGCTATTATTATAAAAATAATAAGTAATTTAATTATTATATAACTTGAGAATATAAATTTAATATATTATATCTTTAACAGTGATAGTATTACTTCAATTATGTTTAACTTATATAATATATAAAATCAAATTAATGAAAATATTATTTACACCTATTAAAATTTAATTTTAATAAGTATAGAAATTTTATTTCTTTTATTTTATATAATTATTTTGAAATAAGATTTGTTTATAATCCAAGTATTCTTATTTTATATATAAATTTTTATTAATATATACAAGTATTTATGTTAAATATAATATATATAAATTATAATATTATTACAAATTTTGAGTTTTTAATCCATTAAATAAATTCTACAATATAAAAATTATTTAAATGATAATTTCATTAAATTATTAAATTATTCACAATATACATATATACATTTCCAATATATATTTCTAAATTATCTGATAGTACCAATATATCATTCTTAATTTAAGTTATTTTAATCTAAATTTTATATACCAGTATTTAATTTATAACAAATAATTTAACAATGTTTTAATTGTAAATTTCATTCATTTAATAAAATGAAATCTGTATATTAAATATAGATCATATAGAATCCTATAAATGTTTATATAATAAAATTATAAACTTCTGTTTTCTTAATTTTTGATTTTTTGTTAACGAAGAAATACTTATGCATATAAATTTGAATTTATCTAGTGTCAACAATAATATTAAACAATAAAAGTAATATAAATTATTAAAAATTAATGATTAACAATGTAAAAAATTGAAAATAATAAGTATACCGAAAAAATCATTCTATTAAAGAATTGCTAATAACCTTTTAAGTTGATTAAAAATATATTTAAAATGCAACATTTAATATTAATTATATTATTTTATCTAATTGATATCAAAATATATTTTAAAAAATATTTATATTTTATAATAATCTAATTGTATTTTATTATATAAAATATATAAAATTTTATTCATCCCAAATTTGTATACTCACAGAATGCCTAGCATTTTAAGAAAACTTTAATTCAATCTAACCTAACAAAGAGAAATTATTAAATGGCAATTCTTTAAGAGTGCAGTAATACAAAACATATTGAAAATGAAATCAAAATAATGATAAGAATTTAAAAATAATTTAATTTATGAAATATATTGATATAAGTTTATTTTATTAATTATTAAAAAGGTATAATTGTGATTAATATAGTTCTATAAATAGTGGAAACGCATGTATATTTTATATATTATAACATTTAAATTATACACGGAAATAATGTAGATATGAAACTGTATTGAAAGTGAAAAAGCCTCTCTTTAATATAATTCAACTTTACGATATTAGCATTGCAATGTCTTTTCTCAATGGATGAATCACGTAATAATGCATATATAGTACTTAAAACTAAATATTGTGATTGTTTATAATAATTAATTTATAAATAAAAATAATGACAACACAATGAAACATTTAATAAACATAATCAAATGACAAAAATGAAAAAAATTTTTTGGTAATTGACTGAGGAATCAAGAGTCATAAGTATTGGAGTGAAATCAAATATTTAATGTTTCAGCATCTCAATATTAGTACAAATGAATAATTGATGCAATATTCTATAAAAGAAGAAAACAAAGAACAGAATCACTTTTAACGTAACTTGAAAATGATTGAAAAGAAATTTGTAGGAGAATCATTTACAATTATAAAATGAAAAAATATCTATAAAGTACAAATACAAAATCCCATTAAAGTAGTATTTGTAAAATTGGTATTTATAAAAACCCAGGGAAAAAGAGAAAGATAATATATTAGTGAATTAGGAAAACCATTGGAATTGTTGAAAATGCAAGTTCCAGACAAGTTCCTGGTCAAATCTTTCATATTACCAACAGCTCACATAGTTAAAGCACAGTTGTACAAAATGAAAGAATCGCGAGTGTTGAAACTAGAAATAAATACAGGGACAAATTTGCAATGCACGTAATAGATAAAAAAGAAAAGGGGTAGAGAAGGCGGAAGAGAGAGTCGAATGAGAAGGATAGGAACAAGGAAGCTGATAATGATAATGGTGATTATGTGGGGGTGGAGGGCGCGAGGGAACTGAAGGAGGCGAATAAGGAGAGTAAATATAAGAATAAGGGAAAATGTAACTGGCCTTTATAGAGCTGAGCGATGGCGGTAGCCGTCGTCTGAAAGCTTGACCATATCTGTTGAGAATAGAGTTCTTTTTCACCCTGAAGCTGACTCTCGTAATCCGGCTCGGCCTCGATAGCCTCCACGCACTGCTGCTCCCAATTCGAGTACCACAGATCCATTATCGAGTCCTCGTCGCTTCTATCTTCGCTCATGGCTCTTCCTCGGCAGCTCTTCCTCCTCGCTGCGACGTTCAAAACACGCACGCACGCACACTCTTGCTCGCACGCAGCAGTAGTCCGTATCTTTTTTTCTCGCGTGGAAAGAATGCGCGCGTGCGGTATGCTACGAGGGGGGGGAAACAAACGGATGATCGTCGCCTCGTCCGCTGCGAATTCCTTAGCGTGCACCCACCACTTCCTCTTGCCTCGCTGCACACACACCACAGCCACGGCGACGGCGACGGAGACGACGTCGGCGACCGCGGCGGCGGCGGTGACGAAGACGAGGATGACAGCACGACGGCGGTTGCGATAACAACAAAGACGACAAGAACAACGACGAGAACGTCGGCGACGACGACGACGACGACGACGACGGCGACGACGACGACAACGACGACGACAAAGTAAAAAAACACGCGACACTACCAATAATCGGGAAGTAGTAGCTTATATACCTATGTTTACAACCATCGACTATACCACTAAGCTACTACTACTACTGCTGTTACTGTTGCTTTTGCTGTTACTGCTGTTGCTGCTGCTGCTATTACTAGAGCTGCTGGTGCTGCTGCCAGTGGTGGTGGTACTCGTGGTGGTGGCAGATGTGTATTGCTTTTAATGTGCTGCGACGTTGCATTCACGTTCACATACTATGAACAGCGGTGAATGAGTGTGTGTGCGTATGGATAATATGAGTATTCTTGAGATACGATTTAGGCTTGGCGGAGAAAGATGGACAATAGCACGTTAGTCCATGCGTCCATGTGTCGGTAAGCAAAAGTTGAGGTTGGATTACAGAACCAGAGAAAGGGAGAGGACTCTGTCCACTCTTGTACACGGGGCGAGAAAGTGAGGTTAGGGGTTGACGTCCGTTCCTTTTTTTCCTCTTTTCTTTCTTCGCCACGATCTCGTTGACTCCCGATATCTCTCTCTTACGCGTGTGCCTTCTCACAATTTCGTTCTCGCTCACTCTCTCCCTCCCTTCCTATATCGTGATGAAGGCAAGGGCGGATTTCGAGCTGCCTTTGAAGAGAGGTTAGAGTGCCATCGCGGCCATTTTACGATACTAAAATATGAGAGAATTAAACGCGCAGAGAGCGATCACTTGAATGAAACAAGAGAGAAGAGAGATTGTAGAGTGGCCGGCAAACGTCGAAGGAGAGGCGCTTGCCCGAACTCCCTTTTCCAGGGTCGAGCGTTGCGTAAAGTCAAGCGCCAGGAAGGCGGTCGTCGTAACAGGGCCTTCTGACTCCGAATTCGCGACACTCCTCCTTCGCGGACGTACACAAAGAGGCCAGCGACTGGGAGCTCCCGGAGACGCGCATAACCTCCAGACGATATAGACACGCGCACACCCAACAATACTAGCTCCCTTTTTTCGCTAAGCTCAGGAAGCAGCTCAGCGCGGAGGAGAACTCGCAACTCGGCCGTCGCAGCTCCACTTCGACGAGCTCCGCTCGGCTCGTCTCGGCTACCCTCGACTCCACTCCAATCTGCGCCACTCTACCCGACAGCACTCTACACCACTCCCACTCCATGCCGATCCTACGCCTCCTCCCACCGCCGACTCTCCAGCTTATAAACATGCTTTATGATATTCAGCTACGAGCCACTCTACAATGACGAGTGCCTGAGATAAACTCCAAAGGCGCGATTAGTCACTGGTGATAAACAACCTACGCAATTACCGGCTCGGGCGCGATCAAAATATTCCGGACGCCTCGTGATCGATACCATTTACCAATTACTCCTTCGATCCACCAAGTCAAGCCCTTTAGCGGCATTTTCAAATCACTCCCTCTCGTTTTCACAATCGACTTCTTTGTCTCTTATGTGTTCAACGATATGTAACATCGTTGGCTTGCAGTACGAGCATCGTATACGTACGCGCTACAAACATTTGACTTTATTTATACTTTTATTCGCTCCTATTTTTTTCTTTCTATTTAAATCTTGAACCTGTGTTGAAGAGGAGCGCGTAAACATTCAGAACTCGCGCTAATTCAACATTGACAATGAATCCTCCACAAAGAGCTGCAGAATTTAATCGACAATTTAGGAAACAATCACATCTCATCTAATTATTAATTATTAATTAATAAATTACCAAGTGCGTAAAATATCGATTACTAGCTTTTCAACGAGGAAGGAATATCGTCTCTCAAATACTTATCGAGCTCGATAGAAAAAAAATTGTAATTACAGGCGTCGACTGTTTATACTTATCCAATTACTCACTACGCCAATAACATTTCGTATCGTTGTCCACTTATTACTGAGTCGCTTATTACGTAATTGAAATACTTAATAATAAATAAAATAATAATCCTAAAATAATGCACGCACACACCCACATGCAAATGATTACATTTATATCCCGTTAATATTATTCAAGCTATGACGGTGCATCAGCGCTATAACAAGATAAATATGAAAAGACATTATCACTCATTGTCAAATAAAGCCCAATCAGTATATTACAACTTATATATCTAAAGGAACTTATCTTTTCTTTTATCTTTAAGACGTTATTTTACAATAAGCACGTCTGAAAACTATTTATATTACGTTAGAATGAGAGCTTTTCAAAGTTGTGCAATCAATACCTCGTTATAACAACAATTTTCATGATTATTTATTATGAGAATTAATTTTTCACAATATAGAAAAATTGTAAAGGACCTTATACTTCATAAATTGTAATTTTATAAATTTAAGAAAATATAAATATTGTAATTCTGCTTAATGTTTTATCAAAATATTTTTATTTTTTCTTTGACAAAGAGTCTTTTAAGAATGTCAATTAAACACAAGATAAATATTAAACACAATCAGAGAATGAAAAACGCTTTGAAAGAAAAATTGTTGTACAATTTAATGCTTAAAGCTTCATTATTTATTGTGTTTGCTTAAATTTATAGGTATAAATTATTGTTAGTATAGCTCGGTAGCTATACTAACATATGTAATAAAATAAATTTAGATACTTCGAGTAACTGATAAAGAAAAATTCCGTTTTCCATTTATAAACTTTGTATATTCTTTTAAAAAATTATACATATTCGCCCAGAGATTTTAAAACTTACCCTTTCAAACATCATGACACCCTCTTTATCTGAGAATTGCACACAAGTCAACTTAAAAGTTGACCTTCGTGTCTGCCTACTTGCTCTGGACCACAATATAGCTGATCACCGAGTATGGATAAAAGAGAGAGCTGAATGTCATTGGAAACATGATATCATTCGAAATAACATTGGATTACCACATATAAATGTAAATTGTACTTTTTAATTTTCTCTAAAAACAAATCAATATATTTTTTATATTTACTAATAATTTTTATTAATATTTAATAGTATAAGGAGAGGGTATGCTTAATTTATCTGCATAAAATGGTGGGCGGATTAAAGGAAAATGTTTAAGAGCTCTAAATAGTTGAAGAACAGCATCATAACAAATAATTATCCTTAAATAACAAAGAATGCATTAGTAGGTTCTATGGTTAAAACAAAACATTAGTTTCATAATTATTATATTACGATAAAGTAAAGAACTTAAATATATTCAAATATAATATTCAAATATAATAAATCAAGTGATCAAATAACTCAAATGATAATAAATAAATAATGCATATTAATAGAAAATGGGCATATTGTGATTTGATTAATATCAACAAAACTACAGATATATCGTAACAAAATAACCTCTAATAAAATAAATACTCGTATATTATAGAAATTCATAATAAAACACTCTATTGACTAAGATTTATCCAAAATAATAACATCATGTTTAGTATATTTGATTCTTACAAGAATTAAAAAAAAAATTAGAAAATTTAAATATGACAAGTACTTCAAAAAATTCGCCTGTATAAAAAGTAAATTAAAGAACGTTTATAAAACAGATTTTTTTTCATTTTTACCCTTATATGCATATATTTAATATTTTAATTTCTTTAAGCATGTTCTCAATACGATAATTTCGACGAATCTGAAAAATCGAAACAATATATCTCATCAAAAATTGAAATGAACTTATAATGAATACTGAGAGTCCGACGATTAGCATCTTTACTCTAAATTTTTAATTAACTTTCATTTTTAAAAATGAAAATTTATGTATATCCAATAATAATAATGAAAATTTATTTTTCATTCATGAAACGAAATATATACATTGATTGCAAATTTTTATAAATTTTAAAAATTTTATAGATAATAATTTTTTCATATATATAAATATTCCATTCAATTCCATAATTCAGTTTCTACCAAAATACAGTTATTACTTTTATTTGGAATTTTTCATTATTAATGAATCCTCTTGAAATTATTAATTAGAAACCGATGCGTAAGTAACTTTTTGGTAATAGTATTATTAATTATTACCTAAAATTCTCTTCTTAAATTAATTTTTGAAATTCTTTTATATTATAAATTTTTTTAATGTTAAAATTATAAAAATTCTTCTTCTTTTTATTAAAAATCTATTTGTGCGATTTTTTTTCATTGAAGAACCTTAGTTTATATATTAATAAAATAAATAAATAAATAAATAAATATATATATAAAAAAAACAAATATACACAGAACCTCCGAATGAATAGCTATTTTGAATTAACGATTCTAAATCTTTACACCTTTAGAAATTATATTAAATGATAATATATGTATTTATATAACTATTTATATTTATACTTTTTTCAATGGAATTTTAAAAAGAGAAACTCTGAAAACTTTAAAAAGAAAATTTTAAAAAGAGAAAAAGAAAACTCTGATTACTTACTAAAACCATGAGATTTCTGTACCGTAATAGTTGAATAAAATTCAATGTAAATATTAAAAATAATTATTAGAAATATTAAATTCAACAAAATGTAAAATCTTAATTTTTTTTTAAATTATAATAATTAATCAAAAACTGATTTTTTTAAAATAGTAAATAGGTTTTTTCATAAACTCATCCATACATATCTAAAGCCCAATTATTTATGACATTCGTTTATACATGGATTCAAAATTATAAAAATGGCATTTTAAATTTTGTAAAAGCAAAGATATTGTTTTATAATTCAATTAAGTTTAATATAATTGAAAAAAGAACAAATTCTTTTTATAATTTTTAAAAAAATATTAAGAAAATATCATAAATTTACCATACACATTACAATTTTTGTAATTTTTAAATAAATGAAGAAACATCTTTCAAAGTACATTTAAAATAGTAATATTTAAATAATATTTAAAAATAGTAATATTTTTAAATATAGAAAACGACACATAAGAATATGTTTACTTAAAAAGCTTTTAATAATATCATTCATTTCTGTTAATCACTTAAAAAATATTTAACATATGAAAAATAGAAAGTTGCAGTGTTTTGATAATAAATATATTATAATAGCCCTACTTATTTACTTATTTTGGATATTTTAAAAATTATTAAAGCACGATACAATCATAATACATATAAAAAATTTAATTCTTATAATTAATAAATTATTTAAATTTATAATTATAATTGCATATGAATTATATATGAATTATATATAATTATATATGAAGTTAATTATTAAGTACAAAGTATTATAGTTAAAATGAAAAATAATTATATATAATATATTATTCTACCATAGATAAATACAAAGTATAATTTGTTATGTATTTTAAAATCTATTGAAGGAAATTAAAAATATTTTTTGAGGTTTTTTGTAAAAGGTAAAAGGTTATGTGTGTTTTTAAAAATTTAAATCCTAATAATTTTTAACCTTAAATAAGAAAGCTTAAATGTATTTATGGAAAAAGACGATAACTGAAAAATACAACTTTAGTATACATGTTTCAAGTAAAAGATTACATTTAGATAATGTCGAATTATCTGAAGTATATATAAGATTTGTAGCTTACACTCTATCCTTATACATAATAAATATATATAGATTTGTTAAGAATTTTAGGATTTGTTAAAAATATATTATAAACAATGAATTTCATAATGATTTTCATCATTATAATTGAAAATTGAAATATTCATATTTAGAGTATTATATTTATTTATTCAACAAATAAATATAATATATGATGTAATTAATAAATCATAAATTTTAATCTTGTTTCATTAATTAATCATATTAGTTGTAAAATAAAATAATGTTATATCGATCCCAACTACAATTTAAAAATTGGAATAATAAATTTAATATTATTTTGAATTTGAGCTAAATTTTAATATAGTTTATCATCGATATTAAATACCCATTACATAAACAATCAAATGCGACACTTGATGCATTATACTACTTATAAATTTTTCCTAGAGCAAAACAATTACATTATTTACTTACTGATATTGTATTAATTATTATAAAATCATTAAATATAAATGAAAAGGTTGATTATATATTTAATCTTGATGTGTCAGTTTAAAGTAAACTATATTCCAAAATTACATATTACACTTACATGTGGTTGCAAACCTGTTCCGCATAATGCAGAAGACATATTTTCTTTAAATATCAATCAAACGATATTTTCAGCATCATCTCATACTAATTTTTTTTAACTTCAAACGACAACAATACTTATGTTACATTGGTCATTTCGATTTTATCAGTATTAAGGTCAAGGTAATATATAATAACTCATAAACAATTGTATATAATATATAATATATAAAAGATTAATTTAATAATTTTAATTAAAGTAATAATTACCTGATAAGCATTCTTTTGTTTAAATTCTATCATAAAAGAATGAAAGGTAGTGATACTTAGACAGATAATTTATAATTTAGACCTTTGCGACTTCAAATACTATAGATTCAAACTGTTATTCATATAATTATATTATCGTAAAATAAGTTTGTATTACGGCATAATTCGTAATAATAAAATGAGATCTTCGATTCTATTGTTTATTGCAAATATGAATCATTTAAAATGATATAATAAAGCTTTATAAAAATCAAAATACCTAATGAAAATATTATTCAATTTAATTTGTTTATTATTTATTACTACATATATATATACTATAAAATATTAATGTAATGAATCAATATAAATTGAAGGTATGTTCACTTATAACATGCAATAAATTAAATGAATACTTATGTTATTATACAAAACATAAGAAATAGTAAATTTAAATACAAAATTAATTTTTTGCTATTAGAGATATGTCTAATATAAGACGTAGTTAAACAAAAAATATTTTCTTATAAATACTTCAGTTTCGAATTAAAATTAAAAATGATTTTCAATTACTATTTATACACTTTATACAAAAACGTAAGTCACTTGAGTTTTGCAAATATAAAAGAGAAAGCTTATCAAATTATATTATTTAGTTAAATCGAAATTAAATACTTAGTAGAAGAAATACAAAGATTGAAAAACAAACTTCTAATTAAAAGTGAACTGAATGTTAATAAAATTCATATCTAAATACTTTTTTAGTTATGCTATACAAATATCTAAATATAAGGTAGTTTATTTTAATAGTTACATTATTAATTTATAATATTAATTTTCAATATAAAGATATTCGGTTAAAATAGACTATTTTATATGAAATGAATGCAATTATTTGTTATTAAATAATATTAAATAATATTAATTCAATAATATTTAAAATTTCCACCAGATCATTAACTGATTAATAAAATAATGTGTTTGTTATTGTCTTAAAGCTTTTATTTATGTAAATTTATATTTGTTGCAAAGAATTGTGATCCATATGTATTTAAGATATTAAGTGAAGATATGATTAATGTTATAATTAGTAGCAGTTATGCTAAACAAAAAGTATAAAAATATGAACAATAAGCATTTTATAATAATATATACCCATAAAAACAATCAAATCATCATATTTAACTATTGTATGTAGATTATTGAGTTTATTAACCGCTGCGGTCTTAAAAAAAAAATAACTAGTGATATCGCTCTTTGAAATAACACTAGTGTACATTAAAAATATTTTGAAAATAAATTAATACAAATTTGTAATGCACATCACACATACGATTAATTCAAATTATAATCATATTACATTTTTTTATAGACATATTGTATATTGTATTCAATTGTAGCATGAATTTTTATAGAAGAAATAAATAAATTTTAAATAGAAACATTTATACCTAATAAATTTCATAATGAAATTATGTAAAATAATTATTCGTTTAATATTTTTAATAAGATCTTTTTAATTAAATTTAATTTCTATGTACTTTTATGATTAATTCCAGTAATATTTTAAAGTTAAAGTATATATTTTACCGTGTATAAATTATAATTTTTTAAAACTATAATGCTCATGTGAAATTGGATTTTTTTACAAAAAAACAATAGAAAACTGATTGTAATTATAATTTTCTTCTTGATAAAGCAATTTAGTTTATAAAATGAAAATAGTCTACATTTTATATGAATATTTATCAATAAAAAAATATTAGATTATTTAACAATTATTGAGCACTTTGTAGAATATTTATTAAATAAAAAATTTCAAACAAATTTTGGATAATTAGTATTTAATAGTTACAAAACCTCGATGTTCAAGTATAATTTTATTTTATTTACATTTGCATTTACGTTTATTTAAAGTTTAATGTTTTTTAAGTCTATAAACCAAATGGAATATATGCAATTACTTTTTTTTTCACTCTCATAATCTATTGATATCTCAAATGCTCTATTAATAGCGAATTAAATATTAATTTTAGTGGAATTTTATAATGCAATTCGATAAAAACAGAAATATTTTATAATATATGGAAATACAATTTATAAATTATAGTAAGTCAAAACAGAAATAACACTAGAGAGTGACGAATTCAAATTATTGAATAATTAATACTCTATGAAATTAAATAATTATTACGTATTCTAATAACAAATAACATCATAAATTGTATATATGGGCTCACTAATTGATTCACTAAACGTGTAGCAGAATTTACTTATAAAATTAACGATTCTTGCTGAGAATATGATGTATTATCGGTAAATAAAATTTCTTTCCAACAAATATATTCAATAAATTATTGTGTAGCTTGACATTCAATTGTTTCCTTTAATGAAGGGAAGAAATGAAAATCAGTGAGGTTATAGTGGGATAAGTAAACGGATTAAAGAGATATAGTTACATCAATAAGAGAATATGTGTGTTCATTATAATATTTCATTGAAGTTATTAAGAGTATAAAGAAATAGATAAATACGAACGACTTTAATAAAAACTGATATTTTAATTAATGCAGAAAAGTGTTAATAATATCTAGTTTTGAATTCTACATTATCATTATATTCACTTATCGTTTTAAAAAAATAAGTAATGTACCTAGCGACATCTATCCTGTTTATAAAACTTTTAACACATTTAAAAAAATTTTAACTATTCAACTATTTAAGATTTAATACTAAAAATTAAAAATATAATAATTAAAAAATATAAAAATTAATATTGGTTATATATGTTTTTCAGCTTTAGTACCACTAATTCAATTATAAATGTATCCAAGTATAAATCATTCTTGTCCTTCCAAATCATTATTATTGTGACAATTAGAATTCTAATTCCAAATAAATTCTAATCTAAATAATTCTAATAAGACATATTAATTGTTTTATAAAAATAATTTACATCAATTGTTTAATATGCCAATAAAAACTAAATACATTCATAAATGACCAAATTGATTTTTTAAATTATAACGGAAAATACTAACGAAATATTTTTATGTCTATAATACTACATGATTAGATAATTGGTATAAAGGGATTAGTTAAAAGAAATTATTGGTAAACGTTATTAAATTTATATTAAAGTAATTGACTATCGATATATAAATTACCATTAATATCATACTCATTCATTCATTATAATTACCATAGACATTTATTACCAACATTAATTATAGATAACTAGGATGAATAATTATATTTCTTTTTACAATTACATATTTATATTGACGTTAAGGCACATTATAAATTTTAAAATCAGTTATAAATTATTCATAGAGCAAATTCAATAAAAAATTACCGAATGCAAATTATGAAAATGGATTCTATAATTCTATGCCATCAAGATTTCAAAACTTCTTTTTTATTCTAGGTGAATTTTATATATAAATACTTTAATATGTACAGTTTGTTTTCAAAATATTAACTATGATATATGATACGAGTAGAGTAAATTTTTAACGATTATGATTATAACGAATTATTTTTTTCTATTCAAATTGGATATATACTGTAAAGGAATTACGCACAAATAAACAGAATTTAAATAGTTTAATTCCAAGTTCTAATTTACGGTGGTATATATAAAACAATATCTATATAACATATCTATAACGTAATTCATAAGTATTTTATATTTCATTTATGAATCGAAATTGTTGATTTTGAGAATTGAAAAGTAAACAATCTATCAACAATTAATTAGTAATACAAAACTTAAAATGAAATAAAATTAAATATGACGTATAAATATTATTGAAAAACTACAAAAGATTAGATATAAAATGTATATAAAAGAAGGCAAAATAAGGTTCCTTATTTTGAAAAAAGTGATTAAATTTCGAGATCTACAATTCATCTAATAGTGATCATGAAGATGACGCAATATGTATTTAATGATCTAGAAATATAATTAAAACAATTATCAATAATATACCATAAATAATTATTTACATTTCTATATTATGCAACTGTTGTGCAATGCGAAAATATATTTTTTATATATCATATAAAACTTATATTTCGATATTTTATCGTAAACATTTTCTTTTCAATTGTTATACTATAATTATATACAATCTCAATATAATATTAAATTATATATATATATATAGGATACAATTTAATATTTTATAAAAATATCTATCAACGTCATTATTATTATTATAAATATAGAATCGTTTTAAGTAAGGGATTGAGAGACTTTAAAATTTTTTAAATCTATAGATTTAATTATACCTTACGAAATATAATAAATGGATTTCTAATATTTTAAAATAGATATTTTATAAATTTTTATTTTTATTTCTGATATTCTATGACCCCTTCTTAAACGATTAAATAATAGTTATTATTTTTATAATAACTATTATATTTATAATAATATTATATTGTAATATAATTTTTCTAAATAAAATAAAAGATACTTCAATTAACTTTGTCGTAAATTATAAACTCCATATTTTTTAAGTACTTAAGGAATGTTTAAGAATGTTGCATCGTTGAAAATAATTTTTTATGCTGCGCTTGGCATAAATCGTTGTGTTTTTATTGCACGAATTTTTGATAACTTTGCTGATTAAGATATTTTTTATCAATTTACTATGTAAATACGTATATCATATTGCAATATATATATATAAATATACATTCAGCTATATTTCAAGACAATTTTTCCCTAATTTTTATTCAAATATAATCTGTTTTACCTTAAGAGAAAAATTATCTAATAATTTTTCAATTTATCCAAAACATATCTATATAACGTAACTTTAGTTTTATTGTAAATTAATGTATATATATATACACACACACACAATTTGTAACATAACTTCAATGCGTAATTGTAAGGAATTGTGCGTGGTTACTAGTAAATTCAATTAAGATAAATTATATGAACATTTTTGTAATTTCTATAGTTATTATTTAAGAAATAAGCCTTTTTCTACGAGACTCCATTTGAACCGGACGTTTTTTCTGGCAAGCATTTTGTTATTGTTGGTTCAATTGATTTCCAAACTTCAGCCAACTAAAAATAAGCACACATTTTGTTCTTATGATAACAATTAAAAATTTTCGTAATTAACTACTTACTAGATAATATTTAAGAAATTTTTATAAAGTTCAATGGATTTTTAATTGTTACCTCTGAATGACCACGTATTTGAACGCTAACAAGATTTTGTAAAACTGTTGCTAAAATTTCTAAATGTGCATGAACTAGTTGTGTTTCCATGTGTAGGCAATGAAGAGAAAATTGGTTTCTCAGTTCAACATTAGCAATAACAGACTCTTGAGCAACCATCCTATTTTCCAAATGCTCTACTGTATCTGCCTGTTAAAAAGAAAAGTAAATAATTGATTTTTATAGAAGTCATTTGAGATAAAATATTTATATTTCAATTAATGAAATACAGATATATTTACTTTTATAGCCAAATAACAATTTTTATAATGTTAAATTTTTTAGAATATTATCAGTCATAATAATTATTTATCGTATCATTGTAAATATAAAAAAAAAATTACAGCATTTACTAAATATACATTTTTTTTGTAAACTGATAAAATTGATCATTTTGTAATATTAGTTTGTTATGAAGAAATATTTAGATACTCAAGCAAAAATGTACAATTATCTGTCTAAATAAATAAGAAGAAAAAAGAAAACAAATTCAAATATTTAGTTTTTGTATTACGAGTTCAATTATTTCGGTAAAAGTGAGTATTTTTTTTCATTCTGAGCGCATAAGAGCATGAGGTATGATTAGTAAAAACCAAAAAAGTTGATGTGAACCTTCTAACTTGCTAAGTGCTGATTGCTTTCAATTCCGTTTTACTTTCTTTGTGTTGTTTATCTTCGTAAAGAATTCAAACACGAATTATGGAAATCATCCATAATTTTTTATTAATATTATAAGTATGTGAAATTCATTGCGTCTAAAGCACTGAAGTTGGTTTTGTAAAATTTATAAGAACTTTGTAGTTTACGCTCATTATCTAAAAAGGAAATAGCTTTTGAGGAACGGCAGCCGTTAAAATATGTGACATATTCTTATCGCTTTCGTAATAAGAGATGAACGTAGTTAATTACACGAATTCTCGGAAAATATTTAAAATGCTTAATAAATTAATAAATATCGAGAATAAACAAATGGTTTAGTTGTATGATTCTCGGTAGAATGAAATTTAAAAATTTTAAATCAATACATTATTTGGTTAGTTGGTAAAATAATGGTAGATAGGAATGCCGAGGAACATACTGAGATGACACATTGAGAATAAAAGCTTTGAATTACATATAATCTTTATGAGGCTTTTGAAACACAGCGTAGAAAAATTTAAAATAACTTACTCACGTTTATCGTTAAGAATTAGAGACTTGTCGTATTAAGGACCATATAAATAAACTGTTACATATAAATAAGCTCATCGTTTATTATGACTGTTTGATTAGATGAAACTTACGTCAGTGCCCCGGATAACCCCTTGCATTTGCCTCTTCTTCAGGGCCAACATTGTGGACAAGGCTCGCTGATGGTCGACGCTGACACCTCGCTCGTGCCTCTCGCACAACGTCCTGTGCGCTATCAAGAGATCCAGCAGAAGGTTCAACTGCTCACAGACGGTTGTTTCCTCGCGGACAGTCTGTTGCAGAGCTCTTGTCGACAGCAAGCTGAACTCTCTGAGAAAATTATAACAATGCTCATTATCCTGCGCTCGAGATGCTCCCTGATCCTGAGATCCTAGCTTATCGCATGCATTATAGATAAGATAATATGAAATATGAAATAAAATAAATATAATTTTTTGGTTTCATTCGACTGAGTATGGCTGAATAGCCAAGTGAATAACAACCAAGAGAATAGCCAACACCGCTTATTCGATGACTTTATTCGTATCTGCTTATCCGCTCTATTTGGCCCCTTGATGCAGGACAGCGCATACCGCCCTACCCATCGACCATTACAATCAATGACGTCGTTGGTAATAGAGATGTTACGGGTAAGCAAGCAGCTTACTTGGAAATAATGTGGAAGCCCTTTTTCATATCCTGCCAAATAGTGGAGCCACCGGTGGCCCAGCAGGTCGTTACATGAGACTCGTTAGCCAAGCTGTTGAGCTGAGATCCGAGTTCGGCCATGTCGATCGCGTAGCTGTGGGATCTTATCGCCAGGCAATCGGCTATGTTTTTCAATCTGGAGATACCAAGGAGTATGACCCTTATTTGGTCCCGGGCATTGCCGAACTCGGTAAGAGTTTCCGGGGGCACGAGCTCCTTGGCGCAGCTCGACAACTCCGAGGTAGCGAACTCATCTGGTACGCGTCGGAAGGCCTCGCGGATCTTATGCTGCGTCTCCTCGCCCGTGTACTTGAAGAAGAACTGGACTATTGGGTCCTGGCCGACAACCGGATGCCGAGCTATGAGTGTCAGGAAGCGTAAGAGAGATCGCCTTCGCTCCTCCAGAAACTGGGAGTCAGCTGCGGAAGCAAATTTTTCAGACCGATCAGTCAAGTACCTCTACGTGCATGTACTATATATAGACTTCGATTATTATTCACGGTCTCGTGCCTTCTTATTTACCTTTAAAATTTATTGATACGTGAGCAACGGTATTTTCTTTAAATCACGTCCTCTAACCATACCGAATCATATTACGTAATATTCGCACGCTTGAAAAACAATTTATACTGCCATCGCATTTCGCGATTTTTATCAAGAATAATAATATACAAATGAATAGCAACGTGTTGAATTTTGAAAAAACTTGAGTCTTTTAACTTAAACTAACTATTACCTATTACAGAATTTGATAATGTAGTTTGAAAAATAACCTGCAATTTCATTTTATATAAATAAGTTTCGTTTTTTATGAGCGTATGATTACGGTGTAACGTATGAATACGGACTTACTAAGATAAGTTTCGTATATTGAAAATTCAAATTATTTTTTTCAATTTATATGAATGCATTTTAGTGGAAATCAGGAGCGAAATACTCGCATCAATTAAAGAAAACTTTAATTATCTTTTGATATACCTCCAACAATCTTCTTTGGCGGTAGTTTTGGTATTAGCCTGTATGGAAATCTGGCCAGAAGCAGCTCGTGCAGCGAAACAAAGTCATTGTAGCGTCTGTAAACTATGGAATTGAACCTCTGAAATTCAAATTAAAGATGTTAAATGATTTTAAAATCCTGCCCTAGAAAATATTTCATATAAAATAACAAGCTGCATGTAAACAAGTATAATTTTACTTAAAATTAAGACGAAAACATAGTTGGATTTATGAAATTAATAAATTTTGAAACTTACTCTACTCGTAACTTGATACTCGACGTGTTTAAGGAAAATACCCTTTTTTTCAGGAACGAGATTGACCTCAATTGTGTCTAAATTACAAATGTCGGTGTAGGTGAAATTCAGCTTAGAGGGATTGTAGCCTCTTTGTAATCGCTGTGCGAGAAGTGTAACTTCGGACAAGTCACCCAATTTGGGTATCGGCAGCTCTAAATGATAATAAAAATCCAGCATTTATAAGAAAATGAATGTAGAACTTATGTAATAGAATGTTTAATTAGCCATACTTAATATTAGATCACGAATTTCCGTAAAGAAATCATTTATCAAATTCTAAAGTAAAACGAAACACATTCATTACTTTTTAATTCTTCCCCTTTGCTCAAAAAGTACAATTAAACGTGATTGTATACGTAAAATCTTGATTGGTTACCTATCCTTCGTAAAGTATTCCCCGAAACAATTTGATGTCTCCGAATAGTATAATGAAGACGCATACAAGCTTAATAAATATGAGTCTCTGTTCTTGGCTCATTCTCTCCACTTTCTGTTTTCTTACTATTCAGAGATTAGCATAAGCGCGAGAAAGGCTCAGTGATGCTATCGCACACCTGTTACGCGATTTCCGGCTCCTTGTCTTACATTACCATTGGTGCACTTAAATGCCAGCCGCTCTCGCCGTGTTATTATCTGCAATTGCAATAATGCTGTAGCCATCTAGAATATCACGAGCCTTATTCCCTCAAAAATTGTAAATATCTCTTGTCTATATTAACTTTAATCACCTCGGAAATTCTTAATCCGTATAGTGCTGAGACTCTATGTTAGTGTTTCAGATTGCCACGAATGTGAAGGTGAAATTAAAACTGTGTAAAATTAAAATTGCGTGCAATTTCTATTTTTTCTCATTTAATATTTAATAGCTAATGATATTACGCTGATCACATTCTAAATTCATGAAGTTAATTTAATAATTTCAATTCAAATACTTAAACATTTTTTTAAATATTACTCAGATTTTTTATTTTTACTATGACATATATACGTATGTTGAATGCAAAAGTTGTATAATTTAAATGATCAAAATAACACACGCATCATTCAGTCGAACCTTCGACTATAATAGCGTATTTTTATTTTAGTTTACGTATTAACTACATAATTAAAACGTTACTACACGATTGTTTATTAATATTCGGGGCGACCTACTATTACAAGAAATATTTTCTGAGATTTCAAATGCCTCATATTTTCAAAAGGATTAATGTACAATACTCATACAAAGGTAAAAACATGAATCTTCATTTATTTATTTTTTCGATTTATTTATTTATTTGAATTAACTATTCGCTAATTATCTGTCGAGTAAAACAATAAAACCTTTTTGTTATTTAATTTGATTTTGCAATAAATATTACATTTTTACATTTATAGATTTTAAACATTTTATCTGAATTAAACTATGAATTGCGCTTTAAGCGAAACCTTTTCGTGTTTAAACTCATTTGCAGTATTTGTAAAATTTATTCTTACAATTTGTTAAGAAAACATATTAAAAATAATTTTATTTTAAATATCCTAAATCTAAACATAATATGTGATTTGAAAAATCAATAAACACATAAAATTGAAGATTTCGATAAATTATTTAAAAAAAAAAAAAAAAAATAATTCAATTTCTTAGCTTATAAATGATTTAGAATAATAGTCAAAATAAGAAATTCCAGCTTTTTTCTTAATAATGCTTCTTACATTAGACATGTACAATACTCATCGGTCTTATACATATTAGTTAAATGTAATTTAACTAATTGCAATTCCTACATTTTATTCTTCAGATTATTGTTTTATTTAAGCATATAGATTTTATATTGATTTAATTTGTGATTGTAGTAATTTTCTTTCACAAATAATGATAAAATGCAAAAATCGTATTAGAATGCATAATCTATTAGTAATGATAGAATAATTACCTTGAGATTCTGTATTTTCCAAAAGTTTGTCGCTGGGTTGTTTCCCTTGTTGAGCCAAAGCGACTAGGGCTAATCCCTTGTACAAGCCACTTCTGGTCAAGTATCCGGTTTTACTATCAACCAATTCCCATATCTAAAATGTAAGAAGGTAATTACATTATTATTATCCAACAAACTCAACATTAAACTGAAATTTTTTATATTAATGATCCGAGTCATAGCAAATCTAATCAGCAAATTATTTAACTACTCAAATATGATAGATCTTGATTTGAAATAATAAAAAATTATAGGTTAATATTTTATATTGTCATAAATTTTTACTTAAAATGTATACATGCTTCTCGATACTCATTCATCCGATACAATAAAACTCATATAATAATCTTTATTATTCATTAAATGGAATCATATGAATTTGTTTGTAAAACAAGTTTCTTAAACATACGTTCGCATATTCTAATACCAATATTTTGAAAATAAATTATACGCCCATTTTATTAAAGACCAGTTTTTATCTTTAAACAAATTTAAATAGAAAATTTAATCAAATCTAGAAAATAATCTACTATTATTTATACCTACGATTTATGCATTTATAAACTGTAAAAAGTTAAAAAGTTATTAGATAAATTATAATAGAATACAAAATATATATGTACAATTATACAAAGCACAATTACACGTTGTTACTGTATTATCGCAACAATTAATTTCGAAAAGAGAATAAATTGGATGGTAGATTCTTATTCGAGTTCTTATTTTAGTGTCGTTCTCTTTGATGTTTCTTATAGCATCTCAAATGATAATTCGACACAGTTAAATGATGCGTCGAATTACGTAATAATAATCAAAATAGCCTTGATAATAATCACGGCGTATTTATCAATTTAAAAATAAATGCACATTTTATAATTCAATCGTAACGGTATTTTAAATTTAACAATCAGATCAAATTGCAAATACGATCAGCCATTATAATTTGTGACATAATCAATGTTACGCGTATTAAAGAATTTAATAATCAATCTCAAATGGCATTTTTATAAAATTCTCAATTCATAGAACATATTAATCATTTTAATATTCATTAAAACCAAAGGAATAAATTTATGAAGATTTTAAAATGAAATACTTTGTTAAGCTTATAGTTTTCACTGAATTTTAAAAGTGAAAACATTGAGAACATAGTAAAAAGATTTTATATAAATAACGTAACCATTGTCAAGGCTACTACTACGCCGCTTGCAAAGCTTAAGCTCATTTATTCAAAATAAAAATTCTCTAACTGTAAATGCAAATCATTTAAGCTTAACGCGAAATTCCTAATATAGTTAGGTCGGAATGGAATTTTCATAAGCATATAGCCTAAGGAATTTTTAATGCCGCAGGTATTATAGAATAATAAGTGCTAAAGCATCACTAAAAATCCACAGCCCGATGTTACTTGCAAGACTGGCTCTTATATCTGCAGTCCCCTATTAATAACAAGCCCATCGTCACATTCTAATTGCTATTCCAGCAACGTACGCCTACCGGTGGCATAATTTATTTATCCAAGCAGTACCAGCGTCCCAATTTTCCTGCAGAACCTCAATCTATAGAAAATCATTAGCCTCGTACCAGGGACCTTCCGATAGCTCAGAATGTAAGCGAGAGACTGTCACAATGTGTCCCATAAAACTATAATAGTCGCTCGCGTTCCTTTCTGAGCCCTCTGCCCCTTTCCTCAACCTTCGTACCACCCGACCGATCCTTCTCTCGAGGAGATCCGATGACTCGAAACGAAAACTTGTCCGTTCGAACCGCACCTCTATAAGGATGAAAATATAAGTAGCCACTCGACGTGAAGCATGACTACGGCTACTACTTGTTTTCCCGTATTCCCACACCTACTGATTATCTAGTGGAAGCGAGCGTCGGTCCGAGTATCAGCGTCGATAACGAGTAATATTGCGCCGTAAGTTCTGCCATTAAAAAAATTCTATTCTTGAATAAAACAAAACAGGATTTTTTTTTTTTTTTTTTTTTTTTTTTTTTTCAAATACATTTAGTCAGTAGACAAGTGCATTCCCGTTCGCTTTGTATTTCTTATAGTATTGAATACGCTATATATTGAATGCTATACAATGTTGAAACGTAGAATAATGTATTGGAAGACATAACCAAACAATTTCATTTAATACAGAATTATGCTTAAAATACGTAATAATTGCGTGATGAGAAGACTTGCATGATATTATTAATCATAGCACGATGCTTTATAAGCTGCATTAAACGTCGCTATCTAAGCTTCATAAATCATTATTTGTCTTACAATCATTGCACAAGACTCTCTCATTATCTCTCAGATAATATTTCTATAAAAATTCTTTCTTTTTGAGGCTCTATATGTAGTAGCCATATCAAACAAAATAAACGTGGACAGCATTAAACTACATAAGCTTTAGATGGCATAAACAGCCTTAGAATATTGTCTTTAATGTAAGGAAAGCGAAGGTTATAATATTCATACTCGTTTTTAGGCGAAAGCATTTTTCGGATGTAAAAAATGCGGATAACGCGTTAAAGTTGATTTTGGTTTTGACCTTCACACGCTCCATTAAATGTCGCCGGCGTCAACGAACTATAATTGCCAATTACGCGTGACAAAAGAAATGGCGTCAAAAATAGTAAAATGTTCGCGCTTCGATAGAAAATACGAGCACAGGACGTGAGTCGTAAGCTATTCTAGAACCGCTATAATAATACCGAATATATTCTATGCTGCAAGACTATTCCTGCCCTCCTCCCAACCTGTATATCCATAAAAGTATACAATTGAATTAATCAATGTAGAGAATAGCAATTTAATGTAATTTAGTGATATAAAAGCTTTCTTTATTTAAATATACAACTCTTTTGTTTCTGTGCACTTATCTACCTACCGTTAGTTCCACCGTTAAGCATTAAAATATTATTAGTCATAACATTTAATTGTGACAAAAATTAAATATAACTTGAATTTTTCCCATAAATATTTGTTAATAAACTTATAGTGAAAAAATTTTAATCATGCTTTGCTTATTTTTAATACGACATAATTTAACTTCAATTACAAATAAATTTCACAAATAATGTTTTGTAATTAAATAGTGTTTTGTAATTCAGTGAAATTTAAATTTAAATTGTAATTGTTGCAATTGCTTCAAATAACTTTTAACCATAAGTATAACTTTAATTATTTTCAGAAACTAAGATATAAAAAAAATTTATTTTATTATTCTCATTCCATGTTCTAGAATCTCGATCATTTTTCATTATCTAAATTATCATTTCAATTTGTGAATTAAATGATATTACGCTTCGCCGTTACAGTTGTAAATAAATTTATGTTTATATAATGCATCATACAACATCGTTGTATACTTTTGCTTTTGGATTTGAAATAAGTTATTAACAGCCTGATTTTCCGAAATATTTTTATGTAAACGTCCCGAAAGAATCTAGTCCATTTGGAATTCGTTGCAGGTCAAAGTTGATAGTGCAAATCATTCCGGACACTCTGATTTTCCAAGGCATCAATAGCATCCTCGTCCTACTGTTCCGCTTCGCATATTTTAAATACTCGTGCATACACGGCACTCAAGCGTTGCCCATATGTTGCGCACATACATGAATGTCCGAAAACGAGTTTTTATTTCAATAGCGTTGTTCAGGGACGATATTCCAAATCTTATTCAAGTCGATGACTGCAGCAGAGATAGTAATGCACATACACTACGCTATACTACACTACACTACATCACACACACGCTCACGTGCACGCGCGCGCACAAAGGCTGTCTCTACTAATGGATTTATGTATGGCTTTTTGATTACATTGAATTGTATGGGATTTTATTCTTATAGTATGTGTAATGCATAATTCATTGGGAGCGAGTGATCTTATTCACATAATTTATGTATTTTCATAAAAATTAACTTTGCTTGTTCTCCATGGTTGCCATTGTAAAAATTTCCAAATTATTGCTTCTTATTCTTTATAATCAATTAAATTTATTTGAATACCTATATTACTTATATTAACAAGTACATTTCTCTGAATTATATTAAATTTTAATTGCCGTCAATTTACCTTGAGTCACTGATTTAAAAATGTTTGTAATAAAATTACAAACCAATAAACAAATTACAATAAACTGTATTTTAATAGTTCAAAAGTTTAATAAAGTTTCTATCTTTTATTACGGTCGACTATTAATTAATATTTTTCAGCTCCAATGACGAAGCACTTGATACATTGAAGTTGATATCATTTTCCTATTTCTAACAATATTCCGAACTTCAATTTTTGTATAATACAAATTTAATACAATTTTTAAATATAATAATTAATATATAAATAGAATTAAATTAGTTTTAAGAAATATTTCAATTTATGATGTAGATCTTATTCGTTTTAAAAATATATTATAAATAAATTGTATTTAGAATTTTGAATAATTATAACATATAAAATAATATAACTATTCATTATTTATATTATCTCAAAGTTTACATATTTTACATATTAGCTATAATATTACCTACATTGTTATTATTATTATATCTAGAATATTACCTATATGATTTTATAATATGTTACTTAATGAAATAAAATTTTGTCACACAAAGACGTATTTTAATTCTTTCCTTGATTTTTAGATTTTATTTGATGCTTTTAAAATTTAACCCATACTATATTCAAAATAATGAACAATAATGTAATGCTATCATTCAGGAATTTAATATATAAAATGCAGACATTTACTTTAAAAGTAAGAAAAACTATATAGGAAATAAAATGTTAAGAAACGAAAATAAAAAAAATTATTTCTTTAAAGCATTAACGATTGCATAATTTTAAAAATAGAAAAAAACTAGATGGTCAACATTACAGATGTTCCCCTATTTTCGCATTTGCTATAATTATCTCGCATCTCGTTTTCTATAATTTTATCTTTTCGATATCGGATGTAATTTTTTGTAAATAAATTTTTTTCATATTTATTTTAGATTTTTCCATAAAAATGAAAGTGAAATAAAATGTTGAAAAATAATTTTTTTTTTAAAGAAAGATTCTACTTATTATATAAAGGAAGAAAATTTCTTTGGATTAAAACTTTTCAAAAATAATTCTGGGACAAAGACGATAGAAGTATGCGAGAAGGGAATGATTCTTGAAATGTCCGCCAGATGTCTGTATTCTCGCACGATCTATTATAGATGATTCTGTCAAGCAACCAGAAAAGATAGTAGTCCGTATATTCCTACATAGCGAGTTCATCCCACTTTTAAAACATTTAACTAGAATCAAACTATACATTGACAACCTTACTATGCAGTTTAGTAGGCCAATTTGAAAAGCACATATATTAACTTTTAAAAGATATTTCTATTTCAAATTACAATACGCTATGAAATTGTACTTAAATCATGCAAATGTTATGACGAATTTTTTAATTATAATTATAAGATATTCATTATTTTGTGTAAATTATATAAATTTAAGAATATAACTTAAGATAAAATTTATATTATAATACATTCATACAATAATTATCTTGCCCTCTTATTGTGAAAAGGAGTTCTTTAATATAATTATTGAAAATTATATTTTATTTTTATATGTAAATATATTAAAATAACAAAGCAAATTTTATGCGCTAGTTTATAAAAAAAGATTTTCTTTTAATAAAAATACTTTTCGATGGTACTACTGCGTGTATTTCTCATATAATCTGTATCTCATTTCTCATATAATGCGCGTGGTTTCCTAAAAAAATTAACATCCTATAAATTAATTAAAATGGATTCAATTAGGCAAGTTAAATTAAGTATCATTCGTGTTATAAGCAAGGTATTATAAGCATAGAAAGCATTATTTTTTATAATAATTATATAAATTAATAAGTAATATCAATCACTTCAATGTAATTGCTTCAATATAAAATAACCATTTTATATCCCTGTTTATATTATTGATATAATACGATAATGAGTCTTTTGTTAAGAAAATATGCAGCATTGAATATTAAAGTTAATTTTAGTGAAACATGCCTCATCATAATATAATAAATTAAAGAAATTATGTACGTATGTATATATATATATATCTGCTCATGTAAATTAATCGAAAGCACTATACAGCAATTGCAATTCCATATCTTCAGAGAGAAAAATATTTTATGATTACAATTTCTTATCAATGTAAACTACTTTTATTATTTTTAAACAGTTAAAATAATGTCTACATCAAATATTTACTATCAATTTTTTTTTTAATATCAAAGAAGTTCTTATATTAATTTATTTTCTATTATATTTTGTAATAGCGAGATAATTTATTCTAAATAATTATATACATTGAGCATATTTAAGAAGCATTTTAAAATTCTACGTTAGATTGAACGTGCATATTTTAATACATTATCTACAGAATATATAAATAAGATTAGGTAATTGAGTATGCAAAGTCTAAAAACATCTCAAAAAAGTATTAAATATTATATAAATATTTCCAATAATAATTATTTATAGTAAAAAATAGTAATAAATATTTCAATTTATCAATATTTTTTTAAAACTAAATACAAAATTTATTAACTTATTTATAATATTTCTTGTTCAATAATATTTTATTAAATCACGTAACGTAAATCTATTGATATTGATAATTCTAAATTTTCATAAAAATTCAGCTTCTATTAGTTGAAATGTTGTTTAGAAAAAAAAACTTTTTCATGAATAAAATGATAATTTCTTTAAACGCCAGAAAAATTTTTCACTATTAATATAATGAATTTCGATGTTAAATTGTATCTATTATAATTTTTATACTATTATGCATATTTATAACTTGAATAAGTAAAAACTTCTATAATAATAAAATGTTTTTATAAAATTGTATTATATACATATTTTAAATAAATAGTGTCTAACATAAAAACGTAAGAAAACAATAAGCTTTTAAATTATTTATCTAAATACTTTCGATTTCTTTGAGCTTTTATTTTTGTTTTAAAGTAAAGAATAATTCTTTTATAAGAATTCGAAGTTTTTTGTAAACGCTTGTTAAATTTTTATTCTACTCTACAAATAAACATATTTAAAGAATGTTGCTTGAAATGTAATCCTAAATATAGTTAAAAATGAACACTTACAAGATATAATTTATGAAAAAAAGTTTCCTAGTACCGAGCGTAATATATTCAAAACCGAAAGATCTATTAATAAGAAATTATCATGCATTGAAAGCATAAAACGTGTGTATGCGACTAGCAGAAGAGGAAGAAGATAGCAGCAACGTTAATGTGTTCAAATAATATATAGCTTGACGCGTTTATCATCGTACTGTTGATTGTACTTACACAGCTGGTAGACATTAGCTAACCTTGGCTTTTTAGTTAGTTCTCTATTTTCTTTATATAATTAATATGACGAAATTATTTGGGATTTTCTCAGAACGTCATAATCTATATTTATAAAGCTAATAAGGCAGAATATTTATAAAAAAAAAACTTACAAGCATTTCCAATTTATTTATGGCAAGCCTTATTTATGCCCGACTGAAAAACATTTTCAAAATTATATTCATCCTTTCTTTTTTCTTAATTTATACTTTTGAAATCATATGATTTTATTCAACAATTAATGCCAATGATAAATAAATTATATGGTTACTGTAGAAAAACCCAAATGTATTTTTTAATCGAATAGCCAATCATAAATGCTTGTACGTATGATTTTCAATAATCAAAAGTAACTTTCAAACTATAAACATATTGAATATTAATTAAAAATTAAATATTTATCAACAGTCAAATTGTATTTGTAAACTAACATGCAAATTAATAAACTGTATATGCATATTACACGTATGTACATATAATTTACATAAATGTACCATTTCAAAATAATTACTTTACAGTATATTATTGAGAAAAACATGATTATTGCTCACACGTCAATGATTTAACGACAAAAACTGTGTTTTAAATGTTTTAAAAAGTTTACATTTAAATGTATAGTAATAATAAATATTGTTAATAAATGTAAATTAAAAACTAAAAAATTTAAACTTTAAATGTATTTTTCTCGAAACTGTTGCTGTAACCTTATATCAGCATGATAAAAGACGTGCTTTAAAAACATTCTGAATTATATTAATTTTTTTTATCTTTATTCAGATTCAATATTCTCAATGGAATAGTTTAATTATATTTTAACGTCTTGTTATAAATTTCTTTTATTTGAGGAAATTGAAAATTTAAAAAAACATCAATTTTATAAGTTTTCTTGGGCATTGACCTATTACACTATTAACATTATTTTTTTCAAAAAAGTAGTGAATAAAACAAGGAAGCAAAAAATTATAATAAGAATAAAACTGATATTCTTAAAATTTAAGCAATTTTGCGAATTTTAAAATAGAATGTATCACACAATATACATTATAAAATATAAATAATTTAATAAAATATAAACAAATAAAATATAAATAAATTAATAATCCATTATATAAAATTATATAATTAATAGTCAATGATAAACATTGAATTCAAATATTATATAATATAAACGGAATTTCTTATTTATTACGATAATATATAAAATAGTAAACACCTTAGTAAATTCAAATACTTAAATATTTTTAGTTTTGTTTACTTTAGTTAAACATATTATACACATCTATAACATCAAAAATCGGTATAGAATAAATAGAAAAGTGGAATATTAGCCATTAAATAGATATTAAATATTAAAACATTTTTTCCTTTAATATCACTCGCATAAAAAAATTATATTATAAAAATAAGTTACATTAGTAACATCATTTATATTATATTTATTTATAAAATATAGAAATTATAATTTGAATACTTAATTTTTAGTAATATTTAATATTTAATTAATAATATTTAAACAAACTTGTTACGATAGACTATAAAAACATTAAAGTTTCAAAAATCTATTTTTAAATATAATAATTTTGAAATTTTATTCGATTATATTCGTTTATTATTTATATAAAAAATAGTAAAACCATATAATTTATTTTTGTAAATAAAAAGTATGTTTTACATACGTACATGACTTGGTAACTAAATATATAAATTAATATACCATTTAAATAGCAAAACCTAATTTATTTGAAAAAAGTGTTTTGAAACTTTATTGTTGTCTCAGATAGTTTTTCAAAACTGATTTTCATATAAACGGTATTTTCAATATCAATTGTTATAAATTACTTTGTATCCTAATTCATTTAAACGCTGTGTTACTTTGTCATGTACGAATTTTCAGTACAATTCTATAATGTAATTATAATTGAATGTTTTGTTGAAGTACTCTTTCAAACTGCTCAAACAATAAGAAGTTTTTTATCACATTTACACTTATAAAATTAGAAGTAACCGCATTTAAAACAAATATTAGCGAATCACTCTCTTATTACATTAACAAAACTTCAACTGAACATTAGGCTATGACGATAATGATATCTAAATGAATTTTTGACAGATTCAAAATATGAATAAAGTTTATTTTCTAAAAGTATTGTATAAACAAAAAATTAGTTAATGTATTCAAATAAAGGTATTTGAATTTAAACTTATTTATTTATCAGCTTTTGGTTCAGCGTTGTTAATTATCATCTATTTCTATAAACAATGTTTTCTTTACTTACTAATTTTATTAAAGATCCCAGTTTTATGCGCTAATGTAATAATTTTTTTTTTTTATTGAATTAAATTTTTTGTTAAATTTGAATTACTATAAATTCAGAAGATAAACATATATATTATAAATTAAACTACCAAGCGCAATTGGAGGCGTTACAGCCAATTCTATCTTCCATGTTTAGTGTACGATAATACAAGTAATATTAATGATTAAGTATACGAATGTTTTCATCAACAATGCAGCTGATTATAAGAGAAAGCAATGAGTAACATCCAAATCTATTTTTCTAATTGTCGTAACAAAATATTGTAAGTTTTCAAAATTGAATAATTTATTTCAGACTTGTACTCTCAGTATTAAAATATTAATATTATTTTAAAGTCATATTAATAAAATTTTATGAAAAAATCATATTAAACATTAAAAAAGCATAAATTATTCATTAAATATTAAATTCAATCTGTTTGTAAAAATATTTATATTCAAATGTGTAATTTATTTTTGTTATGTACTAATAATATTTACTATAAAAATTTATTTTAAATTATCGTATTATATTTGCAATACTTGATTGTACTAATACTGACGTAATTTTATATTTTATCAATCAAGTATAAAGGATATTCCAATTAATACCGTAACGAATAAAAAATATTTATACATATATATTGTCTAAATGATAATAACGTGATGGTAAGTTGGTCAAATAAAAATTTAAATGAAAGCTCCAGAACAAGAACCAAAATTCAAATGACTAACAGAGTTCACCAGTAATAGTTATTGTTCATACTCTTTAAAGGCTTGATACATTTTAACGGCCAATTGTGTTACTCCAATGATAATGCAACAGATAAGAAAAGCATATCTACGTACCTGACTGAGAACGGAACTACTCAGCTGAGACCTGACAAGAAGTAACTTGAACACATCCCTTTCGACGTTGCCACTACTAGATGAACAAATTTTTTCGTAGACATCTCGGTAATACGCTGGTATGGAACCTGAAAAAACCAAATGAATGACTTACAATTTATTGTCTGTGTATTGAGTCTCTCTATTATAATCTAAAATTTTAGCTTTTCTCCAACTGCATGCAAATACTAAATTGATGATATCTTTATGAATGAATATTGCACGAAGTCAAATATTTTAAATGTTTCTCTAATTTAATTTAATGTAAAGAAATTCATTGGATTTTAGTTAAATTTTCTCTGATTAGTATGAAAATAAAAACATAAAAGTAACAGTTGCAGAATAATATTCTTATTACAATATTCTTTCAAATATGATATACATACATCTGATTGAATGAAAAATAAGTTCAATATGAATATTTTACTACAACCACAAATATAATATTTTAAAATTAGAAAAAATGCATTCAGAATACGTGAAAGGAGCTATGGTAAGAAATTCATATTGCATTTGTAATTAATTTTTATTAATATATAAAGAAAAGAAAATTAATATCATTAAAAACAATTTCAAGTTCAATATAATTTTTGAACAATCAGCATGTACTTGAATTATAAAAAGAAAGTATTAAAGTAGTGAGCCTGAGTACGATGAATTGAAATTAAATATTCTTTGCTATATTAAACGAATAAAATATATTTTATTTAATAGTATAAACAATACTAATTAGATTATCATGATAAATAAACCAAATTCATAGAATAATTATTGTAATTTATAAAAATTCTTCTATTTATATTGGATATCTTAATAGATCATTTAAATGAAATTTAATTAAACCTATTCAAAATCAATTTCTGTTTATAAATTAGTAGAAAAATATTTTATAATTTCTTGTAGAATAATATTAATTTAAAATACTTATTGGCTTATTATATGGAATAATACTTGAAAAATAATTTCTTATCTAAGTGTAAAAATGTTATCGTATACATTGAGTTTTGTTATACATTTGTAAATTGAATTATAACATTGATACGTAATTTCTTATTTATATATTATTTCAATACTATATACTAAAATTGACTCGTTATATATTTCTTTATCTTATAAGAATTAAAATTTTGAGGTACTTTTTAGATCACCTTAAGCATATATTTTATCATAAGCTATCTATTCAATGAATATCTTGTGTGTGTCAATATCTCTAGTTCGATAGCTTATAATACGCACTTTAAACACTGTTTCTTTCATATAGATAATAACCTATTATTTGAATTGAAAAAATTTATTCTCATTATCGTCCAAAATTTCATTACATTATAATGACTAAACTGCATTAAAATTATTATTTTCACAATAAAATGGTTATAATTTCATTGAGGTTTATACAAGGAAATAAATTATTAATTTTTGATACAAAAATCTGAATCATTTTTAATTCTATAACTGTATATATTAATATATAACTAATAAATATATTATCAGTTTATAAATGTTTTTTAAATAAAATAATTATTGGGTATTTAATCAGATATTTTTAAAAATACAGGCTTAAATTTTAGTTCGCTATATTTATCGATAACAGAGCATCTTTTTCATCTTAATACATTCAGTTTTTAGATTCAATTAAAGAAGTGGATTAAAAAAGTTAACTACAGTTTTTATTCATTTATATTAATTATAGACGTTTTGTAAATTATAGGTTATCTATATCATAAATTCTTTATAACTTTCGTTTAATAAATTCTGGAGACTGGATTACTAGTCTAAAAATATTAGATTCCTTGATACCTCTTTGTGAATACTTGATTTTCAGTTTTTACAGAATAACTGTATATTTTTCTACCGGTCGAATTTATTTTTAATTATTTGATTAAAGCTTCAATAGTGAGTACTTTTAAAATTCTAATATCATACGTATATATATCACAGAAACATTTTCTTTTTTTATTATATGCTTTATTAGAATACTTAACGCGCAATGTTATCTTTTGACCAAATATAAAATAAATTGAATTTCACTCGACTCTGTAATAACATTTTTATCTTACAGTACATGGACTATCATAATACACTTAATTATCCAAAACATCGTACTTCCTTTGTACTTATATATTCGTTAATTAGTAATTCTGTCTCTTTTATTAGAACAAATAAGATTTCATAATTTTCATAGGAAAGAATCACATTACTTTTAACGTTTATCAACAATTCAAGTTTACGCTTACATAATTTTAGTATAATAAATACATATAATATAAAATTACATATTTAAATTTTTCATTTAATAATGTTACAAAACACATTTCAATAATATTATAATTTATTATAATTTATTTATTATTATATAATTTATTATTAAAAGTATTTAATAATAATTTTTAAAATATATCTTTTTTGTTGTCATATAGTACTTTAAATGTCTCAAAACCTTAAAATGTTTAAAAAGCTTTATAAAAGCTGTTTTTTCGGCACTTTAAAATGGATATCAAAAATTATTTAAAGAATGGCATTATTATCTTGTAGGAATGATGATAAAATCTTAATTGTCTTTAAACAAAAATGAAATTCATATTTCATTATTCTTATAGCAATTAAAATAATAATTTTATTATTATTCTAATTTTAATCGTTGTTTACTTTAGACGTAATATTTTAATTTATAAGCGGAAAAGACTTGAGCTCTTTTAATATCACATAACTGAAATAAATATATATATATACATATATATGTGTGTGTGTGTGTGTATGTGTGTGTGTGTGTGTGTATAATGGCACTAAACCAAAATACGCATAAATGAAATGAAAAAAAACAGGGGGGAAACTATTCATGAATTATAAATAAGAAGAAGTTGAGAAAAGCTGCTACATATTAAATATTTTATTATAATTGTTTGTAATATATTAAGACTGTTAAAAGCTGAGCTCGACAGCAGCTTATAATGAAAACAAAGCCTCGTCCGCCAGCAAAAAGTTATCTCCTTTCTCATTGCAGGGATTCTTATGTTTGTCTTTTTTTTTTTTTTTTTTTTTTTCCTCAAGAGACGAAGCAAAGAATCGAAGTTGAAAGAAATTTTCGACAATATACCGGCACTCACAGCTGTGGCGAAGTAACTCCTCGAAAAAAAAAATAAAAAAAAAATAAATAATTGCACATAATGGAGAATGAGTGATATCCGCTGTCGTAATCTAGTAAAGCGACGACAGCAAATCTGTAACAACCGAGGGGTCAGAACACCTCCGTGCTTGCCTGGCTCTGCGCTCGTGTGAGAGCATGTGTGTAAAATGTTTGGGTCAACAATGTTTCAAAGGGCGAAGATACTTTGTCATACGGGTAAGCGACCAAGGTGATTTCAGTTTTTCTCTGCTCATGAAATATACTAGCATGAAATAGCAAGTTCAGCTTCAATAATTTAAACATTTGAAAACAATGTTATTACTTTGAGGAAGCTAAGATTTATAAAACAGTCAGAAATTTTCTTAATATTTAACCTCAACTCTTGTTGCACTATAGTGTATTAACGAATCTAATGATTACTTGTGTTTGAAAGAAGATATACAGTAAAAGTTTCACAAGTACATGACGCCTAAGTAAATATGCCTCCAGTAAATGGCTAAGTACGTAATTACGTTCTCGTATTTCGTGCAAAAATGTGCAGACTATCATCTGACCTCATAACCACAATCGTGAATTAACAATAAACGTACTTAATAATAAGATCAATATCTAGAGATTTAATAAAATCCTTTTAGTCATAGTAATTGTATTTTTTAAAGTTCACGGGATTCATTTCTCCCAACGAGAAGTTGTTTATTCGGGATAAACAAATGTCAATAATAATATCTGAATTTTATTATGAAAAAAAAATTTCTAATATATTTTTATGATAGTTTTACGAAACTGATTTTGTCTGGCAAACGTATTTTGGGCGAATTTGACGAACATGCGAATGCACGAATGGAAGAAAAAAAACTCAATTACTTGGCAAAGTTTACAACGAATATAAGAAATACGTTCCGACTTCGATCTACTAAATACTAGAATAAGAAAATGTTTTAAATAAAATTAAAAAAAAAATTATATATATACATTCCCTAAAGAAATATGTATACATTACATTTTAGAAAAACCTCGTAAGTAATCAATCGCTTAGATCGGGATTAATTTTCACTGATTACGGATAATCTCAATTCAACTATATTTGGTAAACTAAATTTTAGAGATTTTTTCATTTTTTTTGTTTTGTTTTACGCCGGGTTTCTAATAAATGGAAAATATTATATAAAATATAATTTCAACCATGGTATAAAATAAATTTTGTATAAGTATTGTAAGGCTCAAGTTATAATGAATCTATATAATGAAATGTCCTTTCAATCTCATATATAAGGATTCTTTCGGCTGTAGCTGTTCAATTACTCTGAAATTATGTTGATTTTCCGTTAAAGAAACATCTTATCTCGTGCTATGAAATTTTAATTGACCAATGAAAAATAACTGTATATTAAAACTTGAGTACAAATTTATCTATAAAACTTTTAAAGTATTTCTGTATTGATGCAAATATCCTACAATCGTAAGGTCATCAAAATGTTTACAATAAAGCAATTTCACGTAGACAAATATATTAATAAATCAGATTTTTCATTATTTACTGTTATTAATATGTAATATTTAATGACTTATAAACAATAGTATATGACTTATTTATGTTTATACATATCTCTTCTAGTACGGCTTTAGAATTTTTTTTATTTATTTATTTATTTATTTATTTATTTATTTATTTATTTATTCATATACTTATTAATATATATTTGCTTAAAGCCTTAGTTTTAGTCTATCTATTACTTATACATTATTTTAGAGGCTATAATATATGACAATGTAATTAATAATTGATTGTTTCGAAAAAAAATGTACATAAAGACTTTGAAACTATTAAATAAGTGAAACTCGAATTGACATTTTAGAGAAGTTAAATAAACGTAGTGTTGATGTACAGATAAGATATAATAAGATACTGATGATGAAAAGTACAAAATCAAAACAAAAAAAATTGTTATTGATGTACGAAGATTTTGCAATGTGAGTTACGATATAAATATAAAATTAAATTCTGGTCCCTTCGATGGATAATTGATCGTCAATAACGTTTCTCTTAATCCTACATCCTGTTATGTTTTTGTGCGCGCTAGAGGTCTTTCCGAGGCTTTAAGTCCGTAATAAAAGAAATGAAAATGAAAGCGTAGACTTTCCTGCGCGAGAAAGCCGAGGATATTTTAAAATTTGGATGATAATATTGCAAAAAGTGAAGACGGAACAATTGTAAGATTTGTTCAATTGAAGCATCGAGAAGCTTAAATGCAATAGATGTATTTTAAAAATAATTAAACGAGGTAATTGAAATGAGAGAGACAGCATTAGGTAGCCTTAATCGCGGCCGATACTCCCGTGTGTTTGTTAAGGAGAGGCTTGGTGGCAGATGGTCGGGTGAAGTTGACAGATTCGCACAATTTGAAGTGACGTGCAGTGACTTGGGGTTCAGCCTCCGGCGGCTCGAATAGGTGAGAAAAATTTGCATGGTCGTGAAAAATGGTCGTGGAAAATGGTCGTGGAAGATGGTCGTGGATGTGAGATCGGGACATCCTTATTCGACGTGCATTACGTAGCCATGGTTGAGTAAGGTGACGTATTCGAGTTTTTTTTCTTCCGTGGTTAAAGGAGACGAGGAAGGCTCGCTCAAAGGATGCGTCATGAAAAATTTGAGGAAAAAGTAAGTAGAGAGTCGAGTGCGCCCGAGGCTCATAGGGGTTAGGGAGGGAAAGAAAATAGGAAAAAGAAAATAAAAAACAAAAGGAAAACGGCTCCTCCGTTGTCGAGTTTTCGAGCTCTGGGATCGGCTGTACGATCGGCTGTGGGAAATGGATATCGAGGTCGGCTGGGACTCTAACGGCAGGTGAGAAAGACGTCGGAAAAGTCTACTTACGGGGATAACGGAGGGCATGAAGCCGTCTAGAGCAAGAACAGCTATACGGGTCGCTGGATTCGGCGAGGGGGTCAGGGTCGGGGGGGGGAGGAGAGGATATCGGTATGGTGAAGGGTGTCGGTGATAGGGGTGGCGGGAGAAGGAGGAGAAGGAGCAGAGGGAGGAAGGTCGAAGGACCGTGGGCGGACCCGAGGAAAATGGTGTCGGCGGTGCGGGGGACAGGGGCAGCGGACAGGGGATAGAGAGAGGAAAGGAGCGAAGGAAAGGAGGAAAGGCCGGACTGGTAACGCGTGGAGCAGCGATATTTACCGAAGGACAAGTCGGTAGACGCCATATTGGATCACTGGCCGATCGTGGGTTATCCTCTCGGAGTCGTAACCTCCTCGGCTGTTGGGTCCGGGCTCTCGAGCCGCGCATTGGGTTCCGCGCACTGGGCTAGCCACCAGTCCCGGCGTAAATTCGATCGGCGAGTTCCCGAGCACGTGGCTCGTTTAGGCGGCGCTCGACTCCGGAGCGAGGCAACGCCGTCGCCGCGCTGCGAACGACTGGAGCTTAAGGACGAGCGCCACTCGCTCTACTCGCTCGGGAATCCGGGGGCCTCTCACTGCCGCCTTCGCCGCCTTCGCCGCCTCCGCCACCAACGACGGCGACGACGGCGACGACGACGACGACGACGACGACGACGACGACGACGACGACGACGACGACGACGACGACGACGGCCGCGGCGACGTCAGTGACGACAACAATCCCGGCCGCTGGCTTCCAGACCCGCCGCTCGGCCTCCTCTGCCGACATCCCCTCCCCCTCTTCATGGTCTCGCGCCACGGTATTCCGGGGCCCGCAATAGCCTCCTCCGAGGCTAGGTACTCGTCGCGCTCGGCGAACTCTGGCGGTCGCTTCGCGTACCCGGGAGCTGCACTTTCGAATTCGTTGCTGCGGAAGCTGGAGATACCTTGTTTTTGTTGTGCAATCGCCCCGCTCCGTGAGCGGACCAGCTGCCCCCCCCCCTCATCCGACGCCCCACCCTAACGACCGCCAGCCAGTCCTTCACCTCAACGGCCAGCTCATCATCCTCGCGCCCCCGGATACTTTGAACCGGTGGCTCTTTATTCCCGCGCCGATCCTACTGCCGCGCTCGATGTTCCCCTCTGTCTCCATTTACCAGCCGATTTAAACGAACCGCCGTCGCTGCCGCCCCTGCTGCCGCCCCTGCTGACACTCCTGGTGCTGATACTGCCACTACGGCAACCTCGGCATCACGACATTTTCCATTGCAAACTCTTCATCGTTACGAAAAGCAACGGATTCTTCTCACCGAATGCTTATTATATATACGACATAAGGACATAAGGAAACGCAAAGAGTACCGTTAACAAGTTGCGTCGAGCGATCCTTAAGTTTTAACTAATTCACCGACGATCCATTGTTTCTCTAATTTTTTCCTATTTCCCTACTATTCGCATTCGTTAAATACCTTTAAGAAATCCCTCTCCTATCCATTATTCTACGTTTTTTTCTTCTTGCGATGATGTTTTTTCTCCTGACCACAGCCGATCGCAGTTCAGGACGTAAAGAATAGAAAGTCCTTTCTCTATCGCAAGACGTTTCCAGCCGGAATTCTGTTACCGTTCGGCTCGACGATCATCTCTTTCTCTTGTAAATACAACATTTATTGTATAATCATACAAAGTTGATAGTTAACATATTATAAATAAATGTTATAACCGCGAAAGCGTGAATAACTTTATAAATATACAGCCATTGGAATTATTTGGAAAACATAAAATTTCGTATATGCTATTAATATTTTCGAAAAACTGTTTGGCGGAACTACATCGTTTATACCCGGAGAACTACACATAGTTAAAAATAGACTCTATGTGTGTGCTTGTCACGTGCGAGCCGTGAACTCGAGCACATGTATGAAAGGGACTGCATTGTATGGACACGAACACATGTACGCATAAACGTACACGATGCGCATTATGCGCCGCTTCCACGTGGACCTACTTTTCTTCTACAAATTTCTTCCTCCACAAATCAGCGAATAATAGACTTTTTCTAAAAGATATTTTATTCTTGGAACTAAACACTTTTTAAATTTCACTGCTCAAATGTAGCATTAATAAGTACAAAAATTACTCAACTCTATTTTTAAATACTATAATTATGTATATGAGGCGTGCTTAATATAAACATACTCACAGCTATTTATATATATATATATATATATATATATATATATATTTGGGGGGGGGGGGTAAAGACGTGTGCGTGTATGTAAGAAGGCATGTGAAAGAAAAGAGAGGCTTTAAACGAGCGAACTTGTTACGTATTATGTTCATATGATTGAAGAATATAAAACACCGAAGTAAAAGTTTGCTTCCTTTTTTGTTAAATGTTGAATTATCTATACTGATTGTAATCTCCCATTTTTGAAAAGTTCTCATTTTTAAATTTTTTTAATAAAAATTTAATCGGTACCAATTGAATATAATACTACTATTATATAAAATTATAAATAATAATGATAATAACCTAATAATTTCAAAATTTGTTGTTACATTTTATTTTGAAAATTAAATAATATAAAAAGAAAAACAAAAATTATATAATATATTCATTTATTATACTGTGTAGGATAAACTAGTAGATTATTAAGATATTAAATTATTATAAAATATTATAACAAATTAAATTTCTTTAATTTTATTCACTATACATTACAATGTAAAAAATAAAATTTTAAAGGTCGTTAAGCAATTAAAGAAAAGTAGAAAAGAACAAAATTTTATTTTATTTTTATAAAAGTTTTATTCTACGTTTTACTAAACTTTTAAATAATAGTAAAAAGTAAATTAATTATTTATTCAATAGAGGTATTTGGATTTCAATAATCATATAATAACGTATATTATATAGAAAAATATAGATTTTATTGATGTATAATTTTTGCTTTTATTAAATATTATAATTATTATGTAATTTAAAGACTGAATGCATATTTTGATGCTTTAATAACTAATAAGCAGTACATATTACATAAGAAATTGCTTCCAACACATAATAAATAATAATAGAATGATTTAACATATATTTTAGTACATATGATTAATACAACTTTAATGTGTCATTATATTTTTCTATCAACTACAATGTTATTTATTAAATATCTTAAGAATTACTTAAAATTTGTACATTTATTTGTAGATTTTATGTTTCTTATTGAAACAGTTCTTCAATTGATTGACTTTGGCCGATAATTGTTTTATTTTTTAATATAAATTGTAATATTCGTATAAAATAGTTTTTTGTATACGTTTCATTGCATATTTTGAAATATAGATATAAAAAATTTTAAACTTTATAAAAATATTCTCATACATCGTTTTACAATCTATAGTGAGCAGAACTGATCTTTTAAATATAATTTTTAAAGGCATATTGTTTATAAAATATCAATACATATTTACCTAAAATAAATATTATATACTGTTACCTCTTTTCTTCATTATATATTAAAAAGTATGATATTTTAAATGGTATATAATATCGGCAAAATAAGATTTATATTTCTTAATTATCTAATGAGTTTTAAATTAGAAACAATTTCAAAACAAAATATGTAGTTAAACTCAACTGCTCTAAAATAGCTAATTTAAAAATATTTTTAATTTCGTTATGTGACATTTAGATTACATTTAAACTTAAATTTAAATATTTAGAATTTTATATGTTAAATTGTTGGTTCTTAATTAAATTAAGCGCGGGAATTTTTATGAAAGCTCTTACTATTTAAGAACTTCAAATTTGAACATTCCGTTTTCATTATACAAATACATTTTCTTTTTAAATGAAAGCTATTTTCTATGGTCTAAATTATTGCACACTATTTATGTGCATTAAATAATATAAGTTATTTAATGAATTTATATTAAAAAATATATAATTGAAAATTGTTAATGAAACTCCATGAGATTTAACAACACAATACATGTACATTTATAGCAAAGTGTTAAAAAGATTATAGAAAATAATTTTACACGTATTTCTAATATTTTCCATCTAATTCCCCAAGTGGAAACGGTTTGGGAGCAGGAATTTCATATTTAAATTTTTCAATTTCTTTATTGACTTCCAATGATTTACTTAGGTCGACAGATTTTATTTGCCGTATTTTCTGAGCAATCTCCTGTTGTATTATAGGTTTGTACTTTTTACCAAGACCCAAACACTCCATATCATACAAAAATTCAATTCTTTCTCGAATTCCTTGTACAACTATAATAAAATGCATTAAATTATTACTAATACCATGACTATTGTAATAATCCTTAATAAAAATTTAGTTAAACGACCGATCAATATTATAATCATTTAATATAAATGAAGGCTTAATTTTAAGGTTTTAGTTGAAAATAGACCAGCAAACTTATTTTTTTGTTCTTTTACAATCTGTTTTTAGGTTTTAGATAAATTTATACAATTTACATTAAATCCTAAATAATATTGATCATTGAAAATTTGTACCAGATTATAAAATAATTGCTTTAAGTTGAAAATTGATGAATGCTTACTATCATCGATAGGATTGTCACTATCATTGGGTTCCCTTTGCTTCCTAGGTCTTGGCATGATTCCTCGTTCTCGAGGAGTTGGTGGCATATCTTTTCCATATGCCATCATGCACGCTAAGTGTCTCTTTTGCTTCTCTTTATTAACTGTAATAAAATCGAATCAATAAATATATTAAAACAATGCATATTCTTACGTATTTTATTAGTAAATATTGATCCACGTAAATGAAAAAATAATTAAAATATCATCTGCTTGCAATTTATGATTGATTTTTTAAGAAATAATACGTTTTAATACAATTTCAAATAAATTTATTATTTTTATTCTTTAATCTTTTTAAATAGATATTTTATATTATAAAAGTTACGCTACAAATTTAAAATGTTACTATTTTTTCAAAAATTAATACTATGCTACTTACTACTAATGTACCTTATCCTTAAATATTGGAAATATTATACTTTTATGATTTAAATCATGACATATACAATAGTAATTATATATATTTAATTAATGCATTGAATTTATCTATCATTGCAATACCTAATACAAATTAAAGTCTCTTTAAAACTTTATGAGCTGTGAAGAAGTAAAAAATATGAATGTATCTAAGCCAAAAGATTGTTTAATTACGTGTTTCTATTTTATATATAATTAAAATATAAAATATATTATTGTGTGCATTAGATTAGATGCGATTCTATAATGGATATGATAATTTTCAGTAACTGTTGTAAAATAAAAAACAAAAAACTAAATATACTAAGGTCTACATTAATCTCAGAATATAGGAAATTGAAAAAAAAAAAAAAAAAAATAAAAAAATCGGAATAATTGTGACTAATGTTTAAAGTTAAGTTTTCTTACGTAATGGTTCTGTGCGTCTATATTGTTCTCTTTCATAAGCACCACTGTCAATTATCATATCCTTCGACCTTCGTTTCCACACTGACGGATACTCGACCTTTGTAAATAAAAATTATCATCATCATAGAAGATATTCGACATGGAAAATATATATTTTTTATACGACAAGGGAAGGACGTAAAAATAGACTACAACTCGAAAGAATTCGAAAATTTTAGCCAAATATAATTAGTTTCATTTATACTTGTATATTATTTGGTTGCTGCTTTTCTTTTTTTCGAATAGGCATCGGGGTAGGCAAGGAATCCCCTCTGTTTATTGCCTTTTGTATATGTTGTCGTTGCAACATTGTAAGTTTCGATTCTTCCATTAATACTGAAAATTTAATTTGTTTTATTTAGAAATTATTAAAATAATAAAGCTTGATACACGTACATAATATTTATACTACCGCTCGCATAAACAATTAAAGAATTATTAATAAATTATAAATATTTCATTTATGAATACTAATTAAATATAATTTTATATTTTAATTTTAAACCGAATTACTTTTTATATTGTATTCGAAAATCAAGGGGTAGAAAACCTGTACAGAGTTACAAATAACTGTTTTATTATTTGGAGATAAAAATTTATTTGTATAAAAAAAATTGTTATGGATTTTTTGTCCGAATCAAAAATAATTAAAGAATTTCTTCATTACGCACCTTTAATCAAATTTTTAGTTTCCTCGCTATAACTTGCTTTTGCCGGGTTATGAAAAGCTCCCACGCCTATCTCAACCCTCTGCATGTTCTTATCCATCTCTCTCTTTCTCTCTCTCTCTCTCTCTCTCTCTCTCTCTCTCTCTTTTAAAGCTTGACTCGTAAACACTTTTTTAATTATGAATTAATAGAAATATGTTTATAAATGCAGCAGAAAGTAAAAACTGCATGACTAAAAATTGAATGAAAATATCAGAGACACATGACTCCGGAAGTTGCTCCAAGTATAAAATCAAATCTTCAGCGACGTAGCTAACGTTTCTATGGCTACTCGAAAGATGACTCAGTCCGTCTTGATGTAATCGAACTAACTTCTCACTTTCATTTTAACATTTATATGATTTCCACCCTGGTAAAGTCTTAGACGAATGTGAAAACGTTAAACAAGAATTTCCTAAAGACAATATTTTCTCATTCTTTGTATTGAGCTTTATAAAATACATATTAGCGATTATGAAATTTACATTCCGCGATTCTTTAATTAAATTTTAATTTTATTCTTACTTATTTAAATAAATCTATTGTTTTCGATCATAAAAAATATTAAGATTTATAATTGTTATACGTCAATAATATTGGATTCTTAGTTCATAGTTAGTTCAATTGTATGACTGTATAACTCAATTTTTCATTACCATATTTTAACTTCACAAAAGAGCTTTTAATATTAGGATATTAACTTGAGATTCCGAAATAATTGAAAAAATACTACTTCACATAATAACTTTCATAAGTGTTTTGTTACAAAAAATGATCATCAAAAAAACAAAAAAAGTTAATATTTGTTATTTAGATGTAAGAAAAATTTATGAACATTTTATGACTCACTAGTAACGTTTAAAAATATAAATAGTAAAAAATTCCATCAATAAAGGTATAGAATAAAAAATCTATTACTTATAATTAAAAAAATAAAAAAAAACAATACTTTTTCAAACTGATATTTCAATTAGTTTAAATAATATTAATTTAATAAATTTAATAGCAATCATTCGTAGTTTTATAAATTTTTTTTTTTTTTTAAATATTATTTAGTATACATACATATAATAGTAATACATTGATGAAAATAAAAGTAGTACTTACAAACCCCAATGCAAACATGATGCAACGCAATGAAATCTATTTGAGGCTGCATTGCAAAACGCACAGCGCCCCCTGCAGTTTTTGTACCGAAGCTTAGTCATAAACAAACTACAGTAAATTTTTTTTTGTACGTTTTCGATTTTCTTTATCCCCGCTTCTAAACTTGTTGTCATTATTTTTATTTTCGCACTCGATCATACGTTTACAACAGAGACTCCGAAATTTTCTATTTCATATGGCCTTCCATAAATTTGGGTAGGAACGATTTCACCACCCTTTTAGACACTATCTACCTTGAATGACATAAAATATTATCAGCATACATATATTACTTTTTACGCAAAGCAAATCTTCTTTCAGATGTGCCATATTTATACATGGAAAATTAAAATTATCAGCCAGCGGATGTTTGTACTCCGTTTCATTGAATCGAAATATATTTAAGTCCTCGAATTATTGTCTCGAGCTGCTTTTTATTGCAACGCGAAAAAGTTTACTTAATATATTGCGGAGTCGGTCAATTTTTTTCGAATTAATGTTAGCAGTACGTCTTAATGTCATAATGATGTATTGTCAAAATTAACGTAGATAACTTGAAAATGCGATTTTACAATAAAGTCATTGAGCTTTTGCCAATTAAAACTAAAGCAGCTTAATCTTAAGTGAAGTCAATGTAAGGAAAAATTATTGTTAGGGCATGAGAAGAGGGTCGTTAAGTCATGAATAGAAAGCCCTTAAGGACATTAGCATTGATGGGCAAGTGATTAGATGGCAGGAATAAAGAGAGATAGATAGATAGATAGATAGATAGATAGAGAGAGAGAGAGAGAGAGAGAGAGAGAGAGAGAGAATCTCGAGACGATGTTCTTCGTTTGTCGAAGCGTGAAGGAGAATAATAAAATTTTCCAGCTGAACGTCTCGTGCGCCCGTATGCAGGAAGTGACGGCTGAGGGTTTTAAGGGGTGAAGGCCGACCCAGAAAAAAAGGTAAAAAATAAAAAAAAAAAAAAAAAATACCAAGCTACGCGATCTGTGGGGCGGGGAGATGGAGTGGGTGGCTCTCGATCGTTCAATGCGCCTGAGTTGGCCTCTAAAAGTGCATACGGGAGGGGAGCGCGGTCAAGGGAAAATTCCTATCTGGTTGGGCCGGTGTCCGACTCCGGTCGGCCCTTCTCCCCACGATGAGATCGTCAAGAGCCAGTCATACGCCTGCGCGAAAAGCTCCGCAAATGAGTGAGCGAGAGAGCGAGAGAGAGAGAGAGAGAGAGAGAGAGAGCGGGAGTCGGTGTGAGAATGGGAGTAGGTGTAATGCTTAGCGAGCAGGTAGCGATGCTGGTGCTCGTGCTTGGGTAGGGGATAGGGGATAGGGGCGGGGAGGGGGGGGAGTGAGAGCTGGCCCTCAAGCTCGGTATCCCTCCGAGCGACGGACGGGCCAGAGCGTTAGCAGTAGTAACAGCAGTTACGAGCGACAGAAGCAGAGGCGACGGTGAGGGCACTCGCGCGCCCCTACTCGGATCCTCTTCCGGTGGCGCGCGCGCTACTCCACTTTTTCCACTGGCTCGAGCTTTAATCGACTGGTTGGCGAAAGGCTCGCAGCAGGTGTGCCACGGAGCTCCGCAGCGCACGCGGTCGCAGTTATTGATTCGCCCACGGGACTCGGGCGCCGAAGAGGAGAACGAGGACGTAGAGGAGAGTCTAGCTCCGAGTCGATATTCAGGTTCGTGCGGATGCTTTAGCCATACACGCATCCTTTATTTCACAGACTCCCCTCCCCCCTCCCCCCCATCCCTCTATCTAAATGGGGCTAGCGAGGGGCTAACTTATTCGCGGGGGCGGTACAGCTTTCTTACCAAAGTCCTCCCATCTTTCCTTAAGCTCACAATAAAGCAAAGCAGTCCGCGAGCCCGCGATATAATTAACAAGCCGATAACCCGCATCCTTTGTTTATGTTATTGTTTTTTTTTTGGTCTTTGTTATGCCATGGAGGTATCCCTGTCCGCCGTTACATTTCCGTGCTTTACGGAGCGCGCGGCTCGAAGCTCCTCTTGTTATGAATGGGACTCGTCGGGCTATTGACAGCGGCCGACTATTTCCTGAGCTATAGATTGGGACTGTCCAGCTTCTGACCTCTTGACGATAAACCGGAACCCGATACCCGATACCAGGCTATGACGGACGGACGGACTGATAATGCGAGTTAACGCGGCATTGGTGTGTGCCTTGCCCGAATACAAACTGCCGAAACTCCTTGTTACGTCTCAAACCTCATATGACCACATACATAAGCGTATATCGGCGCACATCGGCAGAGAATTCTCTATCTCTCTCTCTCTCCCCTTATTTTTTATTCTAAGAGTGAATCCGAAAGAGTTGTTGAAGTGTTTTTAACGAGCTACGCTAAATTTATAAATCGATAAGAGTGGCGTTTAAATAATATAAGCCAATACTTCATCGGAATTTGACATCATTTCAATGACAAATTGATTCTATTAAGCACTGACTAAATTTTTTATTCCAAAAATCATTGTAATACTGAAAATACTGTGAATGCTTTTGTAATTATTTTGTAATTCTTACAAGCTCTGGACATTAAATTTATTAATACATAAACTATCCAAGAAATAGACCTACTTTTTACAAGAATTATTAATTAAAAATTTACAAATACAATTTCCTAATTCACTTGATCGATATGAAATTCCTTTACTCTTTATTCATAAATGTTTAATTAATAATAAAATAAAATTATTATGATTGGTAAAATTATATAAAAGATTTTCATACTTCATTAGTTTTCAATTATCCTGTTTGAATTATATTTTTTGCAGTGTAAAAGTTTTTTTAATTTTAAAAATAACAATCTCAAATATATTTTTGATAAATCATTTAATTTTTTTTTTTTTTTATGTAAATTAGAATTATGATTAAATATAATGCTACAAGAAATATTAAAATTATAATAAAAGAATTTTTTTGGCTGAAATAAAGCTAATTAGAAAATTCTATAATTTGAGGTTCAATTGAAGTACATTCCAATTATTAGGTGCATGTATTTACTGAAATTAAATTACTTCTTCGACTTTCTCTATTCTTTTCAAATGTTCAAGGTTAAATTGAAAAAGTTGTTTGTGTTTACATGATTTTACATACTGATTTCCAAATTCTAAATAAGTATCCATTAAAAATATTTAATTCCATACTTTAATTCATGTGTCAGAATATTTTTAATGAATTTTTGTATACATATAATAATAAATTAATATCTATAAATAAATTAATTCATCAAAAATATTTATACAATTTTATGCAAGAAAGAAAATCTTTTTTTATTATTTTAAATTTCTTTAAATATTATTTCAGTAGAAAACTTTTTTCTTCAATAGGATTAAATCGCTTTGGCTTTAAAATAGTGAATACTTGAAAGAACATAATCTTTATTAAAACTTGATATTCGACGGATTTTAAGTTTTAATTTTAAGTTAAAAATAATGCAATTTGTAATTTTATATGCAAAAAATTAATTTATATGAAAAACTACATACTCTATGTACTCTATATTCATTGAAAATTTGGTTATGATTAATGAATTCGATTATACGGTTAGTAAATGCTTGTACATTAAATTCCAAAATTATATATTTGACCGTTATTGCAATGAATTAAATTCTTCTCAGACAGATTATTTAAACTATCTCCCTCAAACATTTATTTATATTTAAATTCATCCTATCATTATGATATGTATAAATAAAGACAAGTACGTTTATTTACATCCTGATAATAAATCTATAAATTCTATGGAGGATAGTTGTGGTCATAGTGAATAAAGTAACAAAAACAGATCAGTTGTACTAATTAGAAATTAATAGTATTATTAACTCGTCATTCATAAATCAAATATTTTCATAGTATTATTAATACTATGAATTAATATTAATTATGTAAAGTTGTAAAATAAATTTATATAATTTATCCATTTTTTATATACATAATTCAGTAATTATTCAAAATTATATAAATCAATATGAATGCTTACTAATCTATTGAAAACATACGAAAATCATAATAAATAAAGATTTAAATTTGAAGACTATATACTATTTTTAAATATTTTAATTTATTTTAAAATTATTAAAAAATTGTTTTTAATTATAAATGAGTAATGTATACTCCGTTCAAGAATACATTTCTTATCATTTGTTAAAATTTTGTTATATTAACGATGCACGTGCAAATAGGATATACTTCGATAATCGTATACATACATCATTTTTCTTTATTTCATATAAAAAAAGAATATAATTAAAAAATTGCAATAGAAATTTATATATTTAATATAATTTATAATTCATATATTACTATAATTTTTTTAAAAAGTAAATACTACTCTTACAATGAAATTGTGAGTAATTATAATTAAAAATAGTTAAAATGTTTGATTACATTTTAACTTAATTAAAAAATAAGATAGTAATATGTTCACTAATAATCAATAATTATATTGAAATTTATAATAATGGAAATTTTTAATACAATTAAATGTGTAAATGTACATTTAGCTATTTGTTAACTAAAAAAAAGGATTTGAACATGAATCAATATTTTGACACGTGGATTACTAAATTGCTGTTACGTGCTTATTATACTTATATATTTATGTTTATTATTATATATTGTGTAAAATAAATGTAGTTTAATAATTTATGAGATTAATTACATTTAATGAGCATATAATGAATCAAATGAGTGAGGATTCGTCCATAGGAATAAAAACAATTTTTAAATTGTCGTTGTTCTAAAATGCTGTTAAAGATGTAAAAATATTATAGGTTGTTATTGTTTTCAAAAATTAAATCAAACGATATAAGTTTAAAGAACCAAATCTTCTTTAAACTTACATTTGTTTGATATTTTACATGAATCTAAAATTTAACATATTAAATATTTCATTAGGAATCGCAGTTTATAAAATTTATAATCTAAGAAATTACTGGATTCTATGAAAAGATAAATTTTCAATAAGAATATAAAAAATCCTTTCTGTACATAGATAAATTTGAGAGATAAGCTGAAGTGATTAAGGCAAGTTTCGAACCGAATATATGGTGCACAAGATTTTGATTTGTCATCCTGAAAACTTTTAATTGAATTCAATATTCACAATGAAGATGGGGCTTCTGAAAAGTTTTCTATACTATTTCCAATTGAGACAGGGAACAATTCTCATAGCTATACTCCAGTTGGTAAGTTTCTATGCTGAGAGATTATTTTTCAGAACAAGAGAATATTATATTTAGTTTGTACACGAATGGACTTTTTAACCATATCGACTTTATATAGGCTATTTAAACTGTTTTTATTGCATACAATATCTTTTATTTTTTTTTTTTTTTTATACATAGATTCAATAGTTTTTCATACACCTACCAGTTATACACTTACTCAGATTTCTTAATATAAAGTAAATTTATTCTAATTTTATCGATTTCTTCTTATTTATATACTATTTCTTTTAAATATTAATATTAATTTACTCTAATATTTGTAGAAAGTTTTTTTTGAATAATTATATAAATACTAGAAATAACCATTCTAACGCGAATAATAATGCTGTAAGAGCCATTATTAGTTATTTTTACTAAAATGTAATACAGATTGTGGGATTAGATGGCAACAGAAAGGAGGGATGTAAATTATAATGTTTTGGTAGGTACTGTCCGGCTACGTCATGATATTTTTCGTCCTCGGTCTGACGCACGAGGCGGGGATCCAGAGTATGATTGCACGAGATACCGAGGATGCCCTCGAAAGGGAGGCTCTCGAGGAAATAACCTCGAAACACATTAACAGCCACAGAATGGAGCTCGCCCATCATAATGCTGCTGGTTTGTACTCCGTTTCATTAAATCGAAAGATATTTAAGTCCTCGAATTATTGTCTCGAGCTGCTTTTTGTTGCAGAAAAAATTTACTTAATATATTGCGGACTGGTGGTCATAATTGCGCACTTTGTTTCAACGCTTATGCTACTTTATGGTGCTATTATGGTATAATCACTTATATTTTTAGTATAAAACTATAATACCTTACCCTATTTTTTTTTTTTTTTTTTTTTTTTTTTTTTTTTTTTTTTTAATCTACTACGGGAATAATATTTATATAATGTTAAATAAATGAAGGGCCAGGTTAATGAATTTATATAAAATTAAAAGAATTACAAACGATTACCGATGCACAAATTTTAGGGTAAAAAAAAAAAGAATTTCCGATACTTAAGCTATGAGCATAATTGTTTTTAAGGTACGGCAGTTTGGTGAATGCAATCTTCTTAGCAACACATTTAATTTGTAGATAAAGCCAGCTATCGTGTAAATTAATTATTTAATGTATTTAACTAGAATAATCGCTACCTAATGACACCATGGTTGATGGGAATGATGACAATAATAGTAGCATTGATAATATCTCTATTCCTTGTCCAAGAAGATTGTCCATTCATAGCGGTGATGGGTGGCAGAGCTACGACCATTGACCGTAAATGACTTCTTCTTTATAAAATATGAAAACAAGGTCATCCAGTCCTCGGAACTCTTTATACGTTGCGCTTTCAGGCCTTCTCGTATTGATGCTCGCCCTCATTTGCTTCTACATGTGGCTCGTCGTCTACAGCACCTACCGATACCTGGACGTAAAGAAGGGAGTCATGCACGAGGTGCACACCGTGAAGGAGAAGAAGTACTCGCGGACGAAGCCGGATAACAAGAAGCCGCAGCGTCAGCACGTAATCCTGCCAAAGCCGTACGATGTGTGAATGAAGCGGTCGAGGCCCAGCAAGGGTAGGACGTCAATGGCGCCCAAGGAACAAAGGAGAATCATGTAGGATTTGCTCGTTTTGTTCGAGAAAGCGCCACCACCTTTCGTTGTACCAACGCGAACGAACGGCTCGTTACGAGGACGACTCGTGCCGCAATCCCGGCAACAGGTTATCCGATAGTTATTATATTTTTGCTACTTTTGATTGGCTGATCGCCAATCGCTGCGCAAAGCTTCTGTACATCACCTGGCGGCCATAAGGAATAACTTGCGGATGCTGATCTACGGATCCCCGCTTCGATACGCGATGCCCGATTGATTTTATTTCAAATTTATTTCAATTACCCCCGTTAGATATTACATTCAGTTTCTCCTCTATTCTGCATTTTTAAGCTTCGGAAATCCGCACCGGACAATTCTTATTGCTCACGGACGATTTCCGGCCCGAATAACAGTACTTACGTACACTAGGTGCTCCAATCCGAGAATTGGATTCCTATGCATCCGACTCGCGCTGCACTTCACATCTCGTGCTTCATTACGGCTCGATTGTAAATCGACCATTAACAACAACAACAACAACAACAACAACAACAACAACAACAACAACAACAACAACAACAACAACAACAATAATAATAATAATAATAATAATAATAATAATAAGAAGAAGAAGAAGAAGAAGAAGAAGAAGAAGAAGAAGAAGAAGATGACGATTGAACCGACTCGCTTAACGCGCTTAACTTTTATTCTATCCCTCTATCTACTCTTTAATTCCTTCTGTCACTCGAAAATCTCTAATCTATCGTTTATCAGCCCGTTTTTCCATTGGCCAGAGTACCCGGCCCCGCTTAAATTAAGTTCAAAAATTTATATCTATCCGATCAACAGGAAATGTTGTAAAAGACTTGTTATTCTTAAGTATTGACACTCGGGCATTTTTATGTTGAACGAGTTGGACGAGTTGCGCACAGGCATATTTCGTCCGTTATATCAGTAGGAAATTTACCTGCCTTTCTCTTAATCTATGCACAGCCAAAGCAAGTTATTTAATAATTCTATTTAAAAAAATCGAATAAATATTGTTATTTCGTTTTAATCGGAAATGTTATTATTAAGCCATGATATTTTCTAGAATTTCGTAATCTATTTCATAACCTACTCTCACGACTACGAATATATTCAATTGCTTACAATTGAATTCTGTGCTTAATAAACAAAATGAAAATTATATAAGCCTATATAAAGTCCATTTTTTGGAATATAAAATGTTACAAAATAAATATAAAATTTTATAAATTAATTTATGATAATAGTCGCGAAAACATTCAGTTTTTATTAACTTAAATAAGCATAATCGGCAAATTTATGTTTCAATTTATTTAAATATTTCATACCTATTAATGATTGCCTATTATTAATTTCATTTATAATTTGTCAAATGAACTAATACATTGAATAAATAATTTTAACAATCGATTTCTACGTTACTTCGTTAAACTTTTTGTAAAAATTGATCGAATAATAGATATAAATAAAATTAATTTATGACGTTCTTATGACACTCAAAGTTATTTATAAATTCTTTTTATTTTTAAGCTCTCACATTTTCATTGAAATAAATTTTACGTAAAAGAACTATATTTAAATATCGTACATATTTTTTGCAAAATAATAATAATTATACTCGTACTGCTAGATATTATGTTAAATTACAATATAACAATTTTTATTGAACGTACTTTATTTTCGTACTTAAATGAAGAGTGAATCACTTTAATAATAAATATGTATACCGATAAGTATATTAATTTATAAATCAAAACATGAATACATTAAGTATAATTATTTTAAAATTAAATCATTCGACCTAACTACTAACAAGAAATTAAAAATGGTTGTAATCATTTTTATAAGATTTATTGGCCTTTACTTCAAAGAAAATAAATTCTAACATGGTTTATTTTTTAAAAAATATTTTCTAAAATTGATATATCCACTACAATTGAATTTTTTTTATATTTTATTCAATGTAAAACTAAAACTCATTTATATGTAACTAAGTATATAATCTTTAAACGAGTAATTTAACTACATTTTAGGTAATGATCTATATTATCCGTTGTATATAGAAATTCGACATATCAAATAAAAAATTTCGTTACAATTTTAATTGTTAAATAAATATACATGGTTGTAATTGGATAGTAGTTATAAACTTTTTATAAATTTTTTATAAATTTATATTGTAATCATTTAAAAACTGTAATGAATTCTTGTAAAATAAAAACAAATGTATTTTATTATTTTTATTAAGTATTTCATCGACTTGTTTTATTAACACGTTAGAACCAATTTTGTTAATTAATGTAAAATAACAAAAGATATGAGAACAAATAAATAAATATTAAAATTGAATTAAAAATTTGTTTTTAAATATAAATATCTAATGATATTATTATAAAAATAAAAGTAAAATGATAAGATAAAATATTTCAAGGTAAATATAACTAAAATTTTACATATATTTTTATAAGTATAAATTTTTATTATTGAATTTTTCTTTTAGATATTTTATATTTTATTGAAACTTTTTTGTATGTTAAACAACAAAATACTTTTGAAGTCAAAATAAATATACTAGAAAACACCTTTTGGAAACAAGCGAATCATTAAAAAAGTATAAATAATCTATATAAAAGGCTTAGCCTTTTAGTATCATCAATAGTATTATGTAGAATATAACTACTCAACATATTAAAAAATTGTGATTTTGGGATAATTCTTTACAATCCTTTTAATATTCGAGCCATAATTATTTATTATACATAGAAACATAAAATAAAAGATTTGTCTTTTTGCAATATTTAATCTTGTATACTATCATCTTCTTCACTTACAATTAATTATTACTCTGCCTATAATTTGTTAAGTAAAAGTGATTATAATATATATTTGTGTTCTTATAAAATGTTTTGCATGAAATTACCTTTTTCTAGTTCACTCTCTAGTATATTATACAGATAATTAAAATTCAAAATAACTACAATTAAAATTATAATTTTACAGAAGTAAAATTTTTTAGTAAATTACAATATTTAATATATTGCTTCATGTAAATAACATAATTTCTTATATTATTATTAAATATATCATAAAAGTATTAATAACGAATATTTACATCTTTTAAAATTTTTCATGGGTTGCACACGTTCACATCCCATAATTAGGGTTATAATTTAATACTTTTATAATATAATATTAGTATATATATATTAAAAATTCATATTAAAAATTAATATTAATAAAATTATTATAATATACTGTATGTAATCCAAACATTTAATTTCTATGAAGTTTTATAAATTCAATTTAGGTATTTTAATTAAACAATTATAATCGTTTTTATATTAAAAAAAAATATTTCTACGGTAATTAAAATACATGCACATTTAGTAAAAAAATAACTGATATAAAAACTAAAGCATATTATTTTTTTTGTTTAAAAAATTCTTTTAGTATATATATTTTATAATGAAAAATTGATTTCACAAAGATCTAAAACACTAAATTTAATACATGAAATAATGCTATTTTAAATGATAAGCCTTTTAAAATCTATTAAGTTCAAGCTAACAATTTTTTATTTAAAATTTATTTTTGTTCTTCATAGATTTTTTTAAGATTTCGAAATATAATAAGTTCGATTAGGGATTAGAATAATTAAGAAATATTTTTTGTAATTTATTATTTATTCATCATTTTTGTTTAAATACACAATTTTAATAAAATTTGCATTAATGTAATGAAAATTTGTTATATAATGAAAAAAATTATTTTGTATGATGTTAATCCATAATACTAATTAATAAAATAATATCTGATTTTTCTTTTTATTTCTCTAGCTTTTTAATGACTAATGTTTGAATAAAGGGCGTATTTAATGTATTATTTCGTAACTTAAATACTTAAAAATTGAAAATGAATTCGCACATTAAAATATATATTAAAAACTTTGAAATTATATTGGAAAAATCTATCATTATAATTATAAAGCCATAGTAAAATTTCTATCTTCAGTAACTTTCGTAAATATTATCTATTATAAAAAAATAATTTAAAATGAAAATAACGAAATTTTTAATATAATTACTGCAAAATAATTTTATCAATGATTTGTAGAGAATTGTGATTTAATTTTAGTATCGTGAATTTAGTAAAAATGAATTATTAATTTGTAACAGAAAAAATTATTAATAATTAATAGCTGTGATGAAATTAAATTGACAATCATTTTCGATTTAACTCAATATAGGTAATCCAAATGTATGTTTTGCTTTAAGTTGCAAGTATTAAAATTAACGTCAACAGTCTTTTCTTGTAATGTAAAATTGTATAAATATCCTTTATCATATTTATATGAAATGTATTCTAATTACCGAATGCTTAATTGATAATAAATATACGTAGACTAGAATGTTTATCTTACATGTGTTTATACAATAATCAAGTCAAATTTAAATATTTAGTACTTTCATTGCTATCAAATAATATAACCCTAATAGATCTATAATTTAAAATTTTATATAAATATTATAGGAAGCAATATTGAATATTTTTTTGTTGTTAAAAATTATTCAAATGATGTAATGTTACGTTCTTGTAATCAATTGTTCAATTATGGAATCAATAAAAATGAATGAATCTATTATGTTTACGTTTTATTTTACGATTGTTATCCATCAACATATCAACATTCCATTATCAACATATTTCATCACCAGCGAATATCGAATCTTTTAAATCAGACTTAAGTTGACGCTAACTTTAATTCGTATACGTTTATATTGATAAGCAAAGCTATATTAAAAATTTCAACGTAAATCGATTTGCCCAGTTCAATAACTATTCTTACTTCTTATATATACATAACATATAATTGCTCTCGTATTCTATAATTTGTTATAACATTTCAGTTATTTGACAAGACGCTTATGTCTGAGACAAATTACAATGAAATGTCTTTCGGTCGTTATTAAATATATTTCATTTACTAAGATAGTCTTAAAAATTAGCATCAATAAAACTTTATACAAGATTTTATCTTTTTCATTTTCTGTTTTATTACTGAAGTCGCTTTTAGATTATAATCGCAATATAATCGCGTACGTGGTATAACAAGTGATGGCGCACGAAGTTAAAGCGATACATAGCTACGAAATATATCGATCACAGTTTCTTTTACAAAAGGTGGAGTCTTTATCTACACATCGAAGAGTCTGGTAAGTCACAATTTGTCATCTGTCATTTCAAGGAATTGTGCATAAAAGTCTCTCGTGCATTCACCCTTATTATTAAATACGAACCTATAGTAGCTACCATCTGCACATATAACTGTAACAAATTTTAAAAAAATATATAAATTTATAAATTAATATTTAATTAGTTAATTTAATTCTTTTATTTTGATACTTGAAATATATATGTATTTTACATCTTCTATACTGATCATAATCATAAGGAATATATTTAGCTGTTCATAATTAATATCTCTAGTTTTATAAGTACATCTGTAATCTGTATGTAAATATATATTTATATTAAATTTTTATCTATACCTATGATACTGTTATTATCAGTGCCGAAGGCGCACATACATTGTGGTCCACCTGGCACTTGGAATTTACAAAAACTCCAGTTCGAACTAAAGTACTTTGGCAAAAATGTCGCTGATGCTAAACTTGATTGTCGATTTAATTTTTGATCTTCCACTGCAAATATGTGAACAGTTCCATGGTCACTTGCAACGCATAGCCACGTTGAATCGTGATTAAAATTAATACTAAAACAATTAAATTTAATTGCTCTATTCACATACTTGTGCTGAAAGTTTAAAAGATTTATAAATGTTTATGAAATATATAGTGAATTATCTTACCAATATATATTTGCGTGATTAGCCCCTCGTCTCAATTCATTTATCATATGTCCACTTTGTGAGTCAAATACCCTTATTAAAGTACCTTTTTCTGAAGCTGTTGCTAATCTTGTGCCTTGTAAATTTAATGCTATACAAGATAAAGGTGTTTCATGTGCTTCTATATTCAATGGTTGTTTTTCAGTATTAGCCAGATCTATAACTACAAGAAATTAATATTATTAACAGATTAATGAATAAAAATATTTGTGATTAAGTGATACATTTTACCAGAACTCAAAATCATACAACTGTATTATGTATATGAAGCTTATATATTTGTTTATAATATGTACATCGATTTATGTAGATGTAAAAATTATAAAGAACAAAATTTTATTTTACCTTGTACATGTCCATTTTTCCTTCCAGGAAAAGCTAACAAAGAATTATTACTATTCGGACAGAGAACACACAAGCCTCTAGGATTTGAATTTGTTTCAAAAACATGTAATTGTTGCGGATTTTGTGTAAATGTATAAACTTTTATAACGCCTTCTAAAACTATAACTATTCGATCTCTTCTTAGTTTGACACCCTTAACTGGTGCATTAAATTCTAATGTGATAGCTAGTATTTTTTTCAAATCGTCCCATATTATAACTATATTAAAATATATAATTATTAAGTAGATTAAAGATTAAGATAATGTTTAACAAAAAGACGAAAAATATTTATGAAAAAAGCAAATTTTACCAAAGTGTTGCACATATTAGATTTTTTTAATTTCTTGAATAAATGAAGTAACATTATTATTATATTACATACAAATTATTAAAAATTATTGTACTGACAATTCTTCTTTTCATAAAATATTCTTCTCCTGCTCTCTATTTTTTTTTATCTCTGTTTATCTTAATTGTATCGATTATAAATATATTACCTCTATTTGTCGGATACATTGGATTGGTTCCTCCACCAACAAATGCCAAGTAATTACATCTGAAAAGCATTTCAACATAGCCTAAACCACCTTCTCTAAAGTCATGTCTCTCCTTTTCCTTAAGTGGGTCACAATTGTAAACTCTATAACCGTTTTCCATTCCACATGCAAAACATCCTGTAATATATAAATAATATAATAAACTAATTTTATCAAAATTGCCTTTATCTGTTTACAAGTATGTTCGCCTAACATTTATTAAAATAAAAAACTTATGATATATTTAAATAAAATTTATTCTCATATAACCCTTGTTATTCATTAATTAATCATCAATTTAATTAGCTTATCACAATATTTCATTAGTGTATAAAAAAAATATGTTATAAAGTTAAAAATGTAGATTTAAATAAAACATAAAACAAGTTAATCTTACTGATAAAATTGTTTTTTTACTTATTAATGTATATATTGTATTTATTATTATTAAATGTTTGAAATTTATGAAATAATAATGAGTGAAATAAAAGAGCGTTGTGCAGGATGTAATAATGTTATTACAAAAATTGACTTGCTTGAGTCATTGAGAAATTGAATAAATTTAAAAATTGGTAAAGCACAATATCATCTAATCGAATAATCAAGCTAGTTCATTGCTTTATGATAAGAAATGGTGAAAACAATGGATCATATAGGGTATAATAAGGCTGCAATATGTGGAAATAATGCATGTCAACAATAAAGCATGGATAATGGCCAAAGATTGAAATTCTACACACGTTAAATATTCTTAAGGAGATAACGTTGTAAAGGATATTAAATAGATAATGGTCTAATAAACCAGATATTATAGAAAGAGGTTAGCTTATGCAAGGATGCGAAATGGCATATGAAATGGTTCAGAATAGAATAATGAAGATTGATTTGTGAGAGTGGCAGAGCATAGAAGAACAAGTGCTTGTGATGGATACAGTTCAGAGGTAAGCCGTGATGGGGCGAGTCGTAATAAAATGTAACGAAAAGAAATGGAAATAGCATACAAGAAGGCTCCAGTAAGAGATAGGGAGGACAAGTTTCAAATGCTGAGAAGAGGTCGAAACTGTACCTTGATCTTGATTAAAGCCGGCATAGAGCAGACCGTTCCCGTTGGGCCCACCCGGACTGAGATTCATGGTGCGTCGCCTTGATCCTCTTTCCCTTCGTTGATTAAATAAACAACTCGGTGGTTGAGCCTCGCTCCATGCCGCCGACTCGGGCCCGGTTATTCAAAACTCCGGATTCTGTTACTGTGGCCGCATACGTGATTCCATTTTAATCGTCCACTCGTTGAACAGAGTGGACAGAGGGACGTTTTCGTTGGCCGCGCTCTGAGTCTCGGCACTAGCAGTGACTTCCTTGCGGTCAGCTGATACGACTTTGACGCGGGCGCGCACACACGCAGTCCCATATGCAACTCCACGAGAGCGGTACAATGAGCGACGGTGAAGGATGGACAGGGGGAGGGGGGAAAGGATAGTTTGTTGACGCGGATCCGATTTGATTTTACCTGCTTGGCTATCACTGACGTATATTACCTAAGCGCCTCTTTCTATAAATTGACTAGATTCATAGACATCCGACAAGTGGTCATTGCAGATTTTAACCCTTGACGTTAAGTGTCAGTGATGAGTGTGGACGCCGATTTTTAATCTGCCTATGTGAACGAATTCGATTACGTAAATAAAGCAGCTGCACATGCGGCTCTCAATAACCTTATAAACTCATATTTTCTGATTTTACACTCACTAAGCTGTTCGTTTGTCTCTTTATTCACAGAAATATTTAAAAAAACAATGACGTTTATTAAAAGTAGACAATTTATATCTTAAATATTTATTTCAGTCATTTAACTAAATATAGTGTTCACTTGTTTGAAATATCACATCTCCAACTCAAATATCTCATTAGAACGTGGCATGTTACCAACACTAAAGACTCACTTTAATTAATACATTTCGTATTGTTAAGTAGGCTAACATGTAGACTATTTGATTCCTATTCTTTATGTATTATTTCTGTCGATAAAATAACGCCCTTAACGTTGATACTAATAATATTTTGTAATTTAAATTTTATTCTAAACTATCAGGTATTTCAATTTAATTTAAAAGTTGCATAAGAGACAATAAAAGAAATAAATTACGTACTTAACCTATAAATCTGAAAAACGAAAGTGTGATTACAAATTGATAATTTTGACAATATTTTATGCGTTACCATATATTTGTTAAATAAATTATGTGTTTAAGAGAAATTTTGAGAACTGCTATAATCATTGAATAATCATTTTAATTAAATATATTATTCTTTCATTTTCTCTTTATTTTTTAAATAATTGAATTACTTCATATAAACAAATCATGTTTATATGATACATGTACTATCATGTAATTTTATTTTTTAGAATATGTTAAACAATGATAAATATTTATTATGTAAAAATTAGATTTAATTTAATTTATGCAATTGTATTAATTAAAATTTTTTCTTATTATTTGCAGATGATTGCACTGCAATGAGTAAAACTATGTTACGGAGGTTTCATACATGTCCCAGTTTATTGTATGAAAAGGCTAAACATTTAAAGAACAAAAAACATAGCTCACAAAATTGGATTACACGTCAATTGAAAGATCCTTATGTTGAAAAGGCTAGGCAAGAAAATTATAGATGCCGTAGTGCTTTTAAACTTCTTGAAATAAATAACAAATTCAATATACTACAACCTGGCTTTCATGTAGTTGATTGTGGTGCAGCTCCTGGAAGTTGGACTCAAGTAGCCATTAAGTTAACTAATGCAGATGGAAAAAAAATTGATAAACTAGTAGGAAAAGTTATTGCAATTGATATTTTACCAGTTCATCATATTGAAGGAGCAACAATTTTAGGAAATTTAGACTTTACCACAGAAGAAGCCTATAAAATAATAAAAAATTGTTTACAACCAAAATTTCTTGATGTTGTATTGTCGGACATGGCCCCAAATGCTACGGGTATGAAAGATTTAGATCATGAAAATATCATTAAACTTGCTTATTCTGCATTTAAGTTTGCACTTTTAACTAGTACTTATGATGGATCATTAATTGTTAAAGTATGGGATGGAATTCGTTCACCTGGTTTGGAGAAGGATATAGGAAAATTTTATAAAAGTGTTAAAATAGTTAAACCCATGGCATCTAGATCTGAATCGTCAGAAAAATTTATTCTTGCACGTGGTTTTAAAGGGTTAAGACCACTACAGACTGTAAATGCTTAGATTCATTATTTATACATATTGTAAATATAATTATTTCTTAAACTACTCACATTGAACTTTTATTTATTCAAGGTTTTATTTTCTTTTAAATTATATTAAATCAATATATTATTGAGTTTAAATTAAAAATATTCTTATAAATTATTAATGTTGTAAAATTTTCAAGAAATGAAGCTTACATTTGAATGTAACATGCTATATTTTTCTTAGTTATTTGCTATATTATGTTTATCTTATGCTTATGTTTAATTTTAAAAAATAATTTACTCTAAATTCTATTGGTTCATATTTACTTAAGCAATGTATATATGTATGTATATATATGTAATATAATATTAATAATATTTTACTATTAGTATTGATATGGACAAGATGAAATTTCTCATTAATTATATATTAATTCATATTTATTACTTCTAGTTTTCAGGTGAAATCATTATTGAATCTAATGGTATTTTACTGTTGTTTATCAAATCTATAAGTCGTAATAAATAAGAAAATTATTCATCCATTCAAATTAAAAATATATAATGAAAGATTTACATAAGAAATATTTTTCGAGATAAGCATGAAATTTATGTAACAAATAAATTTTTAAACTATTTATAAGGTATAGCAAACAGAGTTTGCTACTCTTTTATAATTAAAATTTTTTATTATTTTAAAATGAATTATGCACTATAATAGTAATAAACCAATTCTATCATAAAAAAAAATTAAATGATATGTTACGTTGATTTTTAAAATAGAAAACAATTATTTTTAAATTTTTTATTTCAAGTATGTTTTTGTAAAAAATATGTAATCTTTAATCAAATTATCAAAATATTAGATTTTATATTAACACATACTGTCACTGATAATAGATCATGCAGTAATAGAAATAAACTATTTTAAAGGGTTTGTGAATTAGTTTTGAAACGCGGCAATCAATAAAAAAGCGAATTATAAAAAATTGTTCTTTTAAATTTAACGTATAAATTATGCTTTTTAATACTTATAGAAATAAAAATATAGTTCATGTATAAAATTAGTTAATTCTAACGTCTATTTTAATGTGATAATTTAAATTTTCTACGAATTTGCAGAAAGTAAAGTATTTTTTGCAAATATATGTGTGTGTGTGTGTGTGTGTGATAAAATTTTGTCCGTAACGAAATAAAAAATATTGATAATCATTATTGAGAATATTATTGTATATTGTACTGCTTTTAGTCGTCAAATACAACAGGAATGCTTTATAATTCACTTTAAATAGTAATTGCTTAAACAAGAATGAAAATCTAGTAAGTAGATTTATTGGTCGATATTTTAGCGACCAGACTATTATTATGTATACGCACAAAAAGTGAATAATACATTTATTTAATTATAAATTTAACATTTAAAATAAAAATTGTATAATGATTTGCATTAAGAAAAACAACGCACAATTACGCAATATACATCAATATGTATATATATATATATATATATATATATATATATATATATATTGCTATAAATAATACAATAATGTTTAATACAGTTACATTTAATACATCTTTATAATAGATTTAACACTTACATCGTTACGCTGTATATATACAATTTGCGTTTATACTTTTCTTTTATGGTTTACTATAAAAGTAATGAATATTTACACGAATTAACATTCATACGTTGAGACATAACACAACACATCGAGAAGAAAATGAATATAAAGAGATGCAGAGTACACACTACTGGCCGCAATGTCAATTATTAAATAATCTCATCTCTCGCTCGTGCGTGTGCGTGCATATACTGATTCGCCCCGCTCATTTTTCATTCAAGTCGGAATGTCCCAATTACGGACCATGCAAGGTCTTAATTACGAACTCCGGGCCAATTAATGGACCATTAACTGCGAATGTTGATCGATTGTGGAATACAGGAGTTTGCATAAATTTGTCGAGAAGAAGCAATAATAAGTTCTTCGTTCTGATACTATTCACGCGATTTTTCATCCGAATCAAACAAACAAATTATGTACAATTTTAAGTAAGTATCTGCTTTTTGGAAAAACATATTTATTTCTAACGTTTTTAAACACAATTTTCGAGTTATTAATTGAATGTTAATTGTAACGTGTACAAAAATAAAAAAAAAAAAAAAAAAAAAAAAAAAACTTGACCGTTGGGGACAATTGCATGGCCAATGATTAGCACAAATACATTAAATGTACATCAAAATATTAAATGCGATTTTCGGATTCAATTTTTGATTTTTTTTTGTTTTAAGGTCCAAGCGATAATTAAATTGATTCGCGTGTGCATCGTCGTCGTCATAAGTGATTCGCTTTCTCAAATGCCGTAAATCAATTGATTTCCCTTTGCTTAATTAATGGCTTTATTTATTGATTTATTTATTGATAAATTTTTTTTTTTTTTTTTTAGTCCAATCACTAAACAACAGATTATGCGTTACGCTTATAACAAAATGATTTCGTCGATGCCGATCGACTTTCATCCCTTTCTTTATCTTTATTTTTTTTTTTTATTCCTATTTCATTGAGTATCGTAATTAATATGCAAATGTAAAAAGCGCGTCGCCACGACATTTTAATAATACGTTTGACTAATCTCAAGTTGGTTTTCTTATATTTTACTTTGTAATATTATTTAGTATAATATTTCTATAATAATATACGTTTAATAGATAACAATGTTTTTTAACGCAAAAATGGGTAAGGAAAAAAACACATACGAGATATTTCGATTTATATAAAGAGTAACAATATTTCGATGATACCAGACAACAACGATATGACTTTTATTTATTAATAGTAAATGTTGATGATATATTGTATTATATATTACAATTCGGAAGAACGATCGTTCGCTTGCACATTGGTTTACGAATTTTAAAATACGTCGAGCGAAAAACGTCCTTTAGAAACACAAGCCTGAGTATTACAAATGTCCATGCTCAAGAAATTATTTTCTTTCTTTTCTCAATCGTTACGTTTTAAATGTTAATCGTGCGTGACTATGACGTCATAAACACATTACACAGTCGGTAAAACCCATCCACATGTTTCTAACGAATGTCATTTCCATGAAAAAAAATCTCTTTTGCGAATAATAGTCGTATCTATTTTATATTATTAAAGATTTTTATTAAAAAAATTTCACATCGATCAGTCACTTCATACAGTTCATCGTATAAATATTTTCGTTTACATTATGTACGCTGATTATAATTGATAATCAAGATTTTTATTAAGTTCCTTGTTCTTCTCTCTCTCTTTTTTTTTTTTAATTGCATCCTTTTTTGCATTCTCAGTGAGGACAATCTTATGAACAATTGAGACTGCGTACGTTACGAAAGGAAAAAGAAAATAATATGAAGAACTTTCCGAAGAAATAATTGAAAATAGTCTGGTACGAAAAATATTTTTTTAAATGTAACATTACATTCTTCATAGTGAGATGCATCACTTATTACTTTTTCGAGTTAATTTATTACAAAATGTATTTTCAAGTATGAATAATAATCGGTAATTTTTCTATCGTAAAACAAATTTATTGTGCAAATGCAGCTTAAAGTACTTTTTTTTTTCTAAAGGCGATAAGTGAAATATCACGGGTTGTTTTCTTTAAAGCGCGCAAACTATGATTTACACAATTGTGACAGTGGATAAAGCGGAATCGGCAAAATTTTGAGCAACGTATCGCTTAGGTTAGGCTTACATTTGTCAAAAACGGTAAGCAATCAACAATCGTAAATCCGCTAAATTATTGAAAATGAAGCGAATAATAATGATAATGAAACAGTCGAGATTTTTTCAGAGCTCGGTACTAGTTCTTGACAAAATGAACTAGAAAAGCAATTGTAGAGGATATGACTTCTATATTATAATGTGAAATTTCCATCGCAGAGCTGCGGCCACGAGTTTCCGGCAAAGATTAAGTTATCCCCTCCCCTCTGCCAGGTCACTCGTATCGCCCCCATCGTAGCGCTCAGACTTATGCAATCTCACATTACACATGTATTACAATAATGCATCAGCATTACTTGACAATGGCGTCTTTACACATAGACAACTTGGCTCACCAAGATGGATAAAATAATCGCAAATGGGAAAAGGTTAAAAAGAGCGGGAATCGCTAAGAGTCCCCGCGGAAGGAGATCTCTCTCTCTCTCTTTCTCTCTTTCTCTCTCGAGGAGCAGAGCTGTCTGTCGCGAGCTATGTCTCTGCCTCGTGCTCTCAGTGACAACGTGCGTGTGCGCGACCGACTTAGGTCGACTCTCTGCGCGTATTTAGGCGCAGGTGCACTTGGCTCTTGCGCAACCAAGCGCCTTTCCACTCTGGGAGATACTTTCCTCGCGCGTGCGAGCACCCGTTCTTTCTCCGTGAGCATGGCTTGAATAAATCATCGCCTTCGGAGCTCTAATCGCAGTGCGAGCGGCGACACGACTTTATGCCAGCCTTGAATGTACTGTCGAGGGAGTTAGCGAGAATCTATAGGGAGAGGGAGAGGGAGGGAGGGAGAGAGAGAGAGAGAGAGAGAGAGAGATAGTCGGCCCACTTCGTTCGAGATCTAGGGTTAAAAATTTAGCGTATAAGACAAATAGTTCAGGAGGCAGAGAATGAGTGAGTGACTGAAGGATCCCTCAGTCTCCCCCAAGAGGTATTTCCCGCGCTCCGTTAAGTACGACCATGAGGCTGCGAGAAAATTTAGCCTCTTCTTACTGTTCCAACTACGTGTTTCACTCTTACGAAAAACGTAGCTCTAGTCAGAATTCTAACTCTAGCGCGTAACAGAGTTCTTTACTATAGTAAAGAAATTTGTTGCATAATCGATATTTAGTAGATTTTCATTTTGTACAAGAGGTTTTTTAACAATTTTCTGAATGACGATAACAGTAACTTACTTTTAAATCAAAAATCAATATTATACTTTTCGGCGCAATGCAAACTAATTAGTTTTGGTATTTGTAAAAGACTTTCTTGCACAAACGAGTACGCCAATTGAGAGAGAGAGAGAGAGAGAGAGAGAGAGAGAGAGAGAGAGAGAAAAGATTGAAGATGGAAAAAGAGTAATAATAAATTGGCCTTAAATGAGAAAATAATATTATTTTATAGTATCGTCTTAAGAAGTAAATCGGCTATAAATTTAAAGTCAAGTAAGCTCGCAGTCTCATGGGCGCTCCTTCTTATACTTTGCTGGCCTCAACCCATGCGAATATCTTCATTGATAACGAGCCTGATGGAACGAGGTGGCGATCGAGTTATCGAATGCTTCCCTCGTCAAGCTTCCCTTCGCGCCGGGCGCGCAAAGATCGGAGAAACGCTTGTTTAATACGGCCTCGCATATGCTTATTTGGCACTGATCGACATTAAATCGCACATCCCGTCATTTTCGCATGAGGAGATTAATACGAATTGACGAGCTCGTGTATCTGGGCCTTAATCCCCGTGGGCCGAGTGGCCCAACTGCTGGGCCAGCAGCCTGTTGATGTCGTGGGACGACATTTCCTTATAATTACTGGTTTTCCGCGATGGCTGTGGGCTCGTCGTGGAGAACCTGCCGTTGGACCGCGGGCTGTTATCGGGACCCCCGATGGGCTCGTTGTGCGAGCCGTGACTCGTCGTAGGGTAGAAACTGAGATCCCTGACCAGCGGCATTCTCGCCCAGAATCTCAATAACATCGGCTTTTGCTTCTGCTCGCGCTGGCTCCCGCTACTGCTCGGACCCGATTGGATCTGCTGCTGTGACTGCTGATGCTGGCGGTCCATTCGCACCCCGGACGATGGTATCCGCCAATGAGTCGAGGAATGGGGGGACTTCTGACGGGTCGAGATGCTGCTTTTCGTGCTCGACGGCGAGCTACTCCCGTAGTCGTCTCTCGAATGATACGGCGAGAGCAGGTGGTCCTTGAAGTTATCCTGGTTGTGGATACTATTCACCTCGTCGGAAGGGAACCGGACGTAGTCCCGTGGTTGCGAGGACCTTTCGGAATCCGCCTCGGGGAATCGGACGAAGGAGTCCTCGCTGTTTTGACTAGGCATTCGTCTTAAATTCATAGTAACTGGCTTCGATGGCTCTGCCATTTGGTCTTTAAAATCTGACGGAATATTCCCTTCGTTCTTATAAAATATCGGCTCCCTGTTACTTATTATTGATTGTCGCTGATGCTTCTGATCCGACGGATCGTACCGGTGGATATTTATAACCGGAGTGTGCTCGGTGCGCGTCATTGCATCCTTAAATTCGTCGTATTTAAATGGAATTCCGGCTACTCTGGCAGGATGCAGCGGCCTTTTACCACTACCACTACCACCACCGCCACTACTACTACTACTGCTACTACTATTACTACTACTACTGCTGCCGCTATTGTTGTTGTTGCTGCTGCTGCTGCTGCTGCTGCTACTGGTACTACCGCCACTACTACTGCCGCTGCTACTGTATCCACCTATTATAGCCTGACTGCCTTCTGTCGAAAAAATACTTTTCGACTCCGTCGTCACGTCCTTCTCGGGCTCTAATTGCTCTTTAAAATCGTCACTAGTATCGAGCTCGGCCTTTCCAAAGCCGAAAGAAAACTGCGCGGAGCCTCTGCGTGTTCCCGTCTTAAAGAAATCTTCATGGTTCATCGATTGTTTCGTTGGGAAAATCGTCGTTTCCTCAACATTAGCCGCTGACGTAACTATCGTTGTAGGGATTTCAGTAGTTTCGGTGGCCATCGTATCGTCTTTCAGATAATCGGTTAATCCAATGTTTGCGGTACTCTCGGCAACATCGAACGAATTCTGAAGATTAAATGACGCGTAGGTCGGCATCGGCGTTGTCTCTATAAAAGCTGTTGACGTTGAGCCCTCTGGATAGACGGAGACAGCTGGGGTCGTCTTATATTGCCCATGATTGTCCTGTCGGATGACCTCTCGATTCTTATGCGATATCACCATCCCGGCCTCTCCGGCTTTCAAAAGTTCCTCTTCGCCTTCCTCGAAGTCGCCTTGATCGATTTCATCCGTCGTGTCGTCGTAGCTATCACGATCCTCGGATCCTTCTTCCGTTTGAGTCTCCTCGTCTATGTACGTGGTCTCGTCAGCTTCTGGCGCATCCTCCGTGTAGGTATTTTCTGTGCCTTTAATTGTACTGTCTATGACGTCAGTAGCGGTTTGCGTGACCAGGGGAGCGACGGTGTGGATTGTCGAGAGCGCTTCGGATCTCGTTTCGTCTTCCATCGAGGGGGTCGTTGGGTCAGTCGTTTCGATCTGCTCGGATTGTCGATCACTCGGCAACTGCTCGAATGCTGGCGACTTCGCTAATCCCGATTGAGTTGCCGCTGTAAATGGCGATCTCGACGGCGATACTAATAGCACAACCGTTGGCAACGAATCATCCGGTGGATTCAATCCAGCCCTATCCTTAGTAAATTGCTGCCTATTTGCGGTCACTTTCGTTTGATCGAAGATTTGCGATCTATTGAACGTCGGTCTTTGGCTTAGCGGTATTTTATAATCTAAAATACTTGAAAATTTATCGTTGAATTCGTCGCCGATCCCGTCGGTGACCGGCGCGTCATCGGCCTGCGTGCTTTCCTTCTTAGGAGCCGAAGGAGCCGGGCCACCAAGGAAAAAGCTCGTACTTCCTTGCCTCGCAGGACTGCTTTCTTCTTTCTGTGTGTTGTTCTCGACTTTATATACGAGCGCGGCTTCGCTTTCTTGGCCGCTCGTGTGCGTCTGCGTATTCGAGTGCGGCAATATCTTGACTGAAATCGGTCGACGATTTTCTCCCTGATTGTCCGCGTCGAAAAGTGGCTGCTGTGATTGCTCCGGGAGTGGCTGCACCGGCTGTGTCTCGGCTGGATTATTTTTCGTCGGCAATGATATCGGTATGTTGATTTGCAAGGGTCCAGTCACTTCGGCCGGCTTCTTCCGATTATTTCCCAATTTACCGTAAAGAGCGTTAAGACGCTTGAGGAAGAACTGCCTTTGTGCATCTTCGTCAATTTTAATCGGAGCGGGCTTGCAAACGCCCTTGCCGTCTGACGTGTAGCCGCTCGGGCATGAGATAAGCTCCGGGGCTATGAAGATGCTTTTAGGTGTGATCCTACGTAATATGTTGGCCGAGTCGAGTGAGGACTGCGCGCGACCCTTGTTTTCAACGAGGAGCCAGGCCTGCCAGGCGAGTTCGGAGGGCGAGCCGATTTCTTGGTCGAGGGTTTTTCGCGCCGACGACGAGGACGATGATAAGGAGAAGCTGCCAGTGCCAAAACTGTCGAATGTCGATTTACATGTTCCAGTCGAGAAGACGAGTGTGAAGATTGCCATGCAGAGCCGCCACGAAGTCAGGCTTCGCCTTTCGCCTTTCCCGAACCACGACATCCTTAATTACAAAGTTTTTTTCCCTTATACCCAGCGTATAGAAAAGTTTTCCCGTAGTCCTGAGGTCGAGTTACTCGCGTCACCTGCCCACTGGCGGAATATCTATCGCTGATGCCTGAAAAACAAATAAAAATAATCACTATCACTGCTTGTCATTCGAGCAAATAACGAAATTAATTTTTATAAATTACGTCCGATATAATAAACAACAGTTTTCCCCAAAACATTAATACATAGCATAAAATTAATTTTTATTAAGAATAGAATAGTGTATTTTTATAAAATTTCTTCAAATTTTCATTAGCTTTCACAGACAATAAATTTATTATTGAGAGATGTATTTAATATGTTTCTTAAGTGCTCATTATATTATAAAAGAATATAATATTTTTATTTTTATTTTTATTATTATTATTGTTGTTGTTGTTGTTGTTGTTGTTGTTTGTGTTGTTGTTATTATTCATGTTGTATTTCTTTTAAAACTGTGGCATAGAAGCTGAGGCCCAGGACAAATTTAAATAAAATCGAACTCAGTATATTATTCAATATACATACATAGAAAATTAGCGACATCTTGGTTGAAGATAATATGGCAATTTACGAGTCGTGGTATCACATACCATTTATAGAAAAATACATAAAATTGCGTCCTCGCAAGAAAATACGGTAGTAAAGAGGAAACCAGTCGTATATCAGCCGTACGAAGAATGCAACGCATACACTGGATGGCTATCGTATAAAAACAAGAAGAGGGATGCGAAGGGAAGGGGGAGAAAGTGCTGATCGGGAATATCACAAGCGAAACAGTGGCAAAGAAAGGAATACGAAATGAAAGGATGAAAAAAAAGGAATGACAGGTAGAGGGTATCAAAAAAAAGGGAAGTAAGATAAAAGAGGGGGGGGCGGGAGAATTATAGAATCAATCTTATATAAAGCATTCATTTACAGCTAATAAAGGAGAAGATCTTCTAGGTCTTCAATCGTGAAATATTAGTTTGTTTGCTTTCCATGATGTAGCACTAGACTAATATTACCTACCAAATCACAATTTATGCTCATCAAGGTAAGTATATAATTTTTTCCTGACCAAAAATTCTATATTATAATTATAAAAAGAATGATTTTTAAAAAAATTAAAAGAAAGGAATAGATAATTAAATAAATAATTTTTTTTGTTTTATTGTATTATTTAATTTTATTTTCTATACTATAGCTTATATTTATTAGTATTCTGTTGTAATTTGATTTTATTTACACTTGTCATTTCTTTCATGACAGTTGTGAAGGACTTACTGAGAATCCTTGTCTTTGTATAATGTAACTTGAATTTACTTAAATCCATACATATTATATGTACAAAAATAAAGCACACGCGAACGATATAAGATGACCCCACAGTAAAAGAAATTTAATTAAGCTCCTTGCTCAAGTAAATGTAGATTTCCATAAAACACTATTATATTACGCATTTATGCATTAAAAATTGCTCATATCGCGAGTGATGAAATATTGCGATCAACTGTAAGAATATAATCAGCTACGTGAATAATATTAAACGTACTTGTTACTGCATTGACAAGGTTAAAATAAAGTTGAAAATATTCTGATGAAAACTGTCCGAGTGGATGATAATTCCTATGAAATTCCTATGAAAGAGGCGACGTTAACGTAATATTCGAATACCACGGAGCAGGTGCCGACGACTTAAACGTACAAATTAGCCCGAAATGATCAATCAGCGCTCGATCGAGCCTCCGTCGATATTTCTATATTTGGACAACAAGGCCAAAGAATTGGATTATGTCCGGTGCCCTTGAGGACTAAGAGTTGGAGTAAATACAAAGGTCGGAGGGATAGGCGCCAAGAGGAATGTCTGGGCGTGCAACGTAATCGGGACTGATAAATTAGATGGAACCAGGATAGCGGAGTGCTGGCCGATTAATTTACAGAGAGCACAATTGGACACTGACAGTATCGCCAATTAACAGGTCATGTCTGACTTCTTCGAACCTTGACTCTCGCTCGTGGCTCCCCGTGTAAGAAGAGCAGCTCGGCCAGACGCCCGTGAAGAAAATAAAGGAACGGCCAAGGAAAGGAAATGTAAGGATATTGGTGAAAATAAGACCGTGGGTTTTTGCGATCGAGCTCAGGAGTGCCAGATCAGGCAGTTCCAACCTGCTCTCCCACTCCTCCTCCTTCTCTTCCTCATACTCCACCCCAACCGCCACGCTAACTCGCTCATGGCTGGACTTCGATCTCCGTCTGCCAGCAAGGATATTAAGCGCCTCTCCGTAGCTTAATCGACCGTATTAAAACATGTAATTTTAATTCATTTCATTTCATTTTCTTTTCTTTTCTTTTCTTTTCTTTTCTTTTCTTTTCTTTTATTTTATTTTATTTTTATTAAAGAAATACTCGTGGTCGTGATATGTAGACGGAGGGCCAGAGGCGAGGGAAGGATCAAGAGACTGCTTATCATTCGGCGAAGGGGAGAGTACGCAAAGACAGGTGATAATAAGGCAGAAGTATGGAAACGAGATCACTCTAGGTCTCTGTTGAGGACTTCCGGACGATTTTGACTCCCGCGATATAAGTCACCTGGCATTTATCAGTCTTACCATGCTTTGAAGCTATACCGAGAATATACGGAGCATACCGAGGCTTCACTACGCTTTAAACATTTTTGTCTAATAATTTCTAAATGCTGAGAACTCGAAAATCCAAGACTTATAAAACAATTGCTAGGTACTCACATTTATTAGCTACGCACTCAACGGCCGTAGAACAATGTACTTCTAATTATATTCTATCAGTGTATTCCACAGAATCTCTCTCTCTCTCTCTCTCTCTCACACACACACACATACACACACTATTATTTAGTTGTAAAAACTTGTTTACTTTATCCACGTATAATTACAATAAAATCCTTTTAATTTTCATGCATAAATAACGTGCACAAGTGGTATAACTCGATTAACTTCCTTACGATTCATAATAACTTGATTGAGTCTTTCACGACGAGTGCTCACTGTTTTAAAGAATATCAAAGTGAATTATTTTTATCTTCTGTTTTTCGAATTCACGTATGCCCATGCATATGTATAAGCATGTATGCGTACTCATAGCCGTTGATTTAAGGCCTGTTTCATTAAGTTCCATTATAGTTTCATTATTTATTGCCTGGCAAACAAACCATCAAAAAACGAATTCTTCAGATAAGTCGAGGAAAAAATATATGAATAACACCTTCTGGGGCACAAAAACGCTCTTTTAAAAAATAGATTTAATGTCTACGCTACTGTAGCAATAATAAATGTAGTAGTGGTACTATTAATATTACATTAACTAGGCAACAGTTTCTTCCACTTGTCGGCGTTTTACAAGCTTTGGCAAAGCTGGAATCGATCAATATTAAGGAAGCTGAAGAGGGAGTGATTAGTCATTGTGTCGGCGATTGGAATTAAGGATTGGCTGTCGCGAGGATGTCATAGAAATATGTAATAACAACGCGAAAATCCGATCGACCGGCGCTGCGAGCCTCCTGTAACTAACACGCGGAATACCAAGTTGACGCTTTATCTGCCGAAGCTTATCTGGTTTGCAGAAAACCGCAAGCTCAAGAATATATATATAGAATAAGGAGAGAGTAGAGAGAGAGAGAGAGAGAGAGAGAGAGAGAGAGAGAGAGAGAGAGAGAGAGATCAAACTAATGCAAATGAACGAGGCGAGTACTTTTTCTTTCCTTTTCCCGCTCTTGCTTGTCTCCTTATTCCCCTCCTCCTCCCCCTCCTCCTCTTCCTCCTCCTCCTCCACCTTCTTGTTCTTCTTATTTTAGCCTGCGAAGAAAAAGGCGATCCGCCGTTTAAGTCTAACGGTCTAACTTTTTTTTTTATACCGGATCTACCGCACTGCATTACACAATAGGTCGGGAGCGTGAGTCCATTTCGTTTACGAATTCAAGCAAAGTATGTATTACAATTAGATTCACTCGGAGCGATACTCATATTGCATTCTACGATGGCCATCAGGTATTTCTATTGCGAGACTGACAAACATTTCAGCATATCGTTACTGCACTCTCTTGGTCACTTTTGTCGATTATTCCCAATTCTGATTGCCTCAACTTTCACGCTGCATCCTCTTCTTTTCACTAATATACCAACTGCCACTGAAGCATTTAATCTTTGCACAATTCTAACAGATTATTTAAATGTTCCAGGTTTCCGATCAAATGAATTTCTCTATGAGACAGTGTTATGAAAATATACTTAAAATAGATACGATCTTAATAAAAATTAACATTAAATTATTGATCGATTATAAAAAATCGTTATTTTCTTCATCAATCGGATCTTCATATTTTTCCATTTAACAGAGTTTCTATCTTTCTCTGTTCTAAAATTACGAATAATATTTATATAATGAATAAAGACAACATTGAATTGAAAAATTTAATAAATTTTTCTTCTTTATATATTATACTGAAGTTTTGCGATCACAGCGATCGATAATGTCGATTAAAACTTGTAACACGTAATATGTAATTAATTTAATTGGTACATATTAAAATTTAATCTCTTCTAGCATAAATTGTATCCGTATCTTAATATTCTATGCTCATCACATTCTTTTGTCAAAAATAGACTATTACAATTAATACAATCGTATAAATTATTAAATAAAAATGAATTCACACGTATTCGTAATTCGTATCTTTCTAAGATTCTTCTTTTATTCGAATGAGAGATAATTTTATATAATTTTATAATTTTTTTATACATGATAATTAAGAATGATACATTAATATGCTTTAGCTGTTGCGAAAAATTAAAGCGATTAGCAGGGCAAGAAGAAATGTTATCACGATAATCGCGTATCCCCATCGAATATTTAATTTTTACATTCTTTCCTACATTCAAAGCAATTTTAAAAAATTTTCATTGATCCGAATGATGGAACCATAAAGTTCGACGGACCTTCGTAGCATCGCTCAGTTTCTTCTATATGTTTTTGATATTCATTCCATCTTAATGTCGAAATAAAAAAAAAAAAGCATTAATATACAATTAGAAATTGCATTGAAGCCGACATTTAAGTCGATTCTTTCTTATGTATATCATAACCAATTAGCAGTTTTTCCTCTCGGCTAATAGGCTTGTCCAGTATTTTTTTAAATCAAAATAAAAATTGCCTAAAATTATCATATTACTAAGTTAATTATTTTAAATGCAATATATAATTCTTTTTTAAGTATTTGGAACTAATCTAATGATCAGAGGTTATTAAATAGTCTGAACGTGCAGTGGCATTGCGCATGAGAAAATTGGTTCTGATTGCACGTGTTGTAGGGATTTATAATACTGTGTTTTTGTAGTAATATTAAATATATTTAATATGCAGTTTACTGTGCTATATAGTCTCTTATATATATAGGGAGAGAGAGGGAGGGAGGGAGAGGGAGAGAGAGAGAGAGAGAGAGAGCGAACGCATATACATGCGTCAATACAATATGCAACTGTTTGTTACTGTAAATATCTGTGTAGTGCTATAAAGTTGAAATAAAATATGAAAATATGTCAATAAATCATTAATTTGTTTTTCTCTTAAGCGACTCACTTTCTTAATGAGAGAAACTGGAGTAAAAAAATTTATATGAAAAAATATGCCTCGACGATTGGTGATAATTTAGTAGTCATTTATACAGCAATAGGCTTAATAACTTAACGCGAATGCGTTATTGAACTGATTTTAAAGATGAAAAGGGTGACTGTAGTCCTGAAAGTATAAATTATTAAAAATCGATTAACTATTGAACTCTAATAATGTTATTATTATAATTATAATAATAGTAACGTTTAAGATGCAGGATTACCGCGAGAAAGTCGAACACATAATACGCTGGCGTGATTAAGCAAATAATTTTCTAAAACGTCCAGTGGGGAAATATTTTATTCTTTAATAATTTTAAATTAAATTAATTGCTATTCTTAGCCTACTTTCTATAAAAACAAAACAAAAAACGACAAAAAAAAAAAAGAAGTAATTACTAGGTTTTAAAAAGTCCTTGCAGGTGAGATTCACCTTACTTTCCACGGTAAGCATAGCTTACTTTACATCTGCAGAGTTTTTATTTTTAATTCAACTTACTAAAGTCATGGGAAATATTTTATATTTACTTTCTCTTGATTTACTTTAAAAGCTCCTTTTAAGATTTTCTTAAGAAAATTGGCATTAGTCATGAATTTAGGAAAATCTTTATAAAAAAACAACTTATTGAAATTGACTTTAGACGAGTACACCTACATGTATACAGAAAATAGGTTAAAGTTTCTATAAGTGTATAGTGGACAGGAATTTTAGAGGATTGACAAAAGATTTAATTTCGAATGTAATTGGGGGAATGGGGTATGTAACGTAAATTATTTCTACAGAAAAATCGCGAAAGGAAATCAGTTTTTAATAAGCGATGGTAAAAGATAGGTAAAGAATATACTTCTGAAGATGTGTAACAGTTGAATTTTGGTAATAGTTTTTTTTAAGAGATTAACGAATAAAGGGAATGCGAAGGCTGAATATATTATAAACGAAATATTTATATAATGATATTAAGAGATACGTGCTTCCGTGTCTACTTCGAAGTGGTTCGAATAGTCGAGAAAAGCTCAGAAAAGGGGAACATGACGGATGGCCCTCTGGAAGTGCATGGGAACGTCGGGCCACGCTCGGCAAGTACTCTCAGCCAAGGAAGGAGCCGAACATGGCGCACCTTTGACCATGAGCTCACCTCGGGGTTCGCGAACACGTTTACCGGCCCCTGGGAGAACGTCAACGAGCTCCTCTCCTCCTTCAACCCCTCCAACCCGTCGGCCCATCCCTGTCGGCCTTTACCTCGCGGATGCTGGTCACGCGTTTCGCACGTTTGTCGCTTCGTGCGCTTGCAGCTCGAGTCTTCAGGACTGAAGACTACGGAGATTCGCTGCTCAATTTGCTACAAAACTTTCTACCGGTGATTTCGAGCACTGCGAGTCGCGGCTTATGCCAAAGAATGACTAGCCATTTCACGTTAAGCTACTTAAAGGGTAATACTAATGCGGGCCAACGGATCGGAGATTTCGTTTATTCTCGAGGAAGTAAAGGCGGCCGGGGACTTCTAGTCCTCGTACCTTCTACCTCACCGATTGATTGTGTACATCCATTCACCTTCGATCGCCTATTGCTTTTCGAGTTATCGGTAGGTCACTGGGAACTCTTTATGTTCGATATTGCAAGGAATTTCAATATGCAGTCCGTAGTTGCGATGCATAAGGAGTACTGATTCTTTGCTAAATAATAGCAGAGATGCGTCATCCATCCTCAAGGCAACTATAATTTTCAATTGCACGTTTTGAAACTACTGGACTGTCTTGTAATTAGGCTTTGTACTTCTTCGCTTTATGCTTCTGTCGAACATATATAACAAACAAATCACCCACGTGTAGCCACGTGTAAATACATGCCCTTCATAAAGAAATTGATTCTTTAAATTCATTGAAATAAGTATATTCGCATTAAAGGCAGGCAGTTCATTCGCAATGAATAAACAATAAATAAATAAATGAATATAATAACAATTTCCTTGGTCTATTTAGTTTATGTACAAAGTTTAATGATACTTTTCTTTTAGTTTTTATTACAAGCACGTACTTAAGTTTAACTTTAAAGGCTTATCTTTAAAACAAAGTTATTATTTCATACGGATAATTTCATCAGTTGTAATAAATTCTTCTACTGTAAGCCGTCTTGTCACATGTTAACGAACAAATAGTAGATTAAATCTACTAAATATGAACAGGCCTGATTACTTTATAATACAGCTTAAGCAATTTTACTTTTTAATTGTACAATAACGCGCAGACGAGCAGAGAATCTTGTTTATCTATGGCTTTCGAAAACAAATGAAAATGAAATAAAAATAAGTATCATTATTTTATCAGTAATATCTATCACATCTTCAGTTTATTAAATGTTTTTTACTTTCATGAGAACAGATTTTGAACAGAATACAACGTCGTATTACGTCTGGATCCTCTTGCTTAATGCTTTTAAATTAAAAGAATGCATTATGAAAATGGGTCACACTTACATGTAAATCTTAGTATAAAATTTTAAAGTATAAACCTCGTCCCGTTATATTATCAAAATCATATATCTTCAATCTTTATCTTCCATTAGCATGTGAGGGATTTTTTTTTATAGATTTGACAATGTTGATTTTAAGGCTTGCTTAAAACGGTCGCCGTTTGAGCTAACAAGAATACATGATCAATTACTAAACGATTTATAATATTTTTCACCGTTTGATATATTTATACCTATTGTAATGTTTACTCAATTAGAATATTATACCATCCGATTTCTTCAAACTATTTTTTCATTCTATAATAAATTGATAATAAATCTTTTTTTTTTCAACTTTTAAGCACGTTATCTAAATTTTAGATATTTAAAATAATTTACTATTGATTTTTAAGCATCTGTATGAGACAAAATACTAAAACCGATATTTCTCTTACAAGCTTAATATATTTGCTAAAAAGTTATTATATTGCTTATAATTGAAAATTTATTTAGGCGTCATTCCCTTACATTTATAATTGTAATGATATCTTCCAATATAATTTAATTCACGATATTAGTCAAAAGGCTAAAAATTATATATACAAAAATGTGAATAATAGATAAAAAAGATTGTACTCTAATATTTAAGACCGTATATCACAAATTATTACTATTTTAGGTTATGAATTATTTATTAATTGATAAACTAAATGTATATTATAAAATCCTTTAAAAATATGACAGCATATAGACACTATATATATATATATATATCGATCTTGAGCCAAGGTAAAACGAAACTTAACACCAAGAATAAATGACAAATTTATTTCTGAAATTAAGATAAGAGGAAGGGCGAAAGATATGGAATGGGAAAGAGGGTAATAAAAAGAAGTACGCGTAATAATTCGATAACGTGGGATGTACCGTAACAATAGTAAAAAGGCAAGCAGAAAATACATTTGTTTCTAAGAAATGATGGAAAGAATGCCTATGAAATTCTCACTTTCAAGTAAAATCATAAAACGCATTTCACGTCAATTTGGTTCATAGGCTATATTTTATAATGGTAATTGTTATTCGTTATATGTTTCTTTTTCATACCGCAATAAAAGCATTGGACTTGTAATTATTGTTAAAATAAGAGATTCTATTATAACAATTATTTATACAAAGAGCATATAGTTACAACATTTGTTGTATATCAACAAACATTGTCACCTACTTATTGATTTTAATTTAGTAATCCACTTGTTATTTTAACACCAGTGAAACGTGCAATAAAATTTCCGGTCATAATTTATTATAATATCAATTTTAAAAATTTTGACAATAAATCTGTTACATGCTTTTTTTTATAAATAATTTAATAGATTATTTCTTATTAATATATTAATATAATTTAATAGATCTTAGATTTTTACATTGATACATTAAAACACATAGATTTAGATATTATTAACTTTATCAGCAAGGGGCGTCGAGGACAGGGAAGCTATTAAATTCAAAAGCTAATTTAGGAGCACACGCATCAGATAAATAAAACGTTGAAGGTTTTTTTAGAAATACAAAAATAATGCGTATAAAAAACGCTTAAAAATATTTAGACGTCTAAGTCAATATTAAAGTGTGTCTCTGAAGTATTTGTAATTAATTATTCTCCAGTATTATACTAAATCAAATTGACCTACTTAATGTAATATTGAATACGAAAATCCGTAGTTATAAAAGTTATTAATATAGGAGAAATCTTCTTCTAACCAGTTTTCTACATGAGAATTAAAAATTAAAATTAACTAAAGCCATTTTGCAACGATCGTCTCAAGATTAATGATTGACCATTGCTTTTTATTCACGCAATAATAATAAAATTACGAAATGACAGGATCTATAAAAAGGATCTCATTGAAGTTGTGCAATGCGTTTGAAATAAACAAGAGAGACGTATCACTGTTATTAACATTTATTAAAGTTTCGAAAAATTCATGTCGTTCTTTCTGATGAAGCGGGAGCGAAGCGTGGAAGCCTCTTGATATTTTTATCTCGTAGGAACGATATGAATGGCACTTTTTTTATTACTTTCGCAGTAATCAGTCTATCCCATTATTTCGGAGAGATGAAACTTTTGAGAGAGGGAGAAAGAGAGAGGGAGAAAGAGAGAGACAGATAGAGAGAGAGAGAGAGAGAGAGAGGATCTATTCATAATGAAGGATGATTAGAGTGGAACTAGGAATCCGAATGAGTCGGCTGAAGCATCTCGTGAGTAGTTTTAGTAGCTTGAAGAACGACGGAGGAGAGAGAGAGAGAGAGAGAGAGAGAGAGAGAGAGAGAGAGAATAAAGCGAATGACTACAATCGTAGCGGAACATCTTCGGCCGGAGGGAAGAAAAGTCTCATAGTAGCGACTAAGCTCCGGGTTAAAAAGTAGTCGTCAAGTTGGACGGAGGCCAAGGAGGTGGAGAACGCACGTATAAAAGTGGAAAATCCTGGCCGTCGACAAGAGTCGGCGTCTCGACGGGCGTCCGCGTCGCCGTGGAGTCGTCGTCAACCGCGGCCTCACCGGGAAGACTTAAGCTGGTATCGTTGGATTCATCATTCGTGAAGTAGTTCAGTCGCATGGGGAGGGGGGGAGGAAAGGATTGAGGCGATTTATGGGATTTATGGGTTATTGGGGATAAGAGCGGTCAAAAGGCTGCGACAGAAGTTGTCTATTTTACCGATCGAGCGGAGGATGGAGTTTCCTCGCTACGGGAGTATCGAGCTTAGCTCGGCTTTTCTCGACTTTCCCGAACTTTGCCAACTATTTAAGATGCCTGCACTTCGGAGCCGCTTGAGATTTGGCAATCTAAAAGAAAGATTAGCGCGGCTTGAGACCATTAGCCCACGCCTACCAACGTCAGTCTATTTCTACGAGAATCTCTTCTAAGCGCGATCAAAGATTTTAACGAACTCGTGGATTAATACAGTGGGGACTCTGGATCGCGGGGGGATTCTTTGAATGCTGTTTTAAGAAAAATTATACGTTGCAAGAGCTTTTATGTACCGATTTACAAAAGTGGCGGTAATCGTTATTATTTCCCTATGAAATGCTCGATTTCCGGTAGACTCCATATTGGGAAGATTCACGAGTCCTCAAAGGCTAAAGGTCGAGCAATAGAGCGAAACGAATAGACGCTGATCCACGCGCACACAGCGTTAAATCATTGTGAGAAAAGGTGTTCGCAAAACTAATGGCTCCGGACGATGGGATGGGAGCGCAGACAAACTTTTCCTCTCGAGCGCCTATTATTTCTCCATTTGAACCTCGATACTCATACCTCGTCCTTGTGTATCCTTGGCGTGGCCGTCTAGCCGTATTTAGGAGTTCGCGTGGAGCTCGAGCTTCACGGAAGGCGTTTTCCGGAGGCTCTACCGAAGGGCCGATACACCTTTGCGAGTTTTATATTCTAGATAATTAGTATTTTTAATGCGATTGGTCGGGCGATTTTTTTTTTTTTTAACTTTTTCCATTTTTCTATTCGCTATCGATGAAAAAGAAGAAAATTATTTTTTTATTTTTCAGCCGCTTGATTGACGCCGTGGATATGGAATTAACAAATAATTTTATATAGATTATCGTTTAGAACTGTAAGCTATTCTCTTAGCTGATCTAAGCTATTCGGTTTCACTCGACAAATGTAAATAATGTAAATAATGTACTAAGAATATCAAATTTAATCGCCTTCACTGTAATACCGATCATTACTCTATTCAAGTGGAAATGATAAAATATATTTTCAATGAAATTTATAGTCTAGTTGACTTGACGGTGCGCAATTTTTTTATAATTTCATACTCGAGCTAATGTCCGTAATTCGGCACGCAACAATGCAACGTACTTACTGTATTGCACTAATTTTCATAATTTACAATCAAGATATACGATAAACAATATTATAGTTCAAATACCTTTTCGTCCCTGTATTTTTCTAGCAAGGATAAAATTCAATAATACGGGTGTAGCAGATAATGCTTTCATGGCACTAGATAAAAATGCTTGCCTGCACTCGTGACTCGACACACAAATTCTTGTCACGTGCATTTTTATCGCTCGTGTTTCATTGTCGATTATTTTTGTATCTTTCACTTTCTTGTCGTCCTTTCCACTTCTTTCGCATATTGCGATCTCTGAAATACCGTTTTTGAAAGAAAACACGTTCTCCGCGTACGGGTAGAATGTACATCGATTAAAACGGTAAATTTCGTTGATTTGTAATTACACGAGTTGGCAAACAATACAGTGAAACGCGGAATTCTGGCACGGGGTAGGTGGTGGGGGGTTTTGGTTTGAGGGACGGAGGTATTCTTATGTATACGTATGCCGGGGTGTGTATTGTGGGCGTCGGGCGATGTCAGGGCAAACATTACATTAATTTCCCATTATTGTTCTTTCTTCGGCGTAAAGCCGAGCGTTTACCATTATCGTGTCATTTCCTCGCTCGCGAGCACAGAGAGAGAGAGAGAGAGAGAGGGAGAGAGGGAGAGAGAACGATAATACAGCGTGAGCGAGAAGATTAAATTAAAAATAAACAATGGCGAATGATATAAGACGGGCCATTAAAGCCGAATCGACGCCACCAGGAGCGAGGTTCTTAAAGCGGGGGCACTAATCCAATAATTTTATATTCACCTACGCTCAACCGATAGTCCGGCGATCCTCAAGACAAACAATATCATTCTTCCTCCTCGGCGCGGGTCAACGGCCAGGAGTCGGCAAACTCCGGCGCAATAGCCTGAAATCCCGGACCGTGCTCGAGCCTCCTTCCTTAAACCATTCCCCCCTGCCCCGCTTCCGCCCTCCTCGTCCAAATAGCGGACACCGTTGTCGCGAAATCCCCAAGTGCAAAGAGGCAGGGGCGAGAGGCAGGGGGGAGGGCACGCTGTTCTGCTGCTCGCCGATCGCCACCGAGCGACGATTTCGGATAAAGGAGAATCGAGCGTTGACGCCGCGCTCTACGTAATTCGGCGACTGTTCTAAGTCACGAGTGCTGAATACGAACTTTAGTCGTGCGGACTTAATTGGGCGCGGTGTGGTGGAACTAGAGGAGACGCGAAGACGATGACGTCCGTTTGCGAGCTGCTCCTCGCCGAGAGATACGACTCCAGCCAGCTATTGAGCGAAGACCTCTTACGACGTTAACGTGCTCAATGTTCGCGGCTTTACGAGCCACTCGAAACGACCCGAAACCACCCGAGCCTCACATGAGCTTATATCACAAACTAATCGTCCGGCTTTATCTGGGGCCCGGAACGTTTTTGTAATCCAGCCTCTGAATCTGACCCCAGTTCCTCGGAATCGTCGTCACGCTCTTTCGTACCTGTAATCGATTTCACGGCCACTTTTGTTTAAAAAGCTAAAAGCCTCGATAGCTCCGGGCTTCCTAGACTCCCGCGTGCTCCTTCCTCCGAAAGCTCTATTATTTTTCGCCTTTCTGATCTTGGGAGGAGCGTTAGCATCTAGCAACTAATCACATATGAAATACTCGGCAAATTAATTACTGGCGTTAATGCTAAGATGGCTCGTCTCGTCATTATCTTCATCAGGGTTAATTGGCCTAAGGATTATTAAACCACTTTGCAATAAAATTAAAAGACAATTAAATCATTTTTGCATTTTAGCATTTTTTCATTTTTTCATTTTTTCATTTTTTCATGCACGTTGTAATGACGAGCTTTGCAGCTCAGCAATTCTTACGCTGCCGAGTAAAATTAAATTAATACGTTCAAGACGAGGCTCGACCTTCAGAGGAAGAAAAACATGTAACAACGTAATAATGGCATTATAACGTCGTAATGATGACACTGTTTCCAGTGTCGGTCACTTGCGCAAACATCCCCTTCGTGCTAAAAGAGAGTACCGAACGATCGCCCTCCCCCATCCCTCCCCCTAATTATCGCAACAATTACATCATAACATTCGATAAACATAATAAACGTCCGCTGATCTGTTTTTTGTTGAAAAACTTGCGTTAATCACGGCGAGTGCACGCGCGTCAGAGAAAAAGCTCGAGGGTGAAAAGGCGCATTGACCACGCACGTCTCGTCTGGGGTTCATAAAATAAATATAGCCTTGCCCTGATACTAATGCTACTACTATTATAACTACTGGTACTTGTGACTCAAAACGTATCCCAAGAGAGTGAATTTTTTATGGTCTTCGCTTTTTCAAGCTCCGTTGCCCCTATGGAATGTGCGCGGTTCGAGCGGCCCGATGAGAGCTGCCCAGAAAACGGATATTACGAGCCCTTTTTCTTTTTTCTCTTCGCATGCGCATTAATCTTACAAGGTTTTTCAAAATATAATTTTATACCTTCAGTAATACTATTTTCATTAATACTGGGGCCGAACACTGACAGTACGGCGTTTCGTTTAATCAAGAACAACAGTGAAGTTCAGGTATGCATCGTGCCATGCATCACGGGACAGGATGTTAGAAATAAAATTAACAACCTTTTTCATAAGCATGTGATTGAATATGTCGCTAAAGTTTAATGCGCGATTGCGCGACCTCCGAACTAATAAAATACAATAGCTTCGAAAGATTCTTCGAATTTTAATTAAAGTTGCGCGATATTATGAACGGCCTCCTTTATCACGTTCAAACCATTCTATTGATTATCCTATTGCACGATTGTGGAAAATGAAAATTTTATGCTTTCGTAACTATAATTTGAAATCACTGATAAAACTATAATAAATAAAATTTTTACAAACATTACAGCAGCCTCGGACGATTTAAGGATTATGAGATCAAATTCCTCCGCTAAGATGCAAGTAATGGATAATAAAATACTATTTCGAAAGCACCATGAAAATTCGTTTTCAAAGAATGAGATTATCTTTGTTTGCGTATAAATTCATGATAAATTTACATCGTTTAAAGCATTATTCACTTTGTTGAATTGCAAATTCAGTGCTTTAAATTTTATACCGGAATGATGGCTTGCAAATAACTAACGGTTTAGAAAGTTTGTACTTTGCATTCCTATTTTTATTATTCTAACTGGTAAAAGTTCGTTACTATGAATAAAAAATTTATCTCAACTTATAAAATACCCTCTCGCATTTTTATATTATTCATTATGAAGTTTATTAATTAATCTACGTTACGAGAAAAAAGACTTTTCAAATAGTTGGTCAAATTTTTAATTACAATTACAATTTTAATACAAAGAAAAACAAAAAAAAAAAAAAAAAATTGTTCTTAAGGAGAGAAATTGTTTCTTGAAAATTATGTGGCTCTTTAATAGGTTTAAATTTGGCCCTCTTTCAATAATAATAAGCAATAATTTTTCTTTCATTCTTTCTTTCTTACTTGAATATGATAATTCGAAATTCTCGAAAACTTATTGAAAGCACTTTCTTCGTGTTTTCAATGCGATACTTAAAATAATAACTAATGGCCTTTTCAATTTCACATCGTTGATGCTAATTTTATTCTATTGAAATGAACAATTTTGTTCATCATCTTTAAAGTTTCTATTCCCTAGAGAAAAGTCTATTTATCCTAATTGGAAAAAGTAAAACTCGTACAAATATTGTATTTTATGAGCAAAAAAGGTAAGTGAGGGAGAGATTTTAATGTGTAAGAATTACAATTGGGTTATGAAAGACTTAAGTTCAAAAATACTTTGTATATGTACTCGAATGCAAAACAAAATTATAAAACTGCTAATTGTAAAATACACATTGTATAAATATATTATTGCAAAGAAGATTAAATATATATTTAAGTTAAGCACACTGATTATACTTAATACGTAAATAAAATCGGCGAACCTTTTCCAAACTTTTAAAAATGCTAAGAAAAACGTAGCATCTGAATGAAGATTTAAATCTTCCTTGATAGTAGAGCGAATAAATGATAAATAAAGTAAACTGTTGTGAATTTTGAAAATATACGTTCAGAATACAGAACGTTATCAAGAATGCCGAAGCTGCTGACTTTGTAACTCGATAATCATTGACGCAACGCACAAAAAATGGCACAATAAACGGTAAGAAAAAAATTGAATAGGCGTTAATTAGCTATTAACTTGCCATTGATTGACGTTAATATTAAGCGTAAAATAATGGATTGCTACGGAGCACGTAAAGCTTTATTTCGTAATTTGAATGTTTTTTATTTGTGGTCAACAAAACTTACAGAGTCAAAACGTCGATGATCTCTGCCCAAATATTTCGAAAGGGAGATTTAAGAATTTGCAATGGACGAGTAGCACTGTCCCGCGAAGGACCGTAAAGTATATCTCTCTCTGTCTCTCTTCTCTGTCACTCGGTCGCTTACTCGGTCGCTTACTCGCTCGCTCGGTGGCGCGGGTGCGTGCACGCAACCGGCGATCTCGTATTAAACGGAAATGCCGAACTTACGTAGGCCGACTTTTGCTGCGGAATAGAATTGACGCCGTACATTCGGAACAATTATCGCTCGGTGTTTTCTGCTGACTATCTTCGCGAGAGATGAGCCAACCGCTATATAGCCTCTCTAGTCTAGATAATACAATAACGAGAGACAGAGAGAGAGAGAGAGAGAGAGAGAGAGAGAGAGAGAGAGAGAGAGAGAGAGAGAGAGAGAGAGAGGGAGGGAGAGAGGGAGAGAGGAGAGAGAGAGAGAGAGAGAGCTCGTTTCGCGACAAAAATAACACAGATTTCGATGAAGAACAGTGTTTTGTCTTCATTGATTGTTCATCTCTCCTTCTCTCGGCAGCTTCTATTTCCCCCCCCCCATTCCTTTTCTCTCCAATTCTTCTTTTACCCTTTAGCCTCACGGTTCGTCTACACGAAATCCCCCTCACCTCGCCCGTCCCCCGCCGAGCTTGCCCTGTCGGATATCTTACACGGAGCTCTTTCACAGAGATCAATTATTCAATGAGATTTTTTTCCCCTGTCCATAGACGTTTCTGATTATATTTGGCAATTGCGCTTGGCCGTGACTCGCGCACCAAGGAGGATAAGAACGAAAGAAATTCAAGATGAATTGCATTTCATGCACTAGAATGACGATAATTTTATCTTTTTCACGATTACGTTATTAAAGATTATTCGATAAGATTTATCGAATCACTTGAATGTTGCCTCGCGGCTTGCGTTACACGGAGCTTAATTATTATGATTGAGCCGAGCAACTCGGCCCTCCTGAATTTCTCAGTGTATTTTCATAGAGTAACATCCGGTAAGAGCAACATCCCCGTTCCGAATAGGCGGATACGATCAAATGAAAGTATATCGACTCGGACAATGAAAGATCTGTCACTTGAGCCCAACCCAATCAATTTGTAGAAAGCATACTTTATAATATATTAGCCCATCAGGGTTTTGTAAAGCTTAAGTATTATTTGCAGTAGACATAAAAATGTCTCTACTTAAAAGGAGGTATAATAATATATATTGCCGCTTTAGCGGCTTTATTATATATATTCGAGGAACATTTTAATGGTCGAGGCATTGGGTACTCGGCAAGTGAGAAAGCGAGCCTTCCAGATAGTATTTAAAGACATGGCGGAGAAAATTTCGTATTGCTGAATCGACATTGTCATTAGCAGTTAACGGACTTTCATCTCCATAAAATTTTGTACGTCCGATCGAAAAGTTTTTAACGCGAAAGCAAATTTCATTTAACTACGCATCGCTAAATCCATTCTCCCGTGCATTCTTAATTGAAATCGGATTGCGTTTTTTCAATCACATTGCTTTTCCGCGCGATTCGAAAAAATTACAATAACTCGGTGATGGCTTGGTTCCCGGCCTCCAAGTGTTTCAAGAACGGAAGCCCGCGAAGCTCAGGGGTTCGGTAGTCGGTAGTGGGAATGAGAGCGAGAAGAAGCTCCCTCGTACAGGCTTTTTTCGCATCTTCTTGTAAATGTGCTAGATGTGAACCTCGGCACGGCAGTGCTTCCTCGTTTCCTTGTCGGAGCCGCTCTGCACGCGGAAGGAGTCGCCTGTGCTTACAAATGCCACCTAAGTACGATTCAATCACCTTTCTCGCCAATATTAGTTAAAGAAACAGGTTCTTTATCCGATCGACATTTTATTCTGTCTTGCCGGATACTCTCTCACAAAAAGCTTCTTTATATCTGTTTTATTAGTCGATTAATTATTAATAGGATTTATATGCGCGAGAGTAGCTGGAGACGCTGGGCTGCGTTATTTATTATATTTGCATTTCATTTGGATGTACGAAGGCGACGATGAAGGCGATAATAAAGAATACAGATATTTTCAGTTTTTCGTCTCGTGAAAACCTAGCGGTTTCGTAAAAATGCGTAAAAGTTGTATTATAAATATGAAGAAGAAAAGTGTGTGCCTTAGCGGTGAGATGTATCTCGGCGAGTTAAATATAAACTTCAATGAGCTTCCATCTTGCTTAGGTATAATTTATGCCCCGAGAGATATCTTCAGCGATTTATCGGGTCTTATCGTAGGCGAATAATCATTAATCGCGGTCGCTCGGTATAAAGTGAGCTAGCTATTTATTTATTTATTTATTTATCTATTTCACGGGGTGGAGGATTAGTAACGGGGAGGGGGAGGAGGGGGAGGAGGTTATAGAGCAGGAAACATTGTATAATGGGAATGGCGGGGGTGGCGCGAGGGAAGAGGCAGGCAAGGGATGACGGCTCGGGTCTATTGAAGGGAGAAGAGAAAAAATGTCGAGCGTGAGCGGCGATCGAAAGCGGCGGGACGAAGAAACGAGTCCGAGATACCTAATGAACTTATCGGCGAGGCCTTGACCTAAAGAAGACGAAAGAGCGCCCGTAATTGGCCAACAGAAGCGACAGTCGCGGTGTGCATCGCGTGCCAATCGAAAATCCTCGCGCAGCGATAAGACCTCGGGCGTATGCGAATGCTCGGAGTCGGCTGAACGCTGTCGGTGCGAATACTGTGGCGGCTTCTTCTTCTTGCCTCTAGAGGACGAGGATCGCAGAGCGGAAGAGACGCGGGTCCGCTAGAAAAGGAAGTTGGCCCCGGTGTCGTCCCGGTGTCGTCCCGGTGTCGCTTTTTAACAGAGCCTGTAGCCACACGTACGTCCATGCGCTTATACGTGCATACGTGTGCGCGTGCGACTAGATAAGTGTGCGTGCGCGCTAGAGAAGCGGCGCCAGAGCATCTTTTCTCGGAGGTTAATTGACCGCATCGGGAGCCGAGCATCGTGACACACTTTGGGTTCGCGCGAGTCTCGAGAGCGAGCCGTGGCGGAGGTGCCGTGAGATGATTAATGCCGCCGCCACCGCCGCTGCCGAGGAAAAAGACCCCCGTTTGCGCTCGTTGGCTGAATAAATGGACCGGCTGCCCGTGTAGATTGATAAGGCCAATGGCGAGGGAGCCCGTTATTCGCCCTTTAATATTATTTGCAACTCTCGGTTAGTTCCTCCACTTCGACACCGCCGCTCCTAAGCCAGAGCTTTTTTTTTTTTTTTTTTTTTTTTTTTTTTTTTTTTTTAATTTAAGAGGCCATAATATTATTGCCTAATTTGAAGCCGACTTTCTCAAACCTTATTTTATTAACCAGCGGTCCAACAAACGGCCGTGAACTCGTAACTTCATATCGCTTCCGAGTTCAATGTCGCTGATTTTTATGCCGCCTCTCCCCCACCACGTGTCACGTCCCCACCCCCTCTCTCTCTCTATCTCATCCACCTCCTCCTCCTCCTCCTCCTCCTCGCCGTTTACTTTACGTTGGCTAACATTAATCCACCGCCGCCGTTCATTTTCACCTACTTCTTCCCCTACTTTTGCCCCCTTTATTGAGCAACTTTTTCTGAATCGCGGATTTTCTCAGCCTCTCTCGCTCTTCCAACTCACGCCGCTCGAGTCCGAATACTCGGAATATTATTTATATTCGGTTACACCTTCTTGGTGTCGCGATCTCAAATAATAATAATAATAATAATAATAATAATAATAATAATAATAATAATAATAATAATAATAATAATAATAATAATAATAATAATAATAATAATAATAATAATAATAATAATAATAATAATAATAATAATAATAATAATAATAATAACAGTACGTATCGTTGGCAGTCAAATGTGGCACGAACGAGACCTACAAGCATAACCTTAAAATTTTTTAACCTTACAATTCATTTATGTTGTTATCGTTGTAAGGGACAGCCCCTTCTTTCTCAACATTATTCGGCTATTTTTAATATTATTATTCAGCTACGACTAGCATTAGATACTAAAATATCGATTATTTAAATTTAAATCACATATCTTAAGCACTTCATTACATCTTTAGTTGCTGCTATTAAAATTTTAAATTCAATCCCCTCCGCCGCGCCGTTCCAATTATATAGCAAAACTTCTAACGTTTTTTTGACCTCAAAGCAGATAATTATTTATCTATTTGAAGCAGCTTTTCTTTTTCGACAAAATTTCTTCTAAACATTAAAATAAATGAATTTCTTTATCTATTGAAGGAAGCAAAAAGTGAAATAGATTGATAATCTATGTCTTAAAATATTCTAAGTACTGCCAAATAACGTAAATATTTCATAATACACATTAGAAAGTGTGACCTGTTGTGCTCAACTATCGCGAGGGGACTTTACGTAGAATCATTTATATTTTCTTAGTTGGAGCATGTAATTTACTTATCTTTTATAATAATAGGCCAACATTGGAAATCACAGAATTCTTGAGAGTGAAAGTGATTGTGCTGAAATGATCTTAATGATCTTAATGTAACGATTTTAAAATCGAGTCTCGAGAAACATGCATAATAAGTGTATTTCAAATAATATTAACTATTAATAACGATTGAGTGAATCGATAAATTGTCTATTTCATTGTCTCTTCAAAATATGCAGCTTACGAAAGCAAGGGTTCACAAACGCATTATTTTTAGGTTTAGAACTTCCGATACGTAGAGAAGTGCTTACGCTAACGACACCAAGTAATTATCAAGTGCTGAATAATGAGCGTATAATGACGCGATTAATCGTTGAGAGTCGTGTAGGAGCGTTACAGAAATAGCCCTTTTAGCGGATATTATTCAGGATTGGATAAGGAAGTCGGGAGCAGAAACTCCCACCGCCGACTCCCGGCCGATCGTGCCAAATTCAATTCTTCTTGGTGTACGGGAACTTCGCGGAATCGGGCAGTCTCGCGTTAAACTCCGCAGCCGCGCGCTTAACCGAGGAGTGACTTCCGGTCTTTTGCTGCTGCTCAAGAAGAGTACATGTGACTACGAGCGGAACTGGAACGGTGCGATCGTCCGAGAGGCGACCACGATTACATAATTGACACCAACCGCGTACCCTCGCCCCCCGCCCCCTTATCGGCTGCCAATCAGAATGCACTTATACTACACGTCGCTTGTAAGTCACAAGGCTTCTAATTTGTCTTCCTAGTCATTACCAACAGCCCTACCTCGCCCCGGCGTCGTCCTCACCTATCTTCTCCTAACCTCGTTCAGAAATCGACTTATTGTTTTTGCCGACCCATCGACGCCAGACTTTGAGTCGACGAAATTCACCGTGGCGTTTGGCGTAAGTGTCACGGTACTCCCTAAAGAGGTTAAACGCTTAAAAGCTACCTGTACCCATTGATCTCTCGCTAATAATCGATCCTTAACATCTCCGCACGGTGACTTATCCTTCGATGGTATTGGTATGCGTGCGCATCCGCGCGCGTGCCTCCATTTCATTCACATAGTAGCCGACAATCCACTCGGTCGACGAAAGTGAGACGCTAATGTAGAAAGTAAGCCGTCAATGCTTACTTGCTAAATATAAATCTTAAGACTCTTAAAACGAGAACATCCTTATTAAAACGTTAAACAAATGTCAAAGGCAATCGATCGTGACTCAATAAGATTACGCGCTCCCTTTAGCTCTCGAGGAATATTTATCCATATTTTAAAAAAGTATCGCAAAATGTTTGCGAAAGTCTTGAGTGGGCCAATTAAATATACAACTTTTCGTATGATATATACCAAACGCAATGTTTTAATGATCAAAGAAAGGCCAAATAATATTTCCGACGCTATATTTTAATTTAGAATCAATTAGCTCGATCAAAGGATGATAATGACGGCAAACTTTGTAGAAATAATGTATCTTAATAACGAACAATCTTTCATCGTTACGACATCGTTCTACCAATAATATTGATTCGTCGTATACCATTTATTATTTCAATAAATACTATTAGTAGCGAGACTGCTTACTTTGACTGACGCTTATGCTAAGCTTAATTGAGGGAAATATCATGAGACATTGTATCAAGAACATTGAAAACGCAAGGAATCTTGCAAGTAAGTAGATACCTTATCGTATCGAGCATTTAAGAGTGACGTACGTTATGAAATAAGTCGAAAAAGAAAATGGCATTTCATTAAATAACAAAGGGTGCGTAATTTAATTTGCATAATTTGCATAATCATAATTTTTCTTCGGGCTTAAATATTTTTACACACGAGGCGCAAGAATTTGCAGTTCATTATACTTAATGCAAATTAGTCAGATAATATATAGCACTTGCTATCAAAGAAACTTATCTCCTTCCTTATCTAATTATAATAAAGTTTAAAAGTGACGCGTATAAAATATACGCTCGTCTTTACGAAATCGTAAATTCCAAAATATTTCAAATTTCAATTCCCCCCCCATTAAGAAACTAATTAAAACGACGAATTTATACGTGTTCGATGCGGGGTGGAGTGGGGGGGGGTGTGAGGGGAGTCCGGGCTCAAAAAAACAGCAGCGGAATAATAAAAAGTCTTGTCTATAATTACGTGGCTGGTGGGCGGGTGGGGAGGGGGAGAAATTTATCCCCCCATAAAGCAGTGCTGGTTTGCATCGCAGGCGCGATTTACGCGACGAAATAATTTCTTCCATAAGTTTCGCATTGAATGCGATAGCGGCTGCGATGAATCTTTTGAGACTGTGAAAATATTTCGCGAAACGCTTCTTTTATAATCCCGCCAGGCGCCAATATAAGCGTTAAAAGAAAAAGATGATGAAGGAGAATACGAAAACCGCGCACTGCGGGGGAACATATAAGTGCAAACCGCCAATAACTCAAAGCGCCGCTACTACTATATTGTAAAGCCTCTCTACCTCTTTCTCACTCCTCCTCCACCTCTTCCACCACCTCCACCTCCTCCATCTCCTCCTCCTCCTCCTCTGCCTCACTCTCTCGGTCGCGATACTCTCCCTCTATTCCAGCGCGTCTCCTTCCAAGTGTTGTAACAAGACCAGAATGAGTTCCAAAGTACGCGCGAAGAGAAACCGAGAAACGGACAGACTCTATGTAAAGCGTGTAAGCTGCGCGCGCGCGCCCGCCTCAACGCTTTGCGTGCGATCCGCGCTCTGTGCATGTGAGAGAGGCAGTCTCAGGGTGGGAGAGCGAAACGGAGAGTGTCTGAATTTCTAAATTTGAATCTATATCCCACTATATAAATAGGCTCTTGAAAAAGCTTATTTGTGCATGTTTATATACACGCATGTACTTATGCGTCTGCTTACGCTATCTGCGCGTGCTGTGTGTTTTTTCAAGCACACTTTGAAATAGATAATCAAGGGTAATATAATTTATTAATCTAGAGGCTGAAAAAAAAATCACAACAAACTGTATGCTTCGCTAACCAATAACCATTACGCTTGTTTTTGTTGTTTCTTTTCTTTTTTTCTTTTTTTCAATTCTTATTTCAATTACAATATGAAACGCCATTTTTCACATTGCCTCCTAATACCGATTAAATATAAATTTTTCAATTTAATATAATACGTAAACTATAATCTGTAACATTTTTGCCTTAAAATATATACATGCCTGACTTTTTATCTCTGGCTGGTTGACTGCCTATGCGTATGCATACATACGTGTGCGCCTTCGCGCGTTCGCCCGCGCGCCCGTTTATACGTGCATCATTCAATGTTAAAATACTTGTTTACATTTAAATATAAATCTACGCTTCAAAATATATATTTTATATCGTAATTAAAAAAAAAAAGAAATATTTTAAGGTTAAGGCAGTTAATGCCACGCGTTTCATAAAAATAAATTAGGAAGTAATAAAAAGAAAAGTAATTGAAGTAAAATATTTGAATGAAATTTTAAAGAAGTATTATGTTAAATAAGTCTATATAATAAGAGCTAGATTTATGAAAATATCTGAGCGATAAAAATCTATGAATGTTTGCACTTTTGAAAATTAAAAATATCATATTGAAATAAATAAAAATAATGAACTCTAATAAAGCACATGTTTTTCGTGTTGAGAACAAATAAAAGGATGTTAAATATATGAGATATGAGGGTGAAAAAAGGATATGGGGATCGCTCGATTAATCCTTTATTTCGAGCGCTAAAAGGAAAAGAGCATTTTTTCGAGCCTTGAAAAGATCGTTGGACAGCCTCGACCCTCGTGCACGTGGCGCCAAACAAGCCACATAAACCAATCTCGATTTTTCACCTTCGAAAAGCAAAGCGATACAAGATCCCATCATCTGGTTCAGATTTGTAGCCCAGCATACGCTTGACCTTCAAAATCTACCGAGGGGAATTTTTAAAGCTCGGGTGATTGTGGGGGGGGGGAGTTTTATGTTTTGTAAGCTCGTATTTATGTCCTTATCGCGTTGCTCTTTCTTTTAAAACTTGTAAATCGTTGAGTTTACGGGTGACTTTACTAAGAAAGGCTGGTCAATTCGGATAAACTAGTTTAGGAAATAAATTTCTTGAGAGATTGAGTGGCTTGAGAGGAGGGGTAAATCAGAGAAACTTCGGCGAGGGACCGAGACTCGGGAATCTCTCTCTCCTCTCTCTCTCTCTCTGTAGATGAATACTCCTGGACGAATTCTCATGATCCGACCGAGCGATCCAGTGACCAACATCATTTCGATTGTTGATAATGAGAAACAATTTTATTCGTTTTATCGATCGGAGAAAGACAAGAAGCTCATGATCCGAGGGAACACCTGAGTCTGAGTTATGGCCTCATTATACACGAGCGCGATTTTATCTGCTATACTACCTTGACAACCGTTCTAAAATAATAACCTCACTTGCTGGAAAACGCACAAATGAATACTTAACTGTCTAATAAATCCAAAATGATAAAGTACCCTTACTACTGCGATGACAATTGAATATTGCTTTTTCGTTATTTCTCCTGTCCGCGAATGAACGAATAATAATAGCACGTTATTTATCGCCCGAATCCCCTTCCCCTCTCCACTTCCCCGTCACATCTCCTTACTCATATTAATCATAATTTACCATTTCCTACCATCTAATTATTACCTCCCCCCCTCTCTCTCTCTCTCTCACTGTCTCTCTCTCTCTCGCGCGTGCGCTAATCTTACCTACTCTTTTATTTATTAAATTAAACAATTACATTCTTCAAGCGACTGTGATACCTTTTTCAAATTAATTTATTTGTTTTTATTTAAATCAAAATATGTATTATTGCTTAATAAAAAATTATATAGACTCTTCTGTATTGTATCAAGTATATTGAAGAATTACATGCTATATAATTAATAAAATACCCAAAATGTAACTATAAAAATAATATTGAATTACAATGGAATGGTAGTGTGTAAATTAAAATATTTTTTTTTATATATATATATACATATTTGATCGAAAATATTGATTTTATGTTTTCTTCAAATGCAGTTGAAAGAATAATTTACTTTAAATTATATATAGTCGGTACTCAGGACACATGTTTACTGCCCATAAATACATGCTAGAAACTTTAAACCAATACGAAGAAATCAGTTTTTTATGTGTAATGAAAAATCCTAGTTTTCTAAATTACACATTTTCCCCGGTATTTGAGAAGATAATTTCAATATGCGGTTTGTATGATTTATAATTATTTCTTTTCCTTTATTGTATCTACAGCGCGTGAGCTTAAAGCGGTATTTTAAAACCACACTTTGGAATAGTTCCAAAACTAAATTTTTATCGCCGTGAACTATAATTTTGAAAACGGTAACTCTATCCACGGATAGTAAATAAAAGAGGGAGGTACGAGTATTATAAATTTTCCGTCTTTCGCATCGGCGCATTCGTTTAGCTCTCAAGATCTGCCACCGCTTGTTTAAACTAAGCATTATAAAGCAAAAATATAGATCATTTTCATAATTACTCCCTAAGCCGCCTTCTCACTCCCGAACCCCTTTAACGTCTCGAGCTCTATCCACGTCTTGAGCTTAAAAATTACACGGGCAAAATTATCCCCTGCGGAGTTGAAGGCACTTTATAAGAAGCCGGGTAAAGATATATCCCGCTCGGGAAGATAGTCCAAAGATGGGTGAGAGATCATCGGAACTCCAGGAGTGACAGCAATGAGGAAAGCAATGGCTACTTGTTGCGGTGAAGGCTCCTTGTCCAAGACAAAGGAACTCAGTGGCTGTGACGTCGAGCCGCCGCGGCGGCCAAGAGTTATCTCGAGGTGCATTTAATACTTAATACGTTAGAGTTAAGAAAGTGTGCTTTTCCGTTATTATTGAGGAGCAAGCGCAATTCAACGCACTGACTGCATCCATGGATCCTTGGGACATAATTGAACGCTAGAGAGCTTCTTTGACGTCTTCGTGTCTTCGTGTCTTCGTGCCTTTCGTATATAATTCGTCTTTTCCGTCGGCGCTCCTTTAAATGCGTAACCAGGCCTATAAATCATATTTACGTAACTGATATCTGTTTGTAGAAATAAGTAAATTTCAGGACAATGTAGCCCGTACGCAAGCGCACTCGGCCATATTAACATTTCCCGGCAATATAGAGAGATTTTTCAGCTATAGTTTCATCCGATGACGAAGTTTCCTCGCTATGACAAACAATGTTGACGTCTTCTAGCGAGCGAGCAAGCAAGACCTCTATGCAGCTCCGGCTCAATTTTTCGTTTGAATTACTCGAGTACTCGAGTGCTCTTAGGACGAGGATGAACTGCTCCCTTCTGCCGCTCCTCCCTTCAATTCGGCCTCGCGTTATCAATTAACACTCAGTCTCGGCTTTCAAACCTAGTGCACTTAAAATGAAGAATACAGCGCCTCTGCCCAGGTCGAAAATCCACCATTATCCCGTAACTGTGTACAGAAACAATAATGAACTCGTCTAATGCGATTTTAATACACTTACTTAAAGACTGCGTACGAGGTTTGTCGTTCTTTCGTACAATATGAGAATTAGAATACCGCTGGAGAAAATGCTATGGGAACGTTCTGATAGATGATAATCTTTTCGTCTTTGCGGTGGAGCCTGGTTCATCGCACGAACCCCATTGGCTCCCAACAGGGTAACGGGGAGAAGAACGGATAGAGCACTACACAGGTCTATTACGCGCACATGAAAGGAGGGAGAGAATTCCACATGGATGAAAGTGATGACAAAATGAAAAAGCGCGAATCAAGTACAACTGTACTTTGGATTAGCAATTCTGCGTATCTCCTACCGTCCAATTGACACTAAATTCAATCCTATCATGTCGTTGCGCCTCCTCACTTCCCATAAACAAGCACATTCAGTACACTCAATTCTTCATTTTATAAATCGTCAAGATAACATAATACTCATCATTTTCATAATGAGCGATTTCAATTACGCAAAAAATTATTCCCTTACTTTGCATACTGACAGATGAATGAGCTAGAGACTCATTCGGAGAGTTAACGGCTGAATAATCGTTTAGATTTTACGTATTTATGTGCGGTTATTTTCACGTATTGTCTAATGATATTGGGAATTATTGTAAGTACTGCTATGACTAAATACTGTTAGAACGGCAAGGCATTAGACGATAGCGTGGAATCTCGCAAAAGTGTTAAGTTGCGGCTCATCGTTTAAAAAACTAATTGAAACTAATAGGCTCTTTAAATGAAGATTTAAATTTATTATTTGTAATATAAAGGGAACGACGTGAGTAGATTAAATAAATGAAAAGGACAGGTGCGCGGAGCTAAAAATATTGACGGTGCATACAAAATATCAATCTTCGGATGTTTTGATGAATATTTAACAGCTTTATGCATTGGCCAAGCTCGGCCAATCGCTTATCCATTCGCTTATCCAGTCGGTTATCCAGTCACTCATTTCTCATAGTCTAATACTATTATCTTTCTTATACTCCATATCTTAGCCTCAGTCTTTGGTTCAGTTTTTTCCGTATTACTGGCAGTTAATCGAGTGCCGCTCACAGCCAATCCCTACTTCAAGACTACTTCAGACACGCTCTAATAGACTTGGCTCGTTCTAGTCGCAATTAAGTCGATATTGAAACACTTTCTATCATTAAGAGATGGAGAATATTTAGCCATTTGCACAAACTGCTATAGGAGAATGCGTTCACCTTGAAGTGCCTGTGCCTTTTTCCATTTAAATCCTTAATAGAGTTGCAAAAATTGAAAGTATTTTAATTTATATGCTTCCCCTCATTCATTTACTCATTTCTTATATTATTAATATTATTTTGTTTTTGTTTTTCATATTTCTATCGGTTAAAGCTTGCTGGTCTTTGCTTATTATCTTTGCTATTTTGCCCGAAAAACAAAGAAAAAGCTACTTTGGTCGAGGATCCACTTCACAGACTTAATGCTTTTAGCACAAAGCGATCGATAATTGAAGATTTCAAATGAATAATGCATACGATGACAATGGCCAAGGAAATTATTTTGTCTTAGTTATAAGCCACTGAATATATTGAATAGCAGCGAGTCATGGGAATGACAGAATGGTTATACTCATCAGCTGAATATAAAATTTTTTCATTTCCACCGTCAAAGCTTTTCCCATCAAAAGCCGCTGGAGGAGGATTCCTTTCATCATTGTATCCGAGCACGAACTAAAGCCCCGATCAAAGGCGCGTCACTCATTCAAAAAACGCTTGCGCGCTTACGCAGAGCGTATTTTTCCAGAGGCCGGGCGATACGCGCGATTATAAAGTTTACGAAAGTGAAAGAGGCTGGCTTTTCTCGGTCGATTTACAACATTCCAGGACTATGACCGATTCCCGCGCCGTTCTTTATGTCCGCAAGTGGCCGCGAGGTCAAGACGCGCATCGGAGATTAGAGGCTCAGCATCCCTTCTTCTCTCACGCGCAATTCTCCCTCTTTAAATGCTTTTAAGCGAGAGGATAGCGACTGCACGGAGGAGTGGTCGGGAGGGGGGCGACGACTACGACGACGACGACGACGACGACGATGAAAGGCTGTTACCCGGCATCCGATCAGCTCAAAAATCTCCGAGGAATTGTCGTCTACCTATCCCGTCCACTCGTAGCTTATCGCCGGACGTCAGTGAGTAACTTGGTAATTTGTTCTTATCGTACTCATACATCCATTTCGAACTCTTATATTATCAAAAATTTCGTACTCCTTGCTTCTCCTTCCACTGTTCTCTGCCGCCCGCCTATCACAATTAATTCTTTTTAACAAAACGTAGAATAATCTCCCAAAACCCCGATAACCGTATACATATGAATTCATATATAGGTCAATAATTACTCATGGATATTAAGAAAAAGTTCTATGGTGCCATCGGTTTCGTATTAACAATACGAATTAATACAATTCGTATAAATACAATTTATTAAATCGTGGACCCGTAGCGGCTTAAACTAAATATTCAGTGAACGCCTGCTACACAATAAGTGCGCTTTAATGCGACAAGAAATTTACGACATGTAAATAAAAATTTAAGTTAGTTTAATGTCTCACGCTTCAGCATCAAGCTCAAGCCGCTTATCTATTCAGCTGCGAGTGACGAGAGCCATTATTTTCACTTACCTGAAACAAAAAGAAAAGTGCTTGTTAGTGTCATCGTTGAGACTCATTATTACAACTACGACGACAACGATAACGACAACGACAACGACAACGACAATGAAGACGACAATAATAAATAAAGAATTGATAATAACAATGGGAGGGTAATCGTTTATATGGGGTGAATTAGGCTATGGAGCAATGAAAAGGATAATGGCTGAGGCTGGAATGCCAGTAGGTAGCGATAACGGAAGGTAAGAAAGTTTTTCATTATTCAGCCTCCGTAAAAAGAGGATCGTTAAACAGCGAACGAGGCGCAAAGGAAGGAATGGCGTGCCGTACCGTTACCGAGTTGCGTGGCACCCAAGGGGCGTCGGAGCCAGAGGAGGAAGGTGTAAATCAGTAAAGTGCGGGCAATTACGTGTTGTGCGAGGGCGACAATTGAACGGCGGTGCGCGCGCATCGTAAACAAACAATGAGACACGTGCGAACGATGTGTATTATATGGTACAGAGCACGGGCAATCGCGCCGTCCACGCGCACAAATACTATGACGTTACGAGACGACGCTGCAGATCTGACGGATCGCGGACTCCATCGGGAATTTTTCAGTACCTCGACACGTGGTGCCCTCCCCCAACCCTCTCGGACACTTTCGTCTTAATGACTATCGTTGTATTAACAAGGCTCTTTAGACAACTTTTATTTTCCCTCTTAATCCTCTTTCCTGTCGACTTTATCGATCTACACTCGTTGCCCACAGATCGAAGCTTTTTAATTATTTTTCACTACTAGCAAGAATTTTATAAGGTACGGCACTTATACCTTATAAAATACCCGACAATTTAAATCACAGTCATTTAAACAAATCAGAATTGATATATTCCCCTCTGACTAAATTAATATTATTAATATAAATATACACACGTAGACGATATAGCATGTACTATCTTGCAATACAATGTACATATTTGTACATGTAATATCGTACGTTCTGAATCTTTATATATAAAGTAAAATTTTTATTTATAGTACAAATTTAACTGAGACAGCTTTTACATACTTCAAAGGAATCGTAAATTCGGCTAGTTTTCAATCCAACCATTATTCAAATATAAATAATATTTCATTTGAGAATTTTCTATTTATATATTTACTTTCGTTTTAACTTTCCACTTGCACATGATGCAACAGTACTTACAAATATTTATTTTGAAAAAACTTATCAACGTATATTCAAAATGAAACGTATTAATAATTTACGAGTTAAATAATATAAATCAAGGATTAAAAAAAAATTTCTAAAAATTCAACTAATTTTATATAAAATTCAGTTTGATTTAAATTATTCTGGATATTCATTAAAATATCCAAATTGCATTTGACGAATAGCCTTAAAAGTCTATTATTTATAAATAATTCAAAATGTTTATACGTTGTTTTCTATTTAATTACCTGAAGTATTAGCTAGGGATAATAAATTTATGATTATTTGAAAAACGATAAAAGAAAAAAGAGAAAAATAATAAAATTAGTAATATTTTATAGCATTCTACAAATTAGTAATTTTTATATGCGTTGAGTCCTTCATAAATAAAAATATTATTACTAAAGTGAGGTTTAATTAATTTTATTAGTATTTTTGTAAACCATTAGGTGCCATTATCATTTACGTACATCAATGAACATTGTCTAATTGGTGATAATTCTTTATTGCTTATGTGATTAGTGCTGTCTATTTCAAAAACAAATTATTTCATCAAAACGAGAAAAATTACCTATACAAAATAAATTCATCAAAAGTGTACCTGGCATACTATATTACTAATGATTCATATCATAGTGTCGATTAGTTTTGTATTAGACTTACTAGGTAAGTTTACTGAAACATTTACTGAACAGAAAACAGAAAACATTTACTTTCAATGTTTCTTAATAAGTTATGATACCACTTTCTTATTTTCCTTTTATTACTACCTAATGTAAGTATAATTATAATATTACATAATATAACTTGGGATTGAGCTAAATTATAAATAAAAAGCCTTCTAGTTCATTTTTTCGATCTGCCGTAGGATTACGAAACTTTTTTAAGATTAAATACTTTTTTAAAATTATTTTATCGTAATTGTCAATTTAATAATTTTATGACGTTAATTCAGAAGTTCATTCAATTATATAAAATCATTGAGAGATATAAAAAAAATTCACTAAATTATCCGTTTTACATTTCCCTATTAAATTAAATTTATATTAATTAAATGCTTATTTCTAATTCTCAATTTTGTTATACTTGCGATAATAAATCATATTATTACACTTCTTTCTTACAATATTATTTATCTATAACAATTATACACAAATATTTATATTTAAATATATATTTCTTTTATAAAAAGTATTATAATGATTGTTAAGAAAGAATTTAATGTTGGAACGTAATGACATTACTTGTTAAATACTTTGTAAATTAGTTTCTATACCAAATTTTTCCAATTTTATTGTGCCATAAAAATTTTAACTGAACGAAAAAATTTTACTAGTATAATTTGTCGATAGTAGTAACAACCTCATTATATGCTTTGCATGATATGATTTGAATGGAAAATAAGTTCTGCTTATAAATTAGTAATTATCGTTACGTAAGCATTGTGGGAAGAAAAAGATCCAATTATCATTGCAATGCATTATTAATATCTTTCATCTTTTAGCACTAATTTGTACATCATGTACAATGCAAATCAGCATTAAAAAATTTTACATATAAAAAAGTATACTTATCGATATTTCGTACAAGATCGTATAATAAATAAATAATAAATTCTATATCAATTATTAATATTTATAATATATAATGCTTCAATATTATTTTTGAAATATATAATTTTGTAGGGACTTGGACATACGAATTAAATTATAAATTGATTCGACTAATATTTCATAATTATTTTTAATCTAAAAAGATACTAACACTGTTTTTTATTGATATTAACCAGCTAACGAGCGTGTACTATTATTACTTTTTATATTAGCTTCATTATTATTTTATATAAATGTAGAAATTACGTTACATATATTATTATTATTGATTATTAATTTTTCTGGCAAGACTAATATTTCTTATCAATTTATCATATATTATCCCCAGTACGCTATTTTTATTAGTAACTGGCTCTATTTATTATAAACTAAATAATTTATAACTTACTAATTACATGTTATTTATTATCTTTTTTTTATAAATGTTTGTTAACGTTTTTTTTAGTTAATCACTGGTCTATTATCTTATGAATTATCGTATACTCTTTAAATTTAGGTCTAATACTCCTTTAAATCAAAGAGAGGCTTCAGCCTGACTTTTAACTTCTTTAACGTTACCTTACACCTTATATCAGAAAATTTTACTATATAGGTATTTTTAAATAATAAGATGTAGAAGCTTAAATTATGGATAAGAGATCCGACTGGAGCGAGAATCGATGTCAAGATCGTCTGTTACGGTTACAGATGCTGAGCCCGACTGCACTATCGATAACTATCCACTTGTGTATTCGGGTGACCTTATATCGTAATTTCAGTACAAAATCGGATGCTCGGACATTTTAAGAGATACATTGTGTCTCTTAGGTCATCCCTACGCATTTTCGTGCTTTCATTAATAATTCAGAAATGTAGAAACTAGCTCTTGAGCTCATATATAAAATTTAAAGAAGCTGCTTTGATAGATAAGTTTATTAGTAATTTATATCTCATTCCACATATGCTATTACTTTTTACATGACTTTAGTATTGGGAATCTTGAGGGAGTTTATGAGCATTTCCAACTACGCGTAAGTCAACTACTCACATTAACGTCAGTGATAAAGATTGAAAAGGATCGGGGCAGACGGGCGGGGGCGGGGTCGGGAGGGAGCAAAGTAGCCGAATAAAAGTGTTAAATGCAAAAACGAGAGGAGAATTGGCGTGGGTTTATTAGCCAAAAAGGTACAGAAAGGGAAGGTCGTGAAGTTGCGCAAGTGCTGGCGACCCGCAGCGAGCAATGATTAAAGTCACCAAGAGGGCGCAGACGGAGATCATTGACCTCGGCAAGGACCTCGAGGCGACGGAGGTAAGAAGTGCGCGTAATTTAAAAAAAGGATTAATAGAAAACGTTCGGCCGGGTGAGAGGAGGAGAGGCTGCTCTTATAAAATAAGAATAAGACAACTTGGAAAAGTTAGTAGATCCCGCATAAAGTGCTACTACGCCTTGACATTGCCGTACTAACGATTCTCCGAGCGGTTGGGAATAGCTTGGAGTCGGATGCTGGAGTGGGGCGCCGGAGGGGGAAAGAAGAAATAAAGAAGGACGGGAGTAAGAGCTCGACAGCGGCCATCAAGCTTTGCAACTTTTGCACAACGAGAAAAGTTATATGAGCGCGTAATCAATTCAGCGATAGGGACGACTTCCGGTGCGCGCCATCCTCTGCTTCGAGATAGCGCTCGCGCGAAGCTGGAAGGATACGGGCACCGGCAGCGCTTCCTAAGAGATGGAAGATGGGAGCGAATTATGGTAATTCGATGTGCCTGAAATGTTTAGCACCTGTTCCCAGTGTCGAGGCATTCCGATGGTCAATCTTTCCCTCCGTCGATTTATTTACTCCCCGACATCGTTTCCCCACAGACACACACGTACGCGCATCACCTCACTCCCCACAAATAAATTTCTACAAGCGACTTAAAAAGCGACTGGCTCTCGAATAAGCATTTATTTATCGAAATTAACAACAATAACAACAACGACAACAACAAATAATGCAGCGAAACTCATTAGCTTAACTTTAATATTACTACATCCGACCCTACGGCATATTTGGCCGAGTTTTAATAAATACATGCATTTATTTCCCCATTCCATGAAATATTCAAATGCTTTCAACTTTTTGAAAGCGTGCCATCATCCACATATTAGATTATAAAATGACAAGAAAAATAAAGCTTTAACGGAATCAGTCATATGCTTATAAAAATATTTTCAAGAAAGTAATAAAAACAAAACAGAAAAAAAAAACAATAAACGAAGAAATATAAGAAATTATTGTGTATTGATTAGATATAATAATAAGAATACCGCTATGTGATGAGCAGCTTATACGACCGATTGAAAAAACTTCGTTTAAAAAATAAAAACAAAATAATTAATAAACAGTAGTAATAAACGGTAATGCAAGTCGGCACGGGCTTGAGCTGTATCCGGACAGCCGTGTGCAACTATTTCACAAGAAAGATGGTCTATCGTAGTCTCGAAGAGAGGAGTTGGAGGAGTATAAGCAGGCCCGGTATCAGGCACTTATTAAGTAAGTCACCATTGAGCAGGAGCAATACAACAGAAGAAACGAATGCAGAGAACCGGCAGTCTAGCAGCATTGACCTCGTCTTCCCAGCCAGCCTCGCCCTAATAGTATCAACAGCAGTAAGAGTAGCAAATGTCAGCCATTAAAAAGTCGTCCCGTCATCTTTCACCCGAGCCAACTTGACACGTGTAAGACAAGAGTAAGTCTCGCAACAATAGTACATGAAGCAGGTGTCGCAGCAGCCTACGTATGATCCCGGGCTGGGGTACTGACTTATGGTGAACAGGTCCAGCGAAGCCGGTGCAACCACAATGGCCCAACAAGAAGAAGAAGAAGAAGAAGAAGAAGAAGAAGAAGAACAAGAAGAAGAAGAAGAAGAAGAAGAAAGAGAAGAAGAAGAAGAAGAAGAAGAACGATGAACCGATCTAGTAATTAGCCTACGTCGGCTGCAATTGCTTCGATCCTGTCATTTCCAACATCGAGCGAGAAGACGATTACTGAAGCAGTTTTACAGGGACCTTTTACACAATTGGGTACCGATAAATTAGAATCCACTCCGTCAAAACTCCTTGACGGTCAAGTATCATGCTTGAAGCTTTCGATAGAATATGTATGAAGCAGGCAAAACGAAAGGCAATAAAATAAAGGGACCAAAACTAATTGGAGATGGTCCGTTCTTGACTGAGATAACAAAATTCATGGGCCTTATCTGGTATGTAGTTGAAGGGAGATGAGACCCGGAGGAAATTGATTATTTATCGAAACTCGAATCCAGGAATACTTTTTTTACTTGCATAATTTTACGGGCGAGACACATCCTTCGCCTTCACTTCCCGTCTTCTCGTCTTTTTTATTGTGCAAAGTAAGGAAATATCTTCAACGGCAATTACTGATGGGAAACTAATCGATTATATAAGGACAATACTGATTACGAGAACTTGCTTAAAAAAAGATTAACGAGAGCGAAAAGAAGATGAGACAACAAGAAAGGGAAATTATGGAAGAGGAATAAGCCCTTGTCAATGCGTGTATATATATATATATATATATATATACATATATATACACATGTGTATACATATATACGATGTATTCAATAGAAATGCAAGAGCCTTGCGAAATTTCTCTTACGAGACGTGAAAATTCTCTCATTAAAGGAAAGAAAAAGAAAAGCTGAAAAATTGACAAACTCTTGCTTGATACTCTTTATGCGGGACGCGTTAAAGTATAAGGAAGAAAAGGCATGTCAATACGAAATGAAGCATAGATGCTCGAGTGCATATGCGTATAATCTTTTGTAATAGATAGAGAGGTGTGAAAATCGAGAGGAATATCTAGAGATAATCGCTATTTATCGGCTGCACTCCATCGACTAAATAAATTTAAAAAATAGAATAAAATAATAATAAATTTTCTAGATATATTTATGCGCATATCGGGAGAGAGAGAGAGAGAGAGAGAATTGGTCGCTCTATATATTTCTTGAACAATTGAGCAATTATATGTAGCGTTATGTACGAGGCTATTTCTTTTGGCGCTCAGGAAGTCGAGATAGGTCACCTCCTCGCGAAGCCTGCTCTGGGCCATGCCCTCGATCTAACGCACGCGTGCCCGAGCGTATATTCCGGGTCTGGGTCGTCCTAAGAAGCACCAAGACTCTGGCAAAAAAAAAAAAAAACGTCGCATCCGGAACTTTTTCGTCTTAATATCAACGATAATTTGATAAGTTATTCGTGACGTTATTTGTAATCACAATTTTGTGATGTAATCACAAAATTTTAATAACACAATTTCGAAATAAATTTATTATCCGAATCTAGGAAATGAATTTCAGCTTGACAGGACTTTTCATTGAAAAATATTATAAATACAACGAAATTAAACATTTAAACGTTGATTTTATAATAAATGTTAAATTATTGAAATTAATTTTGCCAATCAGATATTATATGCGTTTGTTTGTATACACAAATTTCACTTGCCAGTACCGCTTTATTAAAATCTGTTATATAAATATCGATACATAAATACTTTATAATATTTGAATATGCTAATAAATTCCGTTTATATTGTAATAATTATTGATCTTTTAAGGCAAATCTGAATACAAATTATAAATAATGCTTCAATGTTTACAAAAAGCATCACATATTTTATTTATTTGAATGCAGATATATAAATAATTTTTAATAATATTTACCTTTAATTACATTGATTGATTGTATATATTGTAATTTAAACTTTTTTTAATAAAAATTAATTTCTACGATTATCCAATTTTCAATATTAAAATTCATAATTATATGAATTTGCTTGTCTTGTATTTGCAATAATTCTAGTAATTAATATAAATATTATAAAGTAAGGTGAAAATTCAATCTCGATATTGAATAATATAGGAAATTAGTTCATAAAATATTCTATACATATATATGTAGGAAATATAAAATGATAAGATTTTATGGCGTAAATTGTAGTAGATTTATATTTAATATTTATTCAAAATATTATAACGCATAAAACTGATTGAAAATTTCTTATTACATTGTATTATGAAACGAGTTTCAAAATACCATGTTCATTAACTAAAAAAGGCACGTGTAATACGTAATTTTAAATTTTTTAACTGCCTAAGAATGTGATTGATAAATTATTTTGGTCCTCTTAAGGACAAAAAAAGAATTTGTCGTGATTTACGGAAAGCCATTAATAACGACTCATGATGAAGTATAATATGACAAGGCTCGCAAATCTTTATGCATCTCATCTCCTCTTAGTCTCACATTTGTCCTTCGATTCTTGCATCCATTTCTGGCGACTTTTAATTTATTCTAATTCCCTCATTAAAATTACCATTCACGCTTCGACATTTTCCCGCGTAAATGAGCGTAAAATCACATTGTAAACAAGTGGAGTGGAGAAAACGTGCCGTGCGATAGTAAAAAAATAAAATAATTGAATATAAGTTGTATAAAAACAATGTTAATACCGAAGAAACGAAGGGTAATAATTTAAAAATTATGTTCCCTTTTTCAATTTATTATATGGTTGAAATGCATTTTTCAATTATTTGTTTACAAATTATAAAAGACAATTATATTTCAAAAGAGTTTTTAGTTCTTCCTTATAATACAAAATATATTTACTCATTAATAAAATTAATGTGAAGTAAATTAATTCAAAATTTACTGATAATCAAGTTTAAATATTTTTGTACCATTTCCTTGTCAGTTATAACTACTTGTAAGAAGGAATCCTGTAATCAAAAATATTATAAAATTTAATAGACTCTTGATATTATAATTTGACTTGACACGCTATGTTTCGATAACGCATCTCTATGAATTATTAATTATAGCACATAATTGTTTTAAGTTATTAATAACATCTCTCTAATAGTTTATACAGATCTCTAAAAATGTATTAGATACCAACGAATGAGGCAGGTAAATTATTAGTAATTGTCAATTTGTGCAAAAAATATTGTTATCGTTATTTTTTTATTTTATGCTGCGTTTAAAAAGATGTATCGTATACTCTGGAATTGAATGTAAAATTAATAAATAAAGCTTTGGAATGAATTTCAGTCTACGATCCTTGTCTGTGATTTACATACTTCCAGATAACAAATATCATGATTCATCAACAAAATAAATGAATGCAAATTTCTCAACGGTAGAAAAAAAAAACAATTAAAAGCAAGAAAAATTGAGGCAGTAACGATTGAAAAAGAAGTCACGGAATAAATTACTGCAGAATCAAGTCAATTTTAGAATATACAAAAGGGAATATGGTAAAAAAGAGAAGAAAGAAAAGAAAGAAGGGATTGACAAAAACAGATGGAGAAAACAAAGGAGCTGCGACGGAATTGGATGGGAAAATTCCTTTATAAAACAAAAAACAAAAACGAAAACAAAAAAAAATCTTCGGAAGAAAGATGAACGACTCCATCTCGGCGCTCGGGATTTTCGCATTTTATCCGATAGGCATAATCATACCTGTCCAATATAATATTCACGGCAATATTTTTTCCACCAATTCCATTAATTCATGTATCCGAGTGCATTGGCATATTTCTCTTGTTTCTTGATCCAATTAAATCGGAGATCCTTAAATTCAGATTAAAATAAAAGCTAACCAAGATTCTTATTTCCATAAAGAAATGGTGGCTGAATAAAAAAAGGAAGGAAAATGTATACACATTTTAATGGAATATTAATAAATTTTTAAATTAAAGTCACTTAATTATGTAAATTCTCGGTGCAAACGATGACTCATACGATTAAAAACTTAGTGATACGAATTTACTTTATCTGTCTTTTATTCATTCATGAAACGAAGCATTTCTAAATATCGATATAAAATCATTGATTGCGCTTATTATTCTTATTGTTTGAACGTAGTTTGTAGATATATAAATATATATATATATATATATATATATATGATACGTATATATTTTATTAAACTACAAAACATTGTGTTGTACAAATGACGCACATACGTGTTTCCGAATCGTAAATATTATAGCCATATTCAATACAGAGTGCAGGAAGAGTTTTATAATCGGCAATAAAAATTGTCGACTCGTTAAGAAAAATGTGCTGAATTTATTATAAAAAGAAAGATTATTGAGAAAAAGTACGTGAAACTTCAAAGTATTGAAATCCTCGATTTCCTGAGTAAGTTATTTTTTCGAAAGAAAAAAGAAAATAACCCATAGCTCACAGGATTATCTCTATTACATACTCTAAATAAAAGGCTCGGCATCGTTCATTCGTTAGCTCTTCTATTCGTATTCGACATCTACTTATGCTCAACACGATCCTTTGAGTACTTTTATTCATATTCTCGTGCGGAGTAACGAAAAGCTTTTGAAGAAGGAAAAAAGCAGCCATGATGAGGAAAAAATTCAAAACAATTGAGACATGAGCAAAAGCGAGAATCTAACGAAATAACTTTTCCAATTTACGGCTCGTCTCGGAGGAGCTGGCAATTATAATTGCAAATTTATACACAATAGATCTAAATAACGCCTTTATCTGAAATAACTAGGGAGTCTTGCCTCTCCTTTAAAGCAATATCGTCGTGTCGAAAAACTAATATTTCTTTTTCCGGCGCCAAAGTGTTTCAGATTTAAGTACTATGAGGTATTGTGTTTATTCAGACAAGATCGAGGAAAAGAATTCATTTTTATGTACAAAGAGAGCTCAAGAGATTTATTTAAAAACTGTTATTGCGATCCCCCTTTCTTTTAATTCTCTAATTTTAGCATCTGCTGCTGCTACTGCTGCTGCTGCTGCTGCTGCTGCTGCTGCTGCTGCTGTTGTTGTTATTATTTCTTATTATTTTTATAGTGCGCGTGAACTTATTATTACTTGCTTATCCTGAGGTTTACACAACAGACGTGGTCCCGATGACTTCTCATTAATTTACCGTTATAAAGATACGGACGCGCATACTTTAATACGTATCTCGAGTCTTTAGATCTAAGAGACCGAAGAAGAAAGTATAAGTGCGTCCTAGTATTACCGTATATGGGGATACTGCGTAGCGTAGCGTTCATAAGTTGACAATTGCCCTTCCGGCTTCGCCCAAATTTCTTACTGTCATAACGACTTTTATTTTTGAATGAATCTAATCTAATAATGATAGGAAATGTAGATGCGGAAGTGGCAGGAAGAAGCTTCGAAGATTAAGTCCTTAAGCTGTCGAAAAGGCTTTGCGTTAACGATCTCTCGCCGCGAAGAAATATCGAGGGATCAGTATGAGCCTGGTATACGTAAATATATACATACACATGTATATGTATAATATATATATATATATATATATCGTGGGAAGATTTAAGGCATGATAGCATAAGAAAGCCAATGAACTCTTGTAATTCCGCCTTTCCATTAACGGACTCTTTGTCGACCCGTATACTATTCCAAACTTTTCATCTCGTTTGCGTCCCTCCCTTTTCCACTGTAATCCTTTTTCACTTCCGCTATGTCAAACAGACATATTTTCACATTAACAACACTTACAATTCATCTGCTACACTTGTTCATGATATAATTTACGACGTATTTAAATACTATTATACATCGGTCCTTTTCACAATTTCAACTTTATATCTATCGCCGATGACTTTTATTCACGAATTTTCTATTTTTATTTACATTAAGAGTTTATACTACTCATATATTTCAGAGTGAAAATAAAAAAATAAAAGAATAAAAAAAAAACATTAATGAAATCGAAAATAGTATTTTTCTTCTTCAAGTCGACAAATTTTCAGCATCTCGATCAAAGCGTCACAGTTGATTATATTATCTTTTTATTATGTGTCGAGAAACGTTAAAATAGCAGCCAGTAAATTTGTAATTACAGGAAAATTATTTTTTAACATATTCTACACGAGAACAAAGAAAATGCGTGAACCATTAATAATACCACTTCGCTTTAGCTTACTTTGAATTTTTAAATAGTATATGATGATGAACAAAAATTTTCTTTATTTATGAAATATTCTGAAAAGACTGTTAATAGGTAAACCGATTTATTATTTTTCTATAGAAAATTGTTATTAATAAAATTCGTAACTATTACGTTTTTATTTTTCAACATTTACGTGATAATTATTAATATCTTATAGAAAAATGGTAATTAAGTTACATATATATATATATACTAGTTATTATGATTAACATAATATTTATGTCTCGTGAGTAAAAAGTATTATACAAAATTGTAATTTATATTAAAAATCGTTTTTAAAATAAATATTTAAGGCTATAAGCATAAAGGAAAATAGCGTGCTATTTTTAAGATTATTGATTTTTAATCTATATACGATTTGATTTACAAGAGAGAAAATATGTAAGGAAATTTACTTAGCTTAGAAAAAAATAAGTAACGATAAATAAATCTAATCAGGAATTTTCCATGAAATATTGTAATACTTTTATTTACGTTATCAAATGGATTTAGCAGAAGCAATCTTCAATAAAATTACATCTTGAAAAACTATTATCCAGACTTTACATGTATATATACTTTATAAATTCCACTTTATGTGCAAAATGATTTTATACATATCGGTTCACAACGAATTACGTATTTCGAATTTATATAACTAACTAAGCTGTAATAAATTATAATGAAAAATAAATTATATAAAATACATATTTATCTCCGAAGATATTAACGTTACGTGAATATTCTACAATAATAATCGGATTTCAAAAATTACTGATAAACAGTAAAGTCAGTATTATTGAAATATTATAAATTTATTAGCATCTATGAATTTGTAAGTAGACTGAAGTTATATACAGACGTACATAAAGTGTATTATCGGTCATAGTATTTCGCTAATAAATATTTACGTACAAACATATCACTAATGTAATTTAGTACAGAAAGAATTGACTTCTTATAATATCGATTATTTTATTTGAAGTAGAACATTCATGATTATATAACTTTTAATAACTATTAACAAAATCTATATCTCTTTAGCGAATGAATTATAAATTATGTAAACGCCTTAACTGAAACAGCTATCTTATACAACATACAGAAAAGTGTAGAAAAATATATAATAATTTATTATTATAAGAATTTGTGTGGTAACGAGGTTAATCTTCTTTTTAATTATAAATAACAAAAATAAAACAATTAAAATTTTATACATTAAGTCCTATAAGGAGGTATTAGTTACGTTGTTTTAAATATATATTAATCTCCTACTTAAATGTGTCAATGTAAGAAATTCAAATTCTCTTTCAGAGTTTCTTAAATAAAAATAATACTGATAGAGTTGTACAATTAAAACAGAAGACCGACATTAAGATTAAGCAGAAACATTCCTGGCGTTGCAAGCTCAAGCTTCCTGCTCAGATGCTTGTGCTATCGATATACTTTTATGTCTCGGAATGTGATGCACTTAAACTAAGCTGAAGCAGAAAGCGAGGGAGAGGGGCAAAGAGGAGCGAAATAATGAGCCGGAGGGATATCTAATATACTGCATGTTCCTGTTGAAAATTAGAAAATCAATACATATTTGCCTAGATCTTTTATTGCTGTTTTATGAAAGAAACGAGACTGTAAGAGTGTTAAAATTTACATGAATATTTAACCTCGATTATTGCAATAAAATGACAATTTACATAGTTTTATTTTATCATTTTATCATACTGCGAGATTTGTTCATGTATTTATTTTCATAATTAAATGGCATTTAATATATTCTAAAACCAACAGAGCCTACATTATTAAATATATCAGCCCATTAACTGAAGCAAGTTTATTCTTTACCAATTTTATCAATTAATGAAATATCACGCTATTCTAGTCGATCATTCTAATAACTGTAAGTAAATATATATTATGAATTAATGAAAAATAACCTTACCGTTAGTTTCAAATCATACCTTAATAATTAATAATTATTAATTCTTAAAACTTCAATTCGTGTATATTGAGATACTACCGCTCAAATGAATTTTGCTTCATATTGAAAATAAATTAATAATAAGTCGTCCTATTCAAGAGTTTTTATCTATAAACGAAAAGTATTTAAATATCTTTACGTACTCGACATGATTAATGCATTATAAAAAAATGTTTGTAAAATTTTCACTTTGAATTATTGTCTTTTAAATGCTATTCAATCTTTTTTTTTATTTTAAACGTGCATCTCTGATTATATGCTTCATTTTATATTTATAAATTAATTTAAATTTATTAGAATTAATCTATTAGAAATTGATAATATTAACAAATACAATCGACTAATAAAAAGAATTGCAGATGATTTTTTTTTTTTTTTTTTTTTTTTTTTTTTTTTTTTTTTTAATATAAGATTGTAAATTCAGAAAATACTTAAGAAATATAATTTTGAATAGTCAAGTATAACTAATAATCAACTGAAAATATAGAATAATCTTAAAATGTATATAAACTAACATAAATCAACTCGAATTTCATAGAATATTGATGGCTTTAATTAAACATCGATTTTCGTTCTAATATTAACATTGATTCTTCGAAAGCAAGAGATATGCATTTAATTAAAATGTTTTACTAGGAGAATTATTTTAAGCACAAATGGATAAACATAAAAAAAATTCTTCTTTTATAAGATTCGTATTCTAAAAATTACTTTAAAAAAAAAACGAAGTTTGCACATTTTTGATCTTTTTAAAATTTATAGGAATTTTAATTACTTTAACATTTTAAGATACAAGACAATAGAGTTTTTTTAACTAAAATTCAATTTGAAGTAAATAAAAAATTTCATTCTATCTAGATAATGCATTTAGAGGATAGAGTTATTGTTATTTCAATTACAAAGTATAACGAAGTTCCGTAGCTTTGCAGTGAAGTTATTATTTTGTACGTATATGAAGTAAAAATTTTCTCCCCCAGGGGTCGAGTAAAAAAGTATCGAGGTAAGTATTGAATGGGAGGCGGGAAGGTGTACAAATGCTTGTTGACCTGTCTGGAAAGTTCTGGCATGATTCCAAAATCACCAAAATCCCTCTGGTTACTTAACTATAAGGTGAGCTTTAAAAGAGTCCCTGCACGGTATAGACGAAGAGACCGAGAGAGAGAGAGTGAGTGAGAGAGAGAGAGAGAGAGAGAGAGAGAGAGAGAGAGAGAGAGAGAGAGAGAGAGAGAGGGAGAGAGAGAGAGAGATATGAATCCGTAAGTTTGCAACCGTTATGCCGGATCGAGCAATGTAAAGGTGAATTTTCAAATACAAGCATTCGTTTGAGTTTTCGATATTAGTACTCTACTTCTGATTACCTAAATTATACGAATTGTTTGCTAAAACTCTGCAAAAACTTATTTTAATCCGCTAATATTATTACATCAAAAGTTTTTTACTCAAACTAACTTTTTACTCTTTTGTATTATCCTCTTCAATTTTCTAAAAAATTTTAACTTAATTTCATAGAATTTCTAAACCATCGTTTTTCTTCATTTTATCTTCTATAATAGTTATTTTTCTTAATCTATGAATTATTATTAATAGTACTTTCCTTTTTTATTCGATCTTTTATTCATATTACTCAAGAAATTCTGTGTCCAAACAACTACGATATTCTCCCAATTTACTAATGCAGTATTTTATTATCAAATATCAAATAAATTAAACTGACTTTATTTTACAAAATAATGGCTATCGATTTATATAATTTATTACTTTTTCGCATTGTTAATTTTTTCTGAATAGTATAAATTTCTTTTGTTATTTTCAACACGCCTTCAATCATAAACGAAATAAATGTGTTTTAAATAAAACTCTTTCAATAAAAATTCTATACATTTTTAATATCCCAATAATAGATATTGTTATGTTAGAGTATTTAACTTTAAAATGCATAACTATGTAACTTTGTAAGTCATTAAAATTCATTTTAATATTTATCCTCTATTTTCAGTTCACTTTATTCAAAGAATTTTTATTTTGCCTGCTTTTCTAATGAATATTATCATCGATCTTTAATTTTCTATATTTCTCCTTTATACGTACAGTGCACTCGAAAATTTATAATTTTTAAAATCTTTCAATACTTATGAAAATGTATTGTCCTTTTATTGTCATCCTTTGATTTCGATTAAACGAAACAACTATATAATTAATAATTTAATAATTATTTAGTTGCATTACATTAAATAGAGGTAACATCGCTACTGTAGCTTATTTACTTATCTGTAGCAATATTTTAATTTAATAATTCATATATTGCGTTTAAGCATTTCAAAATAGAAGGTTAACTTTTATTGTAATTATAAATAAATTATATACATTTTTTCTAAACATACGCAATTTGAACTCGATAAATAACAAACATGAATAAATTAGTTAAAATTATTTTTCATTTAAAACTTTTTAAGAAAAGATATAATAGCTAGGTTTACAAGCGCCTGACATAGGCATATGTATTTATATACATATATAATTGTTGGGAAATTTGACCTGCACTTTTTACGATATTTTTCCCGGAACTTATAGGAACAAAGGAAGAAAAGACGCCGAGGAAAAAGTAATAATTCAAGAATAGACTACAATGTAAGTTAATTTACGAACAAGATTGTCTTTATTTATTGTTTATCATAATACTATTTTATCAGTTTAATGTTTTTCTTGACTATTTGTATTTTTACTCTTGCGGATAAATTATTGAAACAATATTTATCGTTTAAAAATTATTACAATCTTACAATTTTTTAAGTAACTGAATAACTTTTCAAATAAATGTAAAAGAATAAAAAAAAAGTTAATTATTATGAAAAAATAAAATATAACATAAAAATTGATAAATTGAGAAATTATTTAAACATCAAGTAATATATTCTTGAGGCCGAATATCATAGTCGAATATCTTTCTTTCACTCCTTATACAATTCTAATTCGCTTTGCTTGTCATGCGATGTCTATCTTAAGTGATTTCCCTTGTTTGTGCGTTTCAATGCCTTAGTAACTTTATTTGGTTTGTAGTTTTAAAGCACTTTTCTCCATTTTCTTCCATTACACATATCGGTCCGACTGCTTCGTAGAACCTTCACATTGAATCTTCATAATACGAAGTACATCTAACTTATTTACATATTACTAATTAATATCTGTATTATATTAATATTATACATCGTTTATCCTATTATTAATAATAACTTAATAATACTTATTCTGATTGAGAAATAAGTAATAATCATTCATAAGCATTACTGATTTCGATTAATTGACGTTCGATGATTAAGCGGCGGTGTTATGAAACGAGATTAAGTTTTATATTTCACTGAAGAAGTTTCTTCCTTTCTTGTAGATTATGATATTTATATGTATTTAATAAAACTCAGAGATTTGAAATTACGAGAAATGTTAATCTCGTTTAACATTACTAAGACATCTAATATTATGTCGAATAATTTTCCAATTAACATAAATAAGTTTAGTTAACATTTAGTTATACCCATTGAATATTTGAAGATTAATTTTTACGATATTGGAATAATATAGAAGGATTGTAGATTATATTTTTTAAAAAATGAATATTTTTCTAATAATGATTAAATCTCAATCCGATTTATAATTTTTTTTATTATTTTCATAGTACAAAAAAGCTATAACAATCGTAATTTCTTATAGAAATTTAAAAATATTTCTGTATTAATGAGTAATAATACTTTGTAAAGACAAAAGTGCAAGAACTTATAAAATGTTATAGATAAATTTTTATCGTCGAGCTGCTGAAGTGAATACAATTAAAAATAGTATTGTATTGAAAGCATTAATTATTTAAGAAAACAAATGGTGCAATTGCTGAAAAAAAATTGATATAAAAATTAATAAAAACACCTGCCTTAAAGACGGTTAAAAATGGCTAATGGGTATTGTTTAGAAAGAAGAAAGCGAGAGAAGAAGTTGAATGTCGATAGTGATAAATAATAAATAATAAATGGTAAGTCGCAGGTCAGCAGCAGCACAGATAAATATTTAATATAGAGATACTGAGAGAACTGTCTATTGTCGGCAACAAATTTTGGACGCCGCACAGAGTAGTAGTATCAATACTAGTAGTAGTAGCGAGTAGTAGTAGTAGCAGTAGCAGTAGCAGTAGCAGTAGTAGTAGTAGTAGTAGTAGTAGTAGTAGTAGTAGTAGTAGTAGTAGTAGTAGTAGTAGTAGTAGTAGTAGTAGTAGTAGCAGTGGTACTAGCAGTAGCAGCAGCAGTAGTAGTAGTAGTAGTAGTAGTAGAAGTAGTAGTAGTAGTGGTAGTGGTAGTGGTAGTGGTAGTAGTAGATATAATAATAGTATCAATAAAGTACAAGTCTAAGTAAGGCTTGCACATCAGAACTTCCCCCATCCTTCTATCCGTCTTCCCGTATATCTTCCTCTCCCACGCGAACCGCTTGCTCCAGGCTGCACGCTCCCGGCAAAGAACAGTGGTGGTGATCGTTAAGGGTGGGAGAGAGAGAGAGAGAGAGAGAGAGAGAGAGAGAGAGAGAGAGAGAGAGAGAGAGAGAGAGAAATAAATAAACGGAGTAATTGAGCGTGACGCGGACCATTGAGCGCAAGAGTGGCTTCCGCTTATTTTTGGCGGCACTCCGAGCGCGATAAGGGATTTCCGTAATGCTTTGAGCTCAGGATGAGAGAGAAGCGAGGGAAGCCGTCGTGGACGCGTGGATGTATCGACACCTCGAGTACGCGGCAACGTCAACGTCACGAAGTCAAAAATCATGTAAGCCAGTAGTTGGCTTGGTCGGCTTGTCCGACTTATTTTAACTAGAAGCTATCGAAAGCTCCGCGCAGCTCTCATTCTAAACAGCAGTTTACGCATATTCCGAGAGAACTGTCCGCCTCACGGTCCTCGGTTCTCCGAAAAATCCTTCATCACTGAAAGAAGACGTTTTTGTAGGCAATTATAAGAGCCTCTTTGTAGGTACGTAGGCGCACTCGAGCCACTCGCCCCGCTATCAGCTAGAGCAGCGGCACTCGAGCCTCCGCGTACTCGTACATACGAATGTGGCTGCGTGTGCGTGCGTGTGGTGCGCAGCTGGTGGTGCGACCGACGACTCGATCGCCCTACGAGCGCGTAAATACGTATAAACGAGCATGCGGGACATACCTCCCCCCCTCCCCCTTATCACCAATAGCGCGACCATAGCCCCCTGACGGACCCCTGCTATCATCAAAGGAAGAAGGAGGAGGAGGAAGAAGCGCAAAGATTTAGCAGATACTAGACTTGTACAACGTAAACGTCGGCGGCAGTGCGATCACTTGCATAAGGGCGCGTAAAGTCGTTTGAAGTGCGGCTGGGCGCCGCCCGTGAACATTTTCCGTGGGGCATTCTAGAGCATTTTCGAGTGCAGCCGCCGCTGCTCCGAGAGCGGCGATTGACGGGCGGCGGGGACGGTGGGGACGGCGAGATGAGCGCGGCTACACGGCGACACTTTGAGAGCTGCTGCAACGTAGTTGCCGGCTCATTTGCCCTATGATAAACAGCCTCTCGCTCGATCTTCGCTCTCGGTGGAAGACCTGACGAACAGAAGTAAATTTAGTTCGCTCGCGTTGAGCTACTGCTTGAACGCGACGCTCGACGTCTATTCTCTTTCCTACCTACCTACCTACCTACCTACCTACCTACCTACCTACCTACCTACCTACCTACCTACCTACCTACCTACCTACCTACCTACCTACCTACCTACCTACCTACCTACCTACCTACCTACCTACCTACCTACCTACCTACCTACCTACCTACCTACCTACCTACCTACCTACCTACCTACCTACATACCTACCTACCTACCTACCCACCTACCTAACTACCTACCCACCTACCTAACTACCTATCTACCTACCTTACCTACCCATCCCCCTTATCCCCCCGTACCCCTACTTACCTGCCACAACCACTTCTCCACGCATTCGAAATAAAGAAAGACGAGAAGAGAGAAAGAGAAAGACCCCGAGATGATGGATTAATATGAAATATTACATTTGCAACGTATTATTAAGCTTATTATTGCTGTTGTTGTTATTAGTATTGAGTCGCTCCTGTGTTGTATGTGCAGCGCCGTAAGCGATGAGCTCAAACTATTAAGACTAATTTTAACATTTTTTAAACAAAGAATACAAACGCGAATTATAAAGAAGCAGTACATCAACTGACAAACGTCTGACTTTTATATACAAATCGGGCGATAACTTCATGTACACGCTTTTAATGTATTATTATTTTTATCACTGTGTAGTGAATATTTTTTTATTTTTAATTGTTCGTAATTTACCTTCATCCTTATGGATAAGATCAGGACTCTAACTATTTAATTTCAGATCGATGAATTAATGGAAGCTGAATTTGTTAACTAGAAGTTACAAAGATGTAAATAAATTGCTCTCTGGTAACGAATGTCGAATGTAGAGAAACATAGAATGAAAGAGGGATCATTGGAATGGGCACTTGCGCTTACGCATTACAACGTTATGACATCGAGCTATTTAAATTATAATTCGACAGCTACGTCGTTTAAAAGTGGTTTAGGAAAATGGGAGTGACAAATGACATGCGCCAGTGTTATAATAAATGCGATTTGTAGTGATACAGTTTTGAGGAGAAGTTGCGAAAGGCCGCGAGTGTCATGCGTAAGGCTTTATGAGTTTTAGCAAATAATCATAGTCCATATTGCGAAAGTTGTACGAAGTATTCGTTGGATGGTGCAGTGGAGAATCGAGGGGCTAACGAACATAAACATGGAAACACGCCGTAGGACGTGAGTAGCAATTAATTAAGTCTTTGTAAGAGTCACGTGTTAAGTTTTAATGGATCTGGAGCAAAAAGTAATAACTCGAGGAACTGCGTCACTTCGTGTGCGCGTATTTCCAGCGCGGCTCTGAAAATGTTTACAATAACGAAAGACCAGCCATTGCGAATCTCTCAAGTACGCGAAACAGCTGGCGGGCGCAGAGATAAGAGGAAAACCGAAGCCGAAGAGTGAATTCGCAAAACTCGCGCCGTCCCTCTTGTACGACGCACTTAAACGCACTGACTCGGTTGATTATCCCGGGTGAGCGAGCGAGCGCGGGCGCGCGCCTACCTCCCTTGCTTTCCTCCCGTCAGCCCCTGATGCGCCTATCACCCCCTTCCCCCTTCCCCCCGCAACCCCCCTTACCCCCCTCGTCGCTCCCGCGTACCGTCCTTCGCCGCCTTTTATCTTCGCCTCTTTCCTTCCGATAAAAGCCCCCGCACTCGATGCGATTTTCTTCCCCTCTTACCTTCGCTACGTGTACAAGTGCCACTTGGCTCTGTGGCGCATGCGCCCAAGTGGCTCGCTGTCGTCGCCTGATTTTTCCAGCCGCCAGTTTTTATTTCATTGCTTCAATCGAACTAAGAATCGACTCGAGCAGTGTAAGGATCGTTGTAATAAGGGTCAAGAGATACTTCGGCTTTATCTCTTGCCTCACTTCATCCAATATGCTCTCGTCTTTCTTCCGCGTATTTCAACATACACTTATTTTTTATGCGATCCACGTATAAAATCTCTTTTCTCCTTTGGCTAGTTTTATATGCTCAATTTTAATCAGAAAATTAATAATCGAGAGCTCGTTCATTAAGAACTTTTAGACCTCTATATAATTCGTCATAAAATCATTCTTCCAGATTTAAATAAAATTTTTGTTATATTTTCCATGCATCTGCACATCAAAGGTAAACTTATTCAAATTTAAACCGGTTCCCACTTCCTCTTCTTCTATACCTTTGATGCATTCTAATTTAATTACATTTTTATTGAATAATTAACCTACATATTTACAACCCATTCATATGGATTTAATTGTTAATCAAATCACTTAATATTACATATATCGTATATTCAACCGAGTGCGCGCGAGAAATAATATATAATTGATAAGAAGCGATTTCGAAAAAGTGATTTCATCCAATAATTATTTAAACTTTTATATTTACGCAACATAGTATTAATGTATCAGTATAAAGAACTTTATTTTAAAATAAACTATATTTTTATAAGAAATTACTCGAGTAGAAACAAAATGTTATAGAAAGATGATCATAAAATAAGCATTTTTTCGTGTCTAATTAAAGTTCGTATCAATTATATGTTACATGTATTGAGTTTCACTGATATTATGATTGCAAACAGCGCTTTATATTGCATTGCAAAATCAACACGACATTGATGAATCGTCATAATAAACAATTTACTTACCTAACACTGTATTACTCCAGGTATCATTACATAGAATTTTAAACGGTAACTTGTTATGATATAATTAAAGAAATCTTGATGAACCTTTCATTAATTTATATTTATATTTTTAATTAAAAAACATGTAAGAGTAGGTCAGTCTACTTTATAAAATCTCGTGGGTTTCTATAAAAGTAGTGAATATAAAGGCGTATGAAATGAATGTTCGATGGTAATAGCACTTCTTACACCTGTACAAATTCTATAAAACTATTAATAATAAGAGTAGCTAAAATGAAGAGCAGCTCGTTTGAGTTACAGTTCAAATTACTACATTGAATATAAAAAAAGTTTATGGAAGATGTTTTTATTATTGCGATTGGAAAAGGAATTAAAAGCCCCCTTTCTTCCGAATTTAATGAATTAAATTTATATTACACATAGATACCTAAATGCTAATCATAGGTATTTATTAAAAAAAAATTGAATAATGCTAAACGATAAAAATATATAATTTTTTTTTTAATGAAATAAAATGACTAAGAATAAAAAATGTTTTGCATGTATTTTATTTCAATGAAAAGGCGTGAGAGAACGAGAGATTCATTCATAAGGTAAATAAAGATTTTATATAAATAATAAATTTAGAAGTTTTGTTGTGAAGAGGGGCTATATGAGGGCTGTGAGAGGGCTGTAAGAGGGCTGGAATAGCAATAGCAGCAATAGCAGAAATAGCAGCAATAGCAGTTATAGCAGTAATAGCAGTAATAGCAGTAATAGCAGATAAAGTAATAACAGTAGCGAGCTGATGATAAATGGCTTCTTTTTCACAAGATTTTCCAGTTAAAGGCGTATTATCCGGTGGCCTACTGAATCTCAACTCAAATCAAATATACCCGCCGTCGCCGCCGCCGACTACTGAGTAAATTTGACCCAATGTTCTACTTCGGCGCTTACATGGCCAGTCAAATAATGTTGGCTCTCGAGTGGCCGAGTAACTTTTACTCAATCGAAATTATTTAATCAAATAAATCGTACAGAACGTATGTTGGCCGAGCCGTTACACGCCGACTTTCCTTAAGCGACGAGTGAGTTCAGCGTCGAGTCCAGCTTTTTTCCCTCTCCTGTAATCCCGAGCAAGTGGAGCTCGAGGGGTCGTGATCTCCGGTGAAAGAAAAAATAATAAAATAAAACAAAATAAAACAAAATGAAATGAAATAAAATAAAATAGTGTAAAATAGAATAGAGTAGAATAGAATAGAATAGAATAGAATGGAATAGAATGGCATAGAATAAAATAAAATAAAACCTAACCAAAGTAAAAGAAAACAAAACAACAACCGGTCGGGCTTTGTAGCCGATCGACAAATCAAATAATGAACTCGTTGCATCGGCGATCAATCGAAAGTATTTCCGAGAAGTCAGAGGATGTCGGCTCCGCGCCGGGAAAAACCCGAAGAAAAACATAGCGGCGAACCCAATCGAGCGCAAGAGGATCGAAGCCACGCGTCTCTTGGTGGATTAACCTCTCCGTCCCTCCCCCGCCCCGCTAAGGATGAGTCCCCCTTGGTTTCTTAATCGGCCGCGTGGAGGATCAAGTTTTCCCGGGACGCCGACGACCATTGACGGACGATCATCCTAACGACGAGCCTATCGACGAGCCTATTTACGAGCGGACGATTGATGCAGGCCGGGGGACGGCTTTTCCGAATCGAGAGCCGGCTTTTCCTCGGAGCAGCATCATAATATCCCATCTTATAGCTACGTCGCGGAAGCATTTCAAGCTCTGATTTTATAACTCCGGTCTCGGATGATTTAATTGCCTGCCAATGTCGCGATGCTTTATTAACTTTATGGACATTCGTTCCAACTTCTTTTTGCTCCGCCAGTCCCCCCCCCCCCACCCACCCTCCCCCAACCCGCCCGCCCATCCCACTCGCTCTATCTATCTTGCATTCATAATCATATTGGCACTTTAATGAGAATTCGTGGAATTGTATAATCTTACGCAATCACATTCATCTAATCGAATTAAATATCTTTTATAAATTTCAAATAAAGTATTATTATTTATCGCGCGTTAATTACTTATATAAAATAACCCGACTCTGCCTCGCGGCTTTGTAATGGGGAATCAATAAATGTCTTTAGCCGTTTGATTTCTGAAATTATACTTTATCTCTTATATTATAATACGCAGTCAAGCAAAGTTTCACAAACTGAAAGCTTTTCATTGCTTTTCAATGACGATATTAGCTAAAAATAATAATTACTACTACATAGATAATTCCATGTGCATACATAGGCTTATAGGTACATAGCTGGATAAGAATTCGACAAGGCTTTTATTAAGAATTCGTTTGAAATTTACGAATCGCTGAGCAGCGTAAGCCCAAAAAATTTAAGCACTGATTAGAAATTATAAATCTATAAAATATTAATCTTTATCCCTGTTTACAATTTAAGATTTCTCGTGCTTTCAATTAAAATCATTTAAAAATTAATCATCTGAAAAGCTTACCATTTACTTATTACGTACCCCCCATTGAAAATATATGAATATAACACGAGTACGTTTTACATTTATTCCTATATATTGTGCTTAGAGTATTGCAGAGTCTGATGTTTCGATTAAAATTAATTTTTAAAAATCTACCGTGACGCCTAGTTTAGAAAAAATTTGCCTTATTACTATTTCAAATTGGCTGTAAAAATGGAAGAGACGTAATAATAAAATTTCTGTCGAATACGTTTCTGCTTTAACTTCGTCATCGGCCACGTTTTTACAAACCTTTTCATAATGTGTAATTTTCACGTCGGTCGGGCAATTTGATGGAGCTTCCTTTTGTAGTAAGTATCGGACTTGCCCTTGTTAGCAGTCAGGATAATCGAATGAGATCGCGGTCGGCGGATTCTGTATCCAATGAGCCAAGCCAGCCGCGCTTATAGCCTAACAGTACATAACATTGTATGCGTCGAACATCTTGAGCACGGAAGTCATTTTTCTTATCGATACTACTCGTAAAGCATCTATCGATGATTGTGTATCCCCCTCCTCCCTCATCGGTGACTCAATCAAGCGTCTGTCTCCGTAAGTAAATGCTTAACTTCATCGAGGGTGACGGAATCGCCATTACAGATCTTGAGATCTCGATATTGTCCCTAATGCGCGATAATACAGATCTCGTGTGAAAATCTCCCCGTGCATTTGTTTGTTTGGTTTGCCTATGTAGGCGAGTGTGCGTGCGGGAAGAATACAGCCGTGTAGACTTGTGTAAGAGGAGGCGCGGGACGCGGAGAATCTCACTTAACGATCTTGAGAAGCGCGGACACGAGCGACTCGAGATACTTCCTTCCTCCCTTTCCCTCCTCTGTCGCTCCACAGTCGCTCCACGAACCTGAAAGCGTGATTGTTGCCGCTGCCCTCCTCTTTTCCGGCGACCCTATACCAAGCAGAAAATAACCAATCGAACCTCCCTCCGTCCTCCCTCTAAGTATCTCTTGTATTTTTTTTTTATTTTTTTTTTTTTTATTTTATGTTCTGCACCTCCATTTCTTCTATCTTGTACGTCTTGTTTCTTTTCTGCCTCTAAGCCGACCTGCATGTGCACGGGCAATCCTATCTGTTGTTGGGACACGAGTGCATCGCGCTGCACGAGATGGATGCTTTTTGTAATAGCTTTACTGAATAAAAGAGAGATAAAAGAGAGAGAGAGAGAGAGAGAGAGAGAGAGAGAGAAGAAGAAGAAGAAGAAGGAGAAGGAGGAGGAGGTTTTATACACACAGCCACAACTTGGCCGCGAAGGCATGTGTGTAGTGCAGAACCATTAGAGGTTGGGCGCGCTCTTGTAGACTACATGGATGAATGAACGCGATACGAATCGAGAAGAAAAATTGGCTCTCGGATCGGGATAAGAGATCGGATGTGCGTTAAAAAAAAAAAATTATTACAGTCGCTGATTGCAATACGTATATTTAGAAGACGATGATTCGGGTAGATTTTAAAAATTATAAAATAATTCTACCATTAAACTTTGTGAGATCAGAACTTTTTTTGTCAACTAATCAACGACTATCCTGATAGACAATCGAAATATTATCTATACTTTATGAAATTAAAGATAATTTTAAATGTTTAGTAAACGTCTGCAGAAACAAGGTTAATTAATTTAATAACTATTTTTTTTTCGTGCCAATGTTGCATAAAAATTATCGTTTGTGAAATAAAAACAGAGACAGTGGCTTGTTTATCACAATAATATTGAATAGTATATCTTGTTGTTATGCAATTTTTATACTCGCATTCGAAAGAAATTGACTTCCGTTGTATAATATCATTTGCAGATAGAATAATATAATTGTGTTTTAGAAATTATAAGACTATTCTCTATGTTTTCTCCTTTAATTGACAGCTTCTCAGATGTTTTTTGAAAAAATATTGATATACCGAATCTAATCTTTCATCTGAAGCCCAATTTAAAATACAAGAGTATACGATTATCATGTATTGTTTTGTTGTATTGTAATTGCGCGTTAACGATTCAAGCAGAATTATATCAGGTGATTCTAATGCGATTTCCGAAAAAAGAGAATAACTTGATTACCTGTTCATGATGTACAATTATAAAAGTATAGCATTAAAGAAACTGCGTAAAACTTTGCCATTTGTTGAAAAATAAGTATGACAAGCTATTATTCTCATAAAAGTTAAAAAAAAATGTATGTAAATTATATATTAATTGCATTTTTTGAGCATATTAATTGAGCATGTGTTGAGATCTGAAATTATACAGGTTTTGTTTATAAAAGTTTTGTAAGAAGCTTGTGGAGGTCATGTTCGTTATTACCGGGGATCAATTAGATGAAGACGAAGAGATGGACTCGAGGACCGGAAGGCCCAACCGAAAGGTCCAATGACTTCGCTTAGGAAGTCACGAAATCACTGTTCATCCCTCGAGCAATGATAGTCCCCAGTCTGTCGGTCCATTTCTGCCGTGAGTGCGCGTGGCTTGTAAATGCGAGTGCTTGTGTTCCTCGTCACGCTCGACTGTCTTTCGCCGCCAGCCGGACTTCAATTTCGCTGTAAACAAGAGCGCGATCCGCAGCGGCTCTCCCTCTTTCATAAAGTGTCCGAGCGTCGTCGCTCGACCCGATCGAGTCTTAAATCTCTCTCAGCCCCTTCAGAGGAGGAAAATCATAGGGTGGGAGGGAGCTTATTGAAATTGGAGCCGACGACGAACTGCGTTTCTCAACTAGAAATGCCCCACCCCCTCCCATCACCACTGATTCCATCGTTCCATCAACCCGGCCATCGCTAGAGACCCGTGGCAGACCATTTATTCGTTATGGAAAGGCTTTTCGCGCTTAGACTCCTTCCTACAGCTCCCCTTCCATTTCCTTTTTTCTCTCCTCTTCTCCTCTTCCCGGCAGTCTTCTCATTCTCTTCGGATCAAAGCCTTTCAAATCTATTGATTATTAACTGCATAGAGTATAGAGCCAATGGTTAAAAAGTTGCTCGGTAGCTGCCTAGGTAGGCTACACACAACTTCCTGCACAATTGTGCTTTACAAGCGTACACATGACTTAAAGGCTTTCATCATAATGCATTGTGAAGCATAAAAACCTGGAATACTTTTTAAAATACACATTTTTACCATTAATTCTATATACTATTGTTATAAGACGTTTCAAAAAAAAGTTTTAAGGAACAATGGAGAAATTTATATTGTTTAAGGATTTTTTCAAGTATCCTTGAGCCAGGAAAGTACTCATTCCTCGAATGAATCGAATCCAATCTCTTGATTGGAATTGAAATTATTAATTCTAAAAGGAACTGTATATGCGTTAATTAGCGCTTAAATTATCATGGTCATTAAATCAAACAACAACAGATTCAATAGTTTAAAAATTAAATTAATCCATCTACCATTCGGTAATGACTGATTTTGGCAACTAAGAATTTTTATCAATAATTAAAATTATTGTGGTTAGGTAGGGCATTTGACTCGCGTGTTTGTATAAAACGAGAGGTTGCCGACATTGTCAAAAGAGCAAAAATCTTATAAGCCACCAACCAAAGTCTGAAAATGTGGGTCGTCGAATGCGAAGAGAAAAATGGCGAGAAAAAACAGCGACTATACGTTGACGGCGTTATGTCTCTGACATTGGCATTGCCAAGTTCCCGTATAAGCTAAAGACTTTTGTCCGATAGGCTAATCCTCCGTATTCACAAGGTTATTGAAAACCTTTGATCAAAATCTTTAATTAGCCAAAGATCTTCATATTTTCCATGTCATACTTATACACTGTATTAGTGAAAATAACCAATCGTAATCTTAAAATTCAAATAATAATAATAATAATAATAATAATAATAATAACAATAACAATAATAAAAATAATAACAGGGATAATCATAATAGTTGTGGACGAAAAGCTCACCGTTTCGTTTTAATATTACTGTTAAGGCCTTATTTGATCGAGTCAAAAGCTGCGAAGACCGTCTTCAATTTACAGAATTTCGTAGAAGGAAGCATGGCTTAATATGTACGTGGCTCTACTTATCTATGTAAATCTCACACGCGAATGCATTAAACAATTTTCCGTGAATGCTTCGCTCTAATTTAACTTTGGGTTTAAACACATTTATCACCGCCAATTACAGAGCCATTGAAAATTTTTTGAAAAATTTATTCATCTTAAGTAAATATGAAAAAAAAAAAAAAATGGATATGCTTGATTATCAAAATGATTATATAAAGTCGACTTGTTATATTCAAGGATTAACATTCTGTAATTGATGCACAAGAAAAAAATTATACGCATTTCATCGTTTTCAATTTACTAAGACGGAGACGGATACATAATCGTTAGTCGGCACTTGTTTTTTTTTCCATGGACTTTTCCTTCAAAGAAAACAATTTCAGGAAATATGCCTACGATTAGATAAAATTTACCGTAGTGCCAGCCATCAGAAGAATTTATTAAATAGTTGAAGGATATAAACTTGTTGACATGAGTAAAATCTCCCGGACATTATTTATAACATAAAATGTAATAGTTGTAAAAAGAAAAAGAAGAAGAAAAATGCAGGCAGACATTAAAATGAAATAGCCAGATTATTTATAGCTTTAGTCATACTAATAGATGAATGAAATGCGAAAAAATGTGTGCATGGAAAGGCAATTGCTAACTGGTACAGGTGTTGAGTGCAGCCGTCGCATTACACAACGCAGAGCTAAGTTCTTATGAATTCATTGGGGCAACGATCATATACTTGTTAATTATGTTATTAATGTGCATATCCTGGGGGTCGAAAGATTTTTACTGAGCGTATCGATTTTTTGAATGAATCGAGAGATCAGACTGTTAGGGGAGCTAGCGAGCGGCAATTCACCAATTATATAAGCAATCGACTTATTGAAAACTAATTCTACAAAATTCATTCGAATGATGGAAAGTTAATTAATTGATTGCGTATTAATGGCATTTTACTTCAGTATCATAAGACTAGCTTTCAATATTAAAAATATCGCTTAGCTCCTAGTTTATTTAAGATATACAGGTAATTTTAACTTTAAATAAGCTCTTAAAATTCTTAAAATTCTTAAAGTTCTTAAAGTTCTTAAAATTCTTAAAATTCTTAAAATTCTTAAAATTCATGAGGTCGAAGTTATTTCGGACTACTTTGATAAATTTTCTATTAAAAATTCTTCTAAATTCTCCCTTTGCTCCGGTTCTCTCTTATTTCCATCCAGTCCCTTTATGTGGCTGCTATGTGATAAAGAACGTTGGACGATTTTTGAGAAATCGTAAGAAATTCTGGGAGCAGAGACTAAGTAAGTTAATGCTTACCGAAACAATTGAAGATATAACGAAAGGCGTCCGCGTAATGAATTTTCGAGAGATACAAGGTCAACGTGATGCAATGATTATAATGCTGGCAATAGTGCAGATAAGGTAAAAAATAAAGTTATCCATGATTAAATGATCCAAGAACGTGCAAGTAGATGGAGTAAGGCAGAGTAAGGCCACTCGGCAGGCCGCTTTGATCGTAGGATCCGGGCGATGTTTGCCAACCGACACCAAATTGCGTTTTTTATTATTCACCTCATAGATTCCGAACTGAACTCTATCCCGCGCATACATTATAGTATGGCATATAGTAGATATGGTAACGGTACATCGCTTGGCTCCTTTATTTTTAGTTCTTATTTGCAGAGATGAAAAGGGGAGGTAGGTGGTCGTAGGGAGGGGTCGATGTAGCCGGGGAGCGAGAGCGAGCGCGAGAGCGAGCGCGAGGCGTGCGGGCGGACGGGCGGACGGGCGGTCGTTGGGCGGGGTGGGGCGAGGCCGGGCGGGTCGGGGCGGGACGAGGCGGGGCGGGGCGAGGCGAGACGAGGCTAGGCGCGAGGCGCGGCGAGGCGCGGCGAGGCGGGGAGCGGCGGTACCCTCAGCGGGTGGGGGTGCGGGAGCGGGAGAACGCGAGAGGATATTTCGTGCCGGCTTGGAACAATTTACGAGAAGCAGAGAGCAGCGGCTGTCGAAGGTTGCGAAAAACTTTCAAGAACGTTCTCCGACTTACGCTGCACCGCTACGTTGCGTCGACGCCGCGATTTTCTGCACTTGTATTCTGCCTTGGCAGCTGATCTCGGATCCGATCTCCCGTGGCCGGCTCTCCTAGACGACCCCCTGAACAAAGACACGCGCGCCGCTCCTCGAGCCGGGAAAACATAATGCAGCGCAAAAAAAGAATGAGCACCGAGGCGGGGAGGGGAGAGAAAAGCGAGCTAATAATTATAGATGAGCTGGGAGGGGGGAAGGGGGAAACAAGCTACCTGGAGTCAGAAATATTAGCCGCCCTTCGTATCGGACTACGATCGTAACCATCACGCGCTCGCGCACGCACACACACACACACACAAGTCACAGTTTCTGCAAAAGAGTGAAGATTACGTCCCAATTTGCAACAACGCTGACCATACTTTTTTTAATTAAGGAAAAGAGAAGATCGAACCGTGATCCCAGTGCTCTAAAGAATGTACCAGTGCTTCGAGCAAATAGTCATATATGTCTAGACTAGGTGATGATTAGTGTGTAAATAAATAATTATTTATTGAGAGAATAGTTTCCCTCCAGGCACAAAATGTTTAAAAATAAATTTTCCGACTGAAGCGTTTTAGTGATAATAAAAAGAGGATATTGAGTAGAAAAGGAAGGATATAATTGAAAATAAATCTCTGCAAGAGGGAGAGGGAGAGAGAGAGAGAGAGAGAGAGAGAGAGCGTATATGGTCGGTCAAACATGTTTCCGTCCGATCTCACACTTTGCCCAGCATTTCCTTGCTCTCCGCTCTTTGCATCCTCCGTTCTACCTCTTCTCCCCCTTGACCCCTTACCCATTCTTTCAATCATCTTTACTCGGCTTATCTTTTTCCCGCTCGGCCGAGATCTGTCGATTTCGTATCTTCGCTCCGACCCTAATACCCTTCACTCGGCTACGGACGTGCCAAACTTTTCCAAGTCTTCGGCTTTATCTCCTCGCGACTGATTTGCACTAACTCGCATTTTACAATGTCAAAATTCCACTCCGGACAACGCAAGCCAATCTCCTCGGCCTCGCTCTAATCATTTAACTCTGACTCTTTTCAACTTACCATTTGAGTTATTGACAATCCGAGCTTCGATATCCGACTATCTGAAACATAAAAATTACGATTACGTTAAATTTATTTATTTGTTCGATTGTATTGATTTTATATTCCATTCGAGCTTATTTTACAATAGAAGGATCATCCGAGCGTCCGTTTCGCTTTCCTAAATTCATCGGGTAAACGGAAATAAATAAATTGCTAAAATCACACCGATTTCAAAGTAAATAACAAATTCTTTTGTTTGGTATGGAAAACAAAAAAATCCTCGGCTCCTTCTCTCGGTCGGAAAAATATGTAATAATAAATAAACGGAAATAAATGTCTGTTAGGTAACAGCGTAAATATTAATATTGCCACATAAATTACCTCGATAGTTAAAAATAATCTAGGGCTATTAAAAAAAAACCTGCAGTTTAGGTTTCTATTCAAATAGAGAGTTCCGAAAAGGCTTCTCTTTGCCCGTCTTTAGATTTAGATTGTAGATCAAAGTAGACTGACCCCTGCGAGACTTTGAGCTTAAATGCAAGATTATAGGGGATTAAGGAATCGTTAAACTGAAACGGTGCAACTCATTTTAGAGCGAAATATTTAAAGAAAATCGGCCAAACGCTCTCGTCGAGTTAAGATGCGCAGCTTTTCCTTTCAATCCTTGACAGTCTCAATCGATTCAATTTACATTGTGCCCAAAATTTATAATAAAAAGAATTAATTTTTAAGCACCAGGTGTATTTAAAAACTTGTTAAAGTACCCATTGTATCCGCTGTCAAAGATTAATTTAAAAAATTTACTTAAACTGAAGAACTAGTCTTTAGAGTCTCGATTAATTCAAAGGATTCAAAGGGCTTAAATGTTCAAAGTAGCGAGGTTGGGGAGAATTATTGATTGAAAGTATGATCGAGAAAGTTGTTTGCATCCAGGTGGCGAAAATGCACAGAATAAATACGTAAACTAAAGAAACTGCTCGAGTAATATTCGAGCTGTCCTTCGATAGAGGCTTCGTGCGTCGAATGTCCATTATAGAAGTGAAGCTCGAGTCGAGTCGGAGTAAAGTGCCGAAGACGGTATCGATAATCCCGCTGAGAATAAAGAGTTTGCAAAAGCTCGCGGGCTCGAGAGCAAAGCGTCATAATGGTTGAAAATAAAGGGAAACATTGGCATGCGCCGTGGCGAATATCGTCGGCAATATGGCCATTCGTCCATAAGCCCAAGTCGGAAAAGATGTTTCGATAAGCTGTCGTTCTTCAAAACGACTTTGGCCTCTCTCTCCCACCCGCCACGGCGTCTATTGCACATTACATTATGACACACTGACACAAATAGTTGCGCGGCCCGTCCATCAATGGCAGCCGGTGTACTCGCCGGTCGGTCGGAACCCCAGCCAACAACCCCGATAGCCGCTGCTAACGGGGTTCATGCCTCTCCGGAGTACCCCCCCCCGTCCCCCGTCCCGTCCCGTCCCGTCCCGTCCCGTCGTCCTTAAAGCGACGATAGAAATAGATGGGAAGTGGTGGTTGGCCGCAGACTCGCCGAGCCCAGTCATCCACCACCTGCGCTACTTCGCCGTCAACGACGTCGTGGTGCTAGGAATCACGGACCCAAGGTAGGGGCGGCATCGTACAGGACTCGAGGCGGAAAGATCGCACGGACGTTGCCCGGGAGGCCGCATCGGGACAGATGAGGAGCGGAGGCGCTCCCTCTGTAAGGAAAGAGTGTCAGTGACCGAGAGCCTCGGGCCATCGGGACCTCGCGCAGATTGCTGGACGAGGTACGAGACGGGTTTTAGTCGATTCTCTAGGTCGACACCTTTAAATGTACCGTTCGCAGCATCTCGCAGTTTTGGATTATTTGGGAGTTGCTTAATGGATAAAGAAAATGAGGATACAGAAGAGGCTCCGAAGCTAACCCCTGATGACCAATGAACACCCGGACACGGGATTGCTAAGCCGGGCTCAAGCCTCAAGCCCTCTAGAGCAGCTCCAATTACCTTAGTCCCTTTCTCACGGCCGACTCCTCTCCCCGACCTCCTTACCAATACCAAGCGCTCGATTTTTCTCCCTAATCACGCCCGAGCTCCAAGAACATCTCACCGTCTCTCTCTCTCTCTCTCTCTCTCTCTCTATCTATCTATCTATCTATCTATCTATCTATCTATCTATCTATCTATCTATCTGATGGTGACGATGGTGGTGGTGGTGGTGGTGGTGGTGGTGCTGCTGCTGCTGCTGTTGCTTGTTTTACTGCTACTTACTGCTGCTACTTGCTACCGCTTTCGCTACTTCTGTTGCTGCTACTGCCGCCACTTTTGAGGCCAATGGTTAATTATACCAACTGACCGAGCATTCCCAAAAACATCCGAAAAGTAGGTGAGCTGCGGCCTCGAACCTCCAACTCCTTTACCTTACCGGTGGACCTAAAGATTTTGTCCGAAATTTGACACTTGAGCTTCCCTTATTTCTTCGGATTCTTATTTACTTGGCTAAAAACACTTTTAAATCCTTTGGCTTACTCGATCTTTAAACGAGACTAATCCTCTGTAGATGGAAAACTACCTTTTTTGTTTCATCTTCTTTTTTCTTCATTTTTTAAAAAAAACCTCCGCAGTCTCAAGCATTGGTATTGATCATTGGCCTATCCGAAATACACAATAGCACACGTTATATTATGAATGTATTGAAAGGTCGCTCGCAATACGTGATTAGTTTTCCTCTTTATTACGTTGAATGAGCTTCTATTGCGACTTCCGCATTCGGAATTCCAGTCATTTCGCCGAAAGAAAATTTTTTTTCAACAATAAAGTCATAACCGCGTATCGCATTTATTACACAATCAAGCAAGTATATACGTAAAACAATCAATTCGTGTATTTGCAAATTTTATACAAAAAATCCAGGATTAATTGGTCCGCTACAAGTGTTGATTATTGAATAACTCTGATATTAATAATTATAACGTTTTTCCGTTTAAAGTTAACAAAAGTACAAAAGTACCGAAGTACTGAAGTCGTATTTTATTTATTATTATCTCATGTTTCCATACGTGGCTCGACGAGCTACTTTTTATAAGCTAACAACAATACCATCGGACGAAATCTTCTATTAAATTGATGAATCCTATGTGAACTCGTAATTCGTCAGAATAAGCAAAGGAGTCCCTATTATCCGTCCAAGAGATTCCATTACAATAATGATAACCGATGCAGATAGTAAGGTCTGATACTGACAATCCTACTTCAATTTAAATACCTGCTTTAATGCACAAAGTCTTTGTAAATGTAATATCATAGTATTAGAATAAAAAGGTTTGACCAAGAGTATTTCACAGGTGAAAAATGACTCGGGTATCGTCCGCGCCGTCCTTGCCACCCTCGTCATTTATTGACAGTAATAAACTTTCGTTGTCGAAGAACTACGTGCATCATAAATGAATCAAACTTTCCAATGTATTTGTTCTGTGCCTCGCGCACTCGTATTACCGTAATACGTTCCTGTGACTGTCCACTCTCCAGAATCAGCGACTCTCACTGTCTCTCTCTCTCTCTCTCTCTCTCTCTCTCTCTCTCTCTCGCCCTCCCTACCTCCTCCCCCTCTTTCTCTCTCTCTTTCGTTCGATCTCTGAGCTCACTACTTGATGTAAAGAAGAAGAGAAAAAACAGGATGGCTCGAACTACAAAAACGAGTTTGGAGAACCCAAGATTTTACTTTTTTCCCCTCTTAATTCGGTATTCGTATGTGCGGTCGGATCAAATAATTTTCCATTAAGGGATATTTGACGAGATTTTGATTTGAAAGTGGGTTACGAGCGGTATGAAATTAAAAGGAACCGATTCCAAGCTACTGCTTAGTTACACCTCGGCCCCTCGTCCTCCTCTTTATCGATTGCGGTTTTAATTATTATTAGTGCGTAGAGAGTTCAATGACAATCTGATATCTTTGCGAAATGATGATGCGCCCTTTCAGATAGTTTTTAATGTCCCCGCCTGTAATATCGATAAAAGATAAAAGAAGTCGATAAAAACGAAACACAATGGCATTACGTTGGACTCGTCGTTGTCGTCGTTGTCGTCGTTGTCATTGTCGTCGTCGTCGTCGTCGTCGTCGTCGTCGTCGTAATGATGATGATGATGATGACGACGATGATGATGATGATGATGACGACGAAGATAGTAATAATAATGAGAACGATGACGATCGTTAAGAATGTTTTTTGCAGTCATAATAAATAACGTTTATCTGGTTTTAAGGAAGAATTTGAGAACTACATAAAGTAGGGTAATCATATGAATAATGGCGCTCTTATAAAAACATTATCCAACTTAAGATGATTGATGAAAGGAGAGAAATGTCTTTCTAAATTTGAATAAAAAATGCCCAAAGGTATTATAGTGGCTTAAGTTGGTGGGTAAAGTTATGTTGGGCCTGCAGTTAATGTTATATTAAGAGCTATCGGCTCGAGTTAAATATCGCGTTAATAAGCTCTGCTGATTAATTGCCGTAGCCCCCCCCCCCACGAAATTGCAGCGGCTTTGGTCTGCTATATTCTCGGAATACCGTAAAAGGAAAGGAAATCGGCAATACCTGGACTAAAAATGCCGGCACGCGCGACAATGAAGGGAAAAAAAATGAGGGAAAAAAATGTTAATTATAATGATGATGACAATGCAGGATGCGAGGGTATGTGGTGTTGAGAAATAGTTGAAGCCCCGTCGGCCCGTAAAATTTCTTATTCCGAGGGAGCGGTATTTTCATGCGATCGCCATTACGAGGACAAGTTCTTTATTCCGATAATATTCGAAAATCGACCCAGATTTCTCGAGTGGAGCGAGCCTCTCTGAGATCCGGTGGCTCTCCTATTACGCGGATAAGCCCGTAATACGAGATGAATTGTAAGCTAACGGTAAGTTAAAAGTTTATGTTTTAGAATAGAGTGTGAACGGCCGGTCAGGTTGATTTACCGAATATTTCTCCGGATGGATGTTTCGGGTTAAGCCTCACCTGCCTAAAGCCCGGTCGTCTACATGCCACGTGTTACACGTGCGTCTGTCACTGTTGTCGGCCCGTCCGAATACGTATATTTCCCCATCGATCAAATCATTATCAATAATAGCAGACCTGATCAGGAAAGATTTCGGATATTCCGCCGTCGATGAGTTAAGAGCCGAAGGGCTGTTTGGCTGTTTAGTGTTTGCTCCAGCTGGAGAACGGTTGGAGGGAGACATTGACTCGGTGTTGTAAGAGGCAGACAGGACGGGAAGGACAGGCAGGCTCGAGCTCGTGAGGGAAAACAGCTCCGGGGAATACCGAAGCCAGAGAAATCGAGATAAAGTTAGAGATGGAGGCAGCCCGGGTCGTTACATAGAGAGGTTATTATTAAGTGTTATTTATTAGATCCTGGGGGACTGAATGGCCAGTGGAATGAAGGTGTCGCGCGGGTGACTGGGTGAGCGAGTGGAGGGCGATTCGAAGAGGATTCGAGGGCCCGGAGGAAAGTATTTGGCACTGACCCGCGCGCGCATCTCGCGTTGGCCCACTTTTCTCGGCGTCGATGATGCAGCCGAGGCGAGAGAACCGTCCGAACTTACCGGGCGCCAGGGCCGATCGGAGGAGCCGCCTCCGACGAGCTCTAACTCGCCCGACGGATAAACCTGAACCGGAGCCGTCCTCTCGCCCGGGCATTACGCTCCTCTAGACAGCCAACTCCCCCCTTCCCTCTCGCTACCCATCCCCCTGTCTCACTCTCTCTTTCTCTATCTGTATCTCTCCATCGTCATCTCGCTTCTTTTATTCGATATCATCTCATCCGAAATTATTTCTATCTCCCACGTGACCTCAAAAATCCTCCCCCTCGCTATTCCTTCTTAGAACGTTTTATTTTAAACTATTCGTTAGAGCCTCAGCCAAACTACAATATTATCATCGCAACTCTCTTTTTTAATCTATTTTTCATTAAAGGCCCTCCTTATACTTGCTCTATAACATTATTTACGGCACCTTTCATCAAATCTAACGCTTCCCGCCATTTATCTGGCCCCGTTCCCTCTATTTAATTTTGTTTAATCTTGTTTGCATAAACATCTATTGATTTATTTACAAAAAGTATCTTCTTTTTTTTATCATTATTATTATATTTCAACAAGTATTTCGAATCTTACTTGTCAACTCATTATATGACTCGTATGATTTATTTAATTTTTTATTTAATTACTATCTAGGAATGTTAATGTTTAATGTTTATAATCCAAATGGTCTAGTCGTTATAATTTAGAAAACTGTTTCGGGAACTGGGAAAGTTATTAAATCGCCCTCTTGAAACTGTACAATACAGTGAGCTACATCCCTAAACAGAATTGACGATCAGTTAATGTTGTTTGAGTCTAGACATAACTAATTGTACAATTATTCGAGCTTATGAAGAATTATAGGAAGATAGATTATACATGTAATAATGCCGCAGCTCAATAAGACTCTACGTATCAGTATGTGTCTCGCGCAAATTATGAATAATAAAAAAAAAAATCTTTTATGCATTTACATATGTAAATAAGAAAAAATTATATAAAATTAGTTAATATGAAAATAGATTTATATGTGCAATACAAGCATAAATGGTAAAAGCATTATATTTTCAGTATACAGGAATGATATTGGACACTATGTTGCTATCACCTTGGACCACTGCATTTAAATTACGTCATTGTAAACAGTAAGATCATTTTCAAACTAAATATATAAAGATATCTTGAGAATACTCGATCTATTTAACAAATGTTTCAAGTAATTTCTTCAGCGCTGAATGCATGCATTTTAAAAGTATATTATTCACGTTATTTGCAACATTTAATCATTAGGATGTGGCATTACAGATAAGTCAAATATGAATTTATCAACGAGCTCTAGGAAGTTTTATCCACGTTTCTTGTACAGTATAAATTTATTAGATCGAGCGCATTACAATATTACGTCTCAGGCTTAAAGGCTTTCCAATGTAAAAATTACAGAAAAAAAATTTCGACATTTACACACCTGTAAGAATTATAATTACTATTATTATTATTACTATTGTTGTCTGTTATTGTTATTACTCGTTGTTATTGTTACTCTCACTATTACTATTCTTATTTATTACTATAGTCATTTATTATTATTATTGTTTTTATTATTATTGTTATTGTTGTTATTATTATTATTATTATTATTATTATTATTATTATTATTATTATTATTATTATTTAGTTTACGAAGATAATTATTCATAATAAAAATTTAAGAATTGCACAAGTGTTATTGTAATTTCGATTTGATAAGATTATTTCAAGCTGTTTAAACGAATAATGTAAATCTCGCCTAAAAAATAAAGAAGCAATTTTCATGAATTAATCAATTTTATAACAAGGAATTATAACAAAGCATACAGCTAGAGAAAGTAAAAAATTTTTAATTATGCTACTTTGACGCTAAATTAGTTTTTAAGAAAATATCATTACTATTATTATTGGGCATATAAATTTTAAGATAAATCTTAAAATCAGTAATCTATACAGATTTCATATTCGTTGGTGCCTATTGTAATTAGAAGATTAAATATTAACAGATTGAAGAAAAAAATTTTCAGATCAGCAATAGCGTGCTTAGGATAAGCATTTGCTTCAATAATATTATAGTAAGTTATTCTAAATTACGTAACGAGCTTGAAAAAATCTATAAAGCGAATATCTTTATAAAGGTTTGAGTTTGCACACTTGCGCTGCTCGTGTTATCGGCGTTGTTGTTTAAAATACTGTGAAAATGCTTCCGCTAAGAGGCGCAATCTTTATGACTAGGAGAGATCGAGCCCCGACCTTTCAGGCCATTCCGCGAATTGTATTTCCTCGGTTTGCTTGCATCTCAGCGAAGGTCGAAAAGTGGACGAAATTTTCAGGGGCCCTAGAGTTGGGGTCCAATACCTGTGATGGCCCACAACACATGGAAAGCATTAATGATTGCCTACGTTACCTCCAAAACAAATCTCTCGGAAGTAAACCTGGAAAAAATCTCATATTCTAAGGGACGCCCACCTTCCGAATGCACCCGAGCAGCCGTCAGGGTTAAATTATTTCCATTTAAAAAAAAAAAAAGAAGAAAAAAAGAAAAAAGAAAAACAGTATATAATATATAAAAAAAAAATATAAATAAATAAAAGAAAAATATGGATAATATGTGGCCACCGACACCTATCTCTCATTTTTTACTCAGGCGTAGCTTAAAGAATTTGTTTTCGATTGTGGTTTCGATTCTGAAAGTCAGAATTTTGCCTAAAATATACGATTGCCGTTAAAATTGCGATTAATCGAATTAATGGACAAATCGATTTTGCAAGCGACAATCATTCATTTCATAAAATAACATGACTTAAGATTGAGTATTGAATATTTGCAAAACGAATCCCTGACACGCGAAACAACATAAACAGATTTAAGTACATGTAATTACGTACATATAAACAGCCACGCTAATTAAATTATTTCAAATAATAAGATTTTCCTTTCGAATGGGATTTAAATGCATAAAATTCAATGTAATGTTTAAAAAGGAAAAGTAACTTACGTGGTCAGGTGCTGCGTACAATCAAAGTAATGGCACAGATATCACTCACTTTGGGGAAACGATAATTGAATAATTGTAAATGTTAAGAAAAATTAAAGGAAATCGATCACATATTTCGTAGCATCAATAATGTTTTCCAGAAAAGAAATTCACATGCCGAAATATAGTTTTTCGTTTCAGCGAGAGGACTGCTCTCGACGGATATGTACTAAGTTAAGTGTTGATAAATATAAATTTATGGACAATCCGAGAAGACGGTAGTGGCTCGACGGTAGTGGCTCAGGTGAAAGCAACAGCAAGTGGCACTTATTGAAAAGGGCTTCAAGGTAAATAGGAATATGCGGAGTGGTAGGTCCGAGGGAGGACCATGCGTTTCGCCAGGCAAAAGAGCGACTGACGGACCGAGACCCTGCGAGGCATTAAAGACGGAGCATTTCAACCTGGTGAAATTAAGGAAAAGCTCCGCTCCCATGGTCCCTCCACACAAAAGCAGCTTCGGCTTCGCCTCCTTTCTCGAACTTCTCGCACGGGCACAACCGGACTTTATGCGCGCGCACACCCGCGCACGTGCCTCGCAGTTGTTATTACCTGAAAATCCGTAATCCCTTGCTCCTCGGGCTCCGTCCCGCCCCCGCTCGGGCTCTGCCGCCACCGCCACACTCGGAGCCGTGCTCCCCCCGTGCCCGCTGCCGACCCCGCTGCCGTCCCCGCTGCCGTCCACGCTGCCGTCCACGTCGCCGTCTCGCACTATCTCACTCCCGATCGCCAGTCTCCCGACTCAACGCCTCCCTCCTTAATTAGGCGAGAGGGAATTTGCAGATGAGCGAGTTTCCCACAGTCCAATATGCTCCGCTCCACGTACTTTTATTATCTCCCTCGCGAGTTCGCTCGCTCTCTCTCTCTCTCTCTCTCTCTCTCTCTCGCTCTCGCTCGCTCCTCTTTTTACGTGAGTTTTTGCTTAGCCGGCCTTTGTCGTCCGTGACAACTGTTACCGCGCAGGCGCGAACTGCGTGCGAGGGACGATCGGGACTCTCGGACAGGTATAATTACGCGCGCTGTCAGCTTGAGCACAAAGCAGGTGTTCTTTGCCTTTTGACTCTAGGTCACTCCGACATTGTCCGGCCCCCTCGCCAATCAGCATAAGAATAAAGTCTGTTGAAATTAAAATTAAAATTAGCCACCGGCTCTCGAACCTCAACACTGCTTTACCATCTCGAACGCCGTATCAAAATGCCCAAGATAGCTTTACGAATTAGCTTTACGCTTCCCTCTCACCCCAGACACATTCTAAATGGCCTTACGAAACATTGTCCAATACTAGTCATTTCGCAAAGCTCGACTTTCTTCCGCTCACATATGTAAGTCACAACCATTTTCACAATACCGATACACTCGCTCAATGACTTTCTCATATTTATTTATAACACCGACCCTCCCACCCCTCCCTCGCCACCGCCACCACCACCACCATCTCCACCTCCACCTAACTCCAGAAGAATAATTTCTCTGAGCTATCTTTCACAATTCCACCTCACTTTTTATCAAATGTAACGTAATCCTACCTAAAATCCGCAATGTTCTTTTTTATTCCCCTGTATATCCGAAGACTATTTTAAAGAATCGTAATGCTGTATAATATCTAGTACGACTGTTATTCTATTTAGACGTATTGCTTACGAAAATAGTTGCGGTGTCATGCGCTTAAGACTTTTCAAAAGACTTATATTTAACTCTGGACTTTCCAAATATTTATTGGTTTTACGTATTAAAGTGAAAATTTAAAAAGTTCTCGGAATTATTTGATACAAATAGCTCTTATATTCTCTAGGCATATGTGCGTATACGTACATGACAGCCTTCACACGTGTGTAAATATTCTTGTCTCGTACGTATGCGTATCCATATGCATATGAACACATGATCGCGCGTGTGCAACACACGCGCGCGCACATGTATATGCGCACATATATATATATATATATATAGGCGCGCGCGCGCGTGTTTAAAAAAAAAGCGAATGACGTTTACAATTATCGTATGGGAGATACTATTAAATAAACCTGTTTTAAATAAAAATCTCAACTTATTGCTTCCGACATGTCTCTAAGCCCACTGTGCAATAATCAACTTTTCTCGGCTCGTTAATATGCAATTATTCATTTTTGATTATTAATTTCCGATTTAAAAATACTGCATTTTCTTTACTCATGTATAGCTCAAGCTTAATAATTTTTTTTGTATACGCTCCTCATTTGCAGAAGAAGAAAAAAATTATTCCTCATTCTATTTTTGGTTTGGAACTCTCTCAAATTTATTTGCCTCGAAAAGTCATAAAAAATTACTTCTCTTTCCCTATAATTTTTGTATCATGCCTATGGAAAGATGTACAACAAAAATAGTAATTAAAAAACTACTTTTCGAGATTTATTGTGTAGAAGGTTAAGGATTTGTTACTCTAACTGTATATCGTCGAAAGAATTATTGGCTGAGTTTTTTTTTTTTTTTTCAACATTCTACACGACAAAATATCGTTAGCATATTTTGTGAAAGTATTGGTGAGATTATGGAGGTTATATTTTTATCGCAATAATGACTTTATTGGCTTTAACATGTCCGTGCTTCTCTTAAGATTTAAGCTTTGTATTCCTTCTTTATGGGGGAGATGATGAATTACTTCATTCAACTTTATACCCCCGTAGAAAATATTGTAAAAAAAAAGCGTCATTAATAGGGACGCAAATATTCCAATACAAAAATTTCACGAGAATTTCATTATCATTATAAATCCTTGATGTTTTTTTTTTTTTTTTTTATTTTTTGGTTGACATTTTTAGCCGATTGTGTTTTACAAATTGCAATTGGACTCTGAAGACGGCATAGGCCATCTAGTGGACATAATGAAGCGATAAAGAACAAAAGGTCTCGAAGAGAATTACAATTGAGCGAATGCAGTTATTATACCGAAGGCAAAGTTGATAAAAGAAGAGAAGTAAAGAGCTTTGTGACTCTCGGCGAGCGGCATCCACCGCATTAAGCCTATATTTTTTTGCAACTTTATCGCGGCTTCTTCCAAGCACGTACCTGTCTGCCGGGCCCCGCAGGTTTATGTAATACCAGGATATCCGGAGGAAGTCCGAGAGTGATCAGCCGAGCCGGCCTTTCTTTCCCTTCGTCTCATTACTCAAGAGCATTGAATTAACGCTAAGTGCCCGTTTGCCAAAAGGTACGCGTTCGTTGCTGCGGTCCGATACTCGGTCGCGTTCACCACTCCCCGGCATTCTGCATGCGGTTAACTCTGACTCGTTTTTTACGGCTCCCGTCACCTAAACCCTCTTTTCCCTAACTCTTTTCCCTTTTATTTTTATGTATGAATATGTCGGCACGTTACGCTTTTTTTTCGATCGCTTAAGATACCTGCCCGTACATCAAAATTCGCTTGGGCATTTTACGGAGCGAGATTTTCAGACCACAATGTGCTCACTAATACGTGACCGGTATGATTCGCAGAATCGGCCTCTCTCCATACACGTTATGTAAAACCTCATAAAGTCTAATTTGCTTCAATCACAAGGATTCCATGGCAAAGCATGTAGCAATTAACATTTTCCGTTTATTACGATTAACCGTTTATTACTTACTATTCTTTACATATTTTTTACATAACTAGCTTATAATAAAAAATACCTTATTCGCGTATTGGCACCTTTTTCGCAGTACTTTTCATAGAAGATATTGGTAAGGTTTGTTTTTTTTTTTTTTTATTTCAAATCATTGCTTCTAACGAAATCTATAAGAGCTCGATGATGTAAGAATAAATTGTTCTTTATTGTATCACGATTGCTTTGTTAATCTACCGCTCGTGGTCAAGCTATACAAGCTTGCAAATTTAGAGTCCGTTAAAATTTAATAAGAAATACTTAAACATTATTGTGTATTACAAATACACAATCGGATATCGGATCGATATTTGTAATATTAATGTCTACGTAACTGCTCTACAACTTCATATATCATAATTGTTATAGAAAAATAGCATTAAGTTCAAAATAAAATCAATTTATTATTCACGTCTAGATTAATAAATGTATTTTCAGTTTTGTTAATACGTGAACTTTTTTGTTGATTATTACTATACAAGAAAATGTGGGATATTGTGAGAAGAAGGCAATCGAAATAATTACAATATGTATCTATATCAACAATATATACGCACTGATGAACGAGCACGTACTTTCTTGATTAAATGCGATTATCATATAGTGTCGAAGTGTTCGAAGGACATCTGTTACATACATTGAGTAATAATGTACTCGATTTAAATTAATTATACCAGTAGGAAGAAGTATCCAGTATATGAAAGGCAACTTAACCCTTTAAATTTGGGCACTTTTATTATTATTGTTGTAATTATTGGTATTATCATTGTTGTTGTTGTTATTGTTATTATCATTGTTGTTGTTATTATTTATTATTACTATTATTATTATTTTGTTATCGTAGTCGTCACCATGGTCGTTGTTGCCGGGTGTCATATTATAATATAAGCGTCCGAGTTAGAAAACGTTTAAATAAAATTCGCCTTAGAGCGAATAGTAATTGTAGTGGTAATAATAGTCGTATTAATATTAGCAGTAGCAGTAGCAGTAGCAGTAGGAGTAGTAGTAGTAGTACTAGTAGCAGTAGCAGTAGTACTAGTAACAGTACTATTAGCAGTACAATACTAGTAGCAGTAGTAGTAGTAGTAGCGAGTAGTAGCGAGTAGTAGTAGTAATAGTAGCAGTAGCAGTAGGAGTAGTAGTAGTAGTAGTACTAGTAGCAGTAGCAATAGTACTAGTAACAGTACTATTAGCAGTACAATACTAGTAGCAGTAGCAATAGTACTAGTAACAGTACTATTAGCAGTACAATACTAGTAGCAGTAGCAGTAGTAGTAGCGGTTCGGAACAGTCTATCGCCGAAAAATAAAGACTCCAAACGTAGTGCGTTCCAAAGAATTTATAAAATAAAGGAAAGTGCCAGGCTCACGTGTAGGTGGGGGAAAGGGAAGGGGAACATTGTTCTATAGAGGTCGGAAGTAAGAGATAGAGAAGCCGAAGGAGTAAGTAGTACCTGCACCGGTTAGCCAGAGGAACGTGGCAGGGGAGACAGGAAAGAGCAAAGCGTATACCGCCATCACTAATTTCTTCATTGCATTCGATTTAGCGGTGATTTGTCTATAGATCGTGCGGAGTACAACGACCCAGGGAGTCGCCCGTGAGCCCAAACACCGTCGAGGATGATTTATCGGACGATCGAGGCGAATTTCAGATTCGGCGGGTGTGTGGTACTCGTTGGCCGTCGGACAAGTTTTCGAAGAAGCCTTAGCGCCGTGCCAAAACAACTTCGTTTCAAAGACTCTCTCTCTCTCTCTCTCACTCATTCCCTCTCTCCCTCACTCACTCTCACTCTATCTATCTATCTATCTATCTATCTATCTATCTATCTATCTATCTATCTATCTATCTATCTATCTATCTATCTATCTATCTATCTATCTATCTATCTATCTATGTATCTATCTATCTATCTATCTATATTGTGAGAAGTGGATCAAAGCAGGGGTTGAGCGGGTCGCTGTCAAACACTCGACGGCAGATGTGAAATGAAAGCAAGCGACTGTAGTGGATTGACCGACTGGCTGCTGATTATATGAAAAATATTTGCAAATACCTAAAAGTCGAGCCCTTCGTTATCTTCAGCCGCCTTCCTGCCCGTCTAAATTTTAGAACTTCCAGAGCCTGTCTCAAATGTCGTTGAGCTCGATACTTACTCCTTTACTTAAGGACTCCTTCATTATTAATAATACACGCTACGGATTTTCCGAGACTTTGGCTTTTCCTTCCTCTCTATCATAACAACGATATTATGAATAACAGACAAGTATGTATTGCGAATGAATTGCGGCAGAAGTTCGGCTATCGTGTTGTTGTCTATTACAATCAATCTAACGTTCTAATGTTTTCTTTGTCAAATTATAACGTTGGTACTACTGAAGAATTTAAAAGTTCAAGCACATAACTTTATGATCGTGCACCTAATAGACCTTAGAAATGAATTCATATTTTGACAAGCTTTATAAATTGAATACTACCAAGCTATGTGCGTGTAAATGAGTATCAAGATGTCACGCGACATAAACACATGTTTAAATTAATATTAAAAAATATTTCTATATTATTTGCGTCATCCGGTAAACCTCAAGATTGAGATTAAACAGAGATTCAGTAAAGTAAATATTAGAATATTTATTCTATTGTGTATTTGTCATCTATTGTGTATGATGCTTCAATGCACGAAGCTTGATTTAATGACTTTCTTTCCTTTATTTAAGAAATCAACGAATCTATTAACTACTTTAGTTGTGATTTTTTTATACGTGATATTAAGGCAGCATTAATTGTATTCGGCAGGCTGAATTCAGGTGTATTGAGTATTATTGTACGTATGAGTGGGTAATGCAAAGATCCTTGTGAATGACTTGCGAGTGACTACTGAATGAGAACTATGGAGGTTTTAAGCCGCCAGTAGCCCAGTTCGTGAGAACTCGAAAGACAAATTTAATAAATTACAAAACTTCTACGACGTATTGACGAATTGCATGAACGCCGACTCTGTTCGATAGCAGCCTTTCCGAAAATACGAATGATTAACGGTGAGGAGATGAACAATGAAGATCTGCTTAATAGTGACCGAGCGTCGTTTTACTTTCTATATTCGAAGTACTGGGTGACGATGCCAATAATTCCAACTCGGGAGTATATTTTTGAGCGGCCAATGTATGAATGGGCCGAGTAAAACGTCCCCTCCAAGCGCAACACCTGCAACACCGAGTCAAAAACTAGCGATCGGCTTCTTATGGCTTCTTATGGCTCCTTATGGGAAGAGACGCGGAGAATAAGTCATAGAGGAGGATTCTTTCAAATGTAGAAAGCAAGGAAGGCTGAGCGCGGAAAGCACACTAATGCCGAGGAGCCGAGTAAGGAGTTTGTGGGAAGGGGAGCGGAAGGGGGGGGGGAAGATTATAGAGGGAGGGCTCGAGAGAGAGAGAGAGAGAGAGAGAGAGAGAGAGAGAGAGAGGAGAGAGAAAGGCAACACGCAAAGAAACGGACGTCACGCGTCAGCTGTCTCGTCTTAACGTGCCGTCTACGCTATAATGCGAACGTGGATTTCAGGATCAAGGTCCGCGAAATGCCGAGGGAACATTGTGTAATTGTCGTGACGGGGAATGAGAATGACAACAACGGCCGGTGATCACAATGATGATGCATATGATGCTCCTCGCGCCACCGAGGGAGAGGAGAAAATCACAGGCTGCGTGCCCTCCCGACCGACATGTCCGTGTACTCCTTTTCTCAATTATTTATTGTTTCGGGCAGCCCTACTCTTGCCGATTAATTATTCTCCATTGTCCTCCTCCTCCTCCTCCTCCTCCTCCTCCTCATTCTCCTCCTTCTCCTCCTTCTCCTCCTCCTCCCTCCTCCCTCCTCGTACCCCTAACCGTACGTACAGCTTTTATAATAAAACTGGGAAGGATTGAAGAAGCTCATGAAACCGACCAGATATCGACCTCCATTATACTTCACGTCAGTTTTCCGGTCGATTCATTAGGCAAATTATGTCTCTACCTACAACAAATGCTTGCGTTTCCAAAAAAATACACTGCATATTATTTTTTATAAAGAAAAATTAAGTATATGTTTTTATAAAAAAACAAAATATATCAATTTTGGACAGTGAAAATTTGGATAGTGAAATTTTTATTTTTATTATATTTACTTGGAACGGTCAATGAATGAATGAATGAGAGTTTCGTTTGGTTTCAGGTATTCATCGCGCTTGTTTATTCTTTTTATATTAAAGCTACAAGTAGAAAATTTAAATTTTATATATATATATGCTCGCGTGTACGTGTGTGGGAGTGGGGGTGTATGTAAGCCAACAATAAATTTCTAAATGTTGTAATATGATTTAAAAACTTTACGAAGACTTTAATTCTATTTAAATAATATTATACGAGTCACTAATCTGTAATATGACTCATATAGCAAAAAAGTGTCGAGAAGAAATAAAATCTGTTTGTAAATTAACGTTTTATTATTAAACATTTCAATTCATGTTTTATTTAATTTATCGATATAAAGAGTTTGTTTTTATCCGAATTACATATAATGATTGTTTAATTCATAGTAACGTGTCAAATATATTCTACTCAGTTCTTTTTTAAATATAATTTATCGAATATACTAATAAAAAATTATTTATAAATAAATAAACAACTCGTATTTTTCCATTTATTTTATTTATCTTTGTTTATAGATTCTTTCTTCCCTCTTTCTATATATAATGGAAGACTTCTCACTACTTTATAAGACGTTTTCAAATTTATGATAAAAGTTATGATCTGTCGGTTTAAGGGTAGCTTCCAACAAGTATGACTTGGCAATAGTCAACATCCCATAGGGAGCAGGTATGTGTATGACAAGTCAAAAATACATTTTATTACTGAGAAATTTCCATAAACATGAACACGTATTTCTTTTAGTTAAGAAGTTTCGAAGATAAAAAAGCTTTGCAATCTGATCTTTGTCAGGGGAGACTAATTTGCAGAGTTATGAATTATTCAAAATAAAAATGTGAAGGCGACTGAATAATTTATTCATTGTTTTGATAATGTAGGCGTAATAAGTCATTAAAAATGAATCCTTATACTTTAAGAGATATATACTGGATCTAAAATTGAGAATGCTAAAATTTGAACTTGGAAATCGAACGGAGGAAACCAATCATTGATTTAATCATCGGATAGAATATTTGCATAATATAAGAAGTGAAAGTAATATCAAAACATTTGAAATTTCGAATCTTAAGAATTCCCTAAATCCAATATTCCAGAGAAAGGAAAAATTTTAAAAAATCATGCTTAATTAGAAAAATTGTTTTTCTAAAAAAGAACAAATTTTCTTTATATACAATATACTTATTTATTTTTTAAAAAATTATAGAAAACATGTGTATATATAATATGGCTTATAAATGTAAAGTAAAATATTCAGAACGTATGGAAAGGTCTTTAAAATTGAACGACTTAAATTTAAAATAAATTTTTACAATTATCTACAACAATCTGAATAACAATAAATTGCAGAATGTAGATATTAAGAATTTTTTAAAATAAATAAATTTGTGAGTATGAAATAAAATAAAGTACAGGCTTTCTCAATCAAAATCTTACTTTAAAAATGCTAGACTTTCATTAAAAAATATATATATTATTGCACGACAACTAGTATCGTTTGTCTTCATATTGATAGTATTAAAATAAACGCAACAAAAAAAGATAGAGAAGATAAAATAAACGATTTTATTATCGAATTTTTTACGAGGTAGTAGTGAATTAAAAGTAACAATTCATGTGGAAATTATAGATAATTAAAGTGACACTTTGTTTGTTTCTGTAATATTATGTTTTTATATCTCCTTTAATAATACGCTATAAGATCTATATATAATTAAAATACATTATGAAAGAGAGTTAAAATTCTACGTGTTGAGTACTAGCTTTTGCAGAATTTATTTAATGAAATACGCACACAGAAAATGTGCTGCAAGATTAAATGTAGATAAAATAAAATTAGAAACGTAAAATAAAATATTACTTATGGCTCCAAATTATATTATTAAAATACCAGTAAAAAACCATTGTAAAAACTCTTAATTAAACAAGATAAGTTAAAAATAATGAAAATAATAATTTAATAAAGAATGCTATATTATTAAATGGCTTTATAAAATTTTGTTAGCCTTCGTATAATTTGCATATTCAGTAATGTAATAATAATAATAATAATAATAATAATAATAATAATAATAATAATAATAATAATAATAATAATAATAATAATAATAATAATACTGTTAGTTTTTCATGTATTCAAATGATCAACCTTCATGAAAGACAATTGAAATAAACATAAAGTATTTAAAAATAACGTGCTTCAGAAAACATTTGGATTAAAGCAAGATGGCTAAAGCTGAGGAACATACGAATCATACAATCACATGGCTGAAAAGTTTTAAACTTTGTCTAAGAATGTAAGGATAATTAAAGTGCAAGAATTAAATGAGACAAATAATAAGCCTCAACGGGAGAATAAAATGTAAGAACGAATTTTGATTTTTTTTATAAAATAAAAAACGGTAGTACATTCGATTGTATCAAAAAGCGAAATCGAGAGGTCAATAAAAGTAGTATAAGGTATTTGCTTTGATATTTTCTAATAAAAGGAAAAAAATAAATGTAAATAAAATAGGTCTGGTATTATTAAATTAATAATAAGCGAAAAATTTTTATTATTAATAATAAGGAAAATAAATAAAAATCACATATTATTAATATTATTCTAGCGACACATTATTATGCTTTTATTGTTTATTTATTGTCTATAAAAAACATTGTATTATGTCTCTGTAGTTTTTGTGTATTTCTCATTTCCTGATGAAGAAAGTGACCTTCGTTAATAGCCAATGACATTTCGAGTAGCAATTAGTTTATTCGGATATTGTATATTATTTTAGTGGCAAACATAGAACTAATCCTCAAAATAATAAACTTTTAAATATTAATATTTTCTTTCGTATAGTTTATACTCTAATGATATGATTATACTTACTGAAAGACAAGTAGAAACATACGTACACAGTCGATTCGAATCAATAAAAAGTAACCGAAGGCGAGAGAAAAATCATTGGTATTACATTATTTTAATATAATTTATAGTGGAATATATTAGAATATATTCCATATAATCTATAATTCTATTAGTCAATGGCTTCATCCGATTAGGCTCGATTTACCAATACACAGCCTTTGGACGCGCAAGATTTTGAGATCTGAATTTCTTCATGACTTAACATTCTTGATTTAAGCACTCTAAATGATAATGGAAACAAGGAGGTATGCGGATCCCGAGCAAGCAAACAAGTGGAAATGCCGATAAAATGCACTGTCGTGCGAGGTGGGGATAGGGGAATGGTGGGCGGGTGGGGGAGGGGGAGGGGAGAGGATGGGGGGGGAGAGGGTCAACGCTTTAGCTTCTCTCCTCCGGGAAGCGAGAAAATTTTCGTGCCCGTTACACGTACGAGTGAGCCAAAACAACGATGCATCGGTGTGTGTTGCAAAAGATTTTGCGGACCTGTCACTTCCTGGCTTCTTATTATGTCCCTCGCTCGTCTTTCGGCACGCGGCAGCTCAAAAGAGGTACCCGCAAAAGATATGGCGTCTGCTGAATCTGGAGTATTATATAATAAAAAGGACAGAAGATTGTGTGAGCGAGTCCGCGTCGGTTGTGGTTTAAGCGACATTTCCAACAAAGAGGCGACAAAGATTCGAGGATCTTATCGAAGACCAAATTAGAACTAAATATTAATTTTTAAGTAGAGCTGAGAGAGAGAGAAAAAAAAAAGTACGATGCGGCTTTGTCGTCGTCGCGTTTATAAGGTTCATCGATCTTTTGTGGACAGAATCGCTGGTACGACTGACGGGGCATAATTATTACGACTGGCGAATACCTATAAAATTACGTAGGAGCACATGTGCCTCCAGTGGTCATTATGACCGGTTTATCTGTCGGATTGCACGTGACCAGATGAAATCGCGCGCAAATATATATAATCAAAGAGCGCGGATTTGCCCCGCGGCAACTAAAAATTCATCCGAGTTTCCGCCAACTGACTTTTCACGACAATTCCGTTTGACTTCCGTCCTCCGGTGCGTATGCCGATCCCTGCATTGTTTGCGATCCGTCATGGGATGCCGATAAATATAGATTGCAATATTGTCAAATTTTATTCTCTCATCGAGCGGCTCAGCGCTCGATACCTTACTTTCATTAAACTAATTACCAATAGAACAATCGACTTACTCTCGACTTATTTATTAATTTTTATACTTAGTTTATACGTTATTTATTAATTATATATAAAAGCATCCATTAGTAAGGATTTACAGTTTACGATTTTTATAGTCAAATAGTTGTCGTTCGATTTCTTCCGATTTCTTATTCAATCGACCGAAATAATAGCAGTTTGATTGAAATTTCGGAAACTTGTTTTGTAACGACTTAATCATCCGTTTATATTCCGAAAAGCCTCATATCTTTATTGTATTTTATAAAATTGAGCCTTTTAATTTAATGGCAAGGCATTTAAAGGAAGTACCTTTTAATTCCATTTCAATGGAAGCACTTTGAACTAGCTATAGTATTTTCTTTGTTGCGCCTCTACGAAAGGCATCTTCTCCCCCCAAGCAAGACTACATTTCATTAAATTGCGCAGCATAAATTATACGATTAGCAGAACAACAACCGAGTTTAAGGACGCCCGTCGACAATACGACGACGATCGGCATTAGCTCATTATCATCATCAGCTCTCTCTTTTTTCTTTTTTTTTTTTATTCTCCTCCACCCGCCCCTCCGCAAATACGCTCTTCATTAAGTCTTTTACGGGTTTTTCTTTATCTCGCTTATTGTTCTTCTTTATTTTGCCCTCAGTCTACGTTTTTAATAATCGCCTGTAAATCTAAGAGCATTATCCGGATTCGTTAAAACAGTTACATTGGAACAGCGATAGCCATAAAATTTCATGGATCCCATATAAAGGAAACAAATTGTTCACACTCTTTATATAAATAAGCGGTGGTAAAGTGTTCAGTTCTGCAATCCGGTGCTCGGACGGCTTTCGAAAGGATCGGCGCTCCGCTAAAAGATCCGGCAGTTAATTGAAAATCGTAGAGAGCGACGAGGCCGTCGTAGCTCGGTGCAATTACACGTACTGCAACCATTCCTTTCGTTTTGAATCCTGCGCTTCGTGAGAGGCCCTGAGAACAGGAGACGGCTAAGCGCGCATGTGCGAGGGGTCAGTTTCCCCTCCGTCCCATGCTCCTGCCCGTGCCCCTGCCCGTGCCCCTGTCCCTGTCCCTCCTCGACCAAACCGCTGCTCACTGTCACCCTCCGCCTCCACCACGTCGGCCACCGTTCGTCGGCGACTCTTCGCTCCCGGCCCCAGCGCCTCATCCTCCGGACAAAGACGAATAAACAATTACAATTGGAGGTTATTACGATAGCCGGGAGAAGACTGCTTTTATTATTCCGCCGATGCTGGCTACCTCGGGAAGGAACGTCTTCCGCGCTATTTTCGGGCTAAGAATTTCATTATACCTCCGTTTCTCTTCATTCCTTCCTTAGATCTTGGCGCCCAGAATCCCGTGGGATTATTTGTCTTGCCATTATTACCAGGGAATGATTCCTGGCCAATCGATACTTGGCCAATTTAATTAAATATTCAAAATCCTGCTTGATCTCCCGAAGGCTGCATGACTTTGTGTCCCCGCCAATTATTAACTCCCGCTTAATAAAATCGTTTCGAAAAGCTATCGCTCGAATTATGCGTCCCACAGCAACCTCAAGGTTTCCACTAATATTAGTTCATTAGTTCATCTTTAGTTATAGTTGTTGTTGGTTGAACAGCGTTAATACGTCTATTTAGATAAACTAACGTGCTTTATAAATACAGCAATAATGCTTAACTATTTTATCCTTTGAGAGGATAGAAATACAAATCTTACAAATGTAAGATTCAAGTCTTAAGTACAACAATCGAGAAACGTATTATCTTAACTTCGGAAAGACTAAGTTAAACTTGGTTGGGTTCGTGTTGAGCGTATACGACGTTTTCGAGAATCGCGGAATGAAGTATAATTAAAAAAAAAAAAAATTGAATATTTCGCGACCTAATGCAACATATGCTTATTAGCCATTAAAATTCACTGAATCTTCACGTATTCGAGATTAATTTAAAGCAATAATTAAGTCTCAGTGAAGTTTATTTATAATTGCCGTAAAAAAAACGTTTCACCTTGCCCTTCATTTTTTTTTTTTTTTTTTTTTTTTTTTTTTTAGAGACCAATGATACGTAGAATAGGAAAAGGATTAATCCTGGGGTTAATCAGTTTGTGATCTGAAAGTAAGTTCATTTGTACCGCAATAGCAGACTTATTGTGGTAACGAAGGAACAAACGCTCGTGGAAGTGGCTCGTCAGTCGACGAGAGTGGAGGACCATTGCCTGCCCCCGCTCCTGCCCCGCACCCCAAGCAATCAAATCAACGAAGATCCAAGTCTCTCGATTTGACTAGGCAGTCAGAATTTTCTAATCGGCAAAAAGCAACCTGGTGAAATCAGACAGAAGGCCGTCATCCGAGCGCGAACAGCTGCGAGACTCCTCCTCCATAGTCTGATTCGCCGTCAAACACTTATTATTCCCGTGCTCGTGCTGGTACTTGTGCCAGCTCGAGACTCGCGAAACCTGTGTTGTCCAGCGGCTTCTGGAGCCGCTTGATTAAGAGGATTTTCACGGGCTTAAAACTGATCTACTTCTCTTGAGATCGAATACAGCGAAGCTCATTCATTTTCATTCATTTTCATTCATTTTCATTCATTTTCATTCATTTTCATTCATTTATATTTATACGCTAAAAAGTCCTCTATTATGGTTCTCGCTCCGTCAATATCATATAAAACAAGTCAGTATATTTTAAAATTTACAACGTTGGTGAAGCGTGACCAAATAATAGCGTAATAACCGCTGATAATTGAAGGAAACTGTCCTTATTCCTGTCAAATAATCCGTTTCGTTCTAGATGTAATTGTACATGTAATTGTTATGAAAACGTAGGTAAAAACAATATTAAAAACTTGCTCGATTAGTCAATTTGTCACGGCTGGATTTTACTCAATTTAATCGGGCCTCCGAGATTTATTAGTCAGATTATAAATAACCCAAGCGAAATCCATGGAGAGTTTGGCCATTCCGTCGAAGGTTAATTCAGGGAGGGAGGGGGCGAAAATAAAGGAAGGTAGACGAGGAGCTAGTGGATTTAGCTGACTAGAGAGGAAAGCTGTAGTGGGCAGCGATCGATCGATAACTGCTTTAAAGCATATGATATCGGTCGTGGGACACGGATGGGAGTAAAGCAGGAAAAAAGTATAATCAGAGGCCGAAACGTACTTCAGCCACTCTATGGCTACCCCATCCGATACTGTCAAAGCGAACCCGTGCACGGAACGGGCCTTTTCGACATTCACAGAAGCAGATAAGCTTGAATTGCTTTATCGACAAGAAGCCAGAGCTCGGACCAAGAGCTGTGATGAGTTCGTCGACAGGCATTAGAGAGAACGCTAAGTCCAGATACGCCATCGTAGTCATACGCAGAGTCAGATGTACAGAGAGAGAGCGGGGGGGGGTATTACTGAAATGTGTCTATTAAATATGTGTTACGAATGAGGCGATCGGTTGATGAAGCTTAGAAACCGCCAGTTCCCGGAGATGCGGACACGCGCCATCTTCCATACAATTCACGAGTACGGATCGACCCTCCGGCCACTATCCGCTCCCTATTAATTAATCTCGCTAAGAATATTCTCGGATATTGTCCTTGTGGAATCAACCATCAATCCTAATGAGCATCATCGCGCGACTCGTCAACGACTGCTTTCAGCGGAATCACCGTTAGCCCCAATTTCCAATTTCCTCTCCCGACTCCAGAATCACTGACGATCGCCTATCGAGGTCAGATCGCATCTTCGCTAAGGACGATATCGGCACTCTTCCTTTCCTTCTCCCACCTATAATAATAACGTAAGAAGTTCTCGTCGTGTATTTATTCTATACATCCCGACAGATTGTCGAGGTTCACAAAAGCTTCATCAGCAAAATCTCGAATCTCGATGCTTTGAAAAATATAAACTAAGCCCGAATAACTTATGAGCTACACGCTCAACCGAGCAATTAATATACCAATAACATGCTTAAAGGCTCTTTAAATCTATTAGAGGCAACTTTACGAGCTGAAACATTGCAATTATTCCGCGAACTCTTTAAGCGCTAATCATTTACAGCCCAATCAATTACAGTGGATCCGCAAATCCTCTGACAAAGGCTACCTGACAAAAAAGAGATTTAATGCATCGCCTGACCTCGAGGGACGTTCATAGCAGGCCTAACAATCAACGATCTCATCTCCAGAGCCGAATCTTTTATTCCTCTCAGAATTCCCAGTGAGCTTATCAACACCTTGCACCTTCCACCTTCCACCTTCCACTTCTACTCATCGTCGCTCCTACTTCCTATTCAATTAAATTTTAATGCCAACGCAACGAAGATTATCGAGCGAGCGACCTTAACTCCATCACCCTCATCCTAAACCCATAGCAAAATTATCATAATTAAGCTTTAAGCACATGTGCATTCCTCTATGCGTATCTGTATGTTTTTACTTTGAAGGTGTCCTATGCATTATTTATGACAACCTCGTTTAGAAAATATTCACCGAATTTGCATTAGAAAACAGAACGTCCTCTACCATAAATAAACTTTTCAACTGTCTGTAAAGAAGTCTTTCGACTCTTTCATTCGAAAATCTACTCTTATAACATTGCTTAACAGATGTACTTTCGGCAAATACTAAAAACTTTATATATATATAATCTCTAATTCAAAATTGCTAACCAATTATGAATTAGAAGATTTTAAAAGATAAGAAAACAAGTTATTATTAAAGTTTCCTCTTGTAAAAGTGCAAAAACTCTTTTCGTATACTCGTACGTTGCATTAAAGACAATAATAATTTCATTTTGGAAAAAATAATATTTTATGAAATCTGTAAAATACAGAGTCTAAACATTTTTGCATAATTACTGTTCTGAAAGTAGGCAATGAAGCGACCTACTCTGAATATGATAAAAATACTAAAACTTAATATTTAATTACCCGATGACGGTAATTAAACGGTAATCTCTGTGCCATTTTACGCATTTATGTTATATTTAGACTGCTTAAAAATAAATAGCCGTTATAATGTTAACAATAAAATATTCATAACGAGCTGAAAAATCTTCTAATTTTGCTTTTCCTTCAATAACGGCCATATAAACAAATATTGCAATTCATTTATTTGACAATTACAGGATTTTCTTAGTATACTATTTTCCTATGTTACGAAAATATTTATCTGCAGGGTAAATATTATTTATTTGAATATTAGCTTTGTAGATAAGCAAAATAACAATAAATATACATCACTAATAAAATATGTAATAAAATATGGAGTGAATTTTTTCTGATTTGAGAAGATAATAATTCACAAAAATATTGATACTGCAAGAATCTATTTTACAAACTAGAGGTATAGTCATATCGTTAAAAGTTATAAATTTATATTTAGAGTGTAATATTTTAATTTTTATGAGTAAATTTATCAAACTGAAAGTACTAAATTGAAACTTGAAATTTATAATCCCTCGGTAAATTTCACTTTATATATTTAATATCGTAGCATAAATTAAGTCGCAGAAAAATAAATATTTTCTTAATTAAATTAGTTTGTAAATAATTTTTAGAATTAATCAAGGCTGCATCTGAAAATACTTCAAGTATAGTTTGTTCAATAAACTGAGACACTTATATTGAAATATAATACGGTTTAATACCTTTTTGTTGTAATGTATACTTATTAATTGAAAAAAAAAAATAATAAATATCGAATTAACATTGATATAAAATTAAATGATATATTGAATTATCGTACGATACGTATATCGATATATACATATACGAGGCGGAAAGTAAACGTGCATATTAAAATATCAATAAATGGCATGATTGGCAACTAATATTGTAATCATATTATCTTTATGAATCAAATTTTTATTAAAATCATATCCTTTATACGTTCAATAAATATAAACATTATTTCATAAAGAATCTTTTGTACATATAATTTATATTCATGTCAATATTCAATAGCATTTCAAAAATAGCTTTAAATAAAAAGTTCTTATAATATAGTGATGTAAAACATAAACTCTTAATTTCAAATTATTTAGAATAAACAATACAATTTATTTTGTACTCTTTTTACTTATGTATGTATCCGTTAAATTTTAAGCAAGTACTGTTACATAAATAATCAATATCCTACATGAAGCATGTATTCTTGAATATGAAATCATGCATGATGAATTAAAATTAAATTTGATTATTTAAATTGAATTTAGAGTTGAGTACTTATATTTATAAATGTTAAGGATTTATATATAATGTTACATGGGTATGTAACGATAACTTAATCAAAATTAAAATCTTTTTCGAATTCGTATTCTTTGAAACCATTTTCCCTCATTTTTATTTCGAATACTCGTGCATATGAAAGTTTGCTCAGACTTGCAGTGATAACTTTCGAGACAGAAATGGTTTTAATCGCACGATCGCTTTATACGTAAATACATATACATATACATATGTGACTCTATAATTTGCAGTTTTTAAAACAAATTTAAAGCTTGGAACACAAAGCGATGGAAACAAAAAATGTAGTGTAATTCCGCTTTTTGTTTGCAATATTTTCACTTCATTATGTCTTTTCTCGGAATTTCGTATGAAAAATGTATACAAACATTTGAATGAAATTGTGACTTCTGAAATATTTTAAATCATCATAAAAAATTAAACTTCCAATCAAGCGGATGAAAAAATATCAGTATAAAACAATTGTTCATGCTTCCGATATAAGTGAATTTGAATAAAATGCTTTTAATTGCTTGTTTATCGTTAAGCAATGAGTTACATTGTTGTGAAGCCAATGACATGTTCAATGAATATGGTAAAATTAATGTTTGCAAACAAGTACTTCCGGGATTCTCGATGAGTTGCATCTTCAATTTTTTTTATTTTGAATTTGCAATATGGTGGATTTTCCTAGTGAAATGCACACGACTTAATATCAATTAATCTATTTGAGTCTTACAATTTTATTTATAATTCCAAGATTTCTAACAATCGGGTAATCGATAGATATTTATTAATATTAATTAATAAATTAATAGAAAGTTATTTTTAGTTTATTTAGTAATTTAGTAACAAAGCGAATTTAACATCTGCATACCTTTTACAAACTCAAATTTAATTTACAAATCTTAATAAGCTTCAATGATATACATTATGGGAAATGATAATAGCTGTATGTTAATTATTATTTATTAAAAGTTGTTAATACGAAAGGGCCTCGAGAGTATTTTCTCAATTAGCACGTGTCGCCAACTAAATTTAGAAACAAGAACATAACCCACATCCTTAGATAAATAGAGACTAAAATCGAGATTTTCTGCACTTCAAATCACAATACTGAAAACACAACTGAGTTTTCCGTAATACTGATAAACTGTCAATTTTCATCCTCAGATTATTAATAATAAACATTATAAGCCAAATAGTGAACTTTATGAGTAAATCGAAAATTTGTTTTAAGTCAAAGCAAAATTTTACATTCAAACGAAGTAAAAAAAAAATTAGCGCAAAAATAGACAAAAAACCAAAAATGGTATACCTACGAAGAATAATAATAACAACAATTTAGCATACATAACTTTAAATATTTAAACTAAATTTCTTTTGAGAACGTAATTGCATTCTTATAAATCGTACATATTTCATTTCTGTGCAAACACTACCAAATAGTGAAGTTATCATTGTGGTAAAATGCACAATACATTTAAAATTCTAATAATTTTTTCTAATAATTTTTTTTATTATCGATACCTAGCAGTGCAGATAATTTTTTTTTTTTAATATTTAAGTAGAATAGATAAGCTCTTTAATGAAAGAAATGACGATTGTATAAGTGCAACTAATAGGAGTAACTATATAAAATTGATGTAAATACTTGAATTGTAACAAGTAGGAAAGCTATTAATTTACAATCAAAACAATCCCTAATTCTACTGCTCGCATTGCCGCAGTTTAAACCAAGGTAATTATTAAATTTTTGAGAGTTGGCCAATTCTGTCAATAGCTTTACAATATTAGTTAATTTTATGAATGTTGGAATCTCAAAATATTTGCTATTAATGCCATTATTATCCTAATGGTTAAGAATGGTTATTGGACCTTCATTGGTTCCAATCTCGTTTAGTGAAGTTTACCGATAATCTATTTACTGTATTGTTTAAGAATAATTATTCGGACGACCATCATATTATATTGTCAATCTCGACCAAATAATATTTCCATAATAATTATTGAAATGAAAAGTTAATAAAGAAAGGGAGTAAATAAATAAGATTGCTATACTGAGGACAGTAAAAGTTGTATCGTTCGTGGTATGAGTCTGATAAGGTTGGATTAGGGTAAGTACCGAACGAAGAGTGTATAGATAAAGTACAGACATAATAGAGAGCGACAGAGTAATCGGTATAATCGCGGGGGACAAGCGGGGGTCACTGCGGTGCAGAACTAAGTCGTACAGTGCGAGTTTAACACTGCTGAAGATATTCCCTGAACAAAAGAGAAATCAATCTGAGTCTGTCCGAGAATAGCTGAAATTTTGGAAAAATCGGGAAAAATCCGTACCGCGATAGCGAACTCACCCTCTCGTATGGCGGTGCGTCCCGACCTCTAATGCACTCCACCCTCCAGAGGAAAGGTTCCCCGGATCCTCGCTACGGGTCGGTGGTTCTCGCTAGCTCTCGGGTGCCACCTCTGGGGTCTCCCGATGCAGTACCGGCGAGGAGCCGGAATTCCAACTGGTCGACAGCACACGTACACACGCGCACTCGTAGCTCGATCCACCCGCGCGGCAAATTTAAACGCGAGGGGCCGCGCGTCCGCCTCCTGCCCTCCTCCGTCGGCGGCACGCGCGTACCCAACTCCTTTCCGTCAGCGACCGGCGCACGTGGGTTTTATCTACCGGCGAACATCCCCTCGGGCCGACTTGAGCACTCCTCTGTCGGGGATGTCGGGACTCCTCGCGACGAGCGCGTTCACCTCCGGGATATCGGCTCTTCGTTGGCCGCGTGGCCGTGACGTCGTCGCGGGCGTCGAGTGGCGACTGCCGTCGGTGCTCCGGCCGCCGACCGCCTCTGCCGCTTTCCGCCAGCGCCGCCGCTGCTGCCGCCGTCGCCGTCACCGTTGCCGTCTCCGTCGCCGTCGCCGTCGCCGTCGCCGCAGAACCAGCAGCTTCCATTCCCCTCGAATTCTCTCTCACTCTCACTCTTTATCTCTCTATCGCACAAACACATACACGCGCGCGCGCGCGCGCTCTTTCTCTCTCTCGCTCTCTCTCTCTCTCTCTCTCTCTCTCTCTCTCTCTCTCTGCTTCTCGAAGTCGCATCGCTACGCCTCGCGGAGCCTCGCGAAGACGGTCGAGAGCCGGGAGGAGAAAGGGGTGGCCGGTCATGATTGTACATCCCGACTACCGGAGAAGGGAGCGGAAAGTGAAAGAGATGAAATTTAAATAGGAAAAAAAAACGTCCTGTAATTAGTGAGGTCGCGGGAGAAATCATTCGGATGAACAGAAGAGGCTAATTGCAAATAGTCCGACGATTCCGCGCCACGACCTCTGCTCATCTTTTAAAGGCTCCAACGAAGCTACCGGCCGCTTCCTGGGAAAGTGTCACACATCCCGGACCTGGACTCTCGTGGTATGCTTAGAATTTTATCCCCTCCTCTCTCTCTCTCTCTCTCTCTCTCTTTCTCCCTGTCTCTCTACCGGTGTCGCTCCATCTCTTCGTCCCATTCGCTCTCGTTGACGTGACACGTAAAGCGAATGTCGCCTGCAGCTCACACCGGCCAGGACTTCCTTTCCAACGGCATCCTGATTAATTAGCAAAAATTTATGTCCCCCCCCTCCCCCCGAAGGACAGAGCACTTACGCGACACCCATTTCATTAGCCATCAATTTTAAACTCATTATAGGTCCCGATATGCCGGCATTGTAACCAATTAACAACTAATTAAGAGGGTCGACGAGAGTCCGAAAAGGGATTGCGATCCAAGGGAGGAAGCATTGCCAAGTACTTAAAACGACCTAAGGACGTCCTTTTCATTCCTCAATAAATACCATCGGCCTGTGCTGTTTTTCGCGCGTTAGTCGCTTTTAAATAGAGAAAGTAAGAAAGAAGTGGTAACGGATAACTAATGTTTCTACAAAATTGTTAGATTCTTTTTCCCTTAAAACTAGTTATCCTCTTTAATTGTACCATTACTCGCGAATTTACGGCTTGAAGAGACTTCGTTTAGTTTGGTACGTCTACTTCATTATTTACTGTATCAATATTCACGCTATAATCATTTTTATTAACTCAACATCGAGTTGCGACTAGCTTTTTGACATTAGACTAGTTTTACAACCACAACTGCGACGGACTTATCAACGTATTTAAAAAAACAAGCAATTTTACATACAATTTTTTTAATTAAAAATAATAATATATAATGATAAATAATTCTTAATAAGAAAACTATCAATTTATTACTTTATTATTATAGAATTATGCAAGATTTTTTTATTATTCACATACTCATTATTTATACATTTATTAAGCTTACGTTAGTTGTAATACTAGTGTCAATAATTTAATCAATATTTACTTCAAAATATTTATTATCTCATTTTTTTCAAGTAATAAAATTCTTTTATATTGACAATTTAGTTATTACTTAACAAAAGTAAATGAACAATAACTTTAAAGACAGAAATAAGCGAAGCATTTAAAAATAATTAAAAAATAAATAAGAAATCCATTTATTTACATATAAAAGGCTGATATTACAAAACCCTTTTTATTACAAATATTTCTTAACGATCAATGTACCTGTTCAATTCATAAAAACAGTTCTTATCTACAATATATGAATTTTTTACATTCAATGTAATTTTCTATGACCAAAGCGGATAAAAAGTTGTTTACTCAAAAATTATATATGAAAATGCTAATCATCCAACTGTATTTATTTCATATAAAACTCCATTTCTAGTTAATCGAATATTTTATTCATATTTTGTTATTTTATGAATTATAAAATATTAATAACAAGAAAATTAATTTTAATTATTCATTTTAACGGTACTTTATTATAATCTTTAACTAAAGTGTATACTACACATTTTAATCAAACTAATGCACATGTTGATAACAGATTCTGTAAGGATAATATATAACACAGCCACACACGCGCACACATATATATGTACATATCATACCTCTGTATCTTCCATCTGTCCTTTGAAAGCCTCTAACTTTATTCTTCCTCATCTGTTATTTATAAATTATTTTCTTACTTTTGGTAGATAAAAAATGACAATAATAACAGAAAAATCTAAGATAAGAAAAGGTAACATAATATGCAGTAAAAGGTGAATCCAAGAGAATTTATAATATTTTGAACCAGACAAAGTATAAGAATTTTTTCTCATAATTTATATCAAAATAAAATATACGAAAAAAGATAATATTAAATTAATAATGTTAAATGACTAAGGATCAAATTGATAAGAAATAAAATATCGTATAAATTCTGTATGTATTGTAATATAGAATAGGCGAGCAAAAATATAAAAGTAAATACTTTATTAGATAAATTTGAATGAAGTGGATGGAAATTAATAGAATACTTTAATTTACAAAATATATTTCAAACTATCAATATTAGCCTATGAATGTATATTTAATTTAAAACTTAATATATTTAAATTATTCATTAATCCTGAATGAGAAATTTCTTTTTTCAAAATTCAAAATCTTTAAATAGACGATGAACAGACATACACACAAATTAATTAATAAAATATTTTACTTTATGAAAGATCAATTAACTATCTGAAATATATTTAATTTCGTATTTTAATAAAACATTGTAGTTGTGAATTATTATATTAAGAAAATAGAAATTTTCTGGATGAATATATGTTTCCACCGCATATAAATTTTTGCTACTATATATTTTTCATTATCTATGAAAGATTAAAAAATAATACAGATAATAATTATTGAAAAAAATATATAAATATGTATTATAATGCCAAGTAGATTTGCTTTTTTATTCGCACTTGTTGTAATAAAGTGAGCAGAAGAGAAAGGAAAAAGAGTGAAATAAGAAAAAATAATATACATAGAGAGAGAGAGAGAGAGAGAGAGAGAGAATTCACCAAAACTTAATCATACATTAGTGGCAGTGAAATTAAATTATAGTAATAAGGAATGCTATTGTTATGCCGAGTCCCCCTTTCGCACGCTCACGTTTCTCATTTCCTTAATAGACAAACTATTACTTTTAACTTAATAATTATAATTAAGATCATTTGTATTAAAAATTTTTTTATGAATTTTAGAAAATGATTAATGGACATCTTTATAACATTTTTCAATGCGAGGGAGCGAAGTAACGTACATTCTAAAATTCTCTGGGACGAACAGGCTAACGATTTCGAAGAATTTATTATAAAAATCGTTAGTTATTACAAATTATGTATTCCAAGAATTATCGTGTTCATTGAAATGAGTAAGCAAGCACGTATTTAAATCTGTTTATTATTTTCATGCAGCCGAACGCCTTTTACATCACAATAATTATATGCGATTTTATTGGGAGTCTATACACTTATTGATAATGAATGTACATACGACTTAAGTGAACGATGGTATGGAAACGGGAATTAATGTCTCGTGTAAACAAGAAATCAGTCGAATATCGAAGGCACCACATATTTTCATTCATCTAGAATTTTATATTTAGTTATTGATCGTGTTTGTAAATAAAGAAATATGAGCGCGCGCGCGCGCGTACGCATATTTACAGCCGCGGGATCGCAAGCCGCGGATTCATCAATATAAGCGTCGTAAAAGTGTTCATTGAGGTCGCGAGCTTCGAGGAGCCGCAAGTTAGTGAAAATAAAAACGCGAGTCGTTAAGAAACGAAGAATCCAGAGTTCCGACGTCCGCGGCTTCTTATTTCGCGGGACGCAGAGAACAAAGAAACACGCGGCAGCGTCAAGTTCCGCGAATACGCTCCCAGAGCCCGTTCCCCAGGTTGGACTCCCTCCGTCACATTGTTCATGGAGATCGGTCGGAGAGCCTCGCTTGCACCCCGGACTTGGGCCGAAGAACCCGTCTAAACTAAAGATTATTGAGCTGCTGTTGGCAATACTGGAATCTCTAGACCGAGAGCTTTAGCATTAGCATTTTCTCTATTAATTTAATGAGGATTTTCAACGGTATTCGAACATAACCGAAGATGGTATTTATCTATTTTTGGCTATATGTCCGATGAATTTTCATCATAAATTTTAGCATCTGTGCTTTAGCGCTTAATCGCATTCACGGCTATCGTTTGAAAATTAGGAGATGCATGACTGCGCATTCGTAAGAGCCGTAGTCTTTAGATTCGCCTTTAGATAGAAGAAGCTCTTAGAGAGCAGGGAGTCTCGAGTCATTAGCATTAGTATTGTGTTTGAGTAGGAGGATCCCCGCGCTCGAATAATCTATAATGTTTAAATTACACCTTTCTCCGGGGTCAGCAGCTGTATAGGAGAATGGCGGCGGTGATCTCATCTGCCGAAAGAGCGATACATTTTCTATTGGTTGACGGACTTTGTCGGCTTATCACGCGTCACATTCAAAATTATTATTCATAATAATGGCACTGGGCTTTCATCTCTTTATACGGAATGAGTCTCATTTTTTAAATTGATGTCTGCCCGCAACTAGGTTAGGACTCTCGGCTTGGATCAGCCGAATGCGATCCAATCTCATCTCCTGGCTGTACATACATTGACGTTTCATTAAAGACTTTTCTTTCCACGAGTATCGAACACCTCATTCATTGAAAATTTCGAATTGTCCCCTACGTTAGCTCTGGTACCTCACTCACTACAGACTATTCCATTATTTTCGTTTATTTAAGCATTGTACGAATAATATTTTTTTTATTTTATACTAATGATCGTCGTGAGGTCATTAGCCTACCATTGAACTAGCGTTTCATAATAAAATCTACATTAATCGGTAAATCAAGCCCTTCTACATAATGTTCTACATAATACTAATTAACACTATTATCATTATTATTGTCATCGTTATTAGACTTTAGTGTACATGCGACAATGTTTATATAAATATGAACAATATTTGCGATAACGTTAGAAATTTGTAGCTTATAAATTGACTGGAAATCGAATATTAAAATCCATTTATTTCTAGAAATTATTAAATTTTAATAGTCGATCCAATATTATATAAATTATTGAATGCATGACAGAAATTCCTTAAGTCAAAGTAAAATCGAAGATTATACAACTCAAGAGAATACAGTTTAAAAGTATTTATTTGCATCGTGAAGAATAATGTAAAGTACATTACGTACACAGTTGACATTATATGTCACGTGAACATTGTACTATAAATTATGAGTAAACGCAAGATAATTATATAAATGACGTTATGCTAATTTCGTGCAACATATGAATTCTTAGGCTGTAAGTTCTATAAGTCTATAAAAGTTTGAATATTAGAGAAAGTGGTCGGTTCGCAGCTATAACGCGAATCGCTTCATAGATGAAACGGGCATTCCTAAGAAGAGTATAAAATTCTTTTATTCCTAATGAAAAGTATAAGCATAATTGGGCTCCACAAAGTACGAGAAGAAACAGGAAGAAGGAAGAGAGATAGCGATGGAGATAGGAAGATAAAAAGGGAGAAGGTGGGCGAAGAAGGACGAGGAGGGTGCGACTGGGGTCGAGCGCAAGAGGGGGGAGGGATAGAGAAGTTTATATTTATAGCATATAGCAGCGAAACACTTTGTGAAACTGTGCGCACCTGACGCTCCGCGGCCTGGTATTATAAATATTCTCGGTTAGAGTAAGCGTGTAAAACAGAGCGAGAAATAGAGCAGCGAGGGAATAAGAAATAGAGGATGAATAAGGAAAAAGAATCAGAGAGATGGAAGCTTTTTGGGAGAACCCCTGCGTGCGGAATAAATCATGCGCAGAAAAACGTGCCGGACCGTATTGTCAAGGGGGGGTCCCCTCCTCTATGGAGAGTAATAGAGAAATGGAGTCATGGGATTGAAGAGAGACGAAGAGAAAAGGGGAAAAGTGAGAGAAAACCGACACATATTTAGCCGGGAATCGGGATAAAATCTAGTAAAGCAAGCGATAATTTTATTCCGGCAACGGATGTTATTTGTCCAATCACGTGATTTGTCGAAAAATTTTCATTCGAATTGTTCTGAAATAACAAATTTATACGCTAAAAATAGTTTCGCCCGATGCTTAAATATTCATTTAAAAATGGATGGATCACTAGCTTCGAATAACGAGCTGGATTTTATTACGGGGATATTTAGCAACGGAAAATCTTCAAAGTCTGTTTATCATAAAATAAATGCAAGTCCATAAACAAGTAATTTTGCAGGTACAAAATACGTAAATGCTCAAGCTCACAATTTCATTGCCAATATTTAGTTCATGAAATATCAGGAATATTAAAAATCGAGTGGTGATGGTACATTATAAATAAGTTGTTGGACGTCGCAGAGTTATTATAATTTGTAATTATCCCTAATCTAGTAATTATTTATTTGCACTATATTAGCATCGTAATAGTAAAAGATTACAAACTAAAATAAATATTTCCTGTATGATTTAAGCTCATTAGCATTAACTACTGCACCGATGGAAAGAGGCTTTTGCTGTAGATGTATTAACTATGAATTTCATAATTTCTTATTGTCATAGACATATAATTAGATTAGAACCGTTAAATATAGACACGTGCACATTGAACCATAATGTTACAATACAAACTTTAGCTTTTAAAATGTTTTTTTTTCAGGAAACCATTTAGGCTTTTCAAAATATATCAATAGATTAGATATGAACTTAAATAAGACTATTTAAATAAGAAGGCGACGTTGTAAATTATTATAAGTTTTGAAATATTGAATGCACAAGTTTTATGCTACTTAGAGACTATGATCTCGTTGAAAATTTGGAAATTAAGCCATTAGAAGGGAAATGGAAAAGGTTGTAAGAATAATTGAACTTGAGTACTATACGACTGCATAGATCGATAGCCTTATAAAATCTGATGATAGCCCCATTGTGGATTATATTCGGAACTCAAGCTCGCATTATGCGAAAAAACAATAGAAAGTAGCTGGATAATGCAGAGAATCGAGAGAAAGGTTAAATGTTGTAGGGAAGAATAATAAGCATAAGTGTCGAGGCAGCTTATTCATACGGTACATTCTGTTTGACTAGTGCTAAATACGATCGGAAATGATATTTATGTGGAAAGGGTGGTGGTGGTGGCGGTGGCGGTGGTTGATGGAAGAGCGGGGCACGGTAGAGTAAGGGAAGGACAGGAGGACAAGGAATACCGAGCGGTGAGCGAAAGAGCAGTCCAGCGATGAGCAGAGGGCGTTCGGCGGTGGTGGGGTGGGGTGGGGTGCGGAGTGGACCGACTAACCAAGCTTATCGCGCGATGGCATCTCACCCCCGCGAGCACTACAGACCAACGGCATTACGGAACCTATAGGCTCCCGACGGTCCTGTTCGCTGTTCGGGTGGGGGTGGATCGGGGGAGGGGGGGGAGAGAGATTTAGGGGCGAGCGGACGGGCACGTGTATTCCCGCGGGGCGGCATCCTACGAAGGGAAGTCAAGGAAATGGCTATGGCTGGAATGATGAATTAAATCCTTGTGTGTACTTGGCCCCGAGTATTATTTCCCTATTTCAACTGATTCAGAGCCCTTCGCTCGACCAGAAGCACCATTATTTCTTTTAACGAATTACCGATTGAAGTACCGGCGTCCAGCACAGGAGCAGCAGCAGCAGCAGCAGCAGCAGCAGCAGCAGGAGGAGGAGCAGCAACAGCGCGAGCCCGTGCCCCGGATTTTCGTCGCTCAAATTTAGAGCGACGCGTCGACCCTTTGATCTATCGCCGAAAAATAATACGTGATAATACAAGCTTTGTCACTGATACGAATCACTCGAGCAACGACCTATGGAATTTAGAAAGTTTTCTTCACTCCGGCGACTCTTACGTCTCAATGTTAATTATCTTAATTAATAATAAATCGAGGCTTTTATTTGTCCCCGTGGATGAGCCGCGACTCGACCCACTCGCACAAGCATATGTCAATCTTTTGTTCGTTGTTCGTTGTTCGTTGTTCGTTGTTCGTTGTTCGTTGTTCGTTGTTCGTTGTTCGTTGTTCGTATATGTCCCGTATCGGCAAAGACTGCGCAACATTAATGCTTTACATGCACCTAATTGCGGGGAAAGAGTAATACAACTGTGCGATATCTTATCGGATAATTCACTGGAACTCTACAATGAAGTGCATCCGTTTATACAACTCACAACTCGCGACTCTCATGCTGCTCCTGAAAAATTAATCAATGTTATGAATGCGCTTATTAATGTTAATAAATACAACCGAGGCCTTCGCCGACTCGTTAAATTATTTCATATTTTCATTATTTAAAAGTATTTATTTGAATTTCCTTGCAGTATTTTCTTTCCTTTATCGATTAGAGTTTCTTAGAATTCCTTTCTCTTTAATCATGACGACGCCGACGACGACAACACTGATATTATGATGATAGCGATGATGCTGCTGCTGCTGCTGCTGTTGCTGCTGCTGCTGATGATGATGATGATGACGATGATGATAGCGATGAAAAAATCCAGTATTTTATATCATCGGATAATTGCAACATCAAATTCATTATATTATTCAAATGCCAAAATTTATTAGACTATCACTCAGAAAAGCTTTTTATCCTTTATTTTAATGAAAATTTTTTCAATATTTTCTAAGATAAAATGTAGATAATAATAATAATAAAAATTTTATTACAAATTTTATGTTTGATAAGCTATTAAATAAATGCTTCTTATATCATAATTTATTTTATAATGAATAAGAATTGGAAAATATATAAATATAAAAAAAGAAATTAAAAATCTGTCATTGTCTTTCGAAATGAAAAAAGATGGGAGGAGTGATAAGAAGTAACGTTCATTGTCAAATGATTACATAATTGGCTTACTTTCTTTTATTTCATCCTTGGTAATAATTAGACATATTAAAGTGAATTAAAAATAAAAGTACAAACAGAATGAAATTGTTGAAACGGTTATCCGGGTCATTGAGAAAAAATAGATAAACTAAGTGTATGATAAGCCGTGATTAATAATCCCTTAATATATAATGTCAGGAGTGCTTCCGTGTTTGTATGATAAAATGTGTTCTGCGCATATGAAATATACTATAATATAAGAATGATTCTTATAGATAATTTTGTAAGTAAAAGTATCAGAATGGAAATGAAAAAAGAAAGAAAAGAAGAAGAAGAAGAAGAAGAAGAAGAAGAAGAAAAAAGCAAAAAAGATAAATTGAGTTAGTTTTTGGATAAGATTTTTAAACGCAAGATAACATGATTAAATCATTATTAAAAGTATATTGGTAAGAGTGATAATTGTCGAGTCAAATGAGATGAATTAATTTTTGCAGATCAGAGCTTTGTAATCTGAAAATAGAGTCGTAGCGGTCCGGGCTATCTTCGACATAATGAAACATTCGAGTGTAAACATTCAAGCACAAGGAGGGGGAGGAGGGGGGAGGAGGATTTCTCCGATGTGTGAAATAAGAAAGCCGTGTAAAAGTAAATGTAGGATAGAATGCCAAGGTATAGAGAATCAAGTAATAGAGTTGACGTATAGTGAAGTGGCGAAGATCGCCGAGAGATCGCCTCGAGTTCGACTAGTTTTATCCGATAAGTGAGGAATCCCAAAGGCCGGCCGCGATGTTCCCCTCCCTCCGTCAGAGCAATTCAGAGCGATTCGGAGCGATTCGCAGCTCCATTTCCTCGCTCGCCGGGGAATCGACGAGCTTTATTACACACGCAGCGTATGCAGAGACAGCCAGGCCGGATTAGTTGTGACGGGGGGCTCGCTCGCGCCGCCTTGACAATCATATCGGCTTTCAAGTTGACGGGAAACGATGCCCGGCATTGCTCGAGAAAACGCCTGCGCGCGCCCGACGCAATTTCCCGACGGCTTGGGCGATTTCGCGCGCTCGCGAAAAATAGATTCTATAAATAGCACGGACTCCCGGTCGTTTAATTCACCTCCCTGCTGTCGTTTAATCCTATCTCCTCCTACTCCTCCACCACCTCCTCCTCCTCCTCCTCCTCCTCCCCACCCCTTACCATCCTGACCCTGCCACTGCCCCTTATTTTTCCGCTAAATTTTATTACGACTTTATTACTTTTTTTTTTTTTTTTTTGGAAAACTGCTCCCTTCTCTTCCGAGATATTATATTTTACACGGTGTCATTTATAGGAAAACTGCACCAGTAAGGCCTCCCCCGCTCTTCACTCGGAAGCTCAGTCTTACAACGTGCAATTATTTTTATGACCTTTAACAGCCATATTCATTATCCAAGCATCACCAGTCAGTGTCATTTTACATGGACTCGTACATCTTCATAATTAATGCCCCGAAACAATAATATTACACTCATTATCGGTCATTTCGGAACAACCAACTCCCAAAGTTAAATTCATAACTGGACCGCGCACACGTATTTTGTACACACATTAAACATTTGTAGGTTTCGAGCTGGCTCGTTAACTTAAATGAAAATTACAAAGGAACTTTGTTAACTATAACAAACCGAGATCATACGCACAATAAGAACAAACAAAGAAAGAAGATATTATATGCTTTGTACATAAAAAGAAAAAGAAAATTTCTACTTCCAAAGAACATTACAAAAGGCATAAAAAAAAAGTGAAACATTAAATAAGAAAAGCCGAACGATAATACTCAACAATTACCACTCAATAATTATACTGGTTAACATTAAGACAGGAATAAGTAAGTAGGATATTTAAAGCGTACAAACAGAAAATATCGCTGAGAAAATTACGAATATTATCGAGAAATGCAGCTTATCGAGTCTGTTTTAATATTGATAAAATCAGCTAACAATATGTATATTTGATACTATACAATTTAAAAATGTTATTGATTAAAAATCTTAACGTACATTAATACATTAATCTTAATATATTATTATGCAAGCATTATCGATAACAGATGTTATAATGTTGAGCTAAGTAATCAATTGTGATTTCCAGGAGTTTATTATGACCTGGTTCTTGTATTAGTAAGAAGTTGGCAGCAGGGTCCGTCAGCTTTTAGTTGAATTGCAAAACGCGCTTCGTCAAGTACGGTCCAGGGGGGTGGGAGGGGGATGGCGAACCTTGCAAAATCCACTAGAGAGCGCTTTGAATTATAAGAAATGTAATTATTACTGGAGAGCGGAGCTCGAGCAAAGGGATTATCCGATATACAATCATAGCTTACATTAGCCTGACCGTAGAGAATTATGATATTAGAGAAGGGAGATTAGGTTCGAGTGTAATGGGGCCCTCGAGAACCACCCTAAATAAATTGATCGGTTATTTCCTGTAGTGCCGCCGGTAAACTCGACGGTTCGCCGTCGGCTCGACTCGGCTTGGCTCGGCTCGGCTCGGCTCGGCTAGGCTCTGTACCCCGGCACCGAGGAAGCAAATCAACGCTACAACTCCATCCCGATGATATTTCTGTCTTCTCCTTAACAACCTGCCCCCCCCCCACTGATGCATCCGCGGCCGCTTCCCGAATTTCCCCAGACTTCCAGCAAAACTCGCCGACAGGCTCGCCAGTTTAACGCGCGATTGTGACGCAAGCTAGGAGCTTCCCGGTCGGCTCGCGTATAAGCGACTGAAATGCAAACAGGCCGCCGTAAAGGGCAGCCTAAGCAGTCGGAGAAGTGCAACGACTTTCGACCATAAGTTCCGCTGCCATCCCGCGCCCTTGATGTAACAGTTACACCCGCTCGGTCGCACGACTTTTTCCCAAAGCCGTCTTCGGATTTTCACGATTTTCTAGAGCCGATCTACGTGCATGATCTGCGCGAACTCAACGTGCAGTTTCCCCGTTTTCTTAACTTTATTGTCTTTTTGCCGATCCGATAATGCCGGATGATTCGATGCTTCGAGCATTCGACTGGGCCTCCCGATTGCGCAATCCGTCGTCCGAATAAAACGATAAAACATCGGTTCTTCGCGAACAAAAGCTTTCGGGAACTCGTCGGAAGATTAAATCGCATTGGAATGAGCGTGAAAGTATATATTAGATTTGAGGAAGTCGACGCCGGGTGGTGAATCAGTTGACTGATTCACGGATATCTTTGGCCTCGCATAACCTACAAACGATCAAAGCTGTTCCTTCAATTTTTTTTTATATAAAATTTCGGCCGTTCGCCGTGCCTACCTACAAAGCTCCCTCAAAACGCCTGACTCCCGATCGGAAGCAAGAGTCAGCCATTATCGCGGCAATAGCGAAAGAATCGTGGCTTTTGAGGTTGTCGGTCGGACCGGGGCGATGACGAGGAGGGGACGTTGGGTTGGGGATGGGAGGGAGCGAGGTGAGCGCGCAGCGTAGTCGGCTTCCGACGTCAAACGCAGCCGTAATTTAAATTGAAAATCTTGGAGTGAGTAAACTAAAGGCCCAGGAGCAAAGCCAGGCAGCAGTAGGAGCGAGAGGGACGGAAGGAGCGGTGTAAGAGCGGCCCCTCTCCCTTCCCATAATTATTAATTAAATGCTTAAAACTTGTCTGGTGTGCAGGAGCTGCGCGTGCAGGAGGATCGCCGGAACTTGGAGGGCGAGCGCTCGCACTCCGGTAACATCCGGTGAAAAAAAGCAAAAGACCGGAGCCGAAGAAGGAGTCGGGGAAGCGTAAATGTCGGAGTGCGCGGGATATGCCCTCAAGCGGAATGTGAAATGTAGAAGCGGAGCGCACAGACGCACCGAGCCACATACATATGTATAAATGGAGGATGCGCGAAAAGTTATAGTCGGAGCACGTGCGCGTGCGCGTGCCTGTGCCTGTGCCTGTGCCAGTGCCTGTGCCTGTGCCTGTGCCTGTGCCTGTGCCTGTGCCTGTGCCTGTGCCTGTGCCTGTGCCTGTGCCTGTGCCTGAGCCTGAGCCTGTGCCAGTGCCCCCTGCTCCCAGTCGTTCCATTTATTATTCTATTAAATTTCTAGTTTCTCACCGCGCGGCTGCTCTCTACCTCCCGCCAGACCTCCTCCCCTCGTAACCCGCCGCCCATAACGAAACCCTTCGCGCCAGAGCTCAAAGCGTTCGCTCGTCCGGCCCTCGTCCCACTGTTTATTATTGTATCATAGACGCCTGAGCCGCGCGCGACTACCACCCATTCAATACAACAGCTCTTCCTATTCCCGGCCATTCCCGCTCGTGTCACTCGCCGGCCGATCCGCGCCGCTCTATATCCACCCACCCCTCCATCCCCAGTGCTAATAGTGCATCGGATTCTATCCGACAGAGACCAGCTCCTTCAAAGTATAAATATTCTCGACTCGCGCCACCTCCGCCCATCGCGCCCCTCCTCGCTCCTCTCCCTACCACCGCCACCACCACCACCGCCGCCACCACCAGCAGCACCGCCACCAGCACCACCAAGAGCAGCAGCAGCAGCAGCAGCAGCAGCAGCAGCAGCACCGGTAGCCCCACCGGCACCGAGTATTCTACGCTCGGCCATTGATGAGCCGACGGAGACTTCTACCGTCCCGTTGAAGATCTTATTAATCGATAGGCTTCATTAGTTGCGGCGATAACGTAAACGGCTTTTAATACGAGATGTCTCTTCTTCTCCTAACTTCTCAAGAGCTTCAAGAGCGCTTCAAGAGCTTCAAGAGCTTGCTTTTCGAATATCTCGTATTTTGCACAAAACAAAATTGCAGGCGTATTATAGGAAAGCCCGAAAATATTTCATTAGAGTCAGGTAGTTACGTTCTATGTTCCTTCGGTCCATGCACATTCTCCAACGGCTTATCTTATAATGCTCATCTTTCTCCGGAGCCCTCTATCCTTTCCCTCTTGAATTCCCGATTCTTCGAACCAAGGGTTTTCGATCTTCTCTCGAACAATGCAATCCCATGCGTTTCCATCAAAATCAACTCACCAACTCAATCGAATTCATCAACGTTGCACGAATATCTACATTTTATCGGCTTCTAAAATAAAATTTACGACGATACTGTTACTATACTGGATCATTCATTTTATTCAACCACGACGCCTATCTTCGATTGTAGGATACTATCTTGCAATTATCTTAACTCTCTTATTTCTTGACTTTTTACTCTTTTGTCCTTTTCTTTTTTTAACTCAACTTTTTGATCGTATTAAGAATTTTATATGAAATACATCAGAGTGTAGATTCAAAAGATCAAGAAAGAAAGTACACATTCTCCGCATTGCATCTGTAATTTGATTCGTTCAAGCTACTAACTTATACAATAACCTTTGAAATCATTTGTAATTATTTAAAACGTAACTTTAAAATCTTTTACTTCTAGAAAATGAGTGAGTGAAAAACGAAACATTCGAAATATATTGAATACTTTTAATATTATAGAGTAAAAAGTTTTTTGTACTTTTGTACCATATAGAGCTCTCTTACATTATAAGAACCGTTATTGTTAATATTTTTTAATAATGAAAGTGATAGATATATATATATATATATATATATGTGTGTTTGTGTGTGTGGGTACATGCGGTAATAAAGGTAAAAATAGAAAAGATAAAGACAAATATTAACCGATTAATTAAGATTTGCATGAGTATAATAAATTCAAGTGAATAATGCTCACCTCATGCTCTCTATCTCGATCTAGTTATGTGACTATTTATTTGTATCGGCTTATCATCTAATCTATGCGCCTTTCTATTCATTTATCTGTATTGTTATTTAAAACTACAGCGGCGATATTTCTTTAAGCTAGAACATTCAGCCTTCCATAGAATATGAATATTCTATGATTGATATGGCCCACGATGGATTTGAATAATTATTTTGAAAAAAAAAAAAGAAAGAAAAGAAACGGATAATATTTTGCGTTCCAAACGCGAAATCCAAGTAAATAATGCTTAATATTCTTAGAAAATTAAATAAGAGTAAAAGTAAGTTTGAAAGTAAGATTGAAAAATATGTAAATTGGTTTTAAAAATATTTTTAAAAAACACGACTGATTATTCAATTTATAATGAAGCTTAAAAATACGAAATGTACTGAATAAATTTAACTGCAACAGTGAAAAGTTAAGTATAATATGATTGTGGATATAGGGAATATTTATTTCGCAACTGATACTTTGTGACTCGATTATGGAGGAATTAGAATAAAGTAAATAATACAAGGTAATATCGAACCGATCAATTAATCCTTTTACTTTGAATTTGAAATCCGTTGAATTTTCCAGAGCTGCTTTTGTATTATTTATCGGGAATTGAATCTGAAGTGAGCAGTTCCGAGTAAAGCTTAATGAGTAAAGACGAAGCATCTGTCCCAAATAACCGATAAATGAAGTAATGAAGTTGGCGAGTACGAATGAGGCAGCGGTGGCGCTGAGGGTGGCTGAGGAGCGGGGGAAGATACGCCGAGGAAGAAAAAAAAGAAAATTATTAGAAAAAAAAAGAAAATTTACAGGGGAAATGGATGATGGGCGAAGCCTAATGAGTAGAAATGGAGGTCCCGGATATCAGATCGGTCATATCAAGGATCGCGACCCTTGGCAAACTCCGGCCGAAATTGCGACTCCAGCTCGAGAGGTGATAAACCCTCATCATTAGGAGAAGCCTTATCGAGCGAGCGTAATATTGACGATTGACGGGAGAATCTCGGCAGGACCTCCCATCATAGGGCAAGGCTCATCCGATATCGTAATTAACCGGAGCGTAACATAACCTCTACCCGATTTTCTAAAACACCTGCTCGCCCTCGATCCACGCACACGTCAAATGAGTCAAGTGCATGATTTTTCCCCTGACCCCACTTACGTCGAACGGAATATGCTCCCGTGTCCCGGGCATTGTTCGGGGTTGGTCGAGCGCTTCGCCATCCGTCTGCCCCCCCCCACCCTACACACCCTAAGGCGATCTATTGCCATGGATATTTGTCGTCCGAATGCGCGGAGCTGAGATCTGATCTACGTGCGGCTCCTCATGACCGCCTCTCGCTCTTACCGAGCAGACATTGTGAAGACTGAAACGGATCGTAGGTAGGGGGGATGCAATGGAGTACCTCATTCCCCTGGCTTTCCTGCCCTCCGGACGGACTCTTTCACCTTATTCTGTAATTGCTTTTCAACCACTTGTCACGTACACCACCTTTTTACTTCTCTTTCTCCTTCTGCCTGGCTTTTTTTCTATTTTCCTTCTCTAAGCGCACCTAAGTCCTTAATTTATTACGGCTCGTAAGGCATTTTCCGTAAACCACACTATCGTTTTGCCCCTACATTAATGCCAATCTAGCATTAAGATAATGCAAAATTTTATCTTTCTCCTTCTCTGTATGATTAACGCCGATTAAAGCATTCGCTTAATGTGATACTTTACAATTTATAAAATCGAGTCATTCGCGAACGGCTACCATTATGTCACCTTGTACAATAAAAATAGTTTCATTCTTATTCTTGCAAGGCTTGCGCAGTCGCTTATTTCAAAATTACTCACCAATTGATCTGATATCAATACGATTGCACGTTGTGCTCGCTCAAAGAAAACTTTTAAAATACTCGAAAATTAAATGGAAATACTAAAACAATTGCTAAAATACTTTTATGTAATAGTTAAATGAATGTCATTCATTGTTTTATGAGTAAGAATTCATACGCAATAACCTATAAATGAAAGAAATAAAGATATAATCTTTTTACAGCAATATATGCCTAAATATTCATAACAATTAGTGCTATGATAATAATTGCAATGGAAATTATTATCAACGCAGGGGCGCGTGCACGCACCCACAAAAACACACATGTAAATTAAAAATATTTCTTTTATAATTTCTTTGCACTTGCATTATGAAAAATTCAATTTGTTGTCCATCAATTGTCTTACTTGAAGGTAAAACTGTAGTCACAATGATTTACAACAACTTTCGTACAACTGTATTTAATATTATGTTTTACTTTTACGAAAAGTATAAATTAGTTTATAAACATTTTGATAGCACTCGATACTACAGTTATTACAATATTTCATCTGCATGTAACGACTATAAAGTAAATAGATGCTGAAGTTTTTAACTTCCCGAGTAAACGTTATTTATAGGACGATCGTATTTATTTTTACTTACGTTAATTGTTACTTTGATCGGAGCTTCGAAATGATAAAAAACAACAACATAATATTACAAGATAAAAAGATTAATTGTACTTTACAAATACAATAAAAGTTATTTAATAATAAGAATGTCACGAGCACTTGGATAATAAGATATGAGTAGGTGATATTTAGTGCAATACATAGCGAAATGACCTTGTACTAATGTTATCCACTTTCTAGCGACTTGCGCAACTTGCGGCAAAAGTATGTTTTTAAATGAGACATTAAAATTAAAATGGCACATATTGTTTGTATGCGGAGAAGTGCCCCGGGGCAGAGGGGAGAAAGCCAATGTAAACAATGGGAGATGCAAAAGTTCGTAGCAGCCAATGCTACTAAAGACGAAGAAGGGCGTACAGGGGAGTGGAGAGGGGGCGATAAGGAGGCGAAGAATACAGGGCAGGTTCGGAACCTGCAGCGGATACTCGAAACAGCTGGATCATGGCTAAGGCATTAGGTATTGAAAGCTGCAGGAGGCGAGGAGATGCGGACGTGGCTAGTTGCACGTAGCCGGCGCAGTGAATGACTGACTCTCGCGAGCGCCTCTATGCACCAGTCGTGGACATTGCAGAGCCACTGAATTTTTACAACGTAGCTGAGAAAAGGGACTGCGACGGGGTCGGGGAGGGGGATGGGAACGGGGACGGGGAAGGAGATGGGAGTTGCTTAGGAAGGCGCGCTCGCTTACCCAATGCCGCAATGCCATCGCTACTTAATTGGCTTAAAATCGAGACGGCCCTCGTGCCACTTATCCCGAGGCGACCCACCAGCGCCCATCTCCATATTCTCTAACTATATTGGATCCTAACGGGCGACCTTCCGTTTACCCGAACAGAGTAGGATACCTGGAGTGGGTTCGAGGGTCCGCTCTTTGTCGAATGGGCCTCGAGACGACGATTAAGCAGACTGCGGGGGCGTGATGGGATTATCCACACGACAGGTGGCCCTCAGCTTTCAGGGAATTCATCCGGCATTTTCATAATAATTAAAGAAATAAATAAATAAATGTTACTACCCCATTCGATGGTTAACCCGCAATATTAACCTTTTTAATTCCTCCTCAAATATATATATTTCTCCTTCTTCTGGCTAATCCTTTGACAACAGTCCCCAATCAGCCATTCTCAAGCATTGTAATACAACCACTAATTTTCATAATACGATTAAACAATTAGGCTTTTCATCATTCGTCTATGATTCCTTTATTACCTGCAATTTTATACTAACAATGTATTCAATATCCTAACAACACATCTTCCCTGTACCTACATTAGTACTGCCGATGAAAGTATATAAATAGCCCCATGTAAGCCGTACCCTAAATTAATAAACAAATAAATACTTTTCATAGATAAATCAATATTATTTTTAAATATGAATTCCCTAACTATTAATATATATATATATTGATATGAATACGGAATATTTTACTAACCGTATTTAAGTACAGCACCTATTTTAGATTCCTTAGATTTTTTATAAACTAATCTTCTTTGATTCTAAAATTTGTGATTGAAACTAAATTCTTCGTATTTCATAATTTGTGCCAATGATTACAATACTAAAACAGTGTGCATAAATTAATTTAGCCTTTGGAATGTTTTATTAGAAAGTTTTTCACTCGACATTCGAGATTCTAACTCTAATCGTTCATTAATAATCGTACAGTTTCGTTTTTCTGTTCAAATTCTTCCGTCAAATACTTCCTTTTTAAATATAATTAAAAAAAAAAATCAAAGTAATTATATTGTTTAACAATCCTTGGTGCATATCGATCATCGATACATTATCATTACTTACATAGATAATAGTCACCGCTTTAACAGGTTTTATAACGTATATTTACAGATAAGCTGATGAGCTAATATTACAAGGAATATCAATTTTTTGTTTTTGTTTTAGACAAACAGAAACAATTACTTCAAATGACTTAATTGATTTTTTCCCTCCATCATAATATGAAAGCTGTATGTAAATAATAACCGTTTAAGCATGAAATTAAACACTACACTAATTGATTAGCCCCTCATAATTAAAAACAAATATGAATTATTTTAACTAGACATTATCTGCAAGCAAACATTATCTGTGTTATCTATCATTATTAGAAATATTTTTTTAGAATAATAAAACTTGGCTGTGGTATCTTTTTGAATTTTCTTGGAATTCCGTAAATGTTATATAAGAATATGTTAAAAAATTTTATTTGAACATTAATGAACCATATTGAGCTTTAAATTTTTTGCAAAAGTATTAATCTAGGAGTAAAAGCGGCGATCGACGCGATTAGTTATACATGTATGTATGTAAATATATATGTGCATACCAAGAAGTCGCAGTAATCGGTACAATGCGGCAGATCAGTTTTCGTCTATTGACATATTATCTCTTCTTTGTGTGCTCATTATTCTGCATCATCCAGCACACTAGTACGCATTTTCGACGATTACATACTGAAAAACATCACAAACACTGCCTACATTTTTTATGATTTGAGATTATGAATCAGACATTCGTCGGCATTATGTCACTTGTTATTCATTAAGCATATAAGAAAAAGCAATAAACTTGATTGTTTGAATTTATTAAAATGGCTAATGAAAAAACATAATTGCAATTAAAATGGCGAAGCGGAAACAGTCCTTTTCAGAATTATACATTCTATTGCATGGAATATTTTATTCAGAGTAGAATTATTTTAATAATATTCTATCAACTGACAATGAAGATAATCCGCAGGTGAATTGAAGCTGTAGAGCGAATGAATAAGAAATGAGCTTTTATGATCAAGTATCGTGCGCTATATTGAATTAGATAAATTTCATTGTATGCACAGCGTTCGAATGAAGCTGCTGGAGTTGAATAAGTATTTCGTTGTTAATACGTAAAGGCAGAAATAAAGAGAGAGAGAGAGAGAGAGAGAGAGAGAGAGAGAGAGAGTGAGAGAGGAGCGGGAAAGAGAGGGAGGGGGTGAGTCATAACACGGAGTAGTGCGAAAATGGAGGTGCAAGTAGTTATGAAAGAAAATTGAATAAACAAGTAATTTAGAAGGTTTTATAAAAGCTTTAACGAGTCTTCTAATGCAAGAGAATAAGTAAGAAAGATTAAGCATGGCGCGGGAAAGGGTAGAGCGAGCGAAGAGCGGACGGTAACCCGTAACAAAGGGGGTTGCTTGTCGGGAGCTTTGGAGAAAATGTGAGAATGGGGTGACGGTAGAACGAGCTGGGTGATAGGGGGGGGGATGAAGCTGAAAAAGACATTTCGAGACTGATGGCACAAGCCTTTTAAGTAAGCTAAAAAAAACAATACACCGACTCTAACAACGACTGAAACATGTACAAGTTACTACACGTTCACGCTACAGTCGCAACCCTGGCTTCTTTCTACGAATACCAATGACCAGTAATTTCGAAGCCTAATCTTTGTTAGTGTCTCTGGCACTTTCTTTCCACGACGACAGACACGCGCGAAATATTAGCATAATTGATAAATTTCATTTCTCAAGCAGCGCCATTTATATTTTCATCCTTTATTGCATTAACATCTTGTTTGAATATTCACTGTCCCCGCCTCGCACCCCTGACGCTTTATTTTAATAGACTCGCCAATGCTACAGCAAGTCCATTAGCATCCCTAAAGCATTTTCTAAGCATTTCCTCCGTAATACGCGTGCAGCCGTATTTTATTGATTACAAGCTTTACACAACAATAATTTCTAAAGAAATATACTTTTTATATCCAGAATGTACACTCGTTGCCCGCATTATTTAAAATTAATACCGACTAATGTCCACTAACCCTTTGTTCGCCCCTCACTTTTTTCTTCTTCTTTCTTTTCTCTTATTTTCCTTTCTTATTGTTTTTTTTTCTCTAAAAATGCCTAAAATTTCTTGGGCGTTAGTAATAAAAAATATTTTGAAAGCGTTAGGAGGATAGGATTAACGAATATTTCCATTATTAAAGCGTTCGCGGAGTCTAAGGAGGATTGAAAAATTCCTAGCTCAAAGGATAAAAAGTCAGGGAGAGTAACGTTAAAGTGAGGTAATAAAGTGTGTGTGTGTGTGTGTGTGTGTGTGTGCGCGCGCGCGCGCGCGTGTGGGTAGATAATAAATTTAAAGGCAATCGAAAGTGGGATTGCTGAAGATGAAGCAGCGAAGGTAAAAAGAACAAGATTTTCTAATTAAAAAGTTTTTGGTTGTCCGTGAAGTGAGCGAAGAGACGGTGAGTGTATAGGAAAACGAGCCCTTAAAAATGCAAAACGCATGCCGTTAAGTGCAATTGCATCGAACAACACGTCGTTAATTACCCTGGTGCACTCTAAAGTTTAGCGGGTAAAGGATCGCTTGTTTAATCCGAACGGAAGGAGGAAGAGGAAAGGGAAGTAGACCACGAGGGAGAATAACATGCACTCCCAGCGAAAACTAAGGCACAGATGTAAACGCAATTAATAATTCAGTGTCAATATTCCCTTATCCCCTCTTTTCCTTTACCATCGCTTTCTCATCAATATTTACGTCGCGCTCGTCTCTCATACCCATTACTTTATTATTTATCGGGTACATCTACTCGTTTTAAATATTCCCCCCTTCAAAAGGATCTATCGCTACATTCATTGATAATCGGCTTTATAACTGCCGATAATTAATTAGCTCATAAAGCCAATTAAGAAATATTAAGAATAGATTAAAGTAAGGAAAGTTAGGCTCCCGCAAGGATCCTTTAAATTCTTTGAATATGGAAAGACCTTTTTCGAAATTTAATATTCCGTCATGCTAAAATAATGGAAAATTATTTTCAAAGCTGTAAGAGCTTATAGCTGTTATTAAAAATAATAGCGGGATTTATTTTTCGAGGATAATTTTCTAAAAGAATATCATTTCTTATTTATCTCAGAGACATTCATGTTTTATTGTATTGAGAACCGGAAGGATAAAATAGGATCGTTCCGAAGATTGACAGGTAAAATTTTCCAAATAGAACTAAAGTCCGAGCTAAAAGTTTTATTATTACTTTGTAGACATTCAAGTTTTTCATATAATTTCTATGTTTGCTCATCATAGCTTCGGTATAGCTTATAGTGAGGGCTGTGTCACATGCGTTGCACTTCGATTCGAATCACCGAAACTTATAGTGACATTGCACTTTGTACATTAACATAGGCGAATCTATGGAAGTGCTTTTACGGGAAACCACGGAGGAAATGAGTAGGTAAAATTTATTTTAAGAAAAGCTCCAATCGAGCGCGAGCGTAAAACGTTATGAATATTTTTTAACTCGCTTGAACTATCTAGAAGAAGCTTCTGGAACGGAAAAAGCTTCGTAAGGGTGTTGGGAGGCCGAGATCTGCTTTGTGCGATAGTAGCCGTGTTTACTCGAGCCCGAGTTCTCGTAAAATTAACCGTCAAAAAGCTAACGACGAACCGTGAGGAGCTTTCGAGCTTTCGAGCTTTCGAGCTTTCGAGCTATTGAAGCCTCCGTATCTGTTTACATATTTTTTTTCTCGCGACAGCAACGAGTGGTTGTCTATTTTCTTAGCCTCTGGCCCGCTCCGTTAGTCATATGTATCCCCTTGAAGAATAATTTTTTCTAATGGCAGCGAGTGCTTTTGTCAACGATCCCTCGTCCTCGACCGCCTTCGCCGCCACAAGCACATCTTCGCACATTTTCATGTTTTTCTTCTATTTTATCAATATCTACATCAGGGCACTTGGGCACTTTGATCTTCGCGAGCCTCCCAATGGATTGTGTTATTTGCATTATGTACTGATTCATTTTAGCGATATTTTCAAAGCGTATGCTGTGTCGCGGGTAAATGAAAATACATTAGAGTGCCCTGAAACTGTATATATAATCATCAGAGATTTATAGATTAGAATGCTGATTTCATTACAATTAATGTCGAATTGTATAAGTATAGAAATATCACGGCTTCTCTTGTGACCAATTTTTTATTCAAAAATACAAAATTCCGAATTATTGTGAGATTTGATTTTTCTTGTCTGAATGAGAGAAGCACCCACAGTACGTTTTATTAAAAAGCTGCTTATTAACAATGATTTACATACATCCGCATATGTACATGTATTTTAACAGTAGATGAAATAATTACAATTTCGGTTAAGTATTTGAAAAGTGACTGATAAATTTGTATGCAGTAAAATAATGCTGGAGAATAAATAACAGGTTGTTGAAAACTAAGCTCATTATAGTCGAACAGCAACGTAATTACAAACTCGTATCTGACGAGCTGTATTTAATGATATAGAAGAAGCTTGGTCCGCGAGATTTAGAAGTACCTTAGAAGACTGGAAATCTTGTGATTTGGTGGTGCGACAAACATGAACCGATGGATATCGGGTAAAAACACATTTGTCAGTGATTGAAATTCGACAGCTCGTCAAGTTCTCCATCTCGCGAGGCTAAAACTTTACTTTTAAACAAATCGTCTTGGAGTTTTTGAACGAGGATGTTAAATAAATAAGTTATTATTTTTTTATTTTTTTTTATTCATCGATGCTTCCCCTAATCGAGATTTAGATTAATAACTGAAAGACTCTCTTTGTTTAAGTTACCATGGTACTTTCAAAACTAATTACTTACGCTTTTGGTGGGTATATAAATTTCGTTTGCCCCTACTCTATAATTAACTTTGAAATTCTATTAAAATCATATTTACATTTAATATATAATTTAAAATGGGCAGCTGGTTGTAAAATTTTCGATTTTCTTCATTTTTCAGGAATTAAACTTTTCTCTACTGAAATCCCGTTAGGTTTATGTGAAAATTCTTGAAATTGTTGATTTTACGGCAGGAGCGGCAAAGCGAGCGCCCTCTGTACATTATAAACAAAAACTTTAGACGCGTTTAATCTGAAAACTTTTTTTTTTTCATTATTTTTCCTGGGTAATTTTTAAATGAAGCCTCAGATCGGCCCGAAGTGAATTTGAATCTAAAATGTATGCCGTTAGTTACTTAATGAAGCCTGACAAATCTGTAATAACTTCCGCTTTTTTTTCATAAAAAGTTTCCCAACCGCGTACAATTTATATAAAGCTATTGTATCGTCGAAGTTTTCGTTCAAAAATTATCTTCATTTATTTATAATAAAAAAAAATAAATAAAATAAAAAAAAAAAAAAAGTTTTTCGAACTAAAGCATTTTGACCATTTTTCAGTCAAACGGCATTACTTATACACTAGAACGCGTTTGCTCAAAATTTGCGCAGAATAATTGTTCGTCGTAAAAAGTATCTAGAGTGTAATAAATAATTCTCAATGTTGGTGCGTTCGTTAATTATACAGACAGAAAGAAATGTTTGAACGAGAACTTTCGATACGATGATTAAAGTCGCTAAGCATGAGGTTAACCCTTTGTAATCCAAAAAAAAAAAAAAAAAAAAAAAAAAAAGCCTTGAAACGCTGGACTGTTGCTCATCGTCTCATAGGAATGATCGTAAATTATGATGACGCGCATCGTTGGCTTATTTGTTAATCAGGTCTATAGTCTATGCCATTAGAGCGTGCGCGATTCTTCATGAAATGCGGAATAAGCCGAGACTATTGAGGAAGTGGACTCGAAGATTAAGCCATTAGAAAGCTTGAGCCGAGCGGAGCGGGCCTTGCACTTCAATACACCGGAGCTGATCGATCACAATGATTAACGCTTTCAAATGTCAAGGATGCTAAGGCCCGAGGCCCGAGGCTCCGGGCTCGTCACTCGGTGTCGTCGGAGCCTCGGCGACACGTAGGCAGAGAACAGAGTCGAGTATTGATTGGCTCAAGGCTCGGCGAACGGGCAAACTGGCAAACTACGGCGGTGCTAAAGGAAAGCCGAAAAACGTAGCCGAGCAACTGCACGTACGCACCTGCAAAGAGGATCTGCCAATTGCAAAGGATAATCGCATTGGGAAGTACTGGGGCTGGAAAGGGGGCGAGGCCGGGGATTGCGCAAGACTCGTCGGCGCCCATTCTTGTCCCCCGGCTGCGGATGACGCCCGAACTCTCTTACTTTCTATTTTTTATGATTTTACACTTTTACTGCTTTATGGCAATGACGTCAATTATTTAATTGCCAAGTGCTCAGCGTAGGCATTTGACGTCGGGCTCTGTGTGTGCCTTAGCCCGGGCTTCCCAACTTATCATGGACTCGGGATTTTTGCCACGCTTACGGATCCCGGTGCTTCTCCATCACAGCTCGCGGATCACACTCACAGATAATCTCGTACGCGAGAGCAAGATATTAATAAGGATATTATGATACTCGATATGACGAGGGAGGCATTCATTCTCAGGAAATTTTCTCAGGCTTTGCCGATAACAACTATGTCGCAATTATTTCTTTTTCCTTTTTCCATTTTTTTTTTTTTTCTTCTACCTCAAACATTTACAGAAAGTAATAAGCTCACTTTATATGCTAAGTTATGTGAATTGTCTTTGAATTCAAATAGTAAATCTGCGACGACGAGCCGATTCCAAATGATTACATGCTCCTCTTCTTTATCAAAGCTCGATCGCATGGCCTCTACTCTTCGAAAAAGACTTTTACGAACCAAGCCATAAAACCTAACTTATTTATAGCTTTTAACAATCTCGCATTGTTTTAATAAGTAAAAGACTTTTTACAAGTATTATTCCGCCCGAAAGATTATCTTTAGCCGGGTTATTTCGTCTTCGGGCATATACATCGATCAAAAGAATCTGAAGAGAAGTAAATTTATTTAGAAAATATAAGGCATAATAAATAAATGCAGTTCTCTTTCAATTATATATATTGGATATTTCAGTATCCGTATAGATGAAGATTAAAATTCCAGTGAAAATCTTATTAAAAATTAAATATTATGTGATCAAATGTGCGATATAGCTATTGTATAATATGTGTAGATTATAATTAAAATGTCTAAATCAATGTATATTATGTTAGATATTATGTTTAAAAAATACTTTAAAAATAATAACACTACATGATATGTAATCTAAAAGAGTAATATTAAGAATGCAATTAATAAGCAAATGTAAGGAATATTTTAAATGTATAAAGTATGAAAATGCATAAAGTTGTACATCAATAATCATCTTGCAACGTCAAAAGGGATTAAAAGGACATTATTTTAATTTTAGTAAAAAATGTAGATATAATTTTGTAAAAATATTATTTCTAAAAATTTTAAGGGAATATAATATCGATAATGTGCTTTTAAGTCAGAAAAATGATTTATGACCGTCCAGCTTGTATAAATATTTACACGATGTATTCGTTAATACTAATTATAAATAGGTATTCGAAGATCAGTTTAATACTTACGGCTCTTATTTCAGTAGATTTTTAACTACTCATTGTTGGCTATTATAAAATAGCTAATTTACTATTTACATTTCATAATTGAAAGGGAATTAGAATGTTAGAAGCGAGAAAGAAAAAGAAGAAGAGAATTGCCGTTTGGTGGAGTGGTTTGTCGCTCGCTAAACTCGAGCCGACCTGTGGAATTCCATGTTCTACGTTCGACATTATAAATATGAGTATAAACGCGTTTGTACTTTTGGCGCGATTTAAACCCGGAACCGAAAGTGTTCCGTAAGCAGCCACTGCTCCACACGTCCAGCTCCCTCCGTCATTCCCTCTGCTTACTGAATTTCTTTTTATCCTTATGCACCTTCTACTTCTTCATTTTTTACTCGCTCGTTATTCATGACGTATTTCAAGTCGATTTCTCACAGCGCGCTCATCTCATAAGAATTTTCATTTTAGAAGTACATTGAGACTGTAGTAGTAGCTCTTTTAGTCACATTCGCCTCACAAATATTATATTATATTACATTATATTATACTACATTATATTATACTACATTATATTATATTATATTATATTATATTATATTATATTATATTATATATTATATTATATTATAATATTATATATATATTATATTATATTATATTATTATTATATTATATTATATTATATTATTATATATTATATTATATTATATTATATTTATATTATATTATATTATACTATATTATACTATATTATACTATACTATACTATATTACATTGTATTGCATTATATTATATATGAAACGTTATGCGCGAAAATGTTCGAGTGGTATATTAAATTTAATCTATACTTTGCAATTCACGCGATATGGAACTTTTTTTTTCGTTTTAAATTATTTTTATTCTATGTGGAACATTATTCTTAAAAGAATATTAATTTATACGCTCATCATCTTTTCGAACTAGACAATAACTACATAGGAATGAATTTCAGTTATATAAATTCTATCTCTACTTAATGAAGTCGACGGTGATTCTGCAGTAACAACAAAATTACAATTATTGTTAAACAAAAAAATAATACTATTTACATTGGATAATTTAATAGCTTGCTCCGTTGAGAATAATAAAGTGGATAATATTGATGAAACAATAAATTGTATTCAAAAAGTAAAACATAAAAAAAGATAAACCAGACAGTTGAAATAATAGATAATAAAATCGATCAAAGAAACTGGTATTAAAAAAAATATAAGCAACCTGGAAGATTCGAATGATGCACATGGCAGTAAAGATTTCGATACTAATTCTCTTTCCGATGCCATAATTCTTATAGTTTCCAATAACGATAACGTATAACTTAATACATATTATTGATTTTTACTTTATTATCATGCACTGCTTTTAATTGATAGAATCTCATTTACTCTCATCTTTTTTAATTCGAATCAAGTTTCTTCGAGACTTTATAATTAAGATAATAAAAACTCAATATTAATTATTTTTATAATTTATCATATTTACATTGAAAATTTAAGAAAATATGCATTATACTTATAAAATAAGAGTCACTCATTCCTGGCGACTTAATCTCAATTTTTAAAGTTTTAATACAAATATGCATCGCTAAAATAATGATGTTATAATATAAGAATTTTTAATTAAAAAAAATTCTATTTTTATACATTTCAAAAATAATTTCATGTACATATTTTTTGTTACAATAATTGCAGAAATAAAATACAATGTTTAAATTCATATTTATTCATATTTCTATAAAGCAGACACTGTAAGCTTTATCAAAAAGTCATGGAATTGTTTGAATATTATAATATTGTCAAATTTTCGATACGAATTTTCAATATACTAAATAGTTTCGAAATTAATAGTTTAAAATTAAAAGTTAATTGCTATAAACAATCTAAGATATAAAGACTTAGATATTTTACGTTAAAGAAATTACATTAAATTCGACGTTTTTCTTCAAAGTATACATACAGCCAAGCTTCATACTTACTACAAACACCTTTTAGAATGTAACTTACCCTTTAATAACATCTCCTTAAAGGAGTTTTACATTTTAATGGAAACATTTCTCAACTTTCGAGGCATTTTAACTAGATGATGTATACATAGCCTCTGCTTACTTATGTACGGAATAAATAATAATCTCGTTAGAGTAATTCTTCGGTATAAAAAAAAAATCACAAAACATTTTAATTAATACTATCAACTTTACGAATTCTTTACAACTTTCATTCGAAATAAAATTATTTTATAACAAGCATTAATTATTTATCAGCATAATAAATGAAATCACTATTGAATTTAATATATTTAGTATTTTTTAAATTCTTCGTATTTACTTAGTTTAACGCCTGCATAACTTATATGAACTATTGTAATATAATGTTGAGCTTTAAGGATATCATATCCAATACTGAGCGTGGCTTTTCAATATTTTTTAAATATTTCAATGAGATTCCAGGATTTTATGTACAGTGAAAGAAAATAAATTATGGAGTAAAATTATAAAGATGGACTAAGAATTATTTTACAAGTCTCAATTGAAATATTTTATTAAATTACTAATACTTTATAATCATGAATACTTAAAATCTTCCTTGCAATAATCATGAAGTCATTGCCTTTTATTTTTCGAATTATTATACTGAATTTCACAGGTATTTAAACTTTTTGATAAGATTTTTCTAAATAATAGAGAATAATAAAATCGGGATGAGAAAGACGTTTTTTGTGTATGAATCTTGATTTCGCTGAAATTCTTCCTCCTCTCAAGAAAGGTCTTCTTCTTATAAAACTTGTTTATTATTATTTATTATTGGTGTTGTTTTTCCTGTGGTTATTATTGTTATTATCATTGCTGTTGTTGTTATTATTATTGTTATTATTATTTTTGAAGTAAAGCGAATGCGTCTCCTGGTGAATTTTATTAAATTAATCTAATAACGTTATTTTTTACATGAGGTATTTCCATTTTTCGCATGAGTAATCTTACTTTGAGTTTTAATACAAAATTAATATTAAGTAATCAATGGGTATGTATTGATTCTCATCTATGAAGGAAAAATTGTTGAAGTTGCACAAGGGCGAAGAGCCATAATGAGAAAGGTCTTTGATGGCCAATATCTAAAAATGAGGCTACGAAAAGATAAATTAGTTATGAAAATACTTTATCAATCAACTATAATTATTGTATATATTAATTATCGTCAGCGCGAGTATAAGGTAAATAGTTTTTCGAAAATTATACCGTTGAATAAAATAAAAAGTCTAAGATTTTAAATAAATCACAGAGAACGATTAGTGAAGTTCAGATGATTTTTTGAAAATACTTTTCAGTTCCAGTAAAGTATAAATAATTATAAACAAAATATCATCAATTTAATTAATCTTGGCTCGAAACGTACGTTTCGATTAGAGTTTAAGTAAAAACGATAGTCACTTTATTCCCAGACTTTAAGAAACTTTACCTTATTTCTCATTGAAAATTAAATTTTTAAATATACTTTGATATCAATAAAGAAAAAAAAAAGAAGTAGAAGATTTAACAGATAAACTTGCGACTGAAATGAGAAACAGCAAAAGTCCAATGCATTCCTAATTATTGTTAGAAATATCCGATTCCTGCGGTAGAAAAGAGGATTCCACATTACAATGGACATTCCCTGATTACATTGTATCGGCTTGCAGGTATGCTTTATATACTATGTTTTATGAATATTATGCCTACTTTGAAGATATTGTAAAACATTTGAGAGAATTTATCAGTAGAAAAGAAGTAAAACGAAAATAAAAGCTTGGAACACCTTTTGAAAGCGTTTAAAGCATTTAGTGACGATTAAAAACTGTTCGTTTGTGCTAAAAAAAGAATTGTTTCGATTGACACCTGCTTACTCGTCATCGTTCATCAATGTGTAGTAAAAGCGGTTAGTGCTTACGATAATGTTACGAGAAAAGAAAAAAGAGAAAAGAGAAAAGAGACGATTAATGAGCTTTAAGAGACGATCGGAGACCATTTTTATAATCTGAGTTTTGTCTTTGCTGCAGGTAATAATATTTTAGAAACGAAAGGTCAATGATCAATGCTACGTGGAATCTAGTGAGAGGCGCAGTGGAAGATGTAGTGGCAGATATAATAGCAGATATAGTGGCATATAGATATGGTATCAGATATAGTGGCAGAAGCGCAGAGCGGAGACAACACTTTTTTCAGGTAAAATCCAAGATTTTAATTCGGGGAACGAATTAAGAATACCTTCACCAGGCAATCGGAAAATTTTGAAGGACGGCTGCCTTCTGAGTAATATTGCCATTTGCAAGATTAGAGACTTCACGACACTATCCTTTCATCTAATATCCCAAGCGCAAAGCACCTCGAGTCACATTCTTAACGGTTTTTTTTTTTTTTTTTTTTTGCGACAACTATATCGCCGAGGATATTATCATTATAATTCATAAAAGTATTGCTAAAGCACTGAATTGATATTATCGGCTATAATATAATAATCGGCATAATCAAACGCTTATAACACCTTGAAATTCAATAGTTTCTGCGCTTTCTTGAATATTCTCTTTAGTTGATTAGAAATATCAATAAAGGCATTTGACACTTTTAAAAGTGTACATTGTAATTTTATTTAGCTTAACATTTTGATTCAATAATGCATACTTTGCACTACATCTTAAAGACAAAAAATTTAGCTCAAAGTCTAATGTGATTGAAAGAAAACAAAAAGGAAAAAGAATTAATTCGTATAAAAATTGATCTCTCAATCAAACGATACAGGTAATACCAATATTTAAGAATAAATGCTTTTGCATGATAAATTGGCGGGAGAGGAACTTTATTTAAATTTTATTCAGATTTCCGATAGATAATTATTATTAATAATCCAAGTTATTCAATAAAATTAATTTTATTAATCGTGTAGAGCATTAAATAATCATTAGGGGCTTTTAATATGTCTATTGGTCTAAATTACCCTTCGAGCCAACAAAGTACTTAAATTCTCGAATGAAAGAAATTATTTAATCCATTAATACACGGAACACAAATGAATAGCTGGTGAATTCTATTTTTATAAAATAAATGATAACTCCTAGTTTATTTTTCATTTTGAATTTGAAATTCTCTTTTAAAGTCTTATTGCATTTTTAAACGCCTATTTCTCACATTCTCTTTGTAAGTAACTGACAGTTACAAAACTGGACTTTTTTTCTTCGACTAGCATAATGACTTCAACTCTACAGACGGTTGCATAAATGATTACATCCCTGTAGTCAAGATATATGATCCACTCCATTTATTAAGTAGAATATGCGTTTTATTTCGTTTTCGGCCGGTCGCTTTTACTGTAAAATGGCAAAGAGACGAAAATAACGAATTCGTCACATTATAAAGCTGTATTAAATATGTCAATTTAAAATACATTACGTGTTTATGTATCGCACAAGTGGAGTAAATATAATTGTTGTTGGTGTAAAGACAGATATAAATGGAAGTTTGTACTTGAAATGACAGGGTATACGAATATCGAAGCTAAGTTTCTCAGAATTCTTGCTCATTTCGCATATTTATTGGGATTTTCCTGTAAAAATGCATATGCTCTCCTTATACTATTAAGTAATTTTGCACAATAAACGTCGGTTTTTACTGTTTCGAAAAGCCAAAACGTATTTTCTGCACCCGCTATACTCCCTTCGTCTCTCAATATAACTAAGCTGGATTTACCTACACTTTATCATTTTATTAAAAATCTTTCTAGTCCATTTAAACGACACTTTCATTTACATTTCATTCTAGAAGATTAAAAATAAGTACGCTTATAATAAATTAGAGTTTTCGTACCCACTTGATAGTTTATGATAACAATGGCATATAATTTATTTTATCCTTAATTATTCATACTAGAATTATAAACTATTCTGCATACAAAGCCGAAAATTATAATTAAAAGTCATAATTAAAAAATCTTAATGAAATTCAGTTTGAAACGCTATGATCTTGTAAAAATATTGGAGCTAATAGCAACTAAATATTCTCACGACATTATTAAGCTCATCTTAAACGAATATTTACATATTTATACAATCTTTACATAGGCCCTATGTACTTTAATCATTAATTAAAAAAAAAAATAAATAAATAAATAAAAGATTATAATATATTATATAATAATGGGATATAGTAACTCTCATGTTATTATATCTTAATGCTTGCTTAATGTTAAATTTTATTTAAAATTTACATAAAAATTCCCACTTGTTTAATTACGAAAGTTATAAAAGTATACATTTCTATTTATAAAATACTTTAGTACTTCTAGTGTTCCATAATTATTATGAAGCTAAACTTCGCTGCTTATATACTTTTACTGTAAAAGGCAAGAATTTTCAACCGAATATTTTAAATTAAAATAAACTTTTGTTTTTAAAGACATGTCAATTAACAAGAACAAATAGCCAAGAGTAAAGTTATTTAGAGCTTTGCTTATAGACCATTAAAATTATATTTTCACAAAAATAATAGTAAAACCCGTTGCTCAATTAAATATGGCGATGTGAAGGAGCCCAATTTCAATACGACAAGTAAACAAGCTGTTGCCGTCGTCGTCGTTGTTGTTGTTGTTGTTGTTGTTGTTTTTTAAATACGATTTACACTAGGTATAATTTTAATCTATAACTTTCTATGGCTATATTAGAAAGTAAATTCCAAGCATCCATTTTTTTTTCTTTCATAAGCAAAGCAAAAAATATTCAATATATGAAGAAAGCCAGTTATTATTTTAACCTTTTAAAAAGAATATGAAAGCAGGTTTCACTATTTCTGTATAAGGCATTATTTGCAATTATCAATATTATTTTTAAGTCACTATTTAGCCAACTGTTCGAATAATAGAAGATAACTTTTTTTTTTTTTTTGCAACACGAGCATGAATTTAAACCGAGAGGCTTAAATGCTTATTACTATAAGCATAGATATTTAATGTTTAAGGAAGAAAATCAATTAAGTCGCACATCTTCTCACATTTATAGAATATTGGCAACTGCACGAAAAAATTAAGTATAATAGCACTTGCATCGGCTTAAAAAAACACATGACGTTAACTGCTAACTTATCCTTACTTAAGCGTTGAAATATCAATGAATCATTTTTTAATTCCACATTGAGATATGATTTTATCATTTACCACTATTAATAAATAAACGCTAAAGTAATGAAGCGCATTTATGCGTATTTACATATTTACTTTTTACCCGACTAAATGCTTCCATAAATGAAAAATTGTACAGCGATCATTCACTCGACATCTCGTAAGAAAATAATAAATTTGAAAATAAAGTTGACTGATGCGTTACAAGCTGGTTTTTAAAAGTATCACTTATCGATAGTTATTGAAATGCCCATTGTATTCCGGCTTGAAAATCCGGCTTTAAAATTCCTTTCGAGGTAACACAGCATGGAGAGGTAAATCATATACACTGATATTTCGTTACGTATAAGTGATCGGACATCCAAGCACGAGATGTAATACAGGAGCTGTATTAAATTAAATTAAATTAAATTCCAAATATTCTGAAGTATTGTGCTTTGATGATTTTAAGCGATTAGTCTCCAAGAATATTTACTGCAAACAGACTCTGTCGAGCGCGCGAAAGCAAAGTCTTGACGCTCTCGAGACTCTTTTTCCTAAAAATAGTGATTTGTGTTCGAGGACGGGAAGGAATTTCGTAGCTATCAAGCCACGTCCAAGTCGATAAGGGGAGCAATCCCGTAAGGTCGCGCACGCCAGCGGTTTTTCCTACGTCGAGGATTGCCCGGGACAAAATCTTTCCACTCCGGGGAATTGGGAGACGCGGTGCAAGCAAGCATTCGACCTCGTCGCGATGAACTACCCGGGACGTCGGATCCCAAGGTGCATCTTCCGGCAATGCTGCGGAAAAGCCTTCATTACGAGCGACTCCGGGAAATCAGCCTCGGCATTTCCTCCCTCGTCGGGGAATGCGCGCTTCTCTGAACTCGATCAGTCTTTCTTCCCTCCGGCAGTCTTTTCCTCTGACTCATACAGTATCCCTATACCCTTTTTTCAGAAGAAGAAAAAACAAAAAATAACAAAAAAGCTACGAACTTGCTCGTCGATACCATTTCCTTATTATTTCGCTAGAAGAATAAACGATGCCAACTTGTACTCTACACCTAATCATCGATCTAATTGTATTCATATCTGGAAATAGCAAAAATTTCTTATCTATCTTATTCCGTAGCCTTATTTTGCTTTTTAGCCTCACATTTTTACTTGCTCGTCAAAAATTTATTTCAAAATCTAACCGCGTTGGACTTACCTATTATATTTATAAAAAGTGATGAATAAATTGCAAATAATGATGAACCCATTGGAGAATACAATACGTATATAAGTACTAAATACAATGAAAGCCTGCGGTAATCAAACTATTTTTCTAATATAATTTAATAAGCGAAAAGCATGCAATCTATTGCAAGCAAAGTAAATTATTTTTATAATCAGTGTAATCGTTATTATTATCGAATATTTTCTATGCCGATCACTGTTAGCGATCATCGCTACCAACGTCAACGATATCATTTTAATTTTTCTCACATAATCAATTATAATCAGCATTTAAATTATATAAACTCTGCGAATAAGAAGGTAGAGAAGGAAAGGGGTCAGCTTGGTATTATTGACATAAACAATTAATCGCTGATTAAAATTATAGTGCTTACTTTATATTTTTACTTTTATCGAATAGCTAACTATATAAAAAAATAAACGAAAAAAGAAAAAGGAAAAGTACTATACAGCTTTGTTTATGCTGGTAAAGTAAATAAGAAATAAATTTTGAAAGAATATTAACGTCAATGTTATGAAATATTAAACGAACGCATAGTAAAGCTTTTAAATTCAAAATTTGTAAATATTTTAAGGAGGTAGCTTTAACATTTTTTAAAGAATATTTTTCATGAATATGAAGTGAAGAGCCTATTTAGGACAATAAGAAAAGGACAGTTAGATAGCAGTATTTAAATAGCTGTAAATATAATAACCTTAATTCTTAAATGCTCGTAATTATAAAGGGATGGGAGAAAGAAAGGGATAGGAGAAGATTAAAACGGCTCAGGACATGTAATGCATTTTGATCGTATCATTTGTAAAATTATGATTAAAATGAATGTCTTGTGTAAATATTAACGAGGAGGGGGCAGATTGTAAAATTTAATTATAATATTTTTTAGTCGAGGCAGGGGGCAATAACGTTAAGGGTTTAGCGAGCCAAGTGCGTTCATTACGCGAACTGCTGCTCCTGTTGCTACCGCTGTTGCCGCTACTACCGCTACTGCTGCTGCTGCTGCTGATGCTGTTGATGCTGTTGATGATGCTGATGCTGTTGATGCTGTTGATGCTTTTGATGCTGCTGATGCTGCTGATGCTGCTGCTGCTGAGAAAAAGAATGAGGTCGTCAGGCATTCAGGTAACTTTACATGTCTATAAAATATTTCCGGTGCTGCCCGTCAACTCCGATCCTCGCATCCTCCTCCTCCTCCTCTTCCTCTTACTCCTTCTTCTCCTCTTGGCCTGCCTAGAGGCTAGACTTTTTTTTACAACTTGCTGATGTATAACAGCCTCTAATAGTCTCCTCGCAGTGCCCTACTTTTCGCCATTTCGGATCGCTTCATCGACGCACGAGCTGCATTGGAATTTAACTCTTTTTAAATCGAAAACTGTCTACTATTACCTCTATTCCCTCTATTACCTCTATTTTTCCCCCCATTACATCTATTACCTCTATTACCTCTATTACATCCACTTTTTTTCAGCTTCCTCTTTCTGTAATTACCTCTACCTTCGTATGAAAGCAACTACAAATAATTCAGTATCAAGTATCATAGAACAAAGATAAGCCAGATCCGTCACTGTTTTATAATTCTATGTATAAAGGCTGTTTCTTCTTTATTACAGAAACTCGTTCATTAATATATGATGATAAGCTTATAAAAGGCGAGTGCGTGAAAAATAAAGAAACATTGTGAAACGTTTTGTGCCAATACTGTAGGTACAACTTTTTACTCATTTGCATCTTTCATTCGTTTTCGTTATTTATAAACTGATCATATTCATAGGAACTCGTTGATATCATTTCATCTGTATGTGAATATTTCAAACGTTAAACCAGAATTAACTTTCGTAACTAATTTAATAGAGTCCATTCTAATTTCACACCAGTTCAAGCGCTACTTCAATCCACATAATAAACTCAACGTAATTTCTTGTTATAGATTGAATTCTTTGTACATGTATTTTGCATTGTTTATAATAAATTCTTTTAAGAAGATAGAAAATTTTGCCAAAGGAAAAAATTTTGCTTTAACGAAACTTAAAAGGATAAATTAAATTATCAATATTTTTTACGCCATAGACTGTAGAATGGTAAATTAGATTAATTTTATATAATAACGTATATGGTAATCATGTAAACAAATACAATATTAACTTCAACGTCTCATAATTTAAGAAATTATCCTAAATATTTACTGCAGACATTTACAACTAAAAACCCACTGAAAAAAATGCATGTACGCCCGGAGTAAAAATGAAATATTTGTAATTACTCGTTATCATGCTTATCTTCTAAAAAATAATGTAAACGTTAATAAAAAATAGTTTTCGAAATTTTAGAAAAAATGTTTACAATGTAAATTCGTACAATGTAAATATTTCATTCATGAAAAAGAAATAAATATTTGAAAACGATATACGATTGTTTACTGGCATTTCAAGATGTCCATATTTTTATATTTAAAAACTTTAAAAAATTAAAAGTTTTTATTGAAATACGAGTATTTGCTTTATGTTATCCATTCGGTTAATTATTCTTATTTCGTTTATAAACCTTGTATTATAAAAGCCCACGAGAAAGTTTCTCGAGGCCCTTAAAACTTTTTCACATTGACTGAAAAAAATTTCAAGTTCTCAAGAAATGCTTATGTCTCCGTTTTATATTTCAGTTATTATTGAATTCAATATAAATATAAGCTAGAATTCAAAATAAGAAAATATATACATAGATACTTATAAAGTAAGGTGATACTATTAAAAAGATTCTTTAAAATTCGCTATCGCGTCAAAGTTAAATAACTCAAGTATTTAACAGTGAAAGAAAACAGTAATTATTTACAGGTTTATAATTAATTAAATATTAAAATAAAACGTGTTGGAAAAAATCTTAATTAAAATTTCTTATTCGATTTTTTTCAAAAAATATAGAATTTAATATTCTTGTCAATTGTTGATGATATAAATAATTTATTAAATAGAAAATAGAAAGCATAGCTATATTCATAAAACCATGATCTGAATATTAGTGGAGCTACTAAATGGAGTTAATAAATATTTATGTGATAAATGACCTTGCTCCTTCAAAAGTGTATCAATGTTTCATTGACACCAATTATTGTTAGACTTTTAAAACAATTTTAACGACTTCGGGTTTACTTTTGAGCGAAACTTACAATAAAATGAACGTTGGTTCTTCGGAATGCAATATACCGAATATTCATAAGCATATTTAGAAGACGATGAGTAACATACAGAATAAATAATCGAACCATACTATCAATGAAATATTGCATTTAATACAAGTTCATGTCAAGATACATTTAAAAAAAAAAATAAATAAATAAAAAACAAATAAATTTACCATCAGAAGATTATTGTAACCATGTATGGAACCGTTTATGCAACTATGTATGCAACCATGTATGCGCCTGTAACTATTGATTCGAAGGTGCACTTTTCTTAAAACGTTCTCATAACTAATCTGTTAAAAAGGTGAACATAGTTTATATTATATCATTGCATATGATTAATAACTGCACTTACGTATTTTCTTTCAAGTTCCTACGACGTTTTCTAGCCTCTACATACCAATAGAGAAGAATGCACCAAAGCATTTGAATTAAAAGCCTTTCCTCAATTATACTCCAGATCCAAATGGCTGAATAATATGTACATTTACATAATCAGTAACTTGGACTATCATAAATTTTACGAAGAAAATAAGTAATGAACTCCTTAGTAAAAAAGAATTATTTTCCCCGTAGTTAATAAAAGTGAATTTTAATCAGCCCGTAAAGTAAAATAAATCTTATACTCCCAAGGCTTCAAAATCTTTTAATTTATAATTTATTTAAATATTGCAGAATATAATTTTTTATCTTTTATATTCAGGAATGCGTGGGTTCCTCTTTGTTTGCCTGTTTTAATCTCAAGCAATAACGTTTTCTCGATGAAAATTATTTTCACGTACAGAATTTAAATGATTTTTTTTAAACTTTTTCGCACTAAAAAAAATTATTGTAACTATTGTACTAACAACCCTATGTTAATTATTTAAAATGAAATTTTTATTAAATTCTTAAGCTCCTATACTATTATTTTATTTGATAAGTATATAAAGAAAATTCTATCATTCGAACAATAGACGATGGAAAAAAATTGATGTTAATAAAATAAATCTCATAAATTGAAAATAAAAAATTTAATATCTACATCTTTCAGTCAATAAATTGGGAAAATTTATCGACAAAGTAATAATTAATTTTAATACGTTGATTACAAGAAAGTTATAATTCTCAATCCTAGAACTCAATCCTAGAATAAAATTCTTTATTCTACGTACTATTGTATTGAAAAATTACGATGCAATATGATAATAAAATTACTAAAAACTCACGGAAAAATCCAGGAATTTTTAATAAATTTATAAAATCTGAAAAGGACTATAGAAAATCCATATACTTATTCAAATCAAAAGCAGTATCTTATTTTTTTATTTCCTTAAAAAATTGTTTGATAAATTTAATCAGAAATATTTTATCTTGTGGACAGATTGACGTTCATGTTGAAAAGTTTGTATAAGATTTTTACACTTGTTCATTAAATAATGTATATTACAGGGTAATACTTTTATATTAAACTAAAAAAAAAAAACTTGCTGTACAAATATTAAAGAAGCTAATTATACGATTTATGTGTAAAAATATAATAATTATTTACATTAAATAGTTGTACATAATTCTTCTTTAATAATAAACTTGTATTACGTATAAGAATACGTCTTTTTAAACAAATTTGAATAAATATGAACTAAAATAAGCTTAGCAGGCTACCCTAAAATATTTTTAGGATAAAAAATAGAAATAAAAATACTAAAATGAAATGTTTTTTTAAGAAATTTTTAATAACATTACCTTTGAAAATACGATTTCTCCATCTACGTAAATATAAATTAATCGCTTTATTTATAAATTCACGTAATAAAATAATGAATTGTAGAGCGATTCAACAGGCATTAACATTCTATAAGCTGCTTTCAAATATGAATAAGTTTTTGGCGCCAGAACATTTGCTTGCCCATGCTGCTTTTGTCATATGTAATTAGCTGCAATTTACTCCTACAATTACGTGACAACTTAAAGCGATGCTGCCGTAAGACTTAATAATTTTCAAATAAGTAAACATTACAATATGTGCAAACAATTAAAAATATAATTCAACATTTTTTTATTTTTATCGCAGACAATTATTTATAATAAAAAGCTACATTAAATATGATATTGTTTTCTAAATGCTTATAAAAATGAAAAAATTATAAAATACATGTTTTTATGATTTTCAATTCCGTTACGCATCCGATTTATTAAAAACAAATAAATACAAATAATAATAATAACGTAGTAATTTTTAAATTGCTTATTATCGTTAATTATATATTGAAGAAAATAATCTATTAATATTTATTATAATAAAGTAACAGTAGATTTTATTAAGCTTTAAATAGTTGTAGCTAATGGAATTAATAATTAGAGGTACGAGTAGTGAATTGAATATTAAAAACGATGGAATTAAAGAGAACTAGTTAATATACAAAATTAATTGAATATAAAAAGTCCTCATTACACGTCGGGATTCATTTGTTAATAGCTATATAATTGGCCAATTGAATTACGTACGTCTGATTGACAGTGGTTTTATTCCAAGTTATATATACGCATCACAAATTCGTTCAAAAGCCGAGGAATAAATTAAATTTTTATTAAACGTACTCTGATTCATATGAAGAATGATTTCAAATCCAAATAAAAGCTCGGTAATTATTATGTCCTATTGTGTGCGTGTATGGAAAGTCAAGAGAAAAAGAAGAAAACTGAAATTTTACAACGAAAAACTGCATAAAAAAAAAAAAAAAAAAAAAAAAAATCAAAGAAAAACAGTAATTAAGAAATGAGGTTTAGCATTATTAATAATAAATTTGTAATTAGTATTAAGTATAAAGTAACTGTATATAGTTTATATTAAAAACAGTAAATAATGTTAGGGAGTGAAAGTAAGGATTCGTTTTATACTGGGTATGAAGTACAAAAAGGGCTTAAATTTAGTGGGCCAAGCTTATAAAAAAGCATCGGTTCGTCAAGATGATGAGGTGGAAAAATGTACTGGATGAGCCGACGAAGTTGAGAGGAAGTCGCGAATATGAAAAGCTCGAGGACGGTAATAGAGCGGCGCAGTATCGAGGCGAGCCTCGTCGAGACTTGGGGCATTAATCCTAAAGAACGTTGGGGTGAAGGGGGGGGGATCACGGGACGCGCATTACTCATATCAAGAAGAAGCTACGTCGGAGCTGTCTCTCTCTCTCTCTCTCTCTCTCTCTCTCTCTCTCTCTCTCCATCTGTCTCGCTCGCTCGGGAGATGAGCCGCCGATGCCCGGGCGGAGCCGGGCTAATTAATTAAGATCCCTCCGAGTCCAAGGAAGCGAGAGAAGAGCAATTTCGAGTTGCCTCCGTTCTCTGGCAGCGCCGGGCTTATTAGACTCGTTATTTCGGTCCCAACACTCCCAACATCTCCCAACCTCTCCCAACCTCTCCCAACCTCTCCCAACCTTTCCCAACATATCCACCCTATCTAAATCAGCTTTCCCGGCGCCTCGGCTCAACGGTATTCTCTTCTTGGCTCTGCGATTGTTATCTCGACTAATGCCCTCTTCAATTAGATGCGATAGGACCGAACTATTTAATCCGGAGGATACTCTCTCCGCCGAGAATTCTTCGTGCCCTCGTTCCTTCGATTGTGCAGGCCGTGACCTTCGGGCCGACCGAATAAACCACCTCGCGCGTATAATCAACACCAAGCTATGCTATGCCCTCTTTCCCCCTTTATTTTCGATTCGAATATCTTCGAAATCATAAAAACCGGCTAGGCCTCCCTTCACCTGCATCAACCCGAGGCGTTTATCTAATCGCAGCTAATGTTCTTCTGCCCCGAATTATCGGGGAATGGCTGGACGAGCAACGCTGCTTCGTCCTTGAGCCATTGAAAAGTATCCGCCGAATAACATAGTCATCGGCTCTGCTTCTCATATTCCGTTAGACACGTCGGCCTTACATCGCTTGATAGCTTTACTGCTAGCTTTATAGCTATCCCTTCTGATCTACAAACGATCGGCGCGTATTACGGGAGCGAATTAATAACATTCTCAACGAATTCGCCCATTTGAGCACTTTATGCTTTTTAAATTAACGGACTTGTTTTTTACATTATTTAACACTTTATTCGTTTTCACTTATATTGCACATTTACATCATATATTCGTATATAATATCGAATATCATAAAGGAAGTAGATATTTTGTATTTTTCAATTATCTATTTACTCAGATAATGCTAAAAGAATCGCCACTATTTACAATTGTCTTCGATTCTTTTTAAAAGTATCCAAAAAATTGAATTGCTATTACGTATTAAGTCATTACGTATTAAGAAAATCGGATTCAATGTTTCGTAAATTAAACGTATGTGCCGAATATGTAACGGTCTATTAAGGATATATGTATATATATATATATATATATATATATGTACTTTTTCAAAAAGTCACGAAATCTTTATCTAAATTCCTTTCACTTAGCATTCATTGTATCCAGTATACTCAATACCTATATTAGTCCTCTACCTGTATGCATAATAAATTTTAACAAACAATAATTATTCTAGTCTTTGCTTTTTTAGATTCGCTACTCTTTCTAAAAAAAAAATTTAAAAAGGAAGAACTTTTATTTTGCAAAATAAACGAGACCATAATGAATATTAATAGCCTAAAAAATGTACGAAGCTCAGAGAATTATGCCCAAGGCTCTTAGATAATGTTATACGTATGCTTTGTACGTGATAATTTAGTTTTTGATTTTAAATACAATAACAATTCAGATAAATATTGATAATTGTGTTAATTGTGCCTTATATAAAGGGGGAATCATGCAAGTTATTACTCGGATGCCAATCACTTCCCTTTTAAAGCTACTTTCTATGGATAGTTGGATTCAGATGGGAAATTTCCAGTCTGGATTAATTTTAGAGTTTTCGTCTACTGTAAAAGGTGTAAAAGAAAATAATTACTTTACAAAACAAAATATGTATACGTCGACTTGTAGCCAATGCGCTTTATATGTCGAAATAATAAGAAAAAATATTCAATTATCATACATTCTACAACAACTTGTAAAAAGAAGTCATTTAATATATTAATTACGTTCAGTTCAATGAAAAATATATTTTCAGAACAAACGTATCGATGCACTTTAAATCTACAAGACTTTTTTTCTTTCTTTGCAATTAATTGTAAAAACGTTATATATCGGAGTTATATTATAGTTAATATTTGAAAATACAGATTTTATATAATTTATAGTTTATTTAAATATTTTTGTTTCACTTTTTGACTAACTCAAGTGCAGTATCTTCGCTGTTTAATGAATCGAATGAAAATATGGCATCTCATAATACTCTTAATATGATTTTTCAAATGAAAAACATTGTTCAAATAAAAAGTAAATTATATTTACTAACCTTTACATTAGATATTTCTCTAATCAGTTGACTTTGTAGTCAAGGTTAGTTTACATGTAGAAATTATAACAATTCGTTCGAGACATTTGAAACTAAAAACTAATAGAATGAAAAAATGATTACATGATTATTCAAACTTTAATTTGTATCATATCTCAAAATTATTATCGGATATACCTTCTAAATATATATATATATATAAATGAAAAGAGTCTAAATCGATATATCGATATTCTAATGTTGTGACAAGTTTTAACGAATAACATTAATATTTTAATTATCCTAAAATTATTTGATAATCCGATACTAAATTCTTAACTTTATCGTCTTTAAATCGGGCGGCATATTCCATATTTTAGTCTATCTATCTAGGGTACTTAGTCATACTCTATTTACCTTAAATCCAATTTAATATTATTGCCCTTAACTTTGATTACATAAATATCCTTCAGCATCTACTTTTAAATTTATTAGTCTTAATTACTCTTATCACAAAAACTATTAAAATTTTAATGATTTATTTACTAGAATTACTTGTTGATAAATTACTCGATCGGATCTATAATAGTGCATAATTTAAAAAAAAAATATTACAACAAAATAGAAATTATAAAAAATAATTATATTAAAGACAACTACATGAATACGAGTTTAACTAGATTAGATTAGCTAATTTATTTGTTACATAGATCTTGAATTTATTAATGTAATAGATACATAAATAAGAAACTTACATAAAATATAAATACACGTTATATTCTTTTGGGTCTTATGAGTGTCCATTTTAATGAAAAATCGAATTGAATTTATTATTTGTACGTAATTTATTCTGCTATAATAATAAACACATTCGTACGAACAATTTAAATTTGTTTTTATGTGAAATTATTTATTTATCGTATTTATGAATCAAATCATACATAATGACACGATTAGAAGAAATTATACCGATGTAAGTAAATGTTATTCGCAAAATAAAACTTTATTGAGTATGCATTTAATTGATAATCCCATCTTCATCGAGAAATATTTTAATTAAATCTATTACAAGATATATAGTATCAGACAAGGAAAAAAAATTTTTTTAATATTTAATAATATATTTAATAATATGTCATATTAAAATAACTCGTACACTCATTTGGTTTTCAATTACTGTACTATAATATAATATTCACATTCATATAACATGAGTAGAAATTGTAGCAGTGTTTGCACAATAATCCATAATCAGAGATTTATTATTATATATTTTTAAAGATTTTTTAAAATCTGAAAAGGAATATTACCAATAAAGATTTTCGACAAGATTTAATATTTAACAATAATATTTTCGATAAGATTTAATATTTAACAATAATATTTTCGATAAGATTTGATATTTAACAATAATATTTTCGATCTTTTATTTTCTATTACGATCCGTTTATATTTTTATTGAATTAAATTAGATTTTAATAGATAAACATTGGATGAAAGTGCAAATGTCTTATTTATAAAAAGAAACAATTTTCGGAATTCATTTATTAGATTGATCAACAATTTTAAATATTAATGAAAAGTCGGTATTTATAAATACTGTTAGACCATTATTTAAGCGTAATAGAAGCGTAATATTATTTGCAAAATGCGCATTCTTGGAATCTGGTTATTATTATAAAATAGAAAGTATAGGAATTGCAGGTTATTGACAAAGTTTACAGCATTAATGTGCAGAAATAGCATTAGAAAGAGCACACGAGCTTACTAACTAATATCACATAACTAATTTGAAATTTTAAGACTAAAGTAAGTGCCGATAGATGGAGAGTCGCCTTCTCTCGATGTATAAATGAGAATTTGAGGCAGAAAGTTTCCGCTAATCCGAGATCGAACAATTACAATGTAAGTCTAGAATCTCTTATGAGTATAAAAGCAATTAGCTTGCCATCGGCTCACAGCTTATCAATCTTTCACAAGTAACAAGCATCTCTCGCATGTCGTTCATGCGCCACATTTAACATATCGTGACTCATACGTGTATATATATATATATATATATATACTTGATTAACTTTCAGTTTCATTATGTTCAGATGACCTTCCCGTAAAATTAGGTTATAATGATTGAGAAAAATTATCATTCTAACGAAAGTAAACCTTTTTTTTTAAAGCATTTTCATACATTTAAATAATTTGAAGACACAATGAAGTTTTTAATATCAACTTAAATTATAATTCATCTTATTATGAAAAATGTATCTTAGCTTCCGGTTTATTTAGATTTTTATTATTTATTTTGTGACCGAAGCTTCATTTACCTTTATTGTAAGTTGGGAGTAGGGCCGATTATTTATGATTGGTAGTTACTTAAGAATTTTAAATTCGCATCATTTGCCAGGGGAATTATTGTTATACACAACCGACTATACACGCACGCACGCTTGTGCGCACACACCACAGCGCGCACATTGCCTATTCAAAATCGAAAACAACTCAACATTTAAATTAAAATTAACGACTTTTTACTGCAGAAAGAAGGAATTTCATAAAATATTGTATATTGTAAAATAAATTTAGCCTCAAAATAAAGAATTTCATTACATGCATTAAAAATATTTGAATTTTATTTTCATTCATTTTATTTTTCTTTCAATTAAAAAAAAAAAAAAAATTTTTTTACCTTTTTTATAAAAATAATATTCTATTTATGTAAAAATACTGTCAGTTTCAAACACTATCCATAAACATTTATTTATATTATGAATTTTTATCTCGAAAAGTATTAAAAGTAGTATTGAATCGATAAAGATTGATTTTTTGAACCATATGTTATTATTACAAGAATTAAGCACTGCGAAACGACTTTTTATAATAATACATAAAAAGCTATTTTGTATTCGGTTAACTAAATTTAAAAAAATACCTGATGAGTTAATATTATTTAATCCGTTGGATTTTCTTCATTGTACAATTTGCTTTGTTTTATTCTCTCTTTGATCAAATTCAATTATTCGACATCTCCTGTGCAAGCTTAATGAAAAATTTCCATAGCTTTAATAACTTTTTTATTCGTCTTCTTTAATTCGATACCCGAGACCTTACTTTTAAGTCTTTAAAGGGCTTCTATTGTCCCAAAAAATTTACGTGATCACCTGTCCATCTATTTTTAATAATTCTCACAACGATTCTATTGCGCTCTCAATGTATTTCTATCTTATTATTTTTATCCAGTTATCTTGCTAATAACGACTTAGAAAGTATCGACGACTTGTATTGTACTGATGAATTATGGAATAAGATCTTTTTACATTTAAAAAGTATATCTATCGAAATTTATTTTGCCCCCAGAAATTTGAAAACAGTATAATATTTTATATTTATATATTTATTATTGGATAAAATTTAATAAGCTTAATATTAATTTATCGGTAATTTCACCTGTTATAATAACTGTTACAATAAATTATAAATTTATTTAATAATTTATTACCGAAAATATTTAAAACATATTTTAATAAAAAAACTTGACCTATTTTTTCTTCTATTAATTAATTTTATTCGTATGTTTTTCTAATTTTAAGACATAACTAAATATTCTAAAATAATTATAAAACAGTCACACCAATTTTAAACAAATAATTCAGTTACAAATTATTTTAATCAATCTGAATTACAGTTTTAAATTCTTTTTCTGATACCTTTAATAATTAATGGCAATCAAATCTAATTCGTTTTTCACTTGTATTTTTTTAATCACAGCGTAAAATTTATATTTTAGAAAAGTAAACTTCACTTGTGTTCAGCTGTAAATAAAACATTAATAAGACAACAAATATTACAAATAGAAATGAAAAAATATAATCTTGAATTAAACTTATTGATTTAAATTCATAATATTTTATTATTTTCCCGAGCTAAAAGAGTATATTTAATTTATAGTTAATTTTATTTAATAAGAAGCTAACACATTTAACTAAACATAATTTTATTATCTTACATTTGGAATAATAAAATAAATATTTCATTAAACTTACTTGATGATCATTAATATAAAAGTGTTACTTAATTTGACTGAAATAGAAAGAATAAATTTTATCATTAACAAAATTAAGAAAATAAAATATATTATTAATTGGATATTGAACGATATTTTAACGTACATATATTATTTATAATTTATTATATTTATTACATTCTATACGAAAATACATTTTAAAATAAAGATTCTTAAAATAGTTATTATTATGCTTTATTAAAATTAAATAATTTTTATAAACTATTTAAATTTGTAACTGTTTCAATAAAAATTAACTTATTTAAATATAAGCTTAGTAAATAAATTTTTTTTAATCGAATAACTTACAAGAATTTTCATTTGACAAGTTGAAAAACTTACCACATGTTCTGAAGATATACTATTTGATGATATCTGAAAAAAAATTACGAATTCTGTTATTACAGCATTTAATAAATAAATTTTTATTAATAAAAACATTCTTTTAAAATTCAATCAATTCTATTAAATAAATTTTTTTACGGCTTTTTTTTAAATTATTTGTTTCTTAAGATGTGAAATTAAATATGTTTATGATATATTCGAAAATGCTAATTATGCATTAACTAGATTATCATACTATCATTAACTAAATTAAAAAGGTTAATTGGAAGAATCCAACAGAAAGAGTATTCTATGATAACTTAAGCTTGTAGAGTGATTATTTACTTTGACTATTTTTATCGGTACGGAAATATGAGGCTGAAACAATAAATTTAAAAATAAATACACCTGATCGAAAAAAATTTATATTTGAAATTGATATTTTATATTGTAACATAAATATATTGATAAAAAATTAGATTATTTAGTGATTAGCTTGATTTTATACAATATTTTTTATTAATATTATATTGATATCTATCAAATAATTCTACAGTATTAAAGACAAAATAGTTCAGAGTCATTATCTTATTGATGTCTAAAAAAACAATTTGTATAAATCTAATATAATTTAAGTCAAATAAAAATTTTGAAAATAAATAATGTTTAAAAAGAAACCCATTTTCATTTAAACAATATTGTTCTTCATTAAAATGAAAATTAGAAAAATAAAAATAAATTAGATCAAACACGTTATTAATATTTTAATCGAAACGTGTAAAAAATTTTAAATTATTAATGTTATTTCGATAAGTGTAGTATTTTAGAATTTTATCAGTAATGAAATTATGATGAAGTTTATAATACCTACCCTCGATTGAATTTTCACTCTTTTGTCCTATAACAAATACATTATTCTCTATGAATTAATAAAATAATTTTACATTTCATAAGTCTACTTATCGATTAAAAAGCAGTAAAATACTCGAAATTTATCACGCAACTAAAAGAACTATACATCTCTGATATAAAAATCAGTTAATATAATTAAAACTATTAAATACAAAATTATATCATTGTTGTTATTTTAAAGATTATAATAGATTGTTATAACTTTAGAATTAATATACTTTAGCCATTTCCAAATATATTAAAATATTCAATAGTCGAAATAATACGTTACAATACATATATACGTATATAAAGTTTTATTATGAATTTATTTGTGGATTACTTCAAATACCTCAATATATGTATTAGAAAATTTTCAATTATTGAAATTAATAATTAATCCAAAAAAAAAACAAGATATTAATAAGTTCATAATAATATTAAAAAGTTGTCTTAATTACCGTTCCTCCATTTTCAGATGTTTTCCGCTGAAAAACGTGCCATAAATTAATCTTTTTTTTATAAAAAATGATTATATGTATAATTGTTTTATGTAATCCTTAATTGTGTGAAAATAATTTTATATTAAATTGTTTCAGTCATATTATATAAATACTTGATATCTATAAATGTACATCAAGATTTTATTCGTAATGATAGATAGTAGTTACTATCTATTATTAAAGTTGTTTTAATTTGTTTAAATTTCTTTTAGTATTATTTATAAAAACAATTAGTTTTTCGAACATTATAAATATTAGTATTATTATTATTATTATTATTATTATTATTATTATTATTATTATTATTATTATTATTATTATTATTATTATTATTATTATTATTATTATTATTATTATTATTATTATTATTATTACCTTTACAGAATAGAGAAGTCGTACTACTTTGTTCTGAAACAATTGAAAATATTAATAAATTTTCATATTCATGTAAATAATATGAATAATTCCGACTTTAAGCATTAAGATATTAGACAAATGGAGGTGAAAAAAAATCTTATCGATTAACAACGATATGTAATGAGTAATTAATTAATCGAAATCGATTATTAATGTTTGTCATCGACATATAAAAATGAAATTAGCAATATTTTGAAGTAAATATGTTTTTTAATTTGTGCAATAAAAATTCAAGGTTATTATTAATTTAATTAAAATAAATAATTATAATAATAACAATTTCTTTATTTATACAAAACGATTATAAAGTTACTAACTTTTTAATTAATTTAATAATTTTGTTAAAAGAAAATCACTAAAACTCCATATAACGAATGAATTACACATGAAAAGCAGAATAAAAAATTTATTTAGAAGATGGTTATTAATACAATTGATATTGCTTACATTATTTTGATCGTATATAAAAAATTATATTTTACCTTGGGCTTTTCAACGACTTCAGTATCCTAAAACAGACATTATAAAAATATTATTGAATCTCAATGTACTTAAGACATGACTTAAGCATGTAGAAGTTTAAGCAAAATATTTATTGCAATATTGAAATATTAGACCATTCGAATATTTTACAGTATGTATATGCACCAGATGTATATATTCTATTAAAGGTCAAATAAAATTTCATTAATTATCAATCCTGATAGAATACTACGATACGTTCGAAAGTGACTCTTCAATACATGTAAATCCTAAGTAAAGCAAGCATTATTTTATAAAGCAACGCTACCTTATTCGCAAAGAGTCAGGACTCGCGTTAATTCACAATTGCTTTTATCTTATGTAATATGAAAAGTTTCAATTTTAAAAGCGCTCATGAATCATTATTGAATTACTTAGAACATAAATTGTACTTATGTTACGATATAGAATACCTGTGATCCTTTGGTCTATATATAAAATTTCCCAAATACTTATTTTAGCAATAGTGAAATTTTTAATAATTATTTAAGAAAAAATTAAGTTAATTATTATTAAAATTGTTTTAAATAAATACTTGAATTAAATAAAAGTACATAAATTTTAAGTTATCTTAATCCTTTATAATATCAATTCTAACTTATAGTTTCTTATTCGATGTCATAACAAAAATTAAATAAACACGCTTATTTCTCATAAAATATCTAGGAATATATCTTAATATCTACAGAGTACATTTATTATGGAATGATTATAATGGGCAAAGGTGAAAAAGAAACACTTTTCTCATTGATTCTATTATTTTATTAATCCTTTCCCTATACTCTAAACCTAAGTATTATTAAAAAATAATCAACGTATCAGCAAAAAACACAGATTACAAACACCGAAATGACATAAACATCATATGTTTATATTAAATTAGGAATGTAATTTATATACACGAATTTTATTTGCAAATGCATATGTATTTATATTTATATTATATTTAAGTAAAGTTAAATATTTATCTATCTTTATACTTCGGTTTAACTGATAAAGAAATAAAATAATGTATATGTGCTTGCCTGTGTGCACGCCTACAATTTTATGTACAATATAGTATTTTATTCTATTGTTTTAAATAAGTTAATTTAATCACAAACCTTAATTATTCTCTTTAACAATACCAGATCAATTTCAGTTTATATATTTTGTTTTGCTGTATAAACAATTATATAGAAAAAATCTGTTATATTTTAAAATGCATATAGATATCACACTAAAATCTGTAAAATTTATAAGAAAAAATCTTGAAAAAACATTATCTAGAAATTTGTAACTTTTGTTTATTAAGAATATGATAAAAGGAATATAATTATTATAATAATGAGTTAATAAAGAACAAATCAAACTTTCTATTCTAGTTACTGATAAAGTCTTAATTAAAATTTAAAGGTATTCAAAAAGAAATCTTAATGAACTTTATTTTTAATTTAACAATTCAAAAAAAAATTAAACGTTTGTATTATTTAAGATAATTTATATTACAATAATCTTTATTCAATAAGACATATTATGAAAATTTCTATTAATAAAAACTTATAATAAACATAATAAACGTTAAAAATGAAAAATATTTATTTTTAACTACTGTAATAGCAAATAAATACTAAGTACACTAATTAGAATTTTTAATTAGCTCAAAAATAATATTCAAGTAAAGTTAAGTATGTATGCAGTTTATATCGAAATTTTCACTATATTATTCTAAAATATTTTATACCTTAAAAAATGACAAGGTTCATACATATTACAGGTATTATAAAAATGTAATACAATGTCTAAATCATATAAAATTAATTTTTATCAATAAATAGTTTCAGTAGTAAATATTATTTGTTCTTTATTATTATTGATTGTAAATTTCAAAAGAAATTAATGATTTACCTTATCTTTCTTCTGGTTGTCCTCTTCATTTTTATAATTTTCTTTATCCTAAAATATATATACGAAAAATAAGTATTCTTATAAAGAGAATATATATTATTTCATATATTAACTACTTAAACTACAATCCTTTTTAGACAATAGAAATAATCGTAGATAATAATAACAGTGCATTAAAAAACAAATTATAATTATTTTGTTTATGATAATGTAAAACAATTTAATTATTGTGAATCTAATTTTTTTTTAAGAAATAACTATTTTTTGCTAATAAATTATAGTATAAAGAAAATATTGTAAAGATAATGTTCATGTTATTTAGTTATCGAAATGAAAAGTTAATTTAACATAATACTATGTTATAATTTTTTTTATTCTGAAATTTAAATTAAGATAATTTTATACATTTGTATTCGTAATAAAATTTAATGAAAATGTAAAGATTTTTAAACTTATTAATAGAAAATTAGTTTTTAAAAATACATAAACAACAAATAAATATTTTACAAAAGTATTCAAAATTGATGTTTAAACAAATAGTTTTCATAAACTGTTTTATAACAATTTCTATTATTTAAATAAGTTTTAATGTATAGTAAAAACATTATATTTCTAATTTGTTTTTTTTTAAATTACATTACAAAATCATTAATATACAATTAAAAAGTAGTCCCATAAAAATTTATTGTCAGTAATTAACTTTTAAAAACTATTAGCCTTTTTTTTTATTGTTAATGAATTAATTAAAAATATATAACATTTTTAGAAAAAGCATAAAAAAGAAGGTTACATTATATAATGCATAATTGAATTTTTTCTAACTTAACAAATTAAAAATATAAAATTTTTACAAGCATGAATTGATCTTTCGAATTAGATTAATTTAATTAATCTAAAAATAATTAAAAGTAAATTAAAAAAAAAAAATTAATACTATTTATTACCACTTCATTGCGTCCATTGATACTACCGGATGACTTACTCTGCAATAAAAATATCATAAAACATTTATAACACTTAAGAACGTATAAATATGTTTTCATTAATATTATAATACTTTTTCGAGTTTACTAATCTGATATATAACACTAAATCTACGAATGATTTTTCTATTTTTATAAGAAATTTTCCATAGTTAACGAAATTATATGAATTCACATAAGTAAATTTATCTTTTTAACTATTTTTATAGATCTTTCTTGTGATACATGAATCCATAGTAAGCAGATACAAACTAGATTTCTGCATTCTTATTTATATTTTAAATGGTTATAAAATATATACATGGATTTTTTCAATATGTAATTCCTTTAAAAGAGAATCAAGAATCAAAATGTATACCTTTCGGGTAATTATAATCTTCGAGCGCTTAATCTGAAACAGAAAGAATATAAATTTACGAACGCATTCAATAAACATTAAATGCATTAAATGCAATTTATGAAACTCCAAATTTTTTCATTCTTAATAGTTTTTAAAAATATATTAAGATAATACCTTAATTTTTAAAATTTTATTTATAATTAAAAGTTTCTCATAACTAGAATAACAAGTAACTATTATTATACGTGATGTTAAATACGAAATATGGTACAATATTTAATTTTATGATTTTATAATAAATATACATATTTTATCTATTATGTTTTTGTAAAAAATCTGTGAACATTATCCTAAATAGTACAAGTATTTTCATTTAATTAAAATTATTATTTTTAAAGTCTGAATATTAGCATATCAGTATATTAATGAATTCATATAATGATAATTATTTTAATGAAAAAAAATAGAGCTAAAAATATAAATACTTAATAATTAATAATAATACAGTACTAATGTATTATTTAAATGTTATGAATATAATTATTCTGAATACCTTCTGATTTCCATTTCCTGATCCCTGCTGAAATAAAAATATATGAAATGGTAACATTATTATATTTATTCATTTAATTTATTATTTCAATTATCAAGACTTTTTTCATTGAAATTTTTTTTTGTGTTAATTATAAATTTAAATATAAATGTACTGTGTATTGTTTGTATAAACAATACTTTTTAAACAAAGCTTAAAAAACATATAAAAAGTTATAACCCTAATAAATAAATATGGAAGAATTGATATAGTAGTTAATAATCATTACCTTTTCAGATATAGCAACTGCTGTTGACTGTAGCTGTAATAGTGTCAATAATTTAGATCTAAAATAATATTTTTATGAACATTTTTATTTTTAATTCTAGATGATACCATAGTACTTCTATTTTTTGTATTATAATAAAATTTTTGATTAAGTAGAAAAATTGCACTGACACTGATGTATTTATTAAAAAATTTATCTGCCTCAACTCTTAAAAAATGTACAACAGATAATTTATTATGACTTTGTATGGCTTTTATAATTTGTAACGTATTAATTATGATAAAAGATCTAATCTTTGATAATAAAAGAGGAAAATCCATTCATTTATAAAATTTTAGTGAGCATATTTTACTAAACCTAATACTAATTATACCTGTCACCGAATATTTATTAAATAGCTTTCGTATAAACATATTTGAAAAATATGAGCATATTAATAATAATAAAAATTGTTGAATAAAAGATGTTTTGACACGAGTTGATTTAATGCATACATAATTTAATTTTTATCTAATCCTTTCAATTTAAAAATGAAAAGAAAATATAATTTATCATTATATTTCCTTTTGTATTTCTATTTTGTATAAAAGTATTTATACAAAAGAAAATATATTTGTTAAAAATATCTTAAATTAATTTGCAGAAAGAATGTAGCCTATATTTCTGAATGTCCTGGAAGTGACACATAAGTACGTATTATTATTTTTCCTTACATGTACGCACAATTCATAAGCAATACATAAAAGCAAAGAAAAAATATGAGAAAGAAAACCGTTGTAATGATGAGAGGGAGAAAAACACAGTTAAGAGAAAGTATGTTTGAAACAGATAAATAAAGCAATGTTATTTCTTTAAAAAGGACGTAGAGAAAATGAGTGTAAGAGAAACAGTATGAAGATATTTGTATGATCGTTAAAATTTATGATAAATTAAAGTCTAATGTTATCTAAATTTTTATTTATATGTTATTGATTTTTATTATCTATTGATGCATAAGAATTTTTCTAGTAAATCTTCAAATGAAAGAAATGTTTAAAATTTGAGGAATTTAACTGATTGTATTTATACAACCATTTGAAATGTTTACATAATGTATTCTGATTTATTTAAACTACGATAAATAAAATCTGTCTATTACCTTCACATCACCGTTAGACTTTTGCTAAATTAAAAAAATAAGTATAAAAAAAGTATTAATTAAAAAAAAGTAAGCTAATAAAAGTATTTTATAAGAAAAAATATTAATTGTATTTAATAAGTATTAAAATATTTACCTCTCCCATATTAAGAGACCCAGCTGATGCAGCCTAAAATAAAAGATAATATATAAAAACATTATATAAGCATATAATTGTTATTGCATTATTGATAATGTAAAATTATCTTTTAAAATATTTTATGTCCTACAATTTTTACTTATACTATTTAAATCATAATTAAACTTTGTACTAATAAGTTTTTATCTATATATTATGTTTATATATATATAAATTAAAATTATAAAAATCAGATAGTCTTACTTATTAATGAAAAAATATTATTACTTTATTTAAAAAAACAGAATATTAATATACGTACGTATATCTATACATACAGTAACCTACACATATTTTATATATATGTAAGTAACTTTTCTATAAGATATTTAATACTATGTTAAAATATTTTAAATTAGCCAAATACATTAATGTAAATAATGTGAGATTTTATTATTTTTACAATAATGTTTAAAAATAAAAATAATTGTCAAAGAGCAATTACTTAACTTTATAGCCAAAACCTATTACCTTTATTTTATTTCCTTTGTTCCATTTATCACTCTAAAATAGAAATAGTAAATTTAAAAAAATATTGTAGACTATATATGTCCTAATTTTAAGATTTTTAACAACAAATATTCTAAGTTAAATTTTTCTACTTTATATTGTATGTGAAGTTTAACATTGCTTTGAATAAATATTTTAATTTATAAAAAAAAATTTATTTATCCGAATATCTTTAAATTTATTTAAATTTATCGAATTAATTTTTTTTCTTTAATAAAATAATGCAGTAATTTGTAAACTGAACATATACTGATATAGCTTAATTCATAATTTTAATACCTCATCTGCCTTTTTCACTAAATTATTCTGAAATTAATAAAAAAAAACATAATATTAATTTTATATTAGTTTAAAAATTTTATTATCATCATAGTAAATTTTTTTTATATTAACCACAGTTTAAAAGCTAATATTCTCTTATCACAGAAGAAATAAATTTATATTCGCGCTTATAAAATTAAAGAATAAAAAACGAACTTCTATTAAATTTCAAAAAAATAACACGAAATTTAGATACAATTCAATAGTTTCATTTAAGATTTTAGAATTTTTTAAGTCATTTCGATGAGTGATTTTTTCAAAATTTAAATATTTCAACAAGAATAATATATTACATAATGTTATAATATTAATTATTTATGTAAATGATGTGCAGTCATTAAACTCATAAAATATGAATTTCATAAATATAATATATTCATGTATACAAATTTTAGAGAATCAAAATGTTTTAAATTACCTTCTGATGCAAAATGGTTACCTTTTTCTGTAATTAAAGATAATATAAATATATATATATATGTATATAGTAGTTAAATAAATAATTCGTAATTTTATAATTATCTAATAGTAAATTAGCATTATTAAAAACGAATTTTTTTAACATTGAATTTTTTATTCAATAAGTTTTACTATTTTATACGAATGATTTAAATCAACTGAAAATACGTATTTATAATTATTACCTGAAAAACTAACGATTTTCGACCATCATTGTTCTATAACGGCAAAAAATAATATAAATCATAATTTTAAAATACATTTTAATTACACATATTCTAAGTTTTTATATAAAATACAATGGATGTAACTAATAAAATTTTAAATAACTAGTAACTCAAATAATATTCTGAAATTATATTTCAAAAAAAATTTATTACCTTTACTTTACTATCAGAATCGTCTACAGTTTTCTATAAAAAAAATGAAATATTGATAAATTTAATATATGTTTCACTTATTGTAAATTCAATATATGTTACAAATACGTAGTATCTATACACTACTATTATAGTATTATAGTATATATATAATTTTCATATTTATATTATATTTTCACTATTTATATTATTTTTTTCAATTATAAAAACGATATTTTGGAACAAAATTTATACAAGAATTAAGAAATGTGATCACTATATCAATATATATTCATTTGAATAAATAATGATTTTATTTTTTTTATTTATTTTTTATTATATCTGCTTAGCTTTATTTACTTTAGTTTATTATTATATTATGCATACGAAATTTAAATAATGATCTAAGAGTACCATGGAACATCGAAATAGTAAACACATTAACAAATGCTTAAGCTCCATCAATTTTGATATTTTATCCTTAATAATCGATTGATTATAAGAGAATAAACAATTGTAAGAAAATAATATTTATAGTTAAAAGTAAAAACTTCACTTGAAAACTTTCATTAATCTAAAAAAACATTTTTGATAAGCTTTAATTCATTTTATTCTTTTACAGTCTTAAAACAATAGTTTACGTAATCATTGAATAGATTCGATCTATTAATACCAAACTAGATAATTATTAACAGGTATAAATATTCAATTTTTAAATATAAACTACTAAAGGTATATAAAAAAAATTCTTATTAAACCACTTTATGAACTTATTTATGTACAACGATAAATAATATAATGGTCACTTGCAATTCTAATGACCTTGTCAAAAAAAAATCAGAAATAATTTCAAAATAAAAATAATTTTATTAAGAAAAATTTTAATAGTAAATATTTCAAGAATAGTAAACATAAAGTAAATTCTATGCTAGTTAATACATATCGAACAATCAAGAAAACGAGAAAAATATTTACTGTGAATTATAGTAATTCGACATATCAAGTTTTACATATTTTATTTTCAAGTATACAGTAGACACAGGCATTTCAATATATTCTACTGACATGGTAATTATCTTGACTACATTATTTCATTATTAAATTATTTCAATGATTATCTACATTAGTACTAATTTTTTTTCTATTATTAAAATCATTATATATTAAATTCAATTATTAAGAATAATTTTTTTAATATCCGATCACAATATAGATATATTACTATCTATCTATAATAATATATTAGTACACATTAAACATATTAAATCTAATAAATATTAAATAAAATAAAAATAGTAATTACAAATATTACCTTCACGTAAACTGTGTTTCCGCTATTATTCTTAACCTAAAATATTACAAAGCATTTTAATATTTTTAACATAAGAAACTTATCATTTACAATCTTAATTTATGAAATTAATAAACTATTAATTTATATATACTTTTTTCACTACATAGAAAAATTAAATATCTTCAATTATAAATTCTAATCCATGCCATTTCGTTGTAGGATATATAATATAAAATATTTAATTTCGTTAAAATATGATTTTAACATATTACACATTTATAAAAATTTATAGAATCTCGATGTACATAAAATTTTTTAAATAATCAAAACACTTTACAAATAGTTTTATTTTATTTAAAAATTTTTATCTAATAATTTGAAATGCTTTTAAAAATTCTCTATTTCAAAAAGTAATATAAACTCAAGAATTTTCATTTAGAATTAACTAAAATAAAATAATAGAAATTTTTAAAACTTGTAAACATTACCACTTGCTTAGTATTTTTCTTTGATTCTGCATCCTTAAAAATAATGAAAATATAATTACAAATAATTTAATTTAATAAATGAATAATAAATATATATTTATAGAAATAATTTATGAATTTTATAAATTATATTAATTATTTTAAGTTAATTTATGAAGGAAATAGAATAAAAACTAATAATAGTAAAACCAATTACTTTAATGAAATACTTTAAAATAAAAATATATAATTATTTGAATTTGTTGTTTATACCGATATTTTACTTTCTGAAACGTATATAAGATTAGAACTTATCAATCGTGATTAAGTACATTTAAAAAAATATTGTATTTTATTATTTTCAAGCTTATCTGTTAACAAAATTATTTATAGCGTTCTACTAAAAATATATTTAATTTGTTTCATTAGTTCTTTCGCTTGAATGTACCGAATAAAAGGGAAAAACTTATAAAATACAATAATTTTAAATTTATTACATAAAACAATTTAAAAAAATGAAAATATAAAACTATATATGTATATTACCTGGGATTTGTAATTTTGTTTGTAGGATTTTATCTAAATTAAAAGAAAAAATAAAATTAAATGTACAATGTACAATATAAAAATATATAAGCTTTTTCCTACTAATGATATTAATTTATATTATTATTTTAATTTTAAGATTTAAACTGTAAAAATAATTATTTAAGAAAAACTATATCATTTATATTTAATATACTCTACAGGAAACAAAAATAAAAATATACTATTTCAAATTTTTTTTAAATAAAAGAACTTCAATATTTTTAAGCTTTAAAAAAAATAAGAATTATTGATTAAACACTTTCACAAAAAACTATTCATAACTAGTTTCAAAAAAATAATTATAGTTTTAAAAAAATTCTAAAAATTTCTCTATTTTTTTTTGGAGTAAAATATAAATCATTACCAATTTTCTATATAATACAGCTTTCTTCTGAAACAAAAAAATATATAAAATGCAATTAAATGCTCATTTAAAGATTACTATTAAATAAATTATAAATTTACAATAAAATTTTATTAGTTTTATTTTATTAGTTATATTGGGATTTAGATTTAGGTATTTAACATTTAAACGTTACGGTTACGTATGGTAGGAATGTAAAAAATTGTAATTTAATATCATCGAAAACTATAACAAATAAAAACATATAAAATAGAATTTTTTATACCTGATTACTCTTATTGATTTCTTGATCATCCTTGTCGTCCTGATATAATGTATAAAATATAACTAATATAAAATCATAACAGCATATCCATTAATTTTCATAATCTAATTATTCTGGCATTGATATTTTAATCGGTATAAAATGTATTTCCGATAAGAATTATTAGCATACTTTTAATATTATCAATATTTATTGAGGTTATTTAAATTTTTAAAAATCAAACCATAATATTATATTCTTGTTACTACGAATATTAGTAAAAGTGCATACAGATAAATCCATGAAATTAAAAATATTTAGCAAATCTGTAATAATTTTTCATATAATTAAGAATTTATTACAGATAATTTATTCTTTAAGCCAAATAACTTTATCTCATAGAATTTATTTATTTAAAAGTTTATAAATTCAAGAATTGTAAGTAATATCATGAGAATAAAATTAAAAAATTCAGTTTCACAAAATTTTGAAAGAATTATTAAGCATAGTTATAATTATAATAATAAAATTATACTAAGTATAAATATATTAAAACTATGTTTTTAAACTTGAATCAGTCTTATATATTTTATTAAATTTATAAAAAAAAAGAAAGTATAAAATCAAATTTGAATTTACCTCATCTTTGTCATCTTCATCTTCTTCATCTTTTTTATCTTTATTATTTTTTTTATCTTTTTTAACTTTTTTATCTTTTTTATCTTTTTTATCTTTTTTATCTTTTTTGCCTTTTTTGTCTTTTTTATCGTTTTTAACTTTTTTATCTTCTTTATCTTCTTCATCTTCTTCATCTTCTTCATATTCTTCAACTTCTTCATCTTCTTCTTCTTCATCTTTTTCATCTTCTTTATCTTCTTTATCTTCTTTATCTTTTTTTTGTTTTTTTTCTTTTTTTTCTTTTTTATCCTTTTTATCTACTTTATCTTTTTTATCCTTTTTATTTTCTTTATCTTCTTTATCTTCTTTATCTTCTTTATCTTCTTCATCTTCTTCATCTTCTACATCTTCTTCATCTTCTTCATCTTCTCCATCTTCTTCATCTTCTTCATCTTCTTCATCTACTTCATCTACTTCAACTTCTTTACCTTCTTTATCTTCTTTATATTTTTTTTCTTTTTTTTCTTTTTTATCTTTTTTATCTACTTTCTCTTCTTTATCTTTTTTATATTTTTTATCTTTTTTATCAACTTTATCTTTTTTATCCTTTTTATCTTCTTTCTCTTCTTTATCTACTTCATCTTCTTTACCTTCTTTATCTTCTTTATCTATTTTTTCTTTTTTTTCTTTTTTATCTTTTTTATCTACTTTCTCTTCTATATCTTTTTTATATTTTTTATCCTTTTTATCTTCTTTCTCTTCTTTCTCTTCTTTATCTTCTTCATATTCTTCATTTTCTTCTTCTTCATATTCGTCTTCTTCATCTTCTTCATCTACTTCATCTTCTTTACTTTCTTTATCTTCTTTATCTTTTTTTTCTTTTGTTTCTTTTTTTTTTTTTTTTTTTTTTTTTTTTTTTTTTTTTTTTTTTTTTTTTTTTTTTTTTTTTTTTTTTTTTTTTTTTTTTTTTTTTTTTTTTTTTTTTCTTTTTCTTTTTTATCCTTTTTATCTTCTTTCTCTTCTTTATCTTCTTCATCTTCTTCATTTTCTTCTTCTTCATATTCATCTTCTTCATATTCATCTTCTTCACATTCGTCTTCTTCATATTCGTCTTCTTCATCATCATCATCTTCTTCATCTTCATCTTTGTCCTTTTCGTCTTCGTCATCATCGTCTTTCTCATCGTCATCTTCATTGACCTAAAATGCAAATAATATTGGTTATTATAAAAAATTAATTAATAATTATCAATATATATTATAAAATATATATAAACATTAAACATATAAACATATAAGTTTTATTTATAAATAAAATGTTTTAAATACTTTTAATAGAACGTTTATGTATGATAGTAATTTGATTTGAAAAATGTATAAATATCTTTTTAAATTCTCTGTTTACTGAAATTGAATAATTTGAATATAATAGTCTTATAAAGTGATAAAATGTTTAATTATTTGAAATGAATTATTAATTGTAAAAAAACAATTTTACTTATACCAGTTCATCTTTATTATTGTCATCGTCGTCATCGTCATCGTTATCGTCATCGTCATTGTCATCATCATCATCATCATCATCATCATCATCATCATCATCTTCATCATCGGCGTCGTCGTCGTTATCATCATTATCATCCTGAAATACAAGACATATATAGATTAAAAAAAAAATATTTAATAATACAGACAAAAATTATTTAAAATTTTAGTTATAAATGATTTATTTATCTATTTCAATTTTGAAAATAGTTTTATAAAAGGATTTATTATAGGAAAATATAGATTTTCGTTATTTGTTAAAAAATCGAATGTTATGCATTAAAGCTTATTTTGTTAAAAAATAATTAAATGCATAATTTTTTAAAACTGCCTTAACATTTACAATTTTTATTCTTTCTGTAATTCTTTAAAAATATAATTGTCAATTTAAGACGTACTAAGTAAGGAATTGACAAATTTTGAAAATAATAATTTTAATAGAGTATTCATAAACATTCTTTAATGTTTCAATTAAATTATTAAGAATTAAATTACTATAAGAATGAAATAAATTAAAAATTTTAATAACATATTTATTTCTAAAACATTTCTTCCGTATAATAAAATATTTATTCCATCCTAAAATATAATTTATTTATTATATTTCATTATATTTATTATATTTATTATATTTATTATATTTATTATATTTATTATATTTATTATATTTATTATATTTATTATATTTATTATATTTATTATATTTCATTATATTTATTATATTTATTATATTTCATTATATTTATTATATTTATTATATAATCTTATTTATTATTTAGCTTAATTTCATATAATTTTGATTAAAAACTACTACTATTCATTTTAAATATTTCCAAAACAATTACGTAAATATATCATATGAAACATAACGATTACATTAATTTTCTTTAAATTTTTTAGCTTACAAATCATATTGTACAGAAAAGGTCGCGAAGTCGTAAGGGATATAATGACCGACTGAGGAAGGTGGTGGGAGAAAAAGATATGAAATTACAAAGTAATATTGGTAAGTGAATAAAAGAAGAGTTATTATTTATTAGAAATTTATTAGAGAAAAGAAGGGCAAAAAGAGAAACGAGTGAAGAGTTATGCGAATTGTGATGTAACTACATATAAAGCTATTGTAAAACTATATTTGTAAAAACATTAGTAAAAAATTTTATAATATTTAATTACATAAAAATTTTACAAGTACAGTTTAGAAACCTGATAATAATAATAATAATAATATACATTACAAAATTTACGGTATAAATTTCTAGCTATGAAAGAATATTTAATTATTTCTTATCTGAAATATTTGCTAATACAAATATTATAGTCTTATGAATAAAGTAAAAAATATTAAACTTTTTTCCATTGACAGAAATTACATTTAAAAACCAAAATCTAAGTCTATTGATGTTCTAAATCTATTGAATTTGGAATAAAAATTGAAATTGTATTGTCAATAAACAAAATAAAATTAAATTTTTCACGAAATTGTAAATAAAATTTAAAAGTAAATTCAATTTAATAAAATAAAGTACAGTATGTAAAATATTAAAACACTTTTACAATCGATTTAGTAATTCAGAGACAATTATTACAATTATTATTTTACTTCCATGTCCATTTTTGTATATGTGCATATATACATATATAATATCGTAAATTTTGATATTAAATGATTAGAACCAAATAAATGATCATACTAAATGTAAATCAAATACTATCAATGAAATGATATTCAACTTTACTTATACATAATTTACTATGATGAATTGATACAAGTGATTTTTTATAACTTTATGTTAATCCATTGTAAAATATGTGCGTGTGGGACTGTGTAAAGTATACCTATGGGTGTGTAAATGTTTATTCGGAAATAAAATTTATATTATTATAGCTTTAATTATCTATCACTTCCGAAATGCATGTAGTATCATTTTTATATATTTTAAATACAAATAATTTCAAATCTTGCTCTAATAGTCTAATATACATTATACCTTGGAGTTGTTTCAAATTTTTTCTACGAATTAATACAGTTTCCATACTTTACAAAATTTTCAGAAATAGAATCACAGAAGTAAATTAATAATTTAATAACTTAATTAAGTATTAAAAATTCGCGTTAATATAATATTAACACAAAATTAAAAAAAAAAATTAAATGTAGGTTAACATCGACAGAGTACATAAGGTCTTATTTCAACGAAGGAAAATCAATCTTCTATTATGTTGATAAATTAAAAAATACATTTTATATTTAAATTTTCGAACCTCGAGTATGAATATTATTTAATAAGTTTTAATTACATTTTCTTTTTAAATTTAAAAAATGTTTCGAATCAACGCAGTATCAAATAAAAACATCGGCCGCAATCTCCCCCCGCAAGTGGCGCCACTATCTTTTGAGGCACCGATCATCGGGATTATTGGTACGACTCCTCCGAGGGTTAAAAAAATAGTATCAGAATTGCGTTACGAGGTGACAGGTTGCCGAACGGCTCCTTCCTCGATTCGATAAAAAAGTGACCCGAGGTAAAAACTTATCGCTTTCCGAGCGGAAAATGTTACCGAAAAAAACGAAAGAAAACATGAAACCGGCATAGAAAATCACCAACTGTGTAACCCTGTTGCGCACCATTATCCCCACAGTCTTTATTACGACCACACGTGCCGTAAGGAAGCCTCAAAAAACCCCCCACCCCCTCCCGATCCCATACTCGCTAGAAAGAGGACTCCCTTCGGGAAATTTGAACAACGATCGAGGCATTAGCAGCCTCCTTATCCTCAACAACGTACAGACCCGTCGCAATTTCATTAGGAGTCACTCGTTGCAAACAAAGAAATAAGTATAAAACTGATAGGATGAAATCCTACTTGTATAAATTTTATATATTCCGAGTACATAATTATGAATCCACGTATGAAATTTTTTTATGAACGTTACTTGTATAATAATTATATTAATCTTAATATTTTCTATCGAAAAGTTGCGTTTAGAAATGTTTTGCGTATCCTGATACTCTAAAATATATTACATGATTAGATTTTATTGACTACATTCGATAAATAAAACAGAAAAATCTTAAGGCCAATTTATAAAAAAAAAAATTGTTTTCTTACCGGTTCATCATCATCTGCTTCGTACTAAAATCAAAATTATAATTTATGTATATCAAAACAATTAATTAATCCGTATAATTAACCAGGCATAATATATTTTAATGAATTCCATAATTATTACGAATATTAACGATAATCGTTCTTTCATGACATCAACTCGAAGTGTCATTTGATAAATTGATTGTTGTGTTATGGTTTTTTTATAACTGATGAAAATTTTTAGCAAAATGTTTAATGAATTTTAATATTATAAGTAAACTTTCAATTTTTATATAATTAATAATATTATTATTAATTAGCAATGACTTATTAAATAATGAAATTGTAAAAAATTATTTACAAAATATATAGTATATTTTGTAAAATATTATTTCTAATCTCATGAAAGTTAATTTCAAAGTACATTACCCCAGCTTCTAAATCTCCATTCAATTCCTAAAAAAAATTTCATAATTTTCATAATCTATTATTCGCAAATAATATTTTAATTTAAAATATTTTTATATTTAATGTAAACTTAAACTTCGACCTATTTTATAATTCTAAAAATAATTATTTTGCTTAGATAATATCATAAATATATTTTATATGAAGTAATATATAAAATTATGTTATCAAAAGTAGTAAGAATATTTAAAAGTGCTAACAATTTTAATTTAATGTCACAATTACAATCTATACTAAAGATTTTTAAGGTGTTATGTATATAATTTAATTATTTTCAATTTGTCCAGGTATTAATTTTATTGAAAAGTTAATTTATATAACTCATTATCTAACTATTTCAATTATTATACGAATAGCTTAAAATATATAATATGTACTATAAAATCTATTCATATCTACGATTTTCTAATCATAAATATTTTTATGCATAATAACATAACAGTTACATTTAACCAATATTATTTTACTTATCAATTACCATAATCTTCCTAATATATATAGCAATATAGTATTGATTAATTAAAATGTCGTATTTATTATTGTTTTTAAGTGTCTATATAAATGAAAAGTAGTGTATTATTATTGACGACAAAATTTTATTAGATGGATTAACTTAAATTAATACTATTAAAAGGCTACTACTATTAGCATACGCGAGTAAGATACAACGAGTCATTTACGTCAAATAATAGTTTTAACGCCCTTAAGGATATAAATTCTTTATAAAACTTTATTACAAAAAATGGAATAAGATGTAAAGGATATAAGGAAATAAAATATATGCGGAAAGCACTTAATGTTTGATTTAATTTAAGATATAGAGTCAAGGAGCCTTTATAGTCCTTACAGTGACGAAGATCTCTGCCCAGAAGTATAAATCTTTTATTTATTATATAATTATTATATAAAAAAAAGCTTTGAAATAAATTTATTTATGTGGTGTAATGAAATGAATATAATATACTTAAATCTTAGAACATCGAATACTTGCACCTATACGCATTCGTGTTGACATTCATCAGTGATAGTCGCAAGGCGAGCCCACGAGTTGTAAAAATACTTGAAGCTTTATTTTCGACATGAATCAACATGTACAGAGCAATATGCTTTATAACGAATAAACCGAAAGTTATTATTAGCTAGTCAAAGTCAAAGATAGATCGCGAATCGCCGACATGAGTCCTTATAATACTTCTGTTTTAAAGCGCAACCGTGATGGAAAAACGAATTTGTGAAAATTTGAAAAAACGAAAAAATCCTTGAATTTAAACGAGAAGAAAAGTCCCATTTTTGTCTTTCAATTAATAAATTAATTTATAAATTAATAACCTATTATTGTATTCAATATTATATTAAAAAAAAAAAAAAAAAAATCATCATGTGATAGGGTAATAATCTCTCGATCCGTATTAATTATATTATTTCATTTAATTACTTTATTTATATTATATTTAATATTGCTATTGAGTACTACTTTACATCTAGAAATTATCTAGATTGAAACATTTTCTAACCCTAATCGAACTTACTGAATATTTAATTTAAAAAATTATTTAATTAAATTAGTAATAATAATTTATTAATGTTACCGCTTCATCCTCATTGTCGTCACTGTCATCTTTATTGTCCAGAAATACAAATCAATTTCATTAAAAATAATTAATTAAATATTATAAATTATAAGAAAATATCTAGCAAGTATTATCTTCTACCTTCAGTGAAATAAACATATAATATTAATATGGAATTACCTCATCATTATTTTTATTATATTTATATATCATAAGAAAATAGATATCATTATTTGTATACGATATCGTTAAGTAAAACTTAAATTTTCGATCGATACTTATGTCGTATCTAAGCCTAATATAATAAAAATATTTTGCATTTAAAATCATCTTTAAATAAATAAAAATGCTTTTACTAACTTAAAGTATTTAAGAATCTTAACGGTTGAATTAGAAACCACCGCCAACAACTTGAAATTAACTAAATAACGGAAATTATAATTATAAAGAATATTTTTAATAAATATTTATTTAATTAAAATAAAATTACATTTATATTACCACATCTTCCTGTTTATAAAATATATTTATATAATCATTAAAATATATATAATTTATACACTCAAAATTTTCTTTTAGTTCACGTTAACGTTAAAGGTTTACGCGTTTGCATATGTAATATATTGATTACATAATTCAATAATAGTAACTGAATAAATTACATTGCAATTCAAATTAGTTTTCAATATAATGTCTATTAACTAATATTAAAAATTTATTGATATAGAAAAACTAAAATTAATTTTCATTCAATCTATCATTCATTATTTTCTGAATTTTGCTATATTTTACCGATAATTTTATTCTCTTCATTTTATCTTGAATTAGTGTCAAAATAAATTTCATAAGTAACCCCAATAATTATCCTATAACTTAATATTTATGTAAGAATTGTTAATTTATTGAAAAATATGAATGAAAAGCTAGATTCTTGTAACAATTTCATGCATCAATAAGGATAAAGTATGTAAGATTAAAAAAAGATTTTGATGACAAAATAATAGTTAAAATATTTAATTAATTATATTTTCAAAATCTACTTAATTTCTTATAAATAAAATCAATTATTTTATTTTATTACTAATCCATTATCCAATTTTTGTATAAGTAAGTTATGACATAAAATATTACGAACATAACAGAAAAAATTTATTGTTTAAATTTAGATAACGAGAAATTTAAAATAGAGATGTTTGATAAAATCTTATTTAAATTTACCTCATCTTCTTCTTCGTCATCTTCATCTTTGTCCTTTTCGTCCTTGCTATCTTCATCTTTCTCGTCATCTTCATTGGCCTAAAATGCAAATAATATTGGTTATTATAAAAGATTAATTAATAATTATCAATATATATTATTAAATATATATAAACATTAAAATTCACAAAACCGTTTTTCGAAAGTATTAAAGTACATATAAGTTTTATTTATAAATAAAATGTTTTAAATACTTTTAATAGAACGTTTATGTATGATAGTAATTTGATTTGAAAAATGTATAAATATCTTTTTAAATTCTCTGTTTATTGAAATTGAATAATTTGAATATAATAGTCTTATAAAGTGATAAAATGTTTAATTATTTGAAATAAATTATTAATTGTAAAAAAACAATACTTATACCAGTTCATCTTTATCGTTTTATTTATTAATCATAAATAAATATTATAACAAAATATACTTTAGTGTTGTTCATTAACATAACTTTTACTCATTTCAATGTTTTATAATAATGTAATTAGAAATATCAATCAAGTTATCTATGCCGTTTTATATGATTTGACATTTATAATATGTGTTTAAATAAAACTCATGACCGTCTGCACCAAGTAACGTATTAAATTTTTCTTTTTAACAAATAAAATAATTAACATTAGTGTAAAATATTTAATTTTTGTTATTAAATACATTGATATAATATAATATAAAGATATTAAAGACCAAATGCATGATATTTTCAATTCTACTTTAAAATATTAATAATTATTGATTACCTGTTTGATTTTATCGTCTTTTTTATCATCTAATTTATACTGAAATAAATATCATATTTAAGTAGATTAATCGATTGAGTAGATTGATCGATTAAAAAAATGTATAATATATTTTTATATAAATTTTGTAATCATTATTATTGTTAGATTATATTTATTAACAAAAAATCAAAATTGACTATTTCAATTTCAAATTCTATCGACCATATTTCTAATTCATTTATGAATTTTTAATATATTAACACTCTGATTAAAATAAGTTTGATATACCTCCGTTTTACTTTCCTTTAACTCTTCCTGTAAAAAGAATTTCTAGAATTAATGATATGTTATTTAGTATTACTATTATTTAGTAGTACTATTAAAAATTGATTTAATAAGTACGATAATACCTTTGCTTTATTCTCCTGTAACTCACCCTAAAATAGAATTGAAATGATTTTTAATGTTTTAGTACTATTAAAAATGCATTAAATAAATATAAAATAAGTTTCATAATACCTGAGTTTTTATTATTTTTAACACTTCCTAAGAAAATAATTTATATGAATATAAAAAATGTATTTGTATTTAAATGTGAAAAGAATTTTCTATATCTGTACTTTTAATAATTCAATTTTATTTTATTATCTATTAATATTTATAATAGTGTTAGTTTATATAATTATAAAATTTTCATTTTATCGTTTTTGCTTTATGACTTCATTATTTTGAGTTACATTCTTATAAAATTGTTAATTTTAAATAAATAAAAAAATTAATGAAACAGTTTATTTAGATATCAATTTGGCTTTTCATTTATATCGTAAAAAAAATTTTAAATATAAATAAATTTTTTTATTATTTTTAAAATCGCAAAGTTCGATTGCATAATATTCAAATTAAATGTATTAAGTATTGAGTATTATTTAAATAATCATTCTAAGCTAGTTTAATAATAGAGCAAGTTAATTATAAGAACATAAACAAACTGTTTAGCTGAAATATTATTAAACCGGACTATAAATATCAACAATTCATATTACCTTCCCACATCCTTTACGTTCTTCCTGAAAAATAGGTTTTCATGATTATAAATAAATGTAAATTTATGTAATTCGTAAAGCTACTCTTAATTTAAAGAATTATAGCGAAAGAAATTTCATAGTTTAAATACTAAATGTTTTGAAGTAAGGATACTGCATACGTAAACTCATGACTTTACATTCTTTACAGAATTTCAATTAAATCTGTGTTATATTTTTTTATTATCAAAGTTTAAAATAATTATTATTTTAGGATAATGATAATGGCAGTGATTATTAAAAGGATCAACATAAACCGGACGAAATTGTTTTCTTACGATTAATAATTAATTTCATATAATTAATATGTTTAACATAATTGTGGTAAAATTTAAATTTATTCAGACAATGGATATATTAAAATATATAAAATATATAAGAAAAATTAAAATATTGTTACCAAGTTGAGATTATTTAAATTAGATGCGTCTACCTGAAATAGTAATAGTAAGGAATATAAGCATTATATTTTTAGTAACATTTTCAATTGCAACATGATAACAAATTACATCGAGCCCGTTATATATTTATATTTAGTATTTCTTTGAAAATTATTGCAAAATATTTTGATTTTTTTGTACTTAAATTATATACTTTAAAATGTGTGTTATAATAATAGAATAGATCGGAATTCATTTTCAAAATATATAACAAGCAATAAAAGAAATATTTATTATTATTACCAAAACTGGTCGATAAACTCCATTTTGAGATATAAATGCCTATAAAAATAATATTAATTATAAATTATTTAATTAATTATTATATAGGATTGAAAAACTATTCCACTACGACTATTCGCGTATCAAATAATTTTTAATACGTAATTGTTTCAGTAAAAATTTTTTTAAACAAATTTAATAAAATTATTGTTAGTATAAGTAGTTTTAAAACATTTGCATTCTAAACTTTGAATTTTCCAATATTTGTACAATATAATAATTTTATACTTAAACTGTTTTTATAATGTTTCTTAATAAAGCTATTTTTATATTAATGTTCTTTACAATTTTAAAAAATCATGTTTTATAATAAAATATTCATAATTATTTGATTTTCTTACCAATGATGTTCTTCCTACTTGTGGATTGTTAGCATATTCCTATAGTAAAAATAAACAGCTTTTGAATATTTATTAAAAACTCGTATAAATATTATCGTGTTTACAATTTCACAATTATAATTGAAAGCTGATATTAATCGTTAATCGTAAATAGTTTTTTAAAATTACTCCTATCAAGTATATTCAAATTTTTTATGACATTTGTCACTATTTTATAATTTCTAATAATTAATAAAATCATAATAATTTATAAATAGTGCCAAAGTAATAAAATTTCATTTATCATCGGAAAATCTCTAAAAACTATCATATTCTATTTATATCTCTGAGTTCAAAGATAAAATAAATAAAATAGTAATATTAAATAATAAATCAAAGTAATAAACTATAAATTATTATTACATTTAATAAAAAAAAAAAAAAATTTAATACGTACCGGTATAGTCTCGGTAGTTTTTTGAATCTGAAAAATCGAAATATTATTTATTTTTACGATTTTAATTAATTACAATAGAAGTAAGCCTCATACGTACAAAAATATATCAATAATGCAAATATATAAAAATAAGTAAACCTATATAATTTGTAAATCAACTTAGAATATTTGTATATGTATAAGACGTTATTTATTTAGAGTATAATTTATTTTTATTTATTACCGAATTATAAACCAAGCCACGGACTCCTTTTATCAAGAGATTCTGAAAATATATATTAAAATTTGTATATCAATTTTAATGTGTTATAATAGAATTATTACAAATATGCTATGTTAAAATTATTAGATAATTATGTAATTCTTAGTGAGTTATTTTTTTTAACATTCGCAATATAAGGATTTTATAAACTTTGCACAGATTTTTGGTAATATAAAGAAACTTTTATTGCATATTAAAGATAATAATATAAATATATATCTATTTCAAATTTTCTTTTTAAAAAATGTATATTACTGTTAAATTTAAAATTACATACTATTTTCCACATTACCAAATTGTTGTACACTTCGAAAATACAATTTAAAAAATGTGTTGAATTTTATTAAACGAACTTTATAAATAATAATTTTATTTATACTCTACGTATGATATAGTAGATCAAATAATCAATATTAATTTATAAAAAATAAAAAACTTATAATATATAACATAAAAGTTTTGTATTTTTCCTAATTTTTTAAAAAATGTACGTATATTTATTTGATTTATATGATAAAAATTATAAATAAAATGCTTTACGCATGCTGGCTGTTCAAAATTAATTTAAACTAGTTATTATTTAATATAAATACCTGTAAATTAAGATTATCATCGTTTGATGCAACCTAAACGATAAATAAAAAATGATATTATTAGAAATTAATCTACGTTCAATTGTTTAATTGTCATACAAATCATTATACAATATTCTGATCAAAGAATGAAAACTGTTCCTCATCACCTGAAATTAATACTTTACGTATTAATTTGTACGTTTTGACCTATCTTGTCATTTGTTTAAATGCATATACATTGTCAATATTTTTTTCATTTTCAGATAGTTGCACATTACACATGTATAGATACGCACATACAATCTTATGTCCTAGTACATTCAATTTTTTATATTGATATTTATTTTTGGAATTTAAACGATTAATTAATTTTCATTACATTATCTTTGCAAAATCTAAAAGCATCTTTCTAACATTAATCTGAAAGAAATAAATTGCAAATTCAATTTATTCAAAAGTCAATATCATCGAACAAAATTATTATCCATACAATGGCAGTAAACAACGTTATATTAATTAACACTATTCATTTAGTTATACATAATTAGCTTTAGAAGAAGAAAATAGGTGAATAACTATTACAAAATATAATGAACTGTACAGGTTTTTGTTAGGAAAAACTTATAAAGTGGTAATTTAACTATTTGCACATTCATGCCAAATACAAATTACTGTAGCTCTTTAAAATCAAATATGCCTTAATAGCATAAATAATTAAGATTTCGAATATAATCATATAGGATTAATGACGGCTAAGATAATTTCGATCATTTACTTAGTTATGACGTAAACCTCGATTGAACAATACGTAGAGAAAATTAGATGATACAGCGGTAAACAGTGGTTGTTCGTCGCCTCCAGAGGTCTTCAGCTTTAGCATTTCTAATTAATGAAATAACGTTTAATCCCCATCGCCCACGTCGGCCCTGATAATTCAGCAGACATGTAACGGGCAGCATTACAACTTGAATAACGTTAAGGGTCTAGCTCATATCCTACCTTTGCCATAATTGTCATTCTTACGAAAATAGCAAACCTCCATGTATACGTTGACCTTTCAAATTAAGCGAATATGCAATAAAAGCATAATGAAACACAAGTCGCGAGATGTTACGATAATTGCAATTGTATTAAATCCGATTAATTGGAATTTTACAAAGAATTCAAAAATAATGATAAGCCGTAGTTTCAATAAAATTTAAATTCAATAAAATACGTAACAATATAATGTATTACTATTAATAACCAATCGATAGTACCTATGCAGAAAGTAATTTCCTAACGATAATTCATTTTAACCTTATCTGCCCCTACGCACTAAGAAAACGAAATAAGCTACACGATAAGGTAAATCTACTTAACTTTGCTCGTTGCAAAATAAACTTTGTCCCATGATTAAACACCAGATCATATAAGATCTCCTAGACTCAACTTGCAATACTTTACGTCCTCGTAACATAATACAAATATCGTAATACTCTACAAAATATAGTCCTGCCGACTATCAAGTTCCTTGAATTTCTGATTCTGACCTTTAATCAAAGTCTGTTATTATTATCTATGGATTCGGAAACGAAACGACGATAAATCGAGTAATGCAAAAACGTAAATTCTCATTATTATTTTAATCTGTCAATCAAAAATATTTTTCAAAATGTAGTTTTAATCTTTAATTACTTTTAAAATAATTCAAATAAATAACAAAATTTAAAATAAAAAAATTTTTTTCTTTCTCTATACGTACAATTTTATTCTCAATATTGTAAAGTAAACAAAGAAGACCGAATTTAATTGAGACAGTTTGTCATTATAATATTAAATATAATCATGAAATTTTTTAAAGAAATGATTCTTTTTTTTATATAAAAAACATAGTTTTTTTTTTAAACTTTTAAAATATAAATTATAGTTATCACAAACAAACGAAATATGTTTCTAATTCTTTTCTACGATATTTTTATTAAATATTTTTGCCAAATAACCAGAAAGAATATTCTGTATAGAGAGCCGTTAAATTACGATATATTTATTTATATTTTTACACATTTATTAGAAAAAATATTTTTAATTGTAGTAATAATTTAAACGTTAATTCTATATTTTCGTATACGTTGAAATTATTATTAATTTTTTCTTAAAAATTTATACATTCATTCAAAATTAACATAATAATTTTAATTTATTCTAAATATAAAGATTTTTATACAATGATTCTAGAATTGAATTTCTAAATTTTGTAAATTTCTGAACATCGTTCCAAAATTTAATACAAAATAGCCAATACATATATTTGAAATTTAAACTAAGATACATCTGATATAAATAAATAATCAATATAATATCATCATCTAGAATTCTTCTTATTTTATAAATAATATCAAATTAATAAAATAAAAAATATATAACCGTCTTTTATGTTAAACGTTGATTCCGTATCAGAAAATATAACTATAAAAAATACCAAATATCAATTATATAAAACTTTTAAATTTTACTAATTTTAAACAATGTTAACTAATTTTAAAATTATTACACAAATACTGTATAACAAAATATTGTTTTATTATTACCTGTGCATTATTTGGGATAATGATACCAAAAGTTTCAGAAGAAACCTATAATAAACGTTTAAATTACATTAATGAATATTACAATTATTAATGGCATATTTACATGATCGGAAGATTTTTACTTTGAAAAAAAAATTAATATATAATTTATAGCCGATATTCAATAAAAATTAACTATAGACTATATTATATGCGTAGGATTGTCACTAGTAACTAATATGATGTTTTGTTAAATTCAATCTCTTAATTAAGAAACCATAATTATATTTAAAATAATCATTTATTACCAGAATTTAAAATACATAGTCAATAATAAAATAAATTATAGATCGTGATTTTTATAGTGAATTTTTAAAATATATATGTGAAAAGAATAATTTATGTGATTACAATTTTTTTCTAAATTATTTGTAAAATGGTAGAGATAAATAAAATCTTTTTTAATAAAACCACAATGTAAAGGATAATAAAATAAAAAATTATGGGTATGAAATCTAGTAAAACACAGACATTTCGCAAAAATAATATTTTAAATATTCAATGTTCAATTCAAAAAGTGTCTTTTTTATAAAAAAAACACTAAAATTCGTTTGTAATATTTGAATATGTAAGCATGATTAATACATAAAAATTTATAATATAGTAAAGAATAGATTCGATTAATTAAAAAAATTAAACAACTATAATTATTTGATATATACTTAAATGTAATTTAATTATTGTATACAAAATATTCGTTTTGATATTCTTTATCATAAATATGAAGACTTATTCAATTAAGAAGTAGTTCAATTACTTAAAAATTCAAATAAACATATTTAACACTCACACTACTATGAACAATGTAACAATGATTATAGATATGATATCTAATAAATAAATTTTTATGAGCAATTGATTTAAACAATTAACTATTATTAATTGAAATAACAATAAACCTGTAAGTATTCAGTACTATTTTGTAAAGCTGTGATATCATTGCATATAGTAAAGATAATTAAATATTATTGCTTAATTAATAATAAGTTTGTTATTTAATAGAAAACTTATTTAGGAAATAAAAATTTTAATAAAATCAATTATATCATAATTCATAATATTAATGAAGTATTTATATTTACATATATTGAATTTTGAATAGATAAGTATTATAAATCTTTATTGGATAATGATATTTATTTTAACGATGATTTATTAATTTAATCAATCTATGCATTATTATATAATATACAAACAATTATATAAAACAATTCCTTTACTGCTTATAATTATTAATGATATTCAATATACTTTTTAACATTTACTAATCTATCTATTTTACAGATAAGTAATCCTTACGTCAAACATAAATAAAATTAAATTTTTCGTTAATATAATTTTGTATTTAATCATAATTTTTTTTAAAACATAAACATATCTTTATTAAATATTGTAAATAGTTTATATGAATAATTAACTCAATTTCATAGTCTCATCCTAAAATATTACCTATTAATATTGTCAAAATTAATATTTTAAAAAAATGTAAATATTCAAATATTTACATGTAGTTGTAGCCTTTTATACTTTAAGAAAAAAATATTATATTTCTGTTCTTACCAATCCTACAATACTCCCGATAAAGATTAGGATCAATGCTTTATTGATCATGTTGATACCCTTGTTTGTCGCCCATGAAATGGTATTGACGTCATAAAAATAAAATTGGCACACTGTATTTAAATCATTATAAACGTGCATTTAAAAACATTAACAAATAAAATTATTTTTACTGTCACGCTTTCTAACTTATCATCGTAAGCTTGTGAATAGAAAAATTAAAATATTTTATGACTTTATTTTTTGTTCAAAATTGGTTGCATTTTAATCAAAATTGATTTTACATAAATAATTTATAGCTTTTAATCATGTAAAAAATATAAATATACAAAAATTTCAATTTTTAGATTATAATCTACCCAATTGGATTCTTCAAATTATTAAATTTTTTATACGTTCAAAACAAATATTGTGACTCATAAACTTAAAGAAATGCACTTAAAATAGATTAGAGATATGCTGATAATTTATAAACAGTAGAACTTTTCTTGTTGTACTAACGGATAATTAGGTTAAAACAAGCAAAACTAAACTGATTGTGTTTGATACATAAACAATTTTTATGAATAAAATGTTTCCTTTTAGTAAATTATTTACATTCCAAGTCTTCGATTAAGAAATATGTCGTTTAAACAATTACATGAAATTAACTTTAAAAATTGAAGTTTATATTTAAAACATTCTCGATCGTGATCCGATAATATAAAACTTTTGAAATATAAATTCTACATTATTTAGCAATAATTTTTTAACGATTTATTAAAGTGAAAATAGTGTCAAGTAAGTATAAAATATTAACGGTGAAAATGAAGTGAAAATGAATCGATAAGATATTTTATTACATAAAAAACTGAATAGTTTTTAAAGCATGTAAAATGAAATATATATAAGGTTATATGTTTATAAAATAAATACAAGCTGTGTAATATGTGCAAACCTAAATATTGACGTTTTTCTCGATTAAGTATGCAATAAAAAATTACATCATATTTCTTTATGAAAATAAAAACATCGAAGTAATTGATCGTCTAATTTAAAAAGATTAGACTGAGATAGGCACTATGTGGTTGAACTTTTTACAAAATGGAATAGTTAATTAGAATACAAAATAATAGTACAGACGAAAATTTCTTTATGATATCTAGCTGTACAATATTAATCTTATTTCGTAGTAATCAGAAGACTGAAGCACAGCAATTTACAGAAATACATTATTTATTCTGGTTCAAAATCTAAATGAACCACATAAAATGAAATCTATATCCACATCCGTGTCTAAATATAAATATAAAAAAAAAAAATAGGAATAAGATATTGTATTTAAGGTTATCGGTACACGTAAGTGAAAATTGACTTTTGGCAATAATATTTCCCTATGACATGAAGGATAAATAAAATAATTCATATTATTTCGATCGTCAAATTCAACAATTTTTAAAATAAATTTAAATAGATCTTTTATTAATTTATACAACATATACATATATTATAAGAGTACCTTTTCATTCTTATCTAATATTATTTTATTTCTTTTTAATTCTGCTCTTTTCATATTAGCATAATTTATATGAGTAATAATTATTTCAATGTTAGCCTTCCTAAACAAGATAATTTATAAATTGGTCATGCATATTCTCTATACAACTTTATACAAGTATTCTTCTTTTATTGTCATTTCTGTTATTGTAATAATAAATTTGTTTCTCATTCTTTGGACTTATTTTTTTGTAATATCATTAATGATCCATCCTCGTTTAGGTTAGTGCTTTGAATTACTGTATACTAAATTTATTGTTATTAATGAACGAATCTTCCGTATTAGGCTTACAGTAAATAAAATGAAATTCATAAGCCTTAATATTTAAAACATTAATTGTTTTCGTTTTATGTATGCACAATAAGTTCTATCGTTATATTTAAAAAGATCTACATCTATAAAAAATTCTTTATATTTCTAGTTTTATGTCTTCTATTATTAAGAACAATATTTTTTTTTACGATTTTTGTTTATCTCTGAATTAAAAAAGAAATTATTCTTAATAAAAAATAATAACTGAATTACAAAATAATCACACAGTAAAGAGTCATTATCTTTTAAAAATAAGTATTAGTAGTGTAGGTGACAGACGATTTTTATTGCTTTCGAATATTGAAAAATAATTGAAATCCAAGTAGATTTACTGAAGTCAAAGGGAAAAAAATTAGACTAGATAAAAAAATAAACAAAGAATGAAATGCACTATGAGCACATAGTAGCTTTTGATGCAGTCGATGATTAAAAAGCTTGATATTACGCGATATTACAGCAATGTTTATCTTAAGAGTAACAAGTTACATTGAGAAAATTATAGATCTTTCTCTAGTATAAAAATATCTGCTAACTTATACATTAAAAGCGAATGATTGAGAAGAGAGTAAAATATTATATGAATTATTAATATATTTTTTTTATTTATAACGCTTGTAATTCGCTAAAGTGAAGAAGGATATTAAAAGTGGTACCAAAGGGAGGGCCATCTAATTCATCCACATATTCTTTGCTCTTGATCTTTATGTAAAGATTTATTTCCTTCTGTGTGTTGTTGATTAAGTTAAATGACATATGCTCTGATATTACGCGATTGAGTATGACATTGCAAAAGGCATTCAAAATCGGGGCATACGTTCATTCGATAGAAATTGTTCAAAAGTCAATTATCCGAACTAATAGAACAATATTTTCAAACCGAGTAACTTGAAGAGCAGTTTTCTCGAATACCACAGCAGATATTTGTTGGGACTTTTGAATGTGGACTCGATGCGCATGTCAATATCGATAGATTTTTCTTTCTCTTTGCCCCCAGAATGGAAATTATATCGAAACTGGAGTGAAACGCGGTCAATCACTGATAAAAAAAAAAATTCTTTTAAATAAAAAAGTAATAAAAAAATAAATAAAGAACACGTCGACAAAGCTTCCCAGATTCCGTAAAAACTAATTTAGCCGATGGATAGTATGATTCGGATGATGGACGCGCTCGATTCTCTCCCCGTTGATAATCGTCCTCGATGTAGGCCGTTCGATCGTCGGTATCCACCACTACGTATCAACAAGACCTTACTTATTATTTACTACGCTTCTTGAACCTGGCCACTTGCTTGCGATAGAACTGCGAGGATCTCAAATAATCGGCTTCTTCCTTCTCTCATTCACTTCAAATGCGGCTACCTTCGGTGAGAAGCCGTTTATTTTACGTGTCTTTAATATTCCCTTCGTTATCTTTACACTTAGCCATTTGCGTACTTGGGGAGCCCCTAACTTTCAATCCAATCATACATTAAATCTCCGTCTTAATGCTTTTATTATTGCAATTTTAAATCTTACCTATCAACTGAAAATAAGAAATTTCCGGCCCATTTATTCTTTTCAATACCTAAAATCATGGTACATAAATTACATAAATTTAATAATACTGGTAAGCCTCAGCATTTATCACTTCATATTATCGATGTTAAGGCACTGACTGCACTTTTGCCGTCAGGCTAATGCAAGTTATTAATTTAACACGGACTTTATAACTTCCATGCTTGTGAATACAACATGTGAAATTGCAGAACAATTAATTCCATATGCAGGCATTTTACTTAGATATTAACGTCGGATAATTGAGATCATCAACCACCTGATCTGATCTTATCTGATTTCATGAACAACTTCATAATAATGAAAGCTTCGGATGAAATAAATAAAATGAAAGCATGTTAAAGAGTTCACTTTATTTATTTAAATTTTTTAACTATTATAATTATCATGTTGAGTACGCATAAGTGCTGCTTATTTTTATCATATATAAATGTATGAGAAATTAATTCCTTGCAACTAAACGTATTGAAAAGAAAAAAGAAAAAATTATGTAATGAACTTCAATTTTATTTATATGGAAATAATTAAATTCTTACTCGAGTGCCCGGAAGGAATATTGATATACGTATTATACGAATACATATACCTAAGTCAAAAAGTAATAAGTATCTCCTACCTAGGTCAAAAATTATACAATTTTTTTTGTAATACTATTTAGATCAAATATATTTCGAGTCGGAGTTCGTTAAAATATACACTTCTAAGCTTTAAATTTAACCACTCGTATTTAATCATACCGAACTGCAAGTGGAAAAACGAGAAAAATATCTCAACTTTGCATCATGGGTTCGAATAATTCTAACATAAAAAAAATTTAACAACATACGACTGTACTGATAGATAGATACTAATTATTAAGGAATAGCGAAAGTTTTTTTTTTTTTTTATTAATAGGCACGCGCCTTTGCTTCCGCCGTTTTTCTATATCTGACTGAACCGGTAAGTGCCGGTCGAAATAGGCAGGTTAAAAATTTCATACAGTAAGGTCGGACATCCGTGAACATAACGACACAACCACATTAGTGAATTTGTATTTTCATCGGAATTGTATTCTCGATCGAAGATATCAGTTTTCGAGCCAAACTCTCGTCACCTGCGGCAAGCGTTGATTTTCGGCTTTCGATTGACAAAAACTGCGACTGAGGCTTATCGAATGCTCTCTCGTGCTTACAGTCACACTGATCTTACTGAAAAAACGTGTCCTAAGTGGCTTCAACGTTTTAACAGCGGTCGAGAATGATGTCGAGGACCGGCAGGGCGGTGGAAGGGAAACAATTTTCGAAGATTCCGAACTGGAGACATTACTTGCTGAAGGATCGTGGCAAAAGCAAGAAGAATTAACAGAATCATTGGGAGTCACTCAACACGTAATTTCTAAAGGCGCCAAAACCGTGGAAAAATAAAATAAAAAAATAAATAAAAAAAGTCTATAAATACATCAATTATATAAACCTTCAAGAAAGTAAAATTAAACTCGCTTTGCACAAATTAATTACGCCCCTAGAATTATATATATATATTAACTGTAACCGTTGAAAATTTTTTAAATTTTCTATTAATTTTGAATCCTTATAATAATAATTAACATTTAATGGATACTCAATAATATTGTTTCTATTGCTTCCAAGAGTAATATATAATATGGCTTTGAAAGATTTGTCCAAAAAATTTTAATAAATAATTATACATTACTTGTAATAATTATGGTTTTGAATTTCAATTAAATATTTCGAACTGTTTAAAATTTAAACATCAAAATGATAAAGATATGTTTTAATCACAAGCATCATCTGATGGATAAAGTTTTACTTATTACTACTTGGTCGGTAATTTAAATTTTACATCTTACAACGTTACCTACACACGATAACAAAAAAAATATTTTATATTCAACGCTTTCAAAATAATAATTTTCATATTTCTAACGTAAAGATGCATGCGGAAACCAGTATTTAAAAGTAAATTTTATTTTAATTGTATACAAAAATAATAACAACTATTCAATAAAAACTTTTCTTTGCAAGTTTAACATAAAATACGCATAATAAAAATATAGATTTAAAATCGATCATTATTAATCAAATATTTTGTTATTTCGAATTTCTAGTTAAATAAATATTTTATTAAAATAAGACTATTGTAACAAAATAAAGGCTATGTAAATGTTATTTATACATAAGGTTTATATTTAAGTTGTAGAACCGAGAAAATAAATTAATTGTTTTAATATATACTATATTTTTGTTGTAAAAAAACTACTGAATTTGCATACAATCATACTTATGGACTGATTCAAAATATACACGTATTTTAAGAATAGAGTAAATCATATTTGTTGGAGACCGTTTAATTGACGCGGGCAAATCCGTGGCGGGAGTAATTGGGAAATGATCGCTCGCCGTTTGTAGTTGGCGCGTGAAAAATAACATTATCAAAAAACAAATGAAAAAAGGCGCGAAGAGTCCCGGCGAGGGACTTTGCTTGGGGGCACATGGAATGAGTCGGCTTACAGATACGAGGTCATACGGATCGAGTGGGCAAAAGGTCATTTTGGGGATTCCTTTTGACGCTGCACCGGATAAGATACTGTAATAGTCAAAAAGGCGTTAATAGCCTAGAGAATAAAGAGTTGGGATTTGCGAACGGGTACAAAGCGAACTCCTTATTAGCTACACGCGAAGTGATTATAGGCATGATTCGCGTGTGGTGGTGGCATGTGCTGGTGGTAGGGTAGGGTAGAGAAAGAGAGAAAGTAAGTTCCTCGTGGCCAGGTTGAGTCTCCAAGACGATGGAGACGACCCGGGGTCCGCACCCACACACGGATCGGCCACCCCCAGACGTCCGAACTGTGCGGACTGTGTCGAGACACACCGGTGTCATGGCGTAGGTCGAAAGTCCAGCTGGCAAACAGGTATTGTACGTAAATTTCTGCGCGAGAGCTCTCAGCGCGCGCGTAACGCGAAAACGCCCGAATATTGTAATTGTTCGAGCTGCTTGTCAATTTACGTGCGTGAGTGCGTTAAAAGGCTTTTTTCCTCCTTCCCGGCAAAGGAGGTTTTTTTACGCCTCGCGGCGATCGATTTAAATAAATCAAATTCATTTCCACAATGCAATTAACGACTTTTATTTTTTCCCCCTCCTATCCTTTATTTATTTCAGGACTCGCGGAGATGGTAAGTAGCTTATAAATTGTTACATTTTTTGGTGCCCCGGGTGAGGAGGAAATTATAAAGGTCGTTGTTGAATTTCTTTGAGAATACGCGTCGAAAATAATTAAATTGTAATTTATTAAAATCAACGCGTTAGTATTTAAAATTTCGTTGATTATTTGTTGATAGAATTTTCGATATATAAGCTTTGCTTGGTTTAGACGGTATTCAATCGTTCGTTCATCATGCTATCAAGTTACTAGCTCTGTTATTTACTTTTTTTTTATCTTGAGAAACAGCTCGTTATTATATTAGCAGCAGTGCAGTGTGCTGGCTAGTACAATGATGTAACTATTTTATATTTAGTTAGCTGAAAATATTTGTTACAAGTTAAAATATAATAATAAAAAAAGTTTAAATAAAAAGAATATTAATACTAATCTTAAGTTAAGAAATTAAAAAACAAAGCTTATTATATAAAATTATAATCTACATGCAGAGTTCATGTATAGTTTGAATTTAAGATTAAGTAAAATAAAACTCGTAGCGTATAATAATAAATTTTAGAGTGGAATAAAGTGTAATTGGAATATAGTTTGCACGAAGGAATAATTTCTAAAGGTAAAAAAAGCTTAAAATATTAGCATTAATATTTAACGATAGTATATATCACTAACTAATAATTATATTTAAAAGAAGAAAATATTAAGAACATAACTTGACAAATTTTGTATGAGCCTGTACTCTGTAACGTAAACGTAATTAGTCAAGTACAGTATTGTTGCGTCAGGGTGGAGGATGGCCGAAGGACCCAGGCTGCGTAGACGAAAGGAGGGTGTGGTCTTCTACGTCTGGCGCCGATGCTAAAGCTCGAGTTCGGCTGACGACTTCGATCTTTTGTTTTAAAAAGAGAAAGAAAAAAAAACATTTCCTGCTCTCGTTCTGGTTGCATTATTCCCAATTTTTCTACCATTATATATTAAATACTACGCATGTACAAAAATTACTGCGTTACCGTAGCAATCGTAGTCATTATATTATTCCAGTCATAAGGTTTCGTATTTATAGTAAACAAAATCAGCTGGGATCTCTTTAAATTAAATAGGCGCGTTAATTGTCAGTTTAGCTTATCGTGTCCCTATCTAGCGAGTACTTAACTATTAAAGCTTTAATATAAGTTAGATTGCAATGGGTCCGAGAATAGATAAAGAAAAATTAGCACTACGGCGCCTCGTGAACGCGCAATCGGCTAGGTTAGAAGAATTACAGAATAGGGGGACTGACCTGTTGGAGACATCTCAGGAAGCGTTGACTAAGCCTCACCTGCAGGCTATCCTCGTGTCGATAAACGAGATGTGGAAGGAAATCCGAAAGGATCACATCGAGATCGTGAGACTCGACCCGAGCCCTGGCGAGCCGTATATTGCTAACGAATTCTTTGAGAACGTTCGTAAAATATATACGGAAATACGGAGTAGCTTAATTAGTTTAATTAATGAAAAAGAGGTCCAAAAGACTTCGATTCCCTTAACTAATTCATCTTCATTGACGCAACCGACAGAGAAGGGCTCTCTTTCTAAGCTCTTGGACCTCGACTTGACAAAATTTTCAGGCGAGTATGAGAAATGGGAGAGTTTCCGAGATCTCTTTACCGATCGCGTGCATAGTAACCCTGATTTTTCCGAGGTGAAAAATGTTCAATACCTTAAGACTTGCCTCAGCGGCAAGGCTGCAAAACTGCTCGAAAACGTTGCCGCCACCAGCGCAAATTATGCCACTATGTGGCAAGAATTAAAGCTACGATTTCACAATCCGCCGGCGATTGCGTTAAAACTAATGGAGGACTTCTTTAATATAAAACCACTGGTAGAAGATACGGAGAACGAGATACGACGACTAATATATGAGCTGAATCGGATTTACAGAGCGTTGACGAAAGTGCCGATACCGTCAACCGGGTGGGATATATGGCTAGTTTCTAGACCAAGTCAACTGTTACCGGCTAACTCATGCTGCTTGTGGCAAGTCATTCAAAATGCCAAATTTAAAGAATTAAGGCAGCAGTCTGGATTCGGGGAATCGCCAACGCTGGATGCGAAGGGATTCCCCACCTACAATGAATTTATCGAATTTTTAGAGGAAAGGGCACGCGTTCTAAGTACGGAACGTGCTACAATCTCTTGTCGAGAAAAGGGACCTAGACCATCCTTGCCCTTTAAACGAGCAGAAAAAACCTGCCACGCGTCCAACATAGAACGTTGCGGTTTGTGTAGCCAGTCGCATTCGTTGCAGTTATGCGCAATCTTTAAAGCCAAAGACCCGCAGGAGCGATTTGATATGGCACAACAGCTGCAGGCCTGCTTCCGATGCCTAGGACCGCATAGGAAACGGCAGTGTACTTCCAAACAACGCTGCCAAAGCTGTAAGCGTACACATCACGCGCTGCTTCATCTGGGGCAAGAGAAAATGGATGAGGAGCTCGTTCCCAATAAGGCAGGACCCTACAATGCGGCTACGATCAAGCTCGAAATAAAAACAGAGTAGGCGCTCACGCAGCTTCCTTGCATGTGCCGACCTTGTTAGCAACGGCTCGTGTGCAAATAGAAGGGCCGAGAGGAGTAAGTGGTCGACTTCGAGTCTTATTTGTTCAAAGGATCTGAGGCATCCTTTATTAGGGAATCGACTGTGCGGGCCCTGGGACTACCAAAAAAGCGAGCGGAGTTTCATTTGACGGTAATTGGAGCCATGAAAGATAGGGCGGACTCATGGAATCACCTGCTTCATACTTCATTCTATGGCCAATAAGGGAAAATCATCCACCATCGAAGCATACATGCTACCCCGTTTAACTTCCAAGTTGACAAGGAACGGGATCTGGAGATTCCCTGGCAACGATTGCCAATGAATGCACTTGCCGATCCTGAGTATTATCGGTCGGGATCCATCGATTTAATACTCGGGGCCGATATCTACGGTCGCTTGTTACAAGACGGGGTTAAAGGCCTCACAGGAACAGCGATCGTAGCCCAAAATACTGTCCTGGGATGGATCTTGTCTGGGCCCACTAACGAGCCTGGAGTACAGCGAAGAGAAAGGTCCCCGAGCATACCGAGTTAGCACCTGCAATTACTTGCAAGATGGAGGAATCCTTGAGCAAAAGCCTCGAAAGATTCTGGCAATTAGAGGAAGTGGGTCCTCCGACGATGAAATGATCTACTGAGGAGCAAAAGTGTGAGAACGTCTTCGCCTCCACCCACTGTCGGAATTTTACAGGCCGCTACGAGGTGTAATTGCCAGTGAAGGGCTCACCTCCAACACTGGCTTATGAAACCCAATGCATAGAGCTGGAAGCTCTGGCGAGTACCCGCTGCAAATTTAAGAAGGACCCGACCTTAGAATTGGAGTATGCAAAATTCATGAAGTCCTATGAAGGATTGGGCCACATGGAATGTGTACCCAAAGCAGGCTTAAACAATCCCTCAGCATGGTATTTGCCGCATCATGCAGGCGTGACCGAAACCATTACTCGCGTCGTCAGGATAGGATACGGAGATTCGGATATGAGAGCGGCAAATGATACTGGTCTTGTTTGAAATTTTTGTTTTAAGTTTATTGTTTATTGAAGTGGCGGTATCCGCGGCTGCGTCGCTTCCCGTCGCCTCAGTTGCGCCTTGATCGTCTGCCTCCGATTCGATCAGCTGATCGTCGTGCGTCCGACGGTGCCGGCGACGCCTTCTCTATGTTCTTGTCTTGCAGTTCGGCTGTGCGCCGTGTGTCGACGCTCTGGTGATTCCGTCGACGGAGCTTAGTACGAACGCCAGTGCCGTCGCACCTATCGATAATGCCCGGCTGGACTTCTGTTGAATGTCGGCTTCGACGGCTGTCTGATAATGCCCCCGGCGTGATTCGATGCGGACTGCAGGCCCGTAGCATCCTTCGATGTGGCCCCGGTTTGGTGTCCCCTGATTCACACGCCCCCGAAGGGTGTATGTTTTGTGGCTAGTTTGCAGCTTACGTCGCTTCCTCGTGGCCTTGCTTGTCGGCTTGCCGCCGGTCTTCGATTTGTCGTCCTTTTCGGCTGTGGACCCTGCGCTATGCTCGTTTCGCCCTCGCGGTAGGGTGATTAAATAGCACTTTGGCGTCCACCGCATCCGTCGACGGCTGTAATTCGCGCCGATACTTTCGGCACTTTTAGGTAGGTTCGCGTTGCGTTACTCTTTTCGCGTACCTCGTAGGGCAGCAATTTTTCTTCGTGTCTGTATCGTGCTTTCTCGGTGCGATTGTTGCTCACGCCCGCTTTACCTGCCCTAACCGTCCGCCGACCACCTTTTGTTTTTCGCCCTACCCCCGTGAGTGTTTTATTTTTTCTCCCAAATCCAAATGAACATAAAGTATTTCCCTCCCTCATTCGCCAGCGTAATGTACCGTTGCGTCTTTCCCCTCCCCTCCTACTTCTCATGCAGCCACCCCGCCGCCCGATTATCATTTTTCTCTTCGTGCGTCGTATCGTCCGTGTGTCGTTGTCTCTTTGTAGTATCTCTCTTATATGTAGTATCTCTGGTATTGTTACTCGCGTCGCCGGGAGAGGATGAGGGAAATCGGATAGGCGGGCGGTAAATGAAATCCGAATTCGGTTAAATTCACTTGTTATGTATTATCAGTATATATGTTGATTTCGCAGCAATGTCACTCCCCGTCCCCTCAGTTGCGGCTGATCCTCTCCCTTTTCTCGCTCAGCTGAGCGTCGCCTCCTCGACGGCGCCGACGACGTCTCCTCTCCCCTCTCTTCCCGCAGTTCCGCCGTGCGTCTCGCGGCTACACTCCAGCGGGTTGCTCGAGCGGGCTTAGCGTGCACGTCAGGGCCGTCTCGCCTTTAAGTCGCGCCCGGTGTCACGTCGAATGCGCGTCGACTCCGCCGACTATCTGGTGGCGTTCGCCTTGTCTCCGTGTGGCTGGCCGGGCCGTAGCGCTCTTCGACGTAGCCCCGGTTTCGACTGGCAAGTCGCTGGCTCGGTGCGCCTGTGTTGAGCCTCCTTTATTGGTGTGTGTGGCCGTTGCAGGGCCGTAGCGCTTCTCCTTGGGCCCCGGTTCGGCTCGAGCGTAAGTTCTCAGCTAGTGCGTTCTCCGTTAGCACGTTCCGATGACCTCGTGTCGGGCCTCCTTATGTCCGGACCCTCTTCCTCGCGGCTTCCCTTTGGTTTGACGGACGGACTTGTCTCGGTCGTCCCTGGTACTGTTGCTGCCGTGTCAACCCTATCTGGGTGCGGCTTCCCAGCTGTTACTCTTCTTCCTTCTCGGCCGAGAACTATGCTGTGCGCTCGATCCACCCTCGTTCCTTGGCACTCGCGGTAGGGCTAATAAGAGCTTTTACGTCCACCGCGGCTTGAGATGGCAACGAGTTACCGATAATTTATTCGGATTCGCTTTCGGTTTTCGCAGCGCTTTCTTTCGTGTACCTCGTGGCGTAGCAAGTTTTTTCTTTCTTTTCTATGCTTCTTACTTCCCTTGCTTTGCCAGAGCTATCACGCGACTGACTTTCTCCCCGGCCCGCCCTTTTCACTTTCTCCTTACGCCCGCCAACTCTCTTTTGTTTCTTCGCCCTCCCCCCGTGATTGTTTATTCTTTCTTCTCCATCCCTATGTAAAATGCGTATTCCCTCCCTCATTTGCCAGCGTAGTATTCCAACGTCTTTCCCCTCTCCTCCTACTTCTCCTGCTTCTTCCCGCCGTTTTATCACCATTGCCTCTTAGTGCGTCGTATCGTCTGTGTGTCTTTGTCATTGTGTTATCTTTCGCGTAGTCGTAGTATCTGTCGTGGTTGTAGTATCTCTCGTAGTGTAGTATCTCTCCTATATGTCGTTTATTGTCTTGTCAAACCTCGTAGTATTATCTTGTAGGATCCTTCGTCTTCGTCTTTCCTCAGTTTCCGGGTGCTACCCTAACTGTTGGTAACAGAAACCGAGGGAATCGTAACTATAAAGGATATATTACGCTTTTCGTCTGCTTAGTCACGAGTATTTAGATTTAGAATTCATTTAGAATTAGTAAGCGATCACACGACAGGAGCGTTCATTTCGGCATTTAGGCGATTTTTTAGCCGACGGGAATAATGACACATGTTGTATAGCGACAACGCGGTAATCTTTCAAGGAGCTAATCGGGAATTAAAATCCATGTTTAGAGCTGCATCAAAATTCTATAATTAAGTTGTACAGGCACTCGCCAATGATGGTACGACGTGGACGTTTATCCCACCCAATACACCACGTTATGGAGGAATACGGTAGGCTGGGGATAAATCCGTGAAACACCACTTGAGGAGGGCTTTACGGAATCAGATCCTGACTTTCGAAGAATTTAGCACCGCACTTGCATATATAGAAGCGTGTTTAAATTCGCGACCATTACGCGCCCTCAGTACCGATGTCGATGACCTAAAGGTTTTAACTCCGGCCCACTTTCTGACCCCTCGTGTCATGTCGGTATCGGTTAGTCGGCGATACAAACTGATGCAGTCGATACGCGATCAGTTTTGGCGCCGGTGGTCGGTCAAGTATATGCAACATTTGCAGGAACTGGGCAAATGGCGCGTAGCGAAGAATAATATTTGTGTAGGTCAGCTAGTAAAGATACACGGCAAGGTGTTAAAGAGACACGTCGCCCGTGTATCTATCCTGGCTTACGATGGAGTCGTAAACGAAAAGGTTTCAGGAGAGCGTGCGAAGGAAATACTGGAGTGAAGACGACCGCAAGCGAGATCATATTAGGGACACTAAACCGCGATAAGCAGCATACATTTAAGAGGTAAATATTCGTCTAATGACGAAGACGGGCGGGACTGTGTCGAGAAGCACCGGTGCCACGGCGTAGGTCGAAAGTCCAGCTGGCAAACAGGTATTGTACAATAATTTCTTTGGATTAGGGTTCTTTAAATAAATCAAATTAATTGCCACGACGCAAATAACGACTTTTATTTTTTCCGCCTCCTATCCTTTATTTATTTCAGGACTCGCGGAGATGGTAAGTAGCTTATAAATTGCTACAATACTAGAATAAAATGAAACAATATAATTTTAAGCACTGTTTGGATTACTACATGTGAATCATCTTTAAATTTTTTAAGTTTGTATCTAAATTAAAAGCAAGACAATGTGAATAATTTCCTATGCATAAATTTTGTAATTAATAACTTCAAAATGTTGTTCATGTTTGCATAATCTAAATACCAGTTCTGGTAATTGAATCCAGTTTAGAGTAATTATATGCAAAATTATTAAATACGACAATTTATTTTTAATATGATATTTCAAATTACAACAGCAATATAATTTATATTTCATCATTTTACTAATTTCTGATAATTAACTTTGTTTTAACTAAAATTAACACAACTTCATATTCAAATATTTATTGAAAAATCGTATAATTAAAATAGATATTTAAAAAACCAATAACGGATTCGATTAATTTAAAATACAATATATGTATATGTGTACATTGTAAATAAATGTATAACCAAATAATTCTTCATAATGTTTTTTGCATTTTCTTTTTTATATTAAATGACTATTAATATATAGTTACAAATATATTCTTATTTAAAGGATTATTTTAAAAAAATTTATTTTACAATTTCATAAAAAAAATAAATTAATAATATTGTTTATACGTGTACGTATACAAATATTGAAAATATTTAACGTGTTAAATACAATTAATAAATATTTAAAAAAAAAACATAGCTCTGAGTACGTTGAGCTTCTTCGACCATATATCTTTATAAGAAATTATTTTAATTATTATAAAATAAAATTGAATAAATAATATAATAGTAATATAAATGATTTTTCTTAAATTATCAATATGATTTTAAGAATATTTATCAAAGTTTTAAGTTTCGTTTAATATAAAATGTTCTTCAATATTAATGAGTTCTAAAATTATTCAAAGGAATAACTAAAAATGATGTTGCTTATCTTGAAAAAAAAATTATTTTGATAAAGAAATTTAGAGTTATAAATCTGTATATATATATATATATATATATTTATATCTTTAATGTAATACATGATGATACTACAAATTTACTCTATCGAGTCGGTTCATGATCAAGCGCGTAGGTCATTATGATGTCATGGTTCTAAAAAGGTGCGTTCGTCCTACTATGTTGCCATTCAAGGCAGAGTTATTTTAAAAATAAATTCAGTACTATATACTCAAGGATTTTTTAAATGTATTTTTATAATTTTTTAATTCGTAAACAGTTTTTTAAGAAATTCACAATACAATGGAAGCAATGTTTACAAGATGGGAACTGTATCTACTCCAAAGGCAATTATTACCTAAAAATATTATCTATATATTTAATATTTAAGTACGACACTTATAAAAGAAATCTTGAAACTATAAAATGCATAAATTAATTGTCTTGTAAATTGTATAATTTTTTATATCGATATGGTTTTTTTAAAAAGCATTTGTGATAAATTCTATTGATTTTTATTATTACATTTATTTAAGTTAGAATATTTTATTTTTATATAAATCTAAAATAATTAATCCTTGAAAAATTTAATTTTCAAAAATTAATTTCTACTATTATTTTCACCATTGCAAATGGCGTTACATATCATATGTAAAAATAATGAAATATGAATTGATACTTATATATATATATATATATATTGTCATTTACACATATAAGTTATTCATCTTTTTTTTAATTAATATTTAATACATTTTTATAAATAATTAAAAGCTATTAGAAAATTGAAAATATCCTAAGTTATTGCAATTGTTATAAGTCAAAGAATTATATTTTCAGATTCATTATAATATAAACTATCAACAATATCAACAATTTTTATATTAATTAATTGATTGATATTAAAAATAATGAAGTATATACTATATATTTTTTAATGCAATTCATGGTAAATAATTAATGAAATTGTAACTATAAATTTTTGAAAACTGACTACCTTACATTTTAATGCCTTTACTAATTAACAATATGTTTTATCTATATGAATATAGAAATAGAGAGAAAAAGCAAATGAGTCAGGAAAAAACGCTTTATTTATGATCATTATTAAAAATGAAGAGATTTCCCGTTAGTAACTTCCTTGCGTCATAATTCTTGACATCATTGTAGTATTTTCATAAGGATTCACAAAATCATGACACTATAACTTGACGTCAGACATGAAACTTAATCAACACATATTTTTTATCTAAGCGCTGATGTCATTTTACATGTCAGTGAGAACTATTCTTATTCAACATTTATAATAAAAATCTTTATACGTTAATTCAACACAATTTTAACATTCTTAAAACGAAGGATATATTCCAAGATTAATTCTTGAGCAATATCTTTATTGAAAGAGCATATAATACAAAAGAGAATAAAACTCTAAGCATTTTCTATTTTATTATTCCATTGAATCAAGCATTATGTACTTCATCATTTCTGGAACCATTTGTTACATACTATATACTTGAATAATTAGACCAATTATACTTATTACATATAAATTCCTGTACTGTTTCAAGTCTATTATGGCAAATATTCAGTACGATATTAATAAAATACTACATTTGAATTAGTATATTACAATCGTAAATATTTATCATTTTCATACTAAACTACCAAACAGTAATTATAAGAATTTCCCGTCGTTCTACAACACTCTCTCTCTCTCTCTCTCTCTCTCTCTCTCTCTCTCTCTCTCTCTCTTCTGAGAGTATCAATTAAATTACTGAAGTACTTCACAGAGAAAATTCCAAGCAGCTAAATAAAATATATTATAAAACTTTACATTTGTTATGGCACTAATTATTTTAATGGTTAATTTAATACTAAAAAATGAAAGAAGTTTTAAAAAATTGAAATAGATAATATAAACAAGACATTCACAGCTAAAAAGATTCTTGCAACACTGTAAACATTAAGAATTATTGTACTTAGAGCTTCGAAGAAGTAGCAATGAGTGCAAAGAGCGACATTATGAAATTTAAGAAATCTATAGATGCAAAGAGCAGCAATAATTGAACACATATCGTTGCAGTCCAACAAAACAATTATCATCAAAAATATAGAATAGCAAGAAAGATTAATATGATAAAAAAAGACTGAATAGTTTTAATTCTGTATAGCATATAGTTATGGAAACTTACTACATCATTCTCTATTTCATTAAATAATAGATATTTAATAATACGTTAGACAGATGAACTATAATTTTTTAAAATGCGCAAAAAAGAAAGAAATCGTTAACTTTTGTAAGTATAAGAGAGAATAGAAATGATATGTCTTATCGGTTACCATATCGCGAATATGCACGATCTAAAGTTGCCTGCCGAATTTTGACACTTGTTACATTAATTACAAAAAGATGTTAAAGTTCTGGATTAAAGGAAAAACCTGAAAAGCCAGCTAGTCAAATTCAAGTATAAACTTGCATATGTATAAAGATGGATTTCTTCAAGACAGTAAATAATACTTTTACTGACATTTAAACTAAGAAGCACCTGTACAGTTCAACCTTATAATCTAAATGACGCCACATCTAATTCCTTTATCTGAAATTATACCCAAGAAACGGAATATGAATAATTAACATTGAAGCACGTAGAAAATGTGTATGTATCTAAACGTGATTTAAGTACAATTTTTTTTTTTTTTTTTTTTTTTTTTTTTTGTAATTTTAAACAAAACTTTTATTTGAAATAAAATTATACATAATATACAATCTCTTTCGTTTAATATTTACACTTTTTTTTATAATTTTTATAAAATTCAAATAACTTTCATTATTTCATTATTATTTAATGGATAATAATATGAATATTACAATATTATAAATTAAATAACAAAATTTTTCGTATTTAATAGATAAATTATATTTCGTAAAATTCACTTACAATAATAAATATATTTGTTTAAGATTAATAGGAAACGCAGGTTTTAAAAACCTCCTATAGCCTTGAAGATTCTTTTCTGTTAAGGGAATAAGAAAATATAAAATGTGACTGCAGTAACACATTCTGACCTTATCTTCATTAAAGTATGAAATTTCAATTTAAATACGAAACAAAATTTATATATTTTTATAATAAATTCTTTTCCATTTCATTTATGTTATAAAAAAAAAAAACTTATTGAAACTCAATACACTTTTTATTATATTATTTATACAAGAATCAAATAACGACATAATATTAATTAATTATTTTTAAAAATAATAAGACAACGTATCATACTATTCATTGTCTAATATATAAATTTTTATATTATGAATATTTGAAGACATAAGCTATAAATATACGCACAAAAGTAAAGGAAAAAAGGTGAAGGTGAAAATTATAAAATACATAGTGATTACGATATGAATAAGCTTGGCTCTTCTTATTCGGTCCTAAGAGTAATGGTTCGATAAACTTATCCAAAACAAAAGCATACGAAGTTGACTTGGATATGCTCGTATTTCGACGACATCGTAACAACTTCACATACTCAAGCGTTTCCAAATTGTTGACAAAATTTTACTTATTTACACAATTATTCGCTCAATGAACTAGAACGTATCAAAGGAAATGGACTTATTTTGCTCATTCGGTAGTGGTGTTGCTAATTTATTAGAACATAAATAAAATTTACTATTTTATAAATAGAATTTATATACACTGATAACGAATTGGAATTCCTCTTGTTATTCTATTGTTCTATTGTGGATTATGGATTGGTCACTAAAAAAGAAGAAAAAATGTAAAAAAAAAAATAAATCGCAGAAAAAACAGTATGCGCTAATAATCATTTATAAAATAATTAGATATAAAATTTATTTATAATTGTTTGCGTCACTGAATTAGATTAATAACAGAAAAAAAGCCTCCCTAGCAACCTCGTTTTTTACTTCATTTATCGAGCAGACAAAATAGATAAATTGTATTTAAATATTTTACTTCAATACAAAATACTTCTTTCCAGTAATATGAAAATGAATTTATTTATTATCTTATTTTTATAAATAAACTTATGCCTTAGTTATAATTATTAACATTTTTATTTTTTCCTGATTGCTTTAGGACATATTTTTTATAAAAGTTCAATTGAATTTTGTCTTATCAAATACAAATTATATAACTTCGTCTTTGTATCTAGAAATATAATAATTTATTTACAGCATATAAGGTCAGATTATAAATATTCGTGATAAGTATTAAATAAAACTCATGAAAATTCTGTGAAAAATGAATGGTATGTATTCCATATGAATAGTAATTTTTGTATAGTTTCATACATACAAACAATACTAAAAGAATTTTTAGTTACGGTAATAAACAATTAAAATATAATTTGATTGCAAAATTAAATTTTTTTTTAATTATCAATAAAATCATTATCATTTTAAATTATTAATAAATTATTTATAAATATTTCCATGTTACACAAAAAGTATGAAAACCAAATATTACCCGTTTATACAAATAAATAATTTTTTAAATAAAAGTACATTTATTCCTGTATTTTGTATGTTAAAATAATTTTTATTATATTTTTTAAACTACTTTTTCCAAATGATTTCGATTAACTTCCCGATAACATAAATTAATATTATTAGAATCATGATAATGACTATATAATATAAATTTAATAAAAAAAGATTGTAATATTAATGAGAGCTAATTAAGAATGTAATATTATCTTTATAATCATTTACAGATTCGCACACATATTAGATGTAACCGAAATCAGTATAATGCAATGAACAGGTCTTAAATTCAGACAGCAAGATTTCTTTAAGGAAGTCATTGATTACTTAGTAGCATTAAATCCAGTTAAGGATTGCATATTCCGAAATTCATTAAACATAAGAATTCTTTATTATACACTTTCAATCTATTATTTAATGTATAAAGCTTCTTTTCTTCGCTTTATTCTTCCAATGATTAATTATATCATTTAGCTACAAAAAATAAAATGGAACCTACGCATTGAGTCGCAGCTCAGTGTCCGTAATTATTTACAAATTTTCATATAAAAGTAAGAATTCTTTTTAAATTGACTCTACGTAATTCCGACTTTTATCAAAATTAATTTTAAACATTTGTAAAAATAAACGTTAATTCATTTATACAAGCACGTGTAGATAAACTTATATTGTAAATCCCTGTGAATTCTATAAATTTTTATAATTTTTATAGTTTATTGTCACAAAATTATTCATGTTAAAATTCATTTATACTATTTATTGTCAACATTATTTGTTGAAAAAATTGAAGAAAACAAAAAAATCTAAAGTTCTTTAATGGACCAACTTTGAAGAATTACTTGTAATGAAAAAAAAAAAAAAAAAAACATTTTGATGTCATTCATTTCTTGTCCTCATCGATTAATAATTTCAAATGAACTTGACTTGTTAACTTAACTACATTATTAATCGAAAAGCAAACCGTTACAAAAATATTATAATTTAAATTGGAAAAATGGTTTTAAAGTCTCCCTTACAATAAGCACTTGAATTTAAAATTATTGTTCTTCGTAGAAGATCCAACTAGAAATAATAAAAAAAGCTTTTTATATTTTATTTTTATAAATTATTTTTTTATAAAAATATTATCAGCATTTGCTGTATATGTTGATACCCATACGTTACTCTCGTAAATAATAATTATTAAAAAAAAATGTAAAAATGCAAAAGAAAGTTAAGGGCTCCGGATATAAAACATCGAACGTAATAACGGATACGCAGACGGTGATTTAAAAGAAAAACTGTTACAGTCATTGGAACGTGACTTTTGAACAAAGTATACTGTATCGACAATAATAAGCAAACGGTATTTTCTTGTGTGAAATAATGTCACTATTATGAAATAAAGATTTTTTTCCATAAATATAATCGCTGAATTTAAAAAATAAAAGCACCAATCGTTTCGTTTTTATTTATATAATTTATATAATTTACATAATTTTTATACTTTCTCTAAAATTATGTTTAATATGTACAATATTAAAGTGATTATAACTTTTATTAAAAAAGTTTTCTCACGCATTCCATAGTTTTATGATTTCCATATTGATTCTTCTCCCCCTCCCCCTTATTTATCCTATGGATTTGTGGTATTGTAGGTCTTCTAATGAACCGGTTCCTCGATGCACCCAAAGATTGTCTCTCATTATCCTATCTACGGTATGTTAACAGATTTTTCATGCACATTGGAATGATACTTGGAATCTCCATTTTGAATAGCACACAAAATTCATTTATAATAATCCAAATTATTTTCAATACAAACCGAATGATCTAATAAACTAATACTTTATTACAAAGATTAATTATAATAATTTGTATTTTCTCTGTTAAATATTAATAAATCTTAAATCAGTAAGCTCGAATAAAATACGAATTATATCGGTGATAACGATAATGGGTATTTTTTTATGAAAAAAAGTTTCGATAAGAAATATTATTTATGATAAAATACATGAATGATGTAATAAGATTCGATATTCGAGCAGCAGTAAACGATGATGCATTATGAAATACATTATTAATGCAGACCTTTTTTTATATAATTTAGGGTAGTTTTTTGTTTGCAAAATATGATAAAGAAAATGAAAAAAAATATTCTTCATAATTTTTATTTGAATGTTTATAGATATATATAAAATAAATACAGAGGTGTTGTGATAAAGGGATTGTAGAAACATTGCTCTTTCTGACGGGGGGATTCTCACCGAAGGCTATGCAGCATTCAAGTGAGCCCTATATTCACTATTGTTACATATCTATTTCTATAGATTATAGATGCAAGGCTCTCCTCAAATCCGCAAAATCAATTTTCTGTTTCAACGCCTTGGAAATATTACAAAGCGTATAAGTAGCCCGCGTGTAAGGGGGGCATAACCGTGGCTCGATGGCAGTTCGCGTGCATATTTGCGATTATAGGCACGAACTGGCTCGGCCTGCTACGGAAAATCGGGAAAACCCGGGATTTTCAGAACTATCCAGAATGCAATGCGTCGCGGGACTCGAACGTTTCGAAATTAGCGTTCTACCATGCAATTATGACACTTGCGCCGTTTCGAAGGCAATGTAAGCAGGGGCGGTAAGGACAGCAGCAGCAGCAGCCCGTCCTTTTCGACAGCTCGGCAATCGGTAATACTGCTGCTTGAGACACAATGGATCACCGTGACTAAACGAAAAGCCGCAATGCTAACGCGCCCTAATAATCGCGCTTGCCAAATTGTATTGTTAAGCACGCCGGATAATGTCAATGGTGCCCGGGGCCATCCTCGGTGAAGAATCAGGCAGACGTGGCCAGAAATTCGCGAATGAGTCTCTCTCCCCTACCCCCGTCCGCCCGCTTCCACAGTTCGCCGGGTGATTCTGCTCTCCGAAAGCCAACGGTCGTCGCCTCGTATTCTTTCGGGGAACGAAGAGGAGGACAAGTCGTAAACCCCGGGTTCGGGGGCTCCGTCGACAGGTCGACCAATAAACATCGGGCTCCGGACCTTTTCTCGGTAGGTGGTAGCCAACGGTTATCTCAGGGGAAGCCTCCTCCCCCTTCTGGAATGCTTCCGCGAGGAATAACAAAGTTCGGTCATTGCCGGCGATTCCAGGAAGCGGGGGAAACCCGGCACTCTCCGCCCTCCAGACCACATCTTCCATTAGAAAATCGGTACTCTACCTCGGCGTAACGACGACCTTAGTAATCTTCCATTGTCAATCCGCCACTTAATATGCCTATTAATGTTATTATTACATCCTAGACCATTGCTGGCGGCGTCTTCCCGATACTTCTAAAGCCTTGACTCAACGCTATGCTTGTACAGTAATTCAAAGGCAAAAATGATTCTAGTACTTATTTCTACGGTTACTTCATTGAACGTAACGAAGCCCAAGATCCGACGATCTCCGACATTCTTTTCCTTCGACGTCCCTTAATTCAAAGAAAGATCGCACATACACATATTTGTATCATTTTCAAGGGTTTTACAATTTTCAGAAAATTTTAACAAAATAATAATGCGCCTTCCGACCGCACCACGCCAAAGCCCTTGAATTATATTTAAGATTCGAACTATTCGGAATTTCCTATGACAGTGAGCAGCTAATTTACGCGAAAATAGTACAAGCCACGCGCGCGCGCGTGCATCCTTACACGCACACAGCTTTAAAAGTTAACCGTATTCCTGTCGCTGACTTAGATCTTTGCGCCGGAGACGCTAATATCGACGAGTGCGAGAAAGAGACAAAAGACTGCGGCTTATGATGACGTCATTTTCATGTCGAGGCACTCACTGAGACTCATGGCACTCATAAATAAAGAGCAAAGACTTTCCTTCTAAGCCTTTTCATTACAATAATGGAAAAAGCATGCGATACTTTACTTTCGATGAATATAAAATATGCACCTTTAATGAAATTAATAGCACGGATGCATAATTCGAATACAAATAGAAGGTAAATTCAAAATATAAAAAAGATACCAAGAATATCGAAAAAGCTTTTGAAATATTTTGCAACACTTGCGTGCAAAATATCAAAAGTGTCATATTCTTCTTTTCATACGGTATTTGCCTTTCCCTTTCGCCCTTATCACCCATCCCACTCTCTCTCTCTCTCTCTCTCTCTCTCTCTCTCTCTCTCTCTCTCTCTCTCTCTCTCTCTCTCTCTCTCTCTAATATATATCATTGAATTCGTGCTTTATAATATATACTTTGGAATTCTATATCACGTCTACATGTAATACAAAGGCACAGTATTTACATAAATTTCTCCCTGAATTCGCATTTCGGGCTATAAGTATATAATCTAAATGTACAATTTTAAATACATGAAACATCCTGGCCGTTTACGAAAATAAAAAGAATTACCATTATGCATTTAGTTTATAGGTATATAATTCATGGAAATTTCATTAGCTTAATTATCGTACCGTTCGTAAGGCTCGTACATTAAATTTATTTCAGTATACAAATAATCGTCCCAAGAGTCGGTAAATCATAATTTTCCCTTTGTTGAAGAGGTTTACTGAAAACACCCTGACTGAATTACCTATGACTATATAGACGAGGCTGTATTATACACTATAAGTAGCCTTCAATCCTTGTATTATGCTAGATTGCATTTGAAGAATAATAATAGTATCAATGTCCGGGAGGAAATGTCAATAAAATACATATTCAGTATAAAAATTGCTTAAACTAATGCGTAGACTTTACCTGTTTTAATGTAGCGATTACTAGAATTAAAAAAAATTTAATGGTATCTTAAGATTATATCGCTACATAAGCTTATAAATATTTATAATTAATTTATATAATAAAGCTTTTGATTATTATATACGAAGATAAATATATAATAAACAGCTGGTTAAATGAGTATTTTTAAGGCTATTAACAACATAAATATACTATAAACACATTATTTTAAATCAAAAGATTTTTTTGCATGCATAAATAACATTTTATTTAAGCTGAAAATATTTTTTCTTGAAAAATACACCCACATAAAATAATACTCTAATTATAAGTAAAACGCTTGTTTACTGAAAGTAAAAACAGTATCACAGCGTCAGTGTAAATATCAAAGTTCTTAATATATTTTTGAAATTTTTTAAAATTAGTTTTTATGTTATTAATTTTAATTTTATTGATTTATTTTAATTAAAATGTTATACGAGTTTTAATTTTGAGATCGGAGGTTGCAAGCATTTTACCGCAACACAGCGTATTTTGTTAAAAATTTGTTAATACTTGAAGAAAACCCGATGTCATTTTATAAAAAAGAGAGAGAGATTTTTATAATAAAAAAAAGATTATTTGAATAAAATTAGTAATGTACCTCATTAGTCAGAGCCACAAATTTGTTCAATACAAGTAAATATAATAATTGAAAAAATGTATTTTGAATTTCGTATTCTATTAAAGACAAAAATATAACTAAAATAAAATAAATTATATAATAACTGAATAGGTAAAACAAATTACAATAGGAAACATGTATATTTATTTGTTTAAAAAAGCCAATGAGATATAGAATAATATCAATATATAAAAAGTAATTGATTAAATCTTTAGAAGGATATATTTGTTATATTAGTAACTACGAAAAATTGATCACCGTAAGTATAAAATAAATAAATAAATGAATAAATGAAAGTAGATGAAGCGAAATTCGTAATTGTAATTACGAAGCTACATATTTAGGTTGATAATATTTTCTCAGAAGAATAAATACTCGTAATTTATAACTTCTATTTTATTGTGAATAAATAGTGAGAAAAAAAATTAAGATAAATTCAAGTAAAGTTTGCTTTAATGTCAATGAATAATAAGTCGTAGTTAAAATATGTTATGATTTATAATTTTATAATTGTATCAATACTATTTCGACAAAGTGTTTTCTTGCACATATATAACTCTTTCTTATAGCATTTTTTATTTAATTCTGTTGTCAGCATTTATCATCATTAGTTTTTTAACAAAATAGTTAACTATGATCGGGCTTCAATTATTGGTACAAGTACAAATTATTTATCTAAATTTTTATCGAGTTTATTCTAATTTGTGTATATTAAATCAAAATAAATTTAATAACAGAGTTAAAAATTTATTACCGTAAATGTACAGTATACTCTCTCTCTCTCTCTCTCTCTCTCTCTCTCTCTCTCTCTCTCTCTCCCTTTCTTATATATTAAGTGTTTAATGCAAAAGAAACTATCATTTTTTAAGCCATTTGTAGAGTAGAAAAATAATCACTAAAAACTATTGCGTAATTATCATAAGCAAATAGTATTTTAGAGAATCTTTTTGTTTTCTATAAATTTACTAAACTTTAGAATTTCCACATAAAAAGTCGGTCATTTTCTCAACAAGAAACATTCCACGTCTCATTCTAGTCCTCCGATTACTCCCCTCTCAAAGTATTAGTGACAAGCATCGACATTTTGCGGCCGAAGCCGAAACTTAGATCAATTTTCTCGGAAGATTTATAAGAGAATACGGTATAAACGTTATGCTAATAAACAGTAGTAGTGCTCCGAAGTGAAAATTTGTATTTCAGATTTATGAAAGATAATCTATTAATCATACTACACGTATAAATTGCGTTAATTTTTTTTTTTTTAAGGATACACTCGTATGGATTATTTAAGAACATCCAAGATATTATAATATTACTGAATAATAAACTGTTGCTGCTTATTCTAATTAATAATTAATATTCTTGTTTCTGAGATAGTTACATGTTTACAATGACCGATGTGACAATGAGAACATGTACAAACGTTGAGAATTCATATTGTTAAATATTGTTAAATACATATTACATCTGCGAATCTTCGGTAATTAATGTTTTGTGACGTCTGTGCCATTTACAATGTAAAACATGCTGAATAAAAACAAAGCTGACTCGATTATTTTAAGAGAATTAGCATAAAATTTTAAAAGTAGTTAAATAATTCATTGAAGTATGATCATAAAATTTAATATTAAATTATTGTCGATAATAGTCTCAATAAAACAATCAAGTAAACAATCTATGCAAAAACAAAACATTTCTTAGATTTTTATCTGAAAAGGTCACTAAAACACTAAATAAGGAAATAAAAAAAAAGATTAAAGTGCGACATAAACTTAGATAAGTATTGAATATATTCAATACTTAGATAAGTATTGAAAAAAGATTTAATCAATAAATACTTATTCTTTTAATGTCTATTAATTAAACTAATAAAAATATACGATTGAACAATTAAATTATAAAATCAAGGACTTAATAAGATTTGACTTCATTAGAAAAGGGAATAACATAATTGTCAATAAAATAGGTCAACATTATAATCTTAAGAACAGAATAAAGAACAAAGTTGTATTGTGAATTGATAAATGTACCAAAATATTGGACATTAATTCTTAATATTATGAAAATAAATAATAAAAAATATATTTCAATGTATATAACAATTTAAGTGCTTTTATTTCTTATAATAAAACAACGTAAGTGTTCTTCTGAACTAGCAATAACGAGTTTACCAAGTGTGAAATATATATGATAGTACATGTAAGCCTTCGAAGGAAAGAGAAAACGTAGTTGTCATTTCTTAAAATAAATCTAGTATGATAAAAAAATGAAAAGAGTAGAGGATTAATTATGCGAGATTTAAAATTAAAAATACAAATACATTTGAAAAGGTAACACGGTGGAACAAAGATAAAGTATCGTGTGAATTTAATCATAAGCTCTTGTAGGACGCTAACGGAAACATAAATATGAAGATGAAAGAAAAATGAAAGAAAATAATAATGATGTCGATGAACAAATATATTATATTAACATTTGTCTATTAATTTTATTTCATTTAAAAGTTAAGAATAAATAAGAATAATTAGTAAAAAAAACAAATTTACAAAATTACGAAAAACATTCTTTTTCTTTTAAAAGAAAATTATAAATATAAAAAAAGCAATATACATAACTGTTGTAGTAAATACGTGGAAGATGTCATGAAAAAAAAAAAAAGAAAAAAAGAGCTCCCGTTCGTTACGACTTGTACCGGAAACACGCGTGTTGACCCTTACCGTTTAACTCTCAATTTCTTTGAAATTCGAGAATTTTTACTTTACATTTGCTAAGCATAACAAGAATTCTTTAAGAACCAAATTTTTGACAATCACATGTCATATTCGACAAATATATATGACTATAATATTATAACAAATACCATCATTAGCGGAATACAATTTACTTAATTATCTAACATTAGGTTATAATAATTATCTTTTGATACGTTTTTAAAGGAAGAGGCGGAAGTTATTTCATCGACAGTAAAATACTTTTATATTTAAATGTTAAGAGTCAAGAGATGCTAATGTACATTATCATTTGTATGAAATTTTTTTTCATTATAATGGAAGGCTCGAAATAGATTATATAATGCAGAACCATAACAAGTATCGCAAATATTTTGTCAAAGTAAGTCGTAAACAATTGAAGTATTTGAAGATCGAAGGAAGCTTTTACAATTTTTGATATAATATAAAGCAGTTCTGCTGTAAGGAAAGAAGAAGAAGAAGAAGAAGAAGAAAAGAGCTCCAGAGGAGACAGGCTTGCAAGCAGTATATCAATCGTCGTGGGGTAAGCTCGAGACGGCTTAAGCGGTTAAGATACCCAAAGAATGTCCCATGTTCTCAGCGAGGAAACAGGAAGTTCGGGGAGACCTCCGAGAGTACATGATGCAAGCTGCAACGTATATATATATATTTTCCAACGAATTACCCAACGGCCGGTCATGTCCTTGCGAACGGGATGAAAAGAAGCGTTCGCCGTAGGATGGATCTATGGGCGAGGAGATGGCGGACGGATCGTAATTGGTGCCAGGTAGAGGGGAACGACGAGCAGCCGGTAACGGCGGCGCTGATCGCTAGGAAGAGAGGGAAGCGCAATAGGAGGACCAGCAGCAACAGCAGCAGCCACCGCCGCCGTCGTCGCCGCCGCTGCCGCTGCTGCCGTTGACGCCGACGCCTCGACAGCCGGAGGACGCTACTTTAGCCCAACGCCGACGCCCGGTGCATCACTCGTCAGTCGTTCTCCAGTCGACGTTTCGTTCGCAAGTCCCGCCGTAGTCCCGTTTCGACTGCTCCGAAGCTATCCAGTCCTTCAGCAGCTCCTTCGAGTCCGACATTAAAAGCCCAATTAGGGTAAGTGCACACTTTACGATATTATCCCAACCTGTGAGCGTAGCATTCTCCTGACCGGTTTCTGCGCCTCACTTTGGCTCACTTAGATTTTCGATTTTCAATCCTCCCTTACGAGGCGTTTAAGGACTTCAAGGTCACGGAGGTATGCGAGTCTCGGATTGAACCCCTCTAGTACATGACACGCAATACTTGACAAACTGTGCGTACTGACGATTTCGAATAGGATATCAAGTTACTGTTGTCTTGCCGCCGTCGTCGTTGTTACCGACGCTCTTCTTATTTATTACACCTGAGACCGGTCTGTTTACATAATCAGTCTGGAAATATTTTTTTTTTTTTGTTTTTTATTTGAACATTGAATAAGAATTACAGAAGCGTCATCGAATACGTGGGAGGGGTGGGGGGGAGTAGTCATCGGCAAATTTATGCTTATATTATTTCTATTAAAAGCGCGTCTAAATGTCTGGACAGTGAACACGTATTCGCTATTAATATTGCTAAGTAAATAGGTAAATATTTTGTAACAATGCCCAAATGCTTTCATAAATACAGATACGAGCTATGCTTATCCATAGAAATAAGCAATTTATTAACAGGGTTCCACTTCAATGGAATTCAGCCCTATGACAACTGAACATTGCAAAAATTACATGGACCCAAGCTCGGATCTTTCCAGCAGTCGCATCAATAGGAGAGACTGGGGGGGGGGCAAGGTTTAAGTGTCAGGCTTTATATCTTTCAGATAGACTTTCGCGTTGCCATTAAATTAGAAATTATCATCACGATATCGGAGTCCACGTGTACCCTTTGATTTTTCCATTTTCCAAGATTCACGTGGCCCGCGTTCGCCAAATCATGCTTCGATCATTGGGCGCGCCTTAAAAAATCTCGGAGAAACAGAAATCACTCAATTTCAATCACAAAATGTGTCCAAACACGGTGCCGGATTTCCGCTTTTCTTTCTATAGATCATTATTGCCTTTATAGTGTTTTCATGCTAACACAAAGTTGTTTTTTTTTTTTTTTTTTTTTAAATCTGCTCTTTAATGCTCTAATACCCATAACTAGGTGAAATTAATTGTTTACCATCTCAAGGCAAGTACTAAAAAAGTGCTTTGCTTAATAAAGATTTTCCGATTGTTGATAATTTGTAAACGAGAACGTGACGCGCCTGACATTATTAGACCCAGAAAGTATTAAATTTGCATGAAAGTTAAATAAAAAAGGTGTAGAAAAAATCGATAGACAAACTGGTGTTGTATAAATTCAATGGCATGAAAGCAGTAAAACTTACTTTAATTCGTAATAAAGTAAAAATCTTATAATGTAAGGCTGGATTTCATTTAAATAGTGACAACGTTTAGAGCGTTCGTGGCCTAATTTCGGCAAACGTCGGCACATCCAGAAATACATGATATTTTACCGCGCCCTCGGGTCACTCGTTTTTTACTTTATTCTTTCAGCTTCAATTAGGTCTAGTTCAAAGAATTGAGCTGTCCACCGTAATATCTAGAAAGTTTTCCCTTCATTAAACAATTAAAAACTTGCGTGTTAGCGTTTTAATTTATATGGCTGAGGAACCGATGAATTAACAATATTGTCAAGGCTGTGAAATATTATAAAGCAAGTTGATTTGCTTGTGCTAGTATTCATGCATGCAATGCGTTCGTAGCTCAAGTTTAGAGTTAAAATTTTTACATTACTTATATTGACCTTGAAATGGACAACCGTATTATCGAACGCAACGATCGAAATTGTTGCCATTATTATGGAAATTTTTATCCATGCCTTGGTCGGACGAATCGTCACCGCCACGAGGGACAATAAACATAAAATTTCCTTATCGCGCTATAAAAATATTTGTGTCCATGATTTGGTGCCGAGCACTTGTGTACGGACGAGCGTTTATTGATGGCGCCATAAACATTCGCACACGACTTAGTTTTTTGTATTAGCCATCATCGTTAATAACTCCCTTTATGTATATATATATACGAATAATCGCGCGATTTCCTTTACGAAATAGTAAAATGTTTGAAAAAATATAAAAAGTTTTTTATAACGCGGGTGGCGTTGCTTGGCAATGCATATTTTGGCGACTACGTAAACAATAGTAAAGATGCAATAAATACGAGTTGACCCGAAGTGTCGAATCTCCGCGTAAGGATTACGCGGCTCGTAATCATAGCTCCGCGTTTATAAGAACGCATAAGTGCAGGGTGACGAATCGAAGTCTTTCTCCCGCCAGAAATTGACGTCTCGAGGTTTCAGCCGAGACGTACACGCAGCTTGTTAGCCAACCTCATTTTGGGTGGGTGTTGACGGCGGGGGAAGTAAGAGGTAGAAGGAAGGAGGATCGTCTTGGGTGGGACGAAGCTTTCGCAAACGTCTGGAAGATGGTTCCCGGCTCCCTCCCCACCCTTTCTCAACGGACTATTTGTGCGTATTTTAGAGATACTCGCTACCCGAGTACAATTGCGGCCGCCATCGTTCCTCGGTGGATTCCAACGCGACGTGATTTCGTCTGGGGTTCCATGCGGAAACTGCAACGAGATCAAGATCGTCGTCGCTTTCCCTCACCGAATTCCACGCGGGCGGCCGACTGGGATTCTCTGCCGCGCTTTCAAAATATTTACATAGCCTTATTCCACTAACCGTATCTTTACGTCTTTACAAAGCTCTACCTTCCTTACAGCCCTTACAAATCTGAACTCTGAAATGTGTAATGCTGAACTTTGCACGTATCCATCTAATTGCATAAACGACTCCGTTGTAAAAACGCGATTGGAAAATATTTATAAAGCACAACGTATAACGTTATAAGTTCATGAGCACGCGCCTCTGATTTATCGCTAATATTTTCTTGCTTATTAGTCACGGCTTAGCTCATCAATGGCTCATTATTCAATGCCGCGATTAGGAGCTTCCCGTTTAAACAACCTCAAATTTTTATTGTAACCATGCTTTTTTCTTCTTTATATATATATATAGCGATGAGTATGAGATATTCCATTTTAATGCGTTTATAGCCTTATTATCCATTGTCTCAAATATATTCTCCAGGGGTAGTGCGTCGATTGCATTCCCTTCAATATACTGCTAACATGCTCAACACAATCCCAAATATTATAGATCACTTCGCGGATGACATTTGTATTTCCAGATACCTGTGAGATCTAATAAATTTCATTATAAATAATCCAGTACTTTAGATTTTTTAAATACAAATTTTCTATTCATTTACGTATTTCGAATAGAACTTTACTTAATAATTTAAATGAAGCCATTTAAATATGAGGCTAATTATTTTGAACATTTATTTTAAATTAACACATGTGGCGCCTTTCCTGTTTATTTCTCAATCCTTTTTTCCTACATCAAGAAAATACATAATTATATTTATAGAATACTCAATAGTCAGCTACAAAACATATATTTATTGACGCACACAAGTAATAAAAAAAAGAAAATCATTTGTAAACATCGCGAATCTGAAAAAAGTAAATACGGAAATCTAACTAAACGCACGCCACTAGTTTTTTGACTTAGCGACTCAATGGACTCATCCAACATAATACGCTTGCAGAATAAGAATAATACGTGATCGGCATTGTAGCATCTTATTTTTTGTATTCACGACCTCGCGCGCTCATTCATTTTGGCATCCGTTCCAATAATTGTGACTTAACATTGGACAGTGACCGTCATGCCGCAAAAGCAAAATCGGAAACAAATTTATTTTGCCGGGGATTATCGCGATGACGTAACGCACTCCCGAATTTATAAACCATGAACTACATTCGGAATGAGATTCTTCGAATTTTAATGGTAATTATACTCTAAGCATTTGTTGAAGATTCATGAACTTTTTTAAAAAAATCAACCCCTGCCAAGAAGAGTTTTTCTTACCAAAGATGTTTTACATATTTTTTCGAATCTATAATCCTTTACAGCCATAATAATAAGCGATCCACTTATATCATTATGTGTACATATATATATATATATATATTAGATCAGAAATGATTGTTAGTCTTATACAAATGTATTTTATATTCAAAAATTATTTACGCATATTAGGTTCGTTATGTAATAATGTAATCTGAAAGTTCTGATTAGTATATTGAGATGTGATTTTGAGATATATATGCGACATCAGAAATCATTAAAGACCGTGCTAATGAAGAATAATATCACATAAAAAAATTAACTATTATTGGAATGCTTGAAAAAACTGTCGTAAACTTAAATCAATAAAGAAATCAGTTTCAATGAAATGTATTGTAAGATCGCTATTTAACTTTTAATAAATTACAAATGAGCCATAAAAATATTGCCCAACGCGCGCTATTTTCATCTTATAATTTAATAAAAGAATTAAATAATCTTAATTCTATAGTAAAAAATAACATTACTTTTGCACTTCAACTTATAATGCAATAAAAAATCCTTATTGGAGTATATTTTTAAAGCCGGTCTTTTTTTCCTTAAACAAGAATAGCTTTAAATTTATTATAATACTTGAGTTACTTACTACTGATATAGATGAAATAAAATTTTAGAAGCAACGAGGAAAATAAGATTTCCGTCCGCTCTTTGAATTTTAAAAGAATTCTTTAAAATGTTCAAGATAATCTCATTAAGAAATGCTTTAGTGTGTCTGAGGAATTTAAATTTGCGAATGCTCATTAAAAATTCGTTGATACACTTAAAAAATACTAACGGTAATGGAATAAAGAAAGATAGAAGAATGCAGTTCAAATATTAAATGCCAAATAATATCAGGGAATATCACGTGGAGTTGATGTCGACATGAGCGAATCGAGTAATTGATTCACGACAGGCTGGAAAGGAGAAGGCTCAGTTGGAGGGTTGCGAATATTAGGCATTCGAAATTTCGCGAAGAAAAAAGGGCCGGGATATTGGGCAGCAGATAAACAATCTCATCGTTTTAGCGACGGCGCTGGTAAGATGCAATTTCTCCAAGGCGAAAGCGCCGGAAGCGACAATGGTGTGACGATGGAAAGTAGGTCAAAACCGCGGTCGCCCGATTATTAGTTAGTGCACGCATTTTTTGACGTGACTCATCCTACAGCAAATATAACTACCAGCAATTTATTCGTTTGTTGTGGTACGATCGTCTTCGCACGCCTCGAGGACGAGCCGGAAGCTGGACTCAGGTAGCTTTCAAGGTGACCACGATCGAGTTCTTAAATGGAGAATCCAATGCTTAAGTGTCGCTTTAGCGCTCTGATCTAACATTGTTACCACTTAAAGACGTTCAGGGTCAAGGGATTATAGCGAGGGGAGGGGGGTGTCTAGATCACACGATCCTACAATAGTAATTATAATTACGTTTGCTCTCAGGCTTCATTTGTAACGAGGAATCTGCGATCGTTTTTTTTTCCTTTCATAAATGCGTAAACATTAATTTAAAGTGAGTTAAGAAGTGGCGAGAATAGAAGAGCGCGAATATTCGCGGCATCGATCATCTCTCAAAATACCATCAACTTGAACCACTTTGCCTCCCCCTTCCCCCACACACAGATATGATGTAATGAAATTGAAACTTTATATTCCACTTTAATAAATCGAAAGATATAGTCTACAGGTGAGGTGACCTTCTCTTAAATGCAGATACATTTTTTTGCTTTGGTTTGTCGCGCGACCACTAAATCCATCCAAAATATACAACTGGATATACAAATTCTCTTGGAAGCATTTGTTTTGCGTACGTGCTAAATTACTGACAATTATTAACAGATGAGATGTTTGGTGCTTTAGATATATAAATAGTCCCGTTTTAACAATGAAATACTTAAATAAAGCATACCTAGGAAAACAATATTTTAAACATTACAGATTCATCCAGTCGTGCCAAAATATAAATATAAGCATTTGTAATTTAAGATTGCATTATTTACGTTTTTTGATTAAAGATATTATATATTGTATAAAATATATTTTATTAACGATAAAATGCTCCATATAGATCAAATCAATATTATAAATAAATGTTATTTACTGAATTGAGATATTAAATTTACATTTATTTTCATGGAATTTTTATTAGTGTTATACATGTTATATATGACAAAACCGGAATGCAAGATTCAATTAAGTTTTCCATCCCAATTTTTCATCAAACCCATATACTTTACATTGGAACATTATTAAGTTTTGCATTCATTTTATTAATCAACATAATTGGTGTCGTAGTTTGTCAAATTCTAGTACATATTTCTCCTTTATGCACACAATACCTTTTAAATAATCAGGACAAAGCTATAAAGTACCAGGAAAAAAGTAAAAACAAAAAAGCAATCGAATTCTTACGTGCCTCGCATTTTTACGAGTACACATGCATAGGATTTTTTTCACATTGGCGTGCAAAAGTATAAAGACTAGAAGAAAATTATATCCCACCGCAAGATGACTTATCCAGATCGAGGTTAACCATACGGGGAGCTCCTAATTATATCAATTGCGTCATCCACTATATACGAACTTGATAAGATCACACAGTACTAATTCCTTTAGTTTAACTTTTTCCTTCGTTTTATTCATTCCATTTTTCTGTTTCATTTGACAAATTGTTGATACATTGATAAATGCAGATCTAACTATGTTTTTATAAAAGGAATGCGACGAATCATTTTAAAAGAATGCCATTATAGAAGATATTTAAGAATATTTACAAAGCCTATGCTGATATGAACGTTAAATTATTAATTCGAATATAAACTGTTTTAATAAATTATTAACTATAATTTAACCATAATTTTTTATTTGGCAACTATAATTATTATTGTGATAACTAATATTTGATATTTATTTTCGGTAAGCACATGTTTCGTGTGTTTTAACGCGAAAAAAATCAATATGAGTATTTTATTTGACGTAAGAAAAATTATGTAATCGGTGCGATGATCTTTTACTTATAGTAAAGAAACTTACACACTAGTTTTATTTAAATAATTTTTACATTACAAATGTGGCTTTAAGGAAGGAAATACCTTGTATTAAGTATCAATGTTGTATTATGCAATGTTTAGTTATTTTCCTTGAGTAGCTGCAAAATTTTCAAATGAATGACTTAATTGTTTTTTAAACGTCATCGTAAATTTACTGATTTACTTTCATACATTAAGCATTTGCTTACATGTTCAGTATAACAAATTTCTAATAATTTCAATATTCATTTCCTTTTTTTTTTAAATATAAATTTTTTTTTTCATTCAAAATAATAATACTATTATTTATTTACTCAACAGAAGAAACACGCTGCACTGTATTTAAATGGCAAATAAATGAAAATTAACATTAAAATATTCCAGATTAGATATTAAATGAGTGTAACTACAATTGGATTTTTATTGTATCTTAGGATTTTGAAAAGCAGTGATTCGAATACGATTTAATCAATAAGTTGAGAAATTTATCGAATTATTATTTATTATTATTATTTTCTAGTTAGTTGAATGTGAAATAAGATCTATAAAATTTAACATTTACTATTTTTTAATATCATTTGTAAAATATAAGATTTTCTAATGAGAAACAGTAAAAAAGCAACAAAACATAAACACGAGGCTTGTTTAATGACGCAAATGGTTTTAATGTAAAGAAAACGATTTATCATGAGGTTCGGTTAAAATTTGTATTTGTAGAAAAAACATTCGGATATTAACATTGTATTAATATAATGACTGGGATGATTTTCATAAAAGTTCCTTTGCATTTTGGACGACGATATAATCTTTTCACGAATGAAAGTGAATTTCTCGAAGGAAATATAATAAAAAGAAATAAAGTAGCATAGATCTTTTGTACGCTTGCCTACAAGCGGCTACGTTTATATTATTACGACATGCATTTGATTTGCAGGTACAAAATGCTATGAATTAAAAGGAAAATACAGTGCTTAACGCGCACTAATTAACCCGTAATCCAATAAAAACTTCAAAATATTGACAGTAGTAGTACAAATCAAATTTATGGCACTTATTATTTAAATAGGTAGCCCATTTTCGTTTGTAATGTACGTCTATAGATGTGCGATCCGCATAAACTAGCAGCGGTGCGCCTGACCTTCCCTACTTTCTACCCAGTTGTTATACCTTGTATTTATTTAATAAAGCGACATCTAAATCTTTCATGTAGAGCGAATACATAAAATCAAACTCAGGGTAAGAAATCCCTTTTAAGAAAACAATAATTAGAGGTGGACGTAAAAATCCCGACTCCGAACTGTATCTCTAAGACTATATTGGATTACGAGGATGGCATTGGCCCAGTTGGCATTCATGGGGCGGCGCCGCCTCCCATTCATTCGCGAGTCTATGATTTTGCAAATGCGATCGCAGTACGGAGAATTGCAAGAGAGCGATCCAAGTGACGCGCTCGGCTTCGCGCTTTCGTTGCGAATTCCATTGACGCCGATTACTGATGATGAAAGGGCACGATACTCTGCTCTGCCCGAGTCTTACAACATTTTCCCCAACGCGTCTGCAATAGATGCGGCCTTAGCCCGTTGATAAAATCATATTCTGACTCATGCATTTAAAGATTTGCTTGTTAACTGCTTTTCATTGGACGGCCTTTGCGTGCAGCTCCTACTAAACATTACTGACTATTTGATTTCGCTCTTGAAATAATGATGTGAGCAACGTTTATAAAAAGAAAAATAATAAGAAAAAACCTAATTTCGGTTATTACATTTTCAAGTCTTACTCGAGTTTAAGAAGAATGAATTATTTTACTTATTGATTGCACTTAATAAAGAAGCGAAAACCACTTCATTTGCACCAAAAAAACAATCATTTGCATACTTCGCGGAGAATTACAAATTCTTCCGTTCAAATAATATTTTGCAAAATTAGTAAGATATAAAAAAAAATAAGTTTTTATGAGAGTTTAGACTAGAGCATTTAAGGTAGAGATTTTTTTTTTAAGCCTCGCTTGAAAGCTCGTAACCCTCGAGCGCAAACAAACGACTGTCTCAATCAATTATAAACATTATAGAAAATTAACATATTATAAAGTATTATCTAAAATACATATTAATTTTTCTTGAAGAAAATAATTGATTTTCTTTTATTTGATTTCAGAAAAATGGCCAACATTACGAGGCTCACTTTGATCAAGCTCTTTGAACTTGTAAGTAATTTATAATATAATGGTTTTATTTAAAAAATTCTTTTTTGCTGATAACGCATTGTAATTAAGAGTAAATTCTTATTATTGATTTAATGATGAATTACGGTCTGATTATTATTTGCAATATAATTTATGAATGATGAGCTTCGTTAAATTATATATAGAAGATATATGTGAATGTTCTTCTACTAATGATATAATAATTAGTAGATTTTTGGCTAGAAAATTTTTTGATTCATCAAGTAAATACTTATCTATTAATTTGTCATTATCATAATAAAATTTTTAAATTTTTAAAAAAAATTTGCACGCAGAATACGTTATTTTTTTAATTAAAAATCATTATGAACATGTCACAATTTAATTTCGTAAATACACCCTTGTTTCATAAATAAATATCTTCAATATAATTTGACAAGTATAGTAACTATAATATAATTGGCATAAATACTTTCTTCTTCTTATTATTAAATATTTATTGGTTTAAAAGTATTGACGATAAATAAATAAAAACTAGTAACATTGTTATTGACGTTATAGACGATGTTTAACTTATAGCGACGTCGACTTTCTGCACCATTAGAAATGCGAGTCGCGTGGTCTACTTGTAAAATGTCCATTATTCATAAGATTATGATATTATCATATGCGCCTTGTAAATAATGCGTGCACATTATTAAAAAATGAGTAGCTAATGCGTTCTTTACTTTATTGACGTTTGCTAGTGACGTGTTTTATCATTAAAAGTTCCATACTGTAGATATTAAGTGAAGATTTTACATGATTCCGTATAATCGTTTGATATTCAAGGTAACTTAAGAAATTTCGATCATTTTAGTTAAAAATATTTGACTTTAATAAATACTACTAAATTAAGTAATATATTTGAACTTATTATTTAAATAAAACAGACGCTTTGATTAACTCGTATTCGTTTTAAACTGATATTTATTTTAAAGCTTACATAAACATTTATATGAGCTTACATAAACAAAGAGTCGCCAATTTATCGAGAGAATACTAATTACTTTAGATAATATAAAAGCCAATAATTAAATTCATGTTCTGTTTCTGACGCCTTTGTAAATTTTTCTATCTTCCCTTGTATTGGCGATCTTTCGACACATTAGCGACAACGTCAACTTAGTTTACGGGCGATTTCAGGTATGTGCTGCAGTATTGAATATTGTGCAGTGCGAACACGATCTCAGATATGCACTTGGATTCCATACGTAGCTTTCTGCGTATTACGTGTCTCCGGATTTTACGAATACTTTAATCACTGAAATAATTATGTAAAGTAATTATGTAAGTTTTGATGTAATAACATTTGTAAAGTCAAATTTATAGTAAAAATTTGCTCCATTCAAGAAAGATGCTTCGTTACTCTCAAATTTATTTAAATTACATTCGGAATCTAATAAAACAATCTTCCATTTAAATTATTTTATAATGTTGAAAAAGCTTCGTGCATCATATAAATGTCAAAAATTTTATTAGCCACGTAAATATTATTTCAAATAAAACATTTGTACTATTGCTTTTTATTATTTTTCGTCTCTTTAATAATTCATTTAAAATAATTAACAATCCGAAAATAAATACGTTTAACTAAATGCATACGCAGTTCCGTAAATACGTTATTAAAATTTCTACATGTAATAAATGTAAATATTCAATATTTTTTATTCTTAAATTGAAACATTTCTTAAATATCCCAACTATTTATATTATATAAGACGGACTTTTTATACGAGATGATGGTTTATTATTGTTGCTTTCAACTAAATAGCGTTTTATAAATAATGTAATTTATTTGCTCAAGCTGCGTCAGTTTTGTAATGAAATTTTTTTTAGTGGCTGTGATAATTAGCGCGAAAAAAGAACCGAAGCATGTCGCGTGTGGTTAAGCATAAAACAACGTCGCATTAGATGACTGTGAATTCGCTTTCGAGATGAACGGGGCTTAGAATCTTTAAGTTTCTCTGAAAGTGACAATACCTCGATAAAAAAGCTAGTCCGACCGAGAAAGTACTTTAAATTCTGCGCTCTGAACTCGAATGTCAATTAATATTATTAATTAATAATATTGTTATTCCAGAAGTTCTAGCTAAATGCTAATAAATATAGCGGGGGCTGCACATGCATGCTCTACATTCATCATTTTACATTCATCAAAACGTATTTTCTCAGTGAACGTTTTTATCCTAAACTTATTCCACTAGAAGTTAATAATGAAAATTGTTACATGTTATTTTCCAAAACGAATTTTTAAAACATAATCCGTCATTTAGTTTATAATAAATCCTTATAACAGATGGATAGGTTCTTGTAATAGATTTATATTTAACAGATAGAAAGTTATTTTATTTAATTATATATAATGTGTCTTCGATGTGTTTATATACTTAAGCATTGGCTTATTATACAAAGCGATTAATTTTTATATTTTTTTGTAAAAGTGACGTATAAATGAATCATGAAGGTTTACATTATTAAAAAATACGTAAAAAAGAATTAGTTTTAAGAAATAAAAGTCTATATAAACATTCATGGGTATAAAAACTGATAATATTTCTTGGTTCGCAGATATTGGTATGCATTCTTTTGGGTTTACAATATCACACATATACCGGGGAGGCGCACGAGCAGATGCTGGCCAGTGCGACCTTTGGTGGTTATCTTATAATCCTCGTAGGATTGTTTGCTGGTGGAATAATGGCAACTCCAGTTAACCGACGAGTTGTAAGTACCGCATAAATCTTGAATAAATAAAGCAAGCCTAGATTTATATAAAACATTTGTTAATAATAAGGTATCCACAATACAATTTTATATATTATATGGCATTATTGATTGGCAAATCTATAAAATAAATTAAGATCTATGGCAAAGTATTTCTACTATGATCCTTAAATTATATCAAGCGTAACTAATACAGCATTATTATTAAATCAGATTTAATGTATTAAAAAAAAAAAGAAAAGAAAAGAAAAGACTAACCGCATCAATCATCATCAAACCGCAAAAACAATACGTAACTCGCTGTTTTATAAATTTTCGCAACAGAAATAAAGGCAAGGTGAGTTGTGAGAATTAAACGACTTGTTGTTTACTCTTGCAGGACTTATTCTTCAGTTTGGTTGGCTGCGCTCTCTTCCTTGCCGTTGGCTCGATAGTCATCAGCAATCACCAATACTTGGTGGCCAGTTCCCTGCGCGACAGGTACATGGCCAAGGGCTCCATCAGTATAATCGAAGGCATCATATTTTTCATCGACGCTATTCTCACCTTCAGGGGAGAGGCATAAATGAACGCGCGCGCGAGCGCGCGCACACCGCTTCCTTACACCGTACTCTGCCTCTTTGTCTTGTCGCCACTTGAAAGATGTTCTATGCGAGCTTTCCGCAATTGCCTGGTCACGAATAAGAAATCAAAGAACCAGCCGACTGTTCCATGCTCGTAAACGACGGAATGTGTCATAATGAAGCCGTTATGACCGCACGTACGAATCCTTATATTGAATTTTAGTAATTATTTATGTACGAATTAGAATGCTGTCGAGCGCGTAATATGACCTGCTGCAGCCACTTAGCGCAATAAAATCACTCGTTAAATGTGATATTTAATCGACTCACTATGGCAATCCCAGAGCTACATGAAATATACACATTTCATTATGCGAAAAATATTTTTTTACTTCCAATACGTAATTGTAATAGTATTTATTCAATCGCGTTTCCATTCAAGTTTTTGCGATCGATTTAACGTAACCTGTATTTACAAACATTCATAGTGTTTATTTTTTTATGTAGATGCATTAGAAACTATGTAATTTGAAAAATAATGCAATAAAAACTGCAACAATGTATTTGTGACTCGGATTGTGAATTAAAATAATATTCTTCAAAGGCCTGCATCTAAGCTATCAGATGAAATTGTAATCTAACGGCCTTCGCTCAATTTAATAACAATTATGACACATTCTTCGAAAAATTTATTGTAGAGCAATTACAAATATTAATATGCGAACGATATAATAATTTTGTTATCTTCTATAGCTATATTGTTTAAATTTTTAAATAAAAGAATAATTTACTAAAAAACCATATAGCCTTTTAAAAATTATATAATTTTGTACAATTATTTTGGAATCTCTATGTAGAACATCTTTAATATGCTTTATAAAACTATCTTATATACGTGCACAGTGTCGAGGGGCTGCTGTCTTTTACTAAAATACACGGCCAGTATGTTATTAAAAAATTGCTTCGAATAATCGTTTTTCATGTATTTCTATTTCGATGTTATATACAAAAAAAATCTTATACAATGTTCTAAAACATGTTGCCGAGTCGATAAAATGAAATTATTGAGAATGAAAGTAAATGTTTAAAGACCCAAGGATTATATGTAATCGTTAAAAGTATTGGTTACTCTATAGTTTGAATTTAACGTTTTCATTATTCCAAAATTGTGTTTCTCTTATTTATTACAAATAATTTAAAATCTTCTGTAGCTCTAAAGGTAATTTTAATTGATATTAAAAGATAAGATCACAAATTCTACAAGATGAATATTTTTTTATTTTATTAAGTGCCTTCTAGAATATTTTATAGTACAAAATAATCTAACAAACAAAAGAATTTGTTAGAATTTCATAGTGAAACTATGAATTTCACTATGAATTTCATAGTGGATCAAATATTTTGTCTGTTCGAAGTTTTTTCTTCAAAATAATCGTCAGTACAATTGTAACAATCATTTATGTGTTTAAGTCTTATTTATAAAGCTGTAATAACAATAGTATTAGTAAACATTTCTCATTTTAACCACACATGTAAATTAAGACGAATGCCATTTATCATTGTCGCATGTATAGATTTTAAGAATGCATATGTAATAAATATAGAGATACAGGTGTGTGTGTGTGTGTATATATGCATGCATACACACACATCTACACAGGAACAATATTGCACAGATAATCTACGATGAAGAATTTACGTCTAAGTTTCAGAGAAAATCGAAACATTTTTACTTTGTACCTGTACATTTTTCGTACGTTTCTTTGCAGCATAATATTCTTTTTTTATGCTTAAAAAATACAAGTCCATGCGATTCTTAAAGTTTATATGATAACTATATTAAAAAATATTACGTATTATTTCAATAGTGAAAGTTAAAGAAAAATAAAATAATCGATCCAGACATCCACATTAAATGTACTTTACTTATGTATTTTGTAATGCTAGCAAGCTACAAGTAATAAATGTTTACAAAATGAAAATACATTCTTATTTCAATCTGACAGGTTTTGCTTTAAAAGCTACATTTTCAATTGTTGATTAATTGACATTGATTGGCTGATTTAATTTACGCAATAATTGACATAATAACAATTTCAATTATCAATAGGGAATAAATATGTATCCAAGTAAATTTAATTTTTTTATATATTTATACTTTTATAAAATAAATAGTTTTAGTATTTACAAGTATTTACTTATCTAAAAGTATAAACATAAGAGAAGCAATGGAAGTAAATATGGGAGAATTAATTTATGTAATAAGAAATTTATATAAAAATCTATGATTTTAATAGTTTTGATAGCTAAACGTATTAAACAAGACACTTCACTTTATTAAAATATATAATATTCTAATTATTTTATGTATTATAGTTTGTACAGTTAATATCATTGCTACAAACATAACGGATATAAGAAATATTAGTATAAAATTTCATTGTTTATATAAACATTTCCATCTACTTGAAATTTTCGTCTACTGCGTAAGACGATTGAATACAAACATTTGGTTTTTACATAAATTAATCGATCGATCTTGATAAAATAATTCGATATCTTTAAAATTCTTTTATCTAGAAAATAATGACCCAATTTTATATATTTGCTTTACATTATGTAGCACTTTTATTAGATTTATTGAATCCTAAATTAGCAGTTAATAAGCTTGAATATTATATTCAAATATAACGAAGGACCAAATAATAAACACAGATTTCGTGGAAGTCTGAATAATAAAGAAATATAATATTAAATTTCACCCTATATTAAATGAGATTCATAAAGTTATAAATAGCAACAACACCAAAAATAATTACGAAAAATTAAATATATAATTGTTTATATATCTATTTGATATAAAAGTATGAAAGAGGAGATTGATATTTAATATTTATTATTTCAAACATCTTATAATTATTATTGATAATTAAAATAATAAAATTGCTCACATATTTTTTAGAATGCAAATATATACGATAATTGCGACATTCACCTAATCGATGTCCATAAGGTAATGTTAATATTTGTATTAAAAGTACACGTACAAACTGGCATTCATTAAAAGCAATTAGCTTAGAAATATAAATATTCTCATTTTGACTGATAGACCCCTTAAAAATAAACTAATTACAATTGCTTAAATTTATACAAGATGCTAATACGGATTCGGATATACTTATATTTAGAGTATATAACAGGTACATCTAGATTCTGGCAATATTTCCGTGAGACAAAAGCACCAACTTGGACGTGTCGTAAGGGTTAACGTACATTTTCTAACGTATTTGTGGCGTAAATAATGATTAGGGAAAGGGAGGGGCATTTGCTTATGCGCGAAAGGAAAAGAGAGCAAGGAATGCATTATTATGATGGAGCCACGTACATTTAATTAACCAAATTTTACAAATTTGTGAACTAAGTAAGAACGGTGTATATAAAATAATTCGAACGGTTTTACATTAATAATATGCCATTTTGCCTCTTGATAATCAACAATCATAATATCCTTTTTAAATTTTATTACTTTTTTATTCACATCTTCCTGTAGAAATCGTTAATAATAGTAAATGATAATATCGTGATACTATCTAATTATTCAGTAGGTACGTAACCAGTTGTATTTGTTGCTGTTATACTCAAATAGAAGATAAAAGTTATTTATTTCCGATCTGCATTTATAATTTTCAAAAAGCTATCGAATAAAATTTTATTTCCCATGAAATATGAATGAAAAAATTAAATCCTTATTCACATAGTAAAAAAATAAATAAAAATAAATCGATAATCAGCTCTAATAAGGTGGCAAAATTATAAATAAGTTATAATAATAAGACTCGAAATTTATTCGTTAAGAAAACGCACCCGATTAAGCTCCAATTGCTCGCATTAAAAATCAAACGTGTTATATCGTCAGATAAAAAAGAATACTATATATAACGTGAAAATACATACTGTATTTATATATTGGAAATATATATAACCTCTATAACAGTTTAATTCATTCGGATTTTAAAAACTTGAGCTTCCTCAATATAACTCCACCGGTATAAACAGTATTTTTAGAAATTTTACAATTTTAATTTAGATTAAGATAATTATTATAAAAGAAGGTCATGACTCGTTTTTTACTAATCAAATAAATCATTATAAATTATTTATGTTTTATTTTAAAACTGCATCTCTATTAATATATAATAATTTCACTATGAGCAACTTTTAATATTATAAAATTTTGTGAACCTTGTGAACCGCTGTAAATTTTAAATAAATATCAATTAGCTAAAAAATTCAAAAAATTCTTTTGTATTTTCCATTCTATTATATAAGAACGTTATTGTTAGGGCTCACCTGTTTAAGAGTTTTTACTTCTTAATGCATTGTTCTGCATTAAGTATATATGACCATTATATTACCTCTTTTAAAACAGATGTGTTTCAATTATATATGTTAGATATATCTTAGATATTTTTCAATTTACTTATAGAGCTACAGAGACAATTTGTTCATCGGTAAGAATTATTTAACGATCATTTTTGAACGTATAAGCTTGCGCGAGAGGTTATGTATTATCTATTATATATACTTTCTTTTAATTTAATTTTTTTTTTTTCATTTATACCATTCACTTTAGCTTATTAACTTAATAAAATATTTAATAAATATTTATAATTCATAAATTACATTCAGTTGTGAATCATGTGATTCTTAATAATTATATTTTATACATAAGTTTTTATTATGCTTTTATTTACTTTATTCTCTTAAGTATATGTTGTGAACTACATGATACTGTGAACACATGATACTGTGAAAACTATGATACAATTTTAAAAATAACTTTTCTTTATAAATAAAAATAAATAAAAGTGCGTCATATATTGAAAATAATGAAGTTCATAAAATATAAAGGTTAATAAGGTAACTAGTAATTAATGTTTCAATAATTTATAATAGAAAATTATGTATTTAAGAAAAAATAATGCATTACATGATCATTAATATTATTTGTATGATTTTCCAAGAATAATAAGTTTTTATGAAGTACAAAATATCTACTAAATAAATTATAAAATTAAAAAATAAATCAATTGAATTAACGGACCTAAAATATTCATATTGGTTTACAATGTGTTATGTAAAAATATTTATTTTAAAGCTATTGAGTGTCTTAATATGCAATCATAATTTTGTCTAATAACTGATGAACGACAGGCACATTTATTTATGATATTAATGTTCTTAATGTTAGCTAAATGTATTAATTTATAAAAATGTGATTTCAAACAAAATATTTAAAAGTTCTTATATATTTATTTTTAATGTAACATCAATCAAAATAATTTAATATTTTTAATTATAAAATATTAATAGCTTGTATTACTAGTTAATTTTTTATTTGTTTTTGGAAAATTGATAATGTACAATTTTATAAAATTTATTTTGCTTCAGGCATAAAAGATAAAAAGTCCTTTAAAGAAATAAAATTTTTTAATTATTACAATGATACATTGTAACTGTTCTAAAATCTATTTTTGAATAATTGAATAATGTTTATAATATTAAGTAATTTGGGAAATACGAAAACAAGAAAACATTTTTTCATTTAAAATAATATAAATAAATATATGTTATTTCTAAGTTTTTTCATTCAAATTATAAATAGTATTGAATAAGATTAATACAATTAATATTTTATTACTATTGAAATTAATTGAATTTGTTTAAAAATTTAACTGCAATTTGTTATAAAAAAATGTATACTGTATATAAATTATCGAAGAATCTCAATTATATAAATAGTATGTTATTCAGTAAACTTTTTTTTGTTTTAGATATATTAATGACAAACTTATAATGCTAATAATCACAAAATATTTTAATCAAGAAATGAATTATTTTTAATTGTTTTAAACCAAGGTTTAAAATAATAATAATGCTTTAATTGTATAGAATAAAAGAATGTAAATTATAAATTTTATTATTATTTTTATTATACAAATATTTTTTTCTTTTAGTCACAAGCCCCTTTCAATGATATTTAAAAGTCCTTGAGGAGTAATTCTTAATATATACTGGTAATTTATGTTGTTTTTCCACTTCATACACAAACACTATATCATGCTAATTATTAGATATATTACTGCATAATTTCGTTGGCTATATTTATATCTATAAGATGAATTCTTTGAAGCTCAGTTGAAAATAGCTAAGTAACGGGCTTTAAAGCTGATACAATCAAGGAGGAACAGCTTTCTTCTAGAAACTGTATTGTGAATCTAATTTTTTTCTTTATAATCTAAAGGTGGATTATTTATGATTGAGAACAGTTTAAATGCAAGAGTTGAAGTGGCGTAAGACCGTTACACGTGCTTAAAACCTCTCTGTTATAAAAAACGTATTTGACCTCATGTGTCTGTCAACACTCGCACAAGGCATTAGAATTCTCGATGTTGATGATGCATATGGGAGCTCAGATAAACGATCACCTTCAGCATAACAATAAAGAAGAACGATACAACCCTCAAAACAATGGAAACAGTATTTTGACCTTTTCGGGAGACAGGATATCTATAAATCAGTTAGAAACCAGTTAGAATAAAGCGCAAATTAACTAATAACCGGCATCCGGCTTTCACCTTGAAACTCGGGCTTAAGCTGCACGATCGAGCTTCCTTTTTGTAAGCATCGATTAAGGTTTATTAAAAATTCATACCCATTCCGGGGGAATGCGAGCATTTAATAATGCCGAGCTGTCGTGTGGCCAAGAGTGCACTCCACTCGCAGGAATCATCATTGATCGACGGTCAGCATGAATGTCGGCAATTTCCGTGCCTGTACACACACGCCTAGATATTTCTTCACAAACCCACACGTGCAGACTTATCAAATCGGCAAAAGTAATTTTTTACAAACTCGAGTACTCTTGATTCTTTAATCATGTTTATTCTTAGAGCTCGGCGTTCGCGCAGCTTTCAAAGGCCCAACAAAGGAATTAACATTGTTAACTGCGTAAATTCATATGCAATCGTTACGCGGTATGATGTCAGAACGTGTAATTGCGCTGATTACTTCCACTCAAAACTATACCTGCGTAGTTTGAAGAAAAAAGAAAAATATTAAAATATATAGCTCAATAGTATTGTTTATTACGTGGCTCTAGCCAAAATGCATTTAATTTATTAATTGTTTTAATTAAAAAGAAGTTTTGAAGTTTTCATTGTTTTAAATGTCAAGCTTGAGTGTGATTACTGTCTTGTATGACAATAAGGTAGGAGGACGAGGATGGCGGGGTGAATTCGCTCCGATGAAGAAAATACTATGCGTGGATGACGACGTACGTACGTACAAGACTTTCGGTCGATGACACGTACGCGGAGGTTTTTGCGTCCGTTTTTAATAGATTCTATCTCCTCCTCGATCTTGTGCCCTCCATCCATCCTGGCCAGACCTTCGGGCGATAGCACCCCCCCCCCACTTAGCCCCTCGGCGACTTTTACTTTGACTGTCATAGCATTGGGGAAAACTCGTGGTCCATTGCCGCCCGCGGATCCGAACGGGATCCCTTTTCCCGGGCCAATTTTCCGAATCCCGCATCTCCGCATCCATCCAACCCCTCCCTCCATCAGTCCGAGGCCTTGACCCCCCTCCCGTTATTCCATCGTAGGTGGGCGAAGCGCAGACGCGCGTAGGGGCAGCATTACCTTGGCAGCACGCGGCGGGGAGGGTCAAGGGAGCCTCGTCCCGCGTCGAGTGTGTATTAGTTTAAATTCATATTTTAAATTATAACAAAAAAAATTTGTATGCTTACATTTTGCTTTAAGTTTCAAAAGCCAAAGCAAAATTACATAAATCTGAATTATTTAAATAAATGAGAATACTTTCGGAGCATGGGTCAGGCAATTGTACGTCGCTAATAAAATTTAAGTACTCTTTAATTAAATCTAAAATAATCGACCTTACCAAGCCTTGGACGAACTTTTTTCTTATTATGTTGTTGTATAACGATATTTTCTCGTAGCAGTTTATCCTAATAGATTGTCGAAAGCTATTGTTTTTCACTCTGACTGCAACATCATTGACATTGAAGAAAAGCAAATCGTAAAACGATGCATATCTATCTATCATGTCGTCTTTTAATATTTTTATTTCGTTTAAGCAATTTTCTTTGAACGTATTGTAGAGTGTATTACATTTAATATCTAAAATACTACTGTACTTTGAGAATTCACGCTTGATGTTCTCATTAACATACAAGCCAGCAATTTCCAATTTGCGTATGTGCTGTAAAATGAAGTGAGTTTTTAATCGATTTGAGAGTACCCACTTCTCAGACGAGTAAAATGACACGTTCATACAATTAATGTCTCCGAAATCTAAGAGTTCGGACAGCTTGAAAATGCCACAATTTTCTAAATATTGCCCATCCCATTCTATTTTAATTTTACTAAGAATTGACAGTTCGGTTTTCCGACTGATGTTCAAGCTTGATTTTTTCGTCAATATTAAAGAAATTATATCGATGAAGTTCTCCATGTTTGCTGGATCAAAGTTTCCGGCAATATCTCTTTTAGGTATCGTCATTGGCAAAAATAATAAGTTACTAATGTCTGCATGGTGATCCAGCAGGATTTTTGTTGTTTTAACGTAATATGACGAAACGGCCATAAAAAGTGGTGTATGTCCGCTTGCATTTTTCGCGTCAACGTCGACGCCGTAATTTAATATTAAATCTATAAATTCAGCTTTCTCTTCGTCGTCCAACTCTCGTTTTTGCAACTCGAGAATAGTATAATTATATTTCGAGACATTTTCATTACCTATAACGAGATGAAGCAGGGTGTCTCTGGATTTATTGCGGAAATTAATATTCGCGCCTCCAATTATAAGAGCATAGAACTTTTGTTTCTGGATACTTTTGCGCAGATTAATAAATTCTTTCCAATGATCTATGCTTTCGTTTAATATTTTCTTCCCGACGATTCCCATTGCTTCCTGATAGTCACGCTTAATAATGTAAAGTAATGGAGGTTTGTTATTCAAATCCAATGCATCAATATTAGATCTATATTGCAATAGTAATTTAAGGATATCAACCTGATCGTTTTTAATTTTAATAAGATTCATTACTTGCTCTGGAGTTTTAATACGTAAATTGTCAATTAGCTTAGACATTTTCTTGCAATTAAACCGACATGCCAAATGCAAGGGAGTACATCTGTGTCTATCTTTAGCGTGTACATTCGCGCCGTATTTCAATAATAAATCTACAGCTTCTAAGCATTCAAATTTTACAGCTAAATGTAATGGCTTGTCGAAAGCATAATTGCTATTGTAATTGAACTTTTCAGGAGAGACATTGCCATTGACACCGTGTTGGAGAAACGAAAGGATAATTTGCACGTTATTCCTGATGCAAGCGATATGAAAATGAGATAAGCCATTATCGGAGAAGGGATTGACTTTAGCATTGCAGTTGGAAAGAAGAAGATCGACCATTTTATCATTATTCAGTTCAAACGCTTTGTGAAGAGGGGTACACTTTTTAGAATTAATAGCATTTATTTGAGCCCCTGCCGATAATAATAATTTTGCAATGGCAATGTCGTTCATTTGCACGGCAATATGCAAAGGAGATTCGAGATGCTTATGAGCCGCGCTATCATCATTTAAAGGGCAGCCCTCATTTATTAACCAGATAATGGTACCTCTATCCTTCTGAGAAATAGCTTTAATTAGTGATTTATATCGTGCTTCGTTGTTATCGTTACGAACGAATTCTGGTTGGTTCGACGAATTATTTTCGAAAGGAAGGAAAATCCGAAGAATTGAAGTGTCGTCCATTACTTAACACATCGAAATTCTAATCCGGAAATTCTATTCATAAAATTTAATTATTTGTTGAATTAAATTTTTAGAAAATAAAACGGTCAAGGTTTATTAATTATCAAGCATTCGCTTTCGCAACGAATATTTAATTCATCAATTCTGAAATAAAAAAGAAATAATTTAATTATAATATACGACTCAATAGAACATTTTTCAAGAACATTGTTAAGGCATTGAAATTCAATATTAGAGAAAAATATTTTTTTATAATTCCTTGTATATTATTAACTATTTGTAACAGCGAATTTTGTTATAAAATTTTCATAGATGTTAAATAATTTAATATTACTAAGTAAAAATGTATATTTAAAAAATACCGGATTATCGATAAAAAAAAAATTATTTCTTTATCATTAATAAATTGAAATATTTTCAATACATATTTTCTATGTACTTTATTTATAATTACGTATTCTTTAAGTCTTAAAAGCATATTTCAAAATGTATTCAGTAATTATCCAATATTCTGAAAAATATTTAAAAAAAAAAATAAAAATTAGTAAATAATATTTTTGCACAAGAAAATAATTATAAATAAAGATATATTTTTTAATCGATCGTATATCGTGAATGAGAGACATAATAATTACTTCTAAGAGTTATTATACAAATTGTTTTGTGTACTGAAAATACAAAACGTTACTTACATATCTTGTAGCTTGAACAGCTTAAATAAAAATGTTTGAATTAACTCAACTACTATTTACAATTATTTTAAAATATTTTATATCAGAAACTGAAGATCAAGAAATTTTTATACATATCTACGAATTAAAGTGTTAACATTATATAATTTATAAATAAATTGTACATTTTTTCAAATGTTTAATAAAATCGAATACATTTCTTAAGTTGGCAATTATGAAATTAAAATTTTCGAAACGGTCGATTAATATGTTTATGAAAGACTTATGTATATATGTATGTACGTATGTATGCATGGGTATATATATATATATATATATATGTGTGTGTGTGTGTGTGTGTGTGTGTGTGAATGTATGTATGTATGCATCTATATTATATATATTTATACAAGATCAATTTCTTTAATATAATACTATTTATTCGAAATTTTTTTTGAAATTTGCAAATATTAGGTTACATACTACGTACCAACAACGTCAGATACACATAAGTAAACATTCTATAAATATACTTCATTCACTATATTTTTATATAAAAATGATGTGAACTATTTTCATTTTTACCTTAAACAAAAATGTTTTAATTAACTCAACTGCTATTCACAATATTTAAAAATATTTTAAATAAAAGATTTTGAAGATCAAAAAGTTTTTAAATAATACATAATTACTTGAAATAAATAATTATAAATACTATAAGTTGCAAAAATTTAAAAAGAAAGTAACCGATCTAGAAATTATTTACATTTAATGCATAAATCAGAGTGATTTATCTTTATAAAATTTTATACTATTAAGATTTATTGTTATCCGTTTTTTAATTCACTAAAAAAACTATTTATCTAACTGCTAAGCCTTTATAGGCTAGAAATAGTATAGGTTACTCTCTCTATTAACATTGGTAGTGACCAGCTGCTACGTAAAAAATATATGTGGTGAGCATAATTATATTTAAAAGGTCAAGTTAAAAGAACAGTATATTCAATCGCATTGAATAGTAAAGCATGCATGCTTCTAATCTAAAGCTATTAATAAACCATGATTTTATTTAAAACTGTATCAGGAAGTTATTTTAGAATAATAATTATAATAATTATTGTAATAATATTAGCAATAGTCGCCATTATTATAATTATTTTAGAGAAATAGAAAGCTTTGTATAAAAAATGTTGTTTTTTCAATTAAAGATTCCAATCAGATACCATTATTTTGTCTGAATGCGTGGACGTGACCTCGCTTGAAGACGTATAATAAAATGCTAACAAAGACGCTAACGAGTACGAATGAAAATTTGAAAAATTCGTTTTCAAACAGAATAAGCTTCTGTACGTTAGCTTTATTGTGAAATACCAGGATCTACCGATCGATTGAAAAAATTAGTGGAATGGTGGTTCGAGGGAGCGAGAAGGTAGGGAAGGAATACGAGAGGGGGAGGGGAGAAAGAGAGCATAAGAGGGGTAGAGGGACTATTTACAAATTACCTCCATCAATTATTCCCATCGCAGTTCCGCCGATGTGGAAGGTGAGTTTTAGTACATCGGTAGATTGTTGCAGCCGTAGTTTCTTAAAAAAAAAAAAAAAAAAAAAAAAAAAACAGTATCGGACCTACTGCAATGGAAAGCTCTTTGTTGAAAAGCTAAGAATTATCCGAAGCTCATCGCTCAGTTACGGAGACATCTCCACAATGCTTTATTATTGACAAAGAGAAAAGATCCTATAAGAATGATACCGGAAACTCCACAAGCTTTTACCTGCTGCACTTCTATTTTCTTCTTCTTTTTTCTCTTTTCTTTTCTTCATGTCTAACAATTACGGACAAAGACTTAAATTGTACAAACAAATCACAGGAAGTCAATGCTGCCGAATTTAAATATAATCGTCTGGTTTTATAGATTGCGTTTAAAAACAGTATTTTCAAAAACTCTTTCTAGTTTTTATTCTAAACTTATTCTAAATTTTTACCAACTAATCCGACAATAATATTATTAAAAATATGTACATGTAAATGCAGTTAAAAAGAAAAGTACGAGGAAAACATTCAAAAATTAAAAAACTTTCTTACGTAAGTAGCCAAGCGGTCTCAATTGCTACTGATTGAAAAGGTACTTTGTACTATATATATTGTATTAAAAAAAAATCACTAGATCAAATGATCATGTGCTTTGAAATATCGAATGGCTCGTCGAGACTTGAGATTCAGTCGGTAAGTAACCGAAGAGATTCAACTTATCTGCCATATCGCTATGCACATTATGTAGGTTTTAGTATTTATCAACTATAATGCTCTTATAATAAAAGTATATAAATAATAAGCTGCTGCTTATTATTACTGCTCGAAATCGCTAAAGTTCAAACAGTATTTAAAATTTATTTATTGCGTTTAAGAAAAATGTAAAAGAGCAAAAAGTATACAATTCGTAGAAAAGAAAATTAATTAAGTAAAATTTTATATTTTTCATACAATTCAAACAATATTAAAAGTTTATTATATTCGAGAAATATAATACTATATATATAGTATTTAATATTATATAGAAATTTTATACGTATTTTTTATTTTTACACACGTACATTTATATATATAAAAACACAATAAACACTAAATTGAAGAAATTGAAGATTGAAGAGTAGGAAAAAAAAAAATATTTTCAATTTATAAAGTTTTATAATTTGAGGAAAAATTTTGTATTTAAGATGCATTACAATTAAATGCAATTCATAAATGACAGTGATAAATTTCTATAAATTCTATACAAGCAAGTATAACAATTTAAAAACATAAATATTTAGATAACAGTAATATGTATATTTAATATTATTTAAAACTCAAGTCAATTATTAAAATAATTACAAAATTTTTCTAAATTTAAATATCTAATCTAAATTCAGATCATTTTCTTTGAAAATTTCAAACTTAAGTAAATAAGTTAAATAAGTTAAGAAAGAAACGTAATTAAAATTTTTGCATTAGATTTTTACATCTCAGAGTAAAGATTACATTATTACAGAACGAATTCGATAGATTTCCTAAATATTGAACAATGAATTAACTTAGCCTTGTAATTTTGATCATATGACTCTTCTTACCGCGAGTAAAAACATTTATCTTTGCCGCCTTTATGAATTATTAAGCATATGAGACAAAGCAATAATACTCTTTCAAAATCATATCTTTTTCATCACAATTATTCTAAATATAAATTCATATCGTATTTGATGCTGTTAATAAAATCGAAAAATTTTGTTTTTAAAACTTAAACTACAGTTTCTTATAATAATTAAATATAATACCTAAATTAGACATGCACAAGGTATTATTAAATATATATGTATTATATAATACGTAATTCATAATTCTAAATGGAAAAAATATGAAACTAATTTGTTATCAATGTTAATATAAAATTATATAATATAATGATCGACTACTTTAATCGAATATATTTTTAATATAATGCAAAAAGACTTTTTGTCGTTCTTAGCAAGCGTCGAAACGAGTGCATTCTAAAGACCTAATATTAAATGCAATTTAAACAGGAATAATAGCAAAGTATACTAGAAACTATAAGCAATCGTGGTAATTAAAATGTTCTTTTAACAAACGCATATGCGCGCTATTAACGAAGTCTTCAATATAATTCTATGAAAAATCTATTAAAAAGTATCAATAATGAATAATTTGAATGTTAGATCTTTAAAGAAAAAAAAAAAAAATAAAAACCTTTGAAAATGATTCACGTTAGACTTAAGGAAAAATTTTTAAATATTATTATTTCAAGCTGGTCTATAATGATGACTTACTAAAAAAGAATATATACGGAATCAAATTATAAATATGAGTTGTCGTCGCTGTTCTTCTATACGATTATAAACCATAATAACATATTTGCATAAGGGAGCGAATAAGTATCGAGGAATAAGGGATACATCAAAGTAAGTGCTCGAAATGCTGTATGAGTAAATAATTGCTAGTCAGTGCTTAATGAAAGAAATAATGTAATGAGGAATGGAGTCAGGAGTGGACGTCTAGGTACACATAACTTATCATCCTTTCTTTTTCGCAGGGATTTCAAAGCCGATTCGGGCTTTAGGAATAATAAGAAAGCAGCGCACGCGTTTTTTTAAAGCGATTGTCGCGATTTGCATAATTCGACAAGGGAATAAATGACGTAAGAGAATCGAGAAGGCTTTGGACCGATTTGCCGATAACGTTGGGCAGTTAGGGGTTATTGGGGTTATTGGGCGGAAATCGCTGCCCGGTTATAGCTAAAGGTGAGAGGCGGGACTACTTACGTTAAGGGGATCAGTCGTGGGCTTTCGAGCGAATGAAAGTAGTACTTGTTTTATGAGAGTACTAAATGAGAGGATGAGGTAAACGAAGGGGTACGGGAGTATCGTGGGAGTTTGAGGGATAATCTCGTACGATCGCAAGATAACGTGGACTGGAGATAGATGGTGCTGTGCTCGATAAATATAAAGAGCAAACGGCGAGACGAGTATTTGATCGTGGGGATAAAAAGGGCGGGGAGGAGGAGGAGGAGGAGGAGGAGGCCGGCACCTCGATGGCCGATCGGCAGATTTTCAAAAAGACCCCCCCCCTCTCTCTCCCTCTCTACCTTTTGTAATATAAAAGGCCAAGTTTGAAAAATCCCCGGACTCAACGTGAAGGAGGAAGGAACAGAGACGTTCGCCGAGTCGATAGAAAACACGAGTTTCGATTAGGTAGTCCGCGCCGTATCGCGGAGAAGTCGCGACCGGAGCCTGTGCGCGGGGGTCTCGACAAAGGGGAGGAGAGTCTATGCCCGCAGCCGAGCCCATAGAGTAAGACGTAGAGCTCTGGTCGCCGTCGCCGTCGCCGCCGTCACCGCCACCGCCTCCCGTCGCGCCACTTAATTCGAGAGCAGCAGCGCACGGCTGTCGGTGTGCGGTAGTAGTGGCGCGTGCTCCCCGCACAGACGGGCCCACGCGCGCGCACACACACACACGCGCGCGCAAACACACAGTACGATCGGCCGCGATCGACGCGCATTCCGTGTACCTACGGCTGAGCCGAGTCTACTTTATTTACCGCGCGCCACGGCGGCCGTCACTTGAGCGACGAGGACCACGCTGTCGATAGAAAGAGAAGGCGCATAAAAAGAAGTGGGAAGGAGGGACGACATCGCGTGTGGTGGTGGCGGCTGCGGCGACGGCGACGGCTACGGCTACGGCTACGGCTACGGCTACGGCTACGGGTACGGTGCTGCTGTTGGTGGTGTGTGGTGGTAGTGGTAGTGGTGGTGGTGGTGGTGGTGGTGGTGGTGCTGCTGCTGCTGCTGCTGTTGCTGCTACTGCTGGTGCTGCTGCTGCTGGTGTGTCGAGCGATCGAGTCGAGGTGCGCGCGCGCGTGTGCGGTGCTCCCCAGAAGAGCTGTTGCTTCAAATGTGCCTCGAAGATGTCGAACCCTGGCGGTAGCAGGACCGCGGCGACGAAGATCCGCCTAACGAGTGAGTTTCACCGGAAGCTTCCTGGTTTTCCGGTACCTCCGCCCCTCCCGTCACGGCCAAGCACCTTGTCCCCTGTTTTTGTTGTGCATTATTCAATATGGCTCCTCCGTTAAGTATCGAGACAGAGAGAGAGAGAGAGAGAGAGAGAGAGACGGAGCCATGCGCCGAACTCTGGCGCCTCCGCACCTTCCCCTCGTTCTCCGTCCTCCCGAGCCTCCCCAGGTTCTTCCTGTTTTTTTTTCTAATACTAAAAGACACCATATATACCCTCGTATTAATTTTATTCACGTATTCTCAACGTTCGGAGGCTATTTTTCTCTAGCCTCTGACCTGAACAGGCCCCGAGGATCTATTCCTTCTGAATTGACTAGCCAATGAAAGAGAGAAAGCTTCTAGCCTCAAATATCAAAGCTTTCTGTTCTTACAATAAGCAGCTATTAGCTAAAGCCTCTTATTTAATCTTATGATCAGCTGTCGACAGCTTTGCACCCTTTCCATGTTCGATGCCTTACCTTTTTGCAGCTAAGATTCTCTTATCTTTTATACTTTCTCTCTTGTTTATTCAGTTACCAGCCATCCTCTCATTCTTCTGATTAACATCAGAATTATTGTAACCGTTCCCTTGATATACATTGTCAAGTTTTCATTTCTCTTAAAGAATAGTTTCTTATTTATCAAACTCTTAACAGATCTACTTGTTTAGATTATTTGATTTTATTCTTCCATGAATTATTATATATTGCAAATTGGCTCAGTGTATATAGATTTTATTTTACGTTTTCTTACAGATTATCTATCAATATTAATATTATCCTAACTTATTTGTCCTAACAATTCTAAAAAATTTATACTCCTTTCTAAAGTTCATTTCTTTCTCATTGGAACTTAAGATTGTGTCAGTCATATATATATATATACAGTGCAGTGAAGTGAAATTAATTAATGTATCAAATGTTGACAATTAATTAATTTCGTTTTTTCAAGGATTTTATTCTTTGGTGTGTGTGCAATGGAATACATTAAAACTAAAGTTATGTAGAGCAAAGCATTTGACAGGTTCATCAATGGCTTGGTTAAAATTAATGTTGACCTGATCTGATAATTTAATAATTGCATGCATTTATCACAATAAGGAGTGTCGTAATTTTTATTTTATTCAGATATTTTATGTCTTATTTATAAAGTTATTTTACATTCTGTATTTTATATATAAAGTTTCACAGATTAAATTAGTATTAATTTTCCAATTTAATACAATTTATTCAATTTTTTTTTTCTTACAAAGTTAAAATTCAATTTTTATAAAACAACATTTAATTTTTCAAACAAATAAACTTTCATTAGAAATAGATAAAATGTATTTTTAAATTGTTAATCAAAGTGTTTATATTTTAAATTAGATAGCATTTTACGTATGATTCAGTGCTTCTTCCATATAAATTTTAAATAGATACAAATGTTAATAAATAATCCTTGATATTACTGAAATAAGTTATTGAATTTTAAAGACGGCATTTATACTTTATACAATGTTTAACCTTATTTTCGAATGACTTATTAAAAAGTATTTCCTTACCTGTGTGCGTAAGTATACATGTGACATGTGGATGCAAGCACGTATTTGCTTTCGAATACGCGTTCATGCGTGCGTGAATAAGTAGTGTGTATGATATTGATAATTTTACAATATAGTTTGAAAAAAGATGATTCTTAATTAATAATCAGAAATTATAGTTACGATTTTTATACAAACATTTTTCTGATCGTGATAATGAAATTTATAAAAGTAAAGATACATAGTGAAACGTGTGAAAATAACGTATGTATATTATAAATCGCATACAATAGAAAGAGAACATAATTAAAAAAATTATAATAATAAATTTAAAAATAAATTCATTGCTTTTACATTTCTGTAATCGTTCACAATAGTAATTTATTGGTACATAATTTAATTTTATATTTGTAGCAGATTCGATTAACAGTATATCTATAAAAGTAAATAAATGAAGAAGAAAAAGAAATGATAAAAATTATTTAAAAGCTGCGTTCATTCTCAATATCATTGATTGATTTATAGAAAAACCTCTGGGTCATAATATTCAAAGTGAAAATATGAACTTGAGCTTTCTAGTCTTATCCCAGTTCCTTAAATTCAGTCTCATAAATGAAGTCTAATTAATGCAGCTGCCAATTGAATTCATCTAAAGAGGGAGAGAAGTCAACCAACTTACAACACCACCGTTTACGGTGTAAAAATACGCGCGTACTTTTTCTTAATTGATAACTGTGCAGCAAGATAATTTTTCTTTCTTTCACCAAGGCCTTATTCTTCAATTGGGCTCTCTCATATATTCATTTTAATACATTCATTCGCTTTATTCGTCATTCTTTTACCCTGAATTTCATTCAATTAAAGTTCTTAATTCTATTTAATATAATTAGAATTACTTTTTATTGTACAAAAAATTATTATTCAATTGTAATTGATTGTTACTTATTTAATTGTTTCTTTTATTTTCAGTCTTATGTGCTCGCAATCTTGCAAGGAAAGATCTTTTTCGTACGTAACCAAATTATTAATAGTTCACTGATAAATTTTGTAATTAAGCCAATGAATTTTAAATATTATTTATTTTACAGGCCTACCTGACCCTTTTGCCAAAATTACTGTCGATGGTTCTGGTCAGTGCCATAGCACTGACACATGTAAAGCTACTCTAGATCCAAAGTGGAATCAACATTATGATTTGTAAGTACACAAATATCTATTTTACTTTAAAGTATACCACAGATTCATGTAATGTTATTACAATTTTTTTAGTTTTTGAACTGCAAATTCATAATTTTTCAATATCATCAATAGATATTTTTTACTCATGTGTCTATTTGAGTTCCATTTTTTTTATTCATAAGGAGATTTCAAGCATTTCTTGAAATTTTTATCAAAAACAAATTAAAAAATTAAAAATATATTTAAATTTGACATAAATGAATATTGCAATAAAAACTAAAATTAATTTCTAAAAATTATCAATTAATATTATTAAGATTATTTATCAGTTTAATATATTAATTATTTATTTATTTATTCTTTTTTTTTTTGTTAACACAGATACATTGGAAAAAACGATGGTATCACAATATCAGTATGGAATCACAGAAAAATACATAAAAAACAAGGTGGAGGTTTTCTGGGATGCGTGCGAATATTGTCGAACACTATTCAAAGGCTCAAGAATACTGGATGTAAATATAACTTTTTAAATGTCTTACACTTCTTGTCTTATTTTAAACGTTTATTAACCAAGTATATTTTATAACTTACCCATTTTTAAATTGAATCTAGTTTTAATTAAATTTAACTTTAATTGAAATGTTTTAAATGAAAAACGAATTCAATGTTACTGTACGAGAAGTTTTAATAATTGCAACAGAATTCAAGCGATACGAAAATAATGAATATAAAAAATAGTAACAACTATTAAATTCTGATAATTAAAATTCAAATTTTAATAATATTAATAATAATTTTGACTAGAGGCATCAACTATGTGGTTATTTCTAATTTGTTGATTTCTTAATGTGTTCTTTTTGTAAACTTGAGCTGATTAAAAACATCTATGAACATTATGCATAAATAATTTACCATCAATCGAGATAAATTTGATTTAGAGAATATTGTACTGTTATTTTCAAAATTAAGTTCTGAAAATTTCCAAAAATAGAATCATAAGAAATTATTATGCACGTGATGCTACTGTTTATACTACAATATTTTTACGTAATATATTAATATATTGTGTCAGCCTCGTATCACGCGAATGTTTAACGAATCTAATTAAATAAAATTCATATACTCGCAGATCAACGTTTGGATCTCTGCAAAGCTAATTCTGACGACACGGACGTTATAAAAGGCCAGGTTGTGGTGTCCCTGCTGTCGCGAGACGGACACAACGGAGCCGTTAGCAATACCGTTGGGCATAATGCCGTGGTCGACCTCTTGGGGGATCTTAGTTGCCCGACGGATCTACCCGATGGCTGGGAGGAGAGGAGAACCCAAAGCGGCAGACTCTATTATGTTAACCATTATACCCGAACCACGCAGTGGATCCGTCCAAATTCTCGGTAAGTTGCTTCTTTTCATTTGTTTTCATGTTCTTAAAGCTTTTCGTCATCGCACCGCGACAGAGCTTCAAAACTTTAATAATTATAATAAACGCAGCTTTCGAGGAGTAGAATTATTTTAAAGTATAGCAATTTCAAGATGAATGCATACAATTCAAGAATTAAAGGAAATCGTCTCTCGTATCAGCTTTTTTTTTTATCAGTGACGAATACATCAACAATTAACAATCTCACATAATATTTCGAACTGTGCGATAAGAGGGGATAATTTAGTAATTTATATTACAATTTTTAACTTGTACTTAATTCAATAGGTTATTTATAATTAGATTGAGTATTTTTTAAATATTCTTATCTGAGATAATGAACACATTAATGCTTTTATAAATATTGTTGATTAAATATTTACCTAATGATGAAGACTAGCTATTCAATAATAATTTTGAACGAAAATACTCAATAGTATTATAAATTGCTAAATTATTGGTACTCTACTACTGGTAATTGGTAACATTGAATGAGTACCTAAATTCCAAGCTAGCTATGAACGAAGAAATTTTAGTCTCCCTGTTAAAATCTACGAATATTAGAAAACCGTTTAAGTATTTAACGCCTGACATGTTTCGTTCGTTAGACCTGGCAATGCCATAATATCAACGAGCTCAGAACCGACGTCAGCACCCTGTCCAGAGTCGAATTCACCTGGAGGCAGCGGTGATGGCAGTCCCTCGAACGCACCCGAGGATTCTAACAGTCCAAGCGGTTCGCGACCCGCACCCGAGGGCTCGAGCCCCAACAGCAACACCGGGAGTACGACGCCGAGTCGCGAGGGTTCGGCCCAGACGACGCCCCGAGGTACTCCGACGCAGCCAAGCCCGGGTCCAAGACCAACGCCGCCAGCTTCCGCGGGGAGAGATCGACCCCCGAGGCCCACCCGGACCTCCAGCGATGAGCAAAATGGGAACCAGCAACCGGGTGCCAGGGGCACGGTCGCGAGTCAGACAAGACGGCCCAGCAGACCCGGACGGTCCAGGAATACGAGCGAAAGGAGGACCGAGGCCCAGCCACTGGACCTTCCCAGAGGATACGGTGAGTTACGATGCATCGAGGTCTTGGTTATTTATTAATTCTAGTGCTTATTGTTTCCCGGTTTTCTCGAACGGCTGCCGCGCTTTAGCTTATCTAACAAATTCATCGAACATCCGCAAGAGAAACGATTACTTCGTATTTAAAATTCTAATAAAAAATCAATATTAATATTAATAATAATATTTAATGAATATTCCGACCGAGGCTTAGAAACACTATTTAAAGTTTCATATTGGAGTATTAAGTAGTTATAGTATAATAATGTATAATAAGGCTTAGAGTAATAAGCTGTTGCTTCGGAATGCCATTACGCGACTTTTATCAATATTATGTATTTATCATTAATGTAGATTGAATTCTCCATAATATTGTAAATATATATATTATAAATGCGTAAGTAGGACAGTCTTACATTATTTCTTTATGATAATAATTCGAATTTTTCGATATCGCATTTGGAGTCCAAGTAGATTGCCAATATTCAGGTATAAATAAAAGATAAAGAATCTTACAATGTATTTGGAATTTATTTAAAAAGTATTTATTGCCTGAAAAATTAAGTAGTTGGAAATTAATGGAGAATTAATCGTGAAATAATATGAAATGAAGTAGCAGACGACCGTGTAAGGCTCGCTCATACGTTTAAAGCGACGTCGTCGTTGTTGAGGAGAAGAGCAGTGCGAATTAGCGATAGCGCACGCGCATTTTCCTAAGCCCCCCTTTTCCTTTTTTTTCTTTTTAATAACGTCGGAAGGAGAAAGATTGCAAGTATTGGGTGCACCAGCTCCCCGGTCGGTGTTTTATAAATAATAATAGGGAAGAGTGGGAAGAGTGGGAATATTGATCGGGCAAAGGCATGAACATTAATGGACTCGGTACTTGTTCGATCCCTTAGAGATGAGAAAGACGCAGCAAGGTCAGGTGTACTTCTACCACGTACCGACTGGGGCCTCGACGTGGCACGACCCTCGGATCCCGCGCGACGTCTCTGCCAATGAATTAGAGCTCGGACCACTGCCTAGCGGCTGGGAGATGCGCCAGACCCAGAGCGGACGCGTCTACTTCGTCGACCACAACAACCGGACAACGCAGTTCACCGATCCGCGACTCTCCACCCAGATCATCAATAATTTATTAAAGTGAGTCATCCGCAGGCGCCGCAATCTCCTCCACCTTCTCCGCCTCCTCCATCTCCTCCTCCTCCTCCTCCTCCACGACTACTATACTTAGCAGTACTAGGTATCTCTCATCCGCTGCTCCCCTCGGCCCCTATCGCTACAGAGCTCGGAAGCAGTAACGAGAACCCAACGAAATTCCATAATGTTCTTCTTTACCTGTCTCTCGACACGCGCGATTCGTAAATAGCCCCCGAGCTTTGGCTCCTAAGACATTTTGTGGCTCTTCTGCACGTTTTCAACAGAAGCTTGTCCCTGCATGATCGGCACGGTACGCCTTCCGTGCTTTTACACGGGCCTTTTACATTTAACCGGCCTGCGCCGCCACTACGCTCCAATCGAGCTGACCTGAACTTACGAATAATGGGAACGAGCTTGGAGCGTCATTCGGAAAAAATTACCTGATCCATGTTCACGTTCACGTTCACGTTCACGTTTCACGCCATTTGTAAATGCATGCGTCTCTCTCTCTCTCTCTCTCTCTCTCTCTCTCTCTCTCTCTCTCTCTCTCTCTTGGTCTTCTTCTCCCGCGCCCCTCCGCGAACGCGATCGCCGACCCCCCCCCCTCCACCCGGTCCGACCCGCATCATAATATGCGTAGTGCCGTTACCAATTCGATCGATGAACACCTTCATAGCATAAGAATTTCAGTCAACGATTCCCGCAAATCATCATCAATCTACTCTTTATAAAATTAATGAAGCCCTATTGCGATGTTACTAAAAAATTCCCTACAGCTTCGTTCATTTTTCAAAACTGATACTGACTCGTCAATACGAATATAGCCATATTTAGTCTTCAGCTCCCAAAAAACGTATCATATCGTTTCCAAACTAAATTATCTTCCTTTCTTTACATTCATCTTCCCTCGGTACTTTTTCTTAAAATAATTTGGGTTTACCAAATTTTTTATTTTTCTTCTCTGTACAAGCGTGAATAATTAATTTATACGACAATTGCCTTATATTTCACAGTAAAAATCTGACTGATTTTTACATCATTTAACAATAATAAGGCTCGGGAGAATCAAGTCGTTGATTATATTGTAACTAAGGTTATTGTTAAAAATTCTCTATAATTCTAAAATTGCCGTAGAAGTCAGTACTAGTCAACTGTAAAATAATAGAAAATTTGTTAGATTTAAACCGATGAAATAATGCAATTGTGGCGATCGAGAGTACAAGCGGAGAGTAATAGCAATTATTAAATATTAAAGGTGTACAGATATACACAGGTACATTTAGGTTTGCGTAATATGTAGTGCGCGTGTTTATAATGTCGCAATTATTTCAGAAGGCAGAACGGCACCACAGCTCCGCAAATTAGTAACACAAACAACGCAACAACTGCAACGAGGCAGGAACCGGCCGGGGCGACAACTCCGTCGGCGAGCCCGTTGACTCCGCAAAATGCTAATCAACAGAGGCCAAGGGCCGACGGTGCTAGCAACAACAACACCCCCACGAGTGAGTAAAACATGATTCGACCTTCGGCCTGGTTATTTTATAAGAGAGCGTTAATTCTTATGTTGACCGGCCGGTTGTCTCCTTCCACAGCCGAGACTCCTCCGACCCCTAATGGACAAACGGTCTCGGATCTGCCCAAGGAATTAATGGAGAGCGAACTTCTTCCGAAATATAAGCGAGACCTGGTCGCGAAGCTCAAGTGCTTGAGGGCCGAATTGAATGCACTTCAGCCGCAAACGGGCCACTGCAGATTGGAAGTGTCGAGGAACGAAATATTTGAGGTAATTTCTATTGGCCGAGCGACTTCGTTATTATCGACAATATCAAAAGTATTTTAAAATAACCGGGATTAGTAAGGAGCTTAAGCATTCAATTTAAATTCGTGCGTCAAGTACCTTTCATTCGGAAGCACAATCTAACAACTATACTATCATACGATGTCTAACCGAAGAAAATGTGCTTACATATTGTCGTTAATGCATAATAAGCATCGAGGCTCACGCGTGCTTTAGACCAAAATAATTTAGACTAAAGCTCATTTGATTTTAAATAATGCCGCAGGAATCCTATAGACTGATAATGAAGATGAGGCCAAAGGACATGAGGAAAAGACTCATGGTGAAGTTCAGGGGCGAGGAAGGCTTAGATTACGGGGGCGTAGCGCGCGAATGGTTGTATTTACTGTCTCACGAGATGCTGAATCCCCAGTACGGGCTCTTCCAGTATTCGAGGGACGACAATTACACGCTTCAAATAAATGCCGACTCGGGGATAAATCCGGAACACCTGTCGTACTTCCACTTTGCCGGGAGAATAATCGGCATTGCTGTCTTTCACGGCCACCACATCGACGGTGGATTTACGACGCCCTTTTACAAAATGCTTCTGAATAAGGCCATAACGCTTAGTGACATTGAAGGCGTCGATCCTGAACTCCATCGGAGCTTGACGTGGATGCTGTGAGTCCCCTTCTACCTTCGATTTCCCTCCGATAGAGATGCAACTGCCGCCTTCCCCCCCCCTTGTCCATGCCATTTATAATGCCTTTAAAATTATTCACATTTATATTTTTTGGTAGAAGCAAATTATTCGAAACTAGTAGTAAATTAGCAAGGCTTTGGCATTCTTTTGAATTAATTTCATTTTTCAAGCGAATTTTTGTAATTTAAATTGATTCGAGTCCCTTACTCAGCAATTTTATAACATTCCGAGACACCTGTAACGAAACCCAACCACAGCTTTAAAAAAATTTATTAACGATGTATTATAAATTCCTGATCGAATGGTGTAGAGAGAACAGCATAGACGGAGTACTGGACGCTACGTTTTCGGTCGAGCACAGCAGTTTCGGGGTTCTAAAAAATCACGAATTGAAGCCCGGAGGGAAAGACATACCGGTAACGGAAGAAAATAAAAAGGAGTACGTGCGACTCTACGTAAACTATCGCTTCATGCGCGGCATTGAGCAGCAGTTCCTGGCGCTTCAGAAAGGATTCCACGAGCTGATACCCTCCCAACTGCTTCGGCCTTTTGACGAACGGGAGCTCGAGCTCGTTATAGGGGGCCTCGGTACCATCGATATCAGCGACTGGAAGCAGAACACGAGATTAAAGAATTGCACGCCCGAGACGTCTGTCGTCAAGTGGTTCTGGCAGATTGTTGAATCCTACGGAGAGGAAATGCGCGCCAGGCTGCTGCAGTTCGTTACGGGCAGCTCTCGGGTTCCTCTACAAGGTTTCAAAGCTCTGCAAGGTAAACGTCATTTTGCTCGAAAGCCCCCACCCCCAGTCCCAGCCCCAGCCCCACGCCTACTTCCGATCTACATTACTTTGCTCTACGCGCTATTCAACTTTATTATCCTCATTATTATGTAAGAAGCGCGATTGCCCGCGTGCTTATATTGCGAAGCCTGTGCGAAGATACGTCATTTATGTGAATTCTCTCTGCAGGATCAACAGGAGCGGCAGGTCCTCGTCTATTTACGATACACGCGGTCGATGCCCCAAGCGAAAATTTGCCAAAGGCGCACACTTGTTTCAACAGAATTGATATACCACAAAGTTATCCAAACTATAAGAAAATGTTAGATAAGCTCACACAAGCAGTAGAAGAGACATGCGGTTTTGCCGTCGAATAACCCGTAAGTTTCCTTTTACCAACTACTACTCAATTTTCATAAATTACGTTCACAATATATTTCTCCTTAGCTTTAATGATTATCAATCCACATTGGAACTTTATTCTATTTTGTCTTTCTTTATATTTTCTATTTTTCACGAATTCGTTTATTTTATAATATTATACAACAGCGCGCAGAAGTTAAAAACAATAATCATAACATTTTACTTACTACCCCAATTTGTCCTCGTGCTCATCAAATATACTAATTGACAGCTAAATGAATATTACTGTTTTCAAATAGCTGCTGCTGCTGCTGCTGCTGCTGCTGCTGCTGCTGCTGCTCTCGTCGCCGAGATAGTAATGGTTGCTCAAAAAATTATTGCAATCTTATATCGCCGAAGAATTTTGTACAGCTACAGTGCTTTGGTAGGTATTTTTGACTACCACCGATTTTCTTGAAGCATTTTCTCTTTGTAAATATTGTAATTGAAGGAGAACTATGCATACAAGAAAGACTCATTGAGCGCAAATGGCCAAACATTTCAAAAACAAATAAATAAACATTGAAATGGTAATCACCCGTGGGGTACAAGCACATCGCCGCAAATAAATGCGACATAAATAGAATTCGTATAAACAAACAAACAAACAGACGAACGAACAATATACGCGCGCGCGCGTATACACAGGCACACGCACACGCACGTATACGTACGCGCCTATACATACCATTTGCGCTTTTAGTTTATTCCGAAAATTGCAAGAAATTACTCGATTATGATGACGTCGTTGCTTTATTTGATACTTTATTCGACGATCAATTTCTCGAGACAGAATTTACCCGTTCGTCGAAGGAGGAATAGCAATGTAACGTCATTCAATGTAGAGTCGCGGAGTCATTTTTTACGAGCGACCTTGGTCAATGCTCCAAGCGTTCAGCATTCATCCATATTTTTATATAAATACTAGGATTTTTTTTTATTTTAGATTCGTAAGGCGATTACAACTTTTTTTTTAAGTTCACTTGATTTATAATGTATAAATTTTCATTAGTTTATGAAATTTAATTAATGTTAAGTAGAGAAACTGTTCGAATGTATAATTTTATTTCCAATTTACGTCTTTATCGGCCATTTTTTTTCATTTACATTACATCGAAACTTTTCAACAAAATCCCTTTGATTATTGCTGTTTTTTTCTGCTTTTTTTTTTCTTTTTTTTTATCAATCACATGTATGTATAAAACATTTAAGCAATATTTAAAATTGATCGAAGAGGGAATATATGCGTTGGATGTAATACTTAACGTCCTCGTACTTGCCTTATTTATCTTGTGTACAAAGGAAAATGAAAATTCGTTCTGTTCACATTCACATATCTTTGTGGTTGTTTGGGAGGCACAGAATGTGCTTCACTGTTAATTAAATGGAAAAACAACAGAAAAAATGTTATAAAAGTATATTCTGCTAGTGAATGAAATATTAAAATAAATACACAACCAGTTTAATTATATCATTTAATAATATTGTAATCCGACTATCGAGTAAGAGTTTGTCACTATGGAATTTAAGCAATAGGACGTCGTTCTTCAGGGTATAAAGAAACTTCCTTTTACCATACAAATTAAAGGACTTTGTACTTTAATGGTAGATGTTTGGATATAATATTATCCGAGATTGGGAATGAAAAACTTTATCTATATATTAATTATTCTATATCTGTTTATAGTTGTCTATAATAATGTAATTTTTTATCATTTAATCTAGTAGGTACATAAATTATTTTCTTAAACAAATGCTTCATTTTCTTAGTTTATTGGACATTCATCCGAGGTGGTTTTACAAAATTAACAAGGAATTTTTTTTCAATACATATCTAAAACAATTTCACTAAAGAGACTTGTAAATTTTAAAAAGATTTAAATTTAACAAATTGATTATCCAATTTACATAATACTAATTCGAAGAAATATAGATAAAAAGCTTCTATTCTTGAAAAGTTTATTGAAATAGAAATATATCGATTTTTTGTATTATTGAACACCCCAAATTCCTTAACAGTATTATGTAATGATAAATTTATAGAAAATTTAATAATAATCCAAATCGATAAAACCGCCAGGATAGAAATTTATTTCAAATAAATAAATTGTAAATATGTTTTAATAAATATATTTAGAAAACGAGTTTTTTAAAAAATGGTTCCATGAAGAGAGAAAATAATGCTTTTTATACGTTTTTAAAGAATAAAGTACGGTAGGCAACAATTAGCAATGAAAGTGCTTTCCAAGATTGATTTTTAATTAATATTTCTAAGCCTCGAAAGAAAACATTTTGATTTTGAAACCAAATTTTGTACATATTTTTAAATTTAAGACTATTTATATACTTAACAATAATTTATTTTACGACATAAAAAATAATTAAATAACACTACCTTTATTTTTAAAATATCTTAATTCAAATTTAATTAATATAATAGAAAATATGAACAAGTGATAAATTCAGTGGCGAAACGGAATAATCGAGCGCCATTTATAACATAGTGTTCTTGAGTTCGGCAATATCAATCCTAAGCCTTGTGTCTGTAAAATCTAACCAGAGTTATTAGGCAGCGTAAGAGTATATATTGCTTGATTGTCAAATCGTGTGTGCAGCTCGATAGCTGGAAATGATGTATTTTGCGAATATTAAGGAGAAACATACAGTCAATATCATTAAAAAGATGTCCGATCCGGAACAAAATTACGCGTTGTTATTATTGTTATTATCATCGTTGTCATCATCACCATCATCATCTTTATTATTATTATTATTATTATTATTATTATTATTATTATTATCATAACTATTATTAATTATTATCATTATCATTATCATTATCACCATTATTATTATTATCGAGGCTATAATGCTGTAATAAATCGCATTGGCATGATTAAACTAATTGCATTTAAAAGAGCTGCAATGAAAATTATTTTTAGATAATACTCGATAATGACTAATAGTCGATTAAAGGACCGGATTAATTTTTGGTTGCGAAAGAAGAAATAATATCATTCTTAGATACAATGTATAAAATCAAATATCCTCCGAATGTTTCATACTATTTTAAATTTGTTAAAGGCAATTTTTATAATTAATCGCGTCAAATTATATATAAAAAAAAAAAAAAGCCTCATTTATTCGCCTGCCTTATAATTTGCCTTTTTCTTTTGAAAGTACAGCCAAGCACAGAATATAACAACGACTATTTACATATAGTTGGTATTTTATTTTATATGTCATTTTTGTTTGCATAAAATTTATTAGCAAAAGAGAAATCGTTCTCAAATCCAATAGATGAACTTTCAAATGACTTTTACTGTACATCTCTCCTTAAATGATTTTTGTACATAACTTTTCAGCGAAGCGTATTGTTGCGTTGCTCGGTTAGCCAAGTCGTTCGGTTTTACACTAGTAAAGAAAAAACGTAAATATTAAGATATGATAATTAAACATGAAAAGGAATAATGAATTAACGAAAGAATGTACATTAGCTTTAATTTAAAATGCAAATATTTAAAGTAAAGATTGTATTTGACGGGAGGGAGAAGGAGAGCGGATAGTTTGATCCGATCGGAATATATATTATATATGTGTAAATCTTTTTCTACTGCGACGACGAAAAAGTTCTTCACTTCGAAAGCTCATCGTGCTAAACTTAGGAGGTTGGAGGTCCTTTTCGCTTATTCGAAACGGAATTTCTTCCGAACGGCTGGCTCGTCAATTATTTTTCCTTTCCCTGTATTTGCACGCTTACGCGGCTGTCAATGCGTGCTACATGCGGTTATCTTTGTAACCAAGAGAGGAAACTCGACATTTTTTAAATATATATCTTACACTTACAAAACATATCAATTATTATGGGTTTCGAAGCCAATTAACTTTTTATACAATTAGAACATATCGATTCCTATTTAAGTATGTTTTAATGGCTTGAGAAATTTTGAATGTTAAATTTTTTGTAAAATAACTAAGTATACACCGTAGTAATTTGTATGACGATGATGCTTTTATAAATTGTAAACTTGAACTCGAAACAGAGTTTATATTGTCAAAAGGAGTGAGTGCTGGTATTACATATTAAATAAGTATCTGTGATACACGTAAGAAAATGTTCTTCAATATTGTTAAAAAAAATTGTTAATAATAGAGCCATAGATCGTGGAAGGATCTGATCACATAAGATCATTATAATGTGATGGATAATTTCAGCATTGAGTAAACGTACGATGAGACTCTTTTTCTATCAATTTCTTTCTTTCTTTCTTTCTTCCTTCTTCTTTTTACCCTTTCTATTTCGGTTTTTTGTAAAAAAAATATCTCGTATAGAGTCTGTGTTTGGATAATAATGTGAGCCTTCGATAAGAGTGCCTTGATAATAAAAGTGACAGGTAAACAGTCATTGTTTGATGCTTTTGCTCCGAAATCCAAAAAACAGATCAATTTATAAATAATCTTGTATGCTTCTAATTTAAGACTCCAGTGACAGTCATCATTTATATGGAAAAGTTACAAGAAGGATATTGTATTGTAATTGTCGAAATCCGAAACAAATATATATCGAATATAACTTTATATACTGATTATAATTTAAAAATAAGCATCGTTCGATCAGTATAAATGTAAATGAAAATTGAAGGTCGAAATTTGAAATTTTTAAAACAGAATGGAATCAATGTATGCGAATTAAAAGAATTGCGTCGTAACTTTCAATTCTTAATCACTTTTATCACTTTGTATCCCAGTGTCGTTGGAAAAATTATGTTCTAGTAAATATTAATAGTTTGGTTCCTATTTGTAAAAACAGTGCTACGAGTTTTCTCATTTCTAATATTATATTTCAATAAAAATTCTCAATTTTATTATTAATGTAAATTTGCTTATTCTTGAGCTCGCGTAAAAACTTGTTCAATAATATTTGTTATATTGTCAAGTACTTATAATTTATTACTAATTAATTTTTATTTTTAAAAGGCAAGTTTTTCCTCTCGATATAGTCATCGTAGACAAATTATTTACGCGTGACTAATCAAAAGCACTATTTATAACTGTTTATAAATTGTAAGTTTTATAATAAATATAATTGAAAATTCGAATATATCGCGAGGTATAAAATATCTAAAGTTGTGAATGTAAATATTGATTGTAGCATTGATTTTATAAGGCAATCAAATCTTTATATTATTAAAAGAAGTTTTTACTTTTACGTGACACAAAGTGCAACTACCATTGTACGTATTTTTCTTCTTTGTAACTTACTGTGTCAAAGCTCGCCTATCTATTATTTCTCTCCTTCACCAAAATCATACTAAAGATGGAAAATAAAGATTGAATCCAGCTTTACAAGGCAGCAGCTTAGTATTGTTGGTCAATTCAACGGACTGAGTATCACCTTGGCATGTTCTTTATTCGTAGAGAACAAAAAGTAATGTTTAATATATAAATAAAACTCGTAAATTGTTTTAAGGTCTCGTTTTTTTTTCCTGTTTATTTATGGAATACAGTTTTTTGTAGGATTTTCAAAGTGTAATTTACAGTTAGAGTATATATGAAATCGTACACCTACATGATGATTTATTTGCTCATTTTGTTATAAATACAAATGAAATACATCTATTGTAAATCACTTAAGTTATTTTACAATTTATGTCTTCAAGAAAAGTAAAGGAAATAATCTTACATCCAATTGTATTTAGATTATTTTCAATAAATTGTTCTTTATTGACTGAATGTATTAATTAAACTTATTATTTTTATCATATTGTTACTGTCATTACTTTAATTCCCTTTTATCTTATTACTATTTGAAAAATTACTTTATAACTGTTTAATATTGAAATTTACGAACAAAAGCATATTTGCTATTTATTTAATTTAAATTTTTTTATTTTTTAAAAATTTGCAGTAATTAAATTATTATACATACGTAAGTACACGTAGAGGTTTGATTTTTAATACCTTTCATTTTTGCATAAAATATAATCTGCATTATTATTAAATTTCCATTGCGCATACTATTAATAAATTTATTAAAATATTTCCTACAAAAATAATATTGAAGCGAAAAACATTATAATTTATAAATATGCAAAACATGCATTAAAATATATTTTTAAATTCTATTTAATCTTAGCAACAGATCTTATCTTATAACAATATAATTATACTTATAACTATACCTATAACAACAGGAATTATAAAAAACTATCATTAAGAAAAAATTCTACAGACGTAACAAGCATAAATTTTTAAATCGCATTACTTATTCTAAATAACGAATGTAACGGCCGTCCGACCATTTATACGTATATAGTGCGGTCAATACACTGATTTAAATGGATCAATCGGCTTAAGCTTCACTACTGCTCATGCGCCACTCGACACCATTTCTCCCTCTGGTAGCCCGAATAAATTATCCGCTCGAAAGGCGGACTTTCTAACCATAATTCGGTAAACTTCGGAGCATATCGTGAACTTTCGTAGAAAACAAAGATAAAATTGGCGCGAAAGTAAAGTTGGAAGCGAAATAACCTAAAGCTCGAACGTCAACATTGTCGGAAAATGTCTCAAAGAAGTATCACATCATTTTTTACAAGAACAGTTCAAAAAACAGATACAAAGGATGAGAAAAACAAAAGTAATGAGATAATTGCCGAGACGAAAAATTTACCTGAAAAAAAGCATGAAAAAAGTAAAATCAAGGTTACAGAGACTCCAAAATCAAAGAAATCACCCAGCAGCATTAAGGCAAAAAAGGTAAAAAATGAACAAAATGAAAAACGTAAAAGATCAAGAAATGATAAAAAAACACCACCTCTTAAGAAGACGAAAACCAATGATGTTAAGAAGAAGGAGAAAAGTTATTCAAACAGTGAAACAGATGCCTCATCTGATGATGATATACCGAATGATAAACCCTTAAGAAATAAAAATATAAAGAAAGAATCTGCAGTCATGAAGAGACTCAAAAATCTGGTTGATACAGATACATCATCGGATGAAGAAGAAAAAAATTCTAGTAGAAAACGTAAAAAGGTGGAAGAGCACATAGAATGTGTACTATCAAAAAAAACTAAAAATGATAGAGACTCTTTATCAGATAAGGATACTGGTATTAATAAAAAAAATGAGGGAAATGGTATTGGTAAATCGGTAGAGTCTGAAACGTCATTCTATGAAGATAATGAAGAAATTGTTCAAAAGAAAAAGAGCCCAGAAAATAATTTTAAAAAGTCTAAATCAGCCAATAAATTACAAAATTTTATTTATAATAATAATAAACATGATAATAATGATTCAATAGTGGAAGATAGAAATGATGAAAAAAATTCTAATAATTCCAACAGAACAGAAAATGTATCAAATGACATTGACATAGATAAAAAATCAAATGAAGATGATGAAATATCCAATAAGGAGTCAAATGAATTTAAAATAGCTACTGTAAATAATGAAACATCAGAAAATGAAAAAATTATGAAGAATAAAATTGAAAAATCTCCATCAGGAAAAACAGAAGTAACCAATAATGAAATTATTGATAATGAACAAAAAGATAAAAATATTACAAAAGAATCACCATTGTCAAAACAATCTATATCTAATGGTAATTCTATATTTGGAAAAAATAAAGAAATTAATAAAGATTGTACTTATGATCCATCGTCGTCGTCATATCATCCTATTAATGATGCATTTTGGAAGGAAGAACAAAAAGTTCCTTACCTGGCATTAACAAGAACTTTTGAATTAATAGATGGGATTAGTGCTAGACTGAAAATAATTGAAATACTATCAAATTTTTTTCGTTCTGTAATAGTTTTGAGCCCTAATGACTTGCTTCCTAGTATATATTTATGCTTGAATCAACTTGCGCCAGCCTATGAAGGATTAGAATTGGGAATAGCAGAAACAAATTTAATGAAAGCTATTGCTAGTTCAACAGGAAGAACTTTAGCTCAACTTAAGGCTGAATTACATAAAGTTGGAGATCTAGGTCAAGTATTTAGATAATAAATAATTTTATTGTATTGATATATACATCTTCCAGTTGTAAAAATATCTATTAAATCTTAAATAACTACTTTTTTTTCAATATATTTATGAATTGATTAATTTTATGATATTAGTACATGAAATTGCCTTTTATGTTATTATATGTATATACATATCAAAGATTAATATTATTTGTTCAAAAATTAAATGCATAACAAAGAATCATTATATCTTAAAGTGATAATTAAAAACAAGGACAAAAAGTGTAATTGTAAAAAAAATTGATAGCTTTTATGTTTATATAACCGTATAGTATTAATTAATTATTAAAAAATTGTAAGTATGAATTGAATCATGGACTAAAGTGAATTATAGAACATTACAATCCCTAGTAAATACATTATTGTGTATTATAAAAAATTATAATATAATTGTAGGTATCGTAGCGGAAGGAAGCCGTTCAAATCAAAAAACAATGTTCCAGCCACCCTCATTAACAGTGAGTAACGTATTTACAAAATTGAAAGAAATCGCTGGAACATCTGGAACATCCTCAGGAATGAAGAAAGTCGATAAAATACAATCGTTATTTATAGCTTGCCGTAACTCGGAAGCACGTTATTTAATTAGATCACTCACAGGAAAGCTTAGGATAGGCCTGGCCGAGCAATCGGTTCTACAAGCTTTGGCTTTAGCCTGCACAATGACACCTCCAGAGCAGAGCCGACCATTCCAAATGCTCAACGCTTCGAAGGGTATACCCAGTGAAAAATTTAAACAAAAATTAGACAAGACGGCTATGATATTGAAAACAACCTACTGCCAGTGTCCAAGTTACGACAAAATTATACCGATTCTGCTTAAGAAGGGAATTCAAGAATTACCGGTCTCGTGCAAGCTTACCCCAGGTATCCCCTTGAAGCCCATGCTTGCGCACCCGACGAAAGGCATACAAGAGGTGCTCAACCGATTAGACGGTTTGAAGTTTAGTTGCGAATATAAATACGACGGAGAGAGAGCCCAGATTCATATCCTCGAGGACGGTTCGGTCAAAATATACAGTAGGAATCAGGAAGACAATACTAGTAAATATCCAGACATAATAAGTCGAATTCGTAATACGAGAGACGAGTCGGTCAAGAGTTGCGTGTTGGACTGTGAATCCGTGGCTTGGGACAAAGAAAAGAAGCAAATTCTCCCATTCCAGGTTCTCAGCACGAGGAAACGGAAGGATGCCAGCGAGTCGGATATCAAGGTCCAGGTCTGTGTCTTTATGTTCGACCTGCTTTACTTGAACGGCGAACCTCTTGTCGAAGAGCCGCTGCAGAAACGGCGGGAACTGCTGAAGAAGCATTTCAAGGAGGTCGAGGGGGAGTGGAGCTTCGCCAAGAACCTCGACGTACAATCGGTCGATGAAGTGCAATATTTTCTGGACGAGTCGATAAAGGGCAACTGCGAGGGCCTTATGATCAAGACTCTGGAGAAGGACGCGACTTATGAGATAGCTAAACGATCGCGAAATTGGCTCAAGCTAAAGAAGGACTACCTAGAGGGGGTCGGGGACACCTTGGATTTGGTTGTGATCGGTGGTTACTTGGGGAAAGGGAAGCGAACCGGCACGTACGGCGGCTTCCTACTGGCCTGCTACGACGCCGAAAACGAAGAGTACCAGAGCATCTGCAAAATCGGCACTGGCTTCAGCGAGGACGACCTATCCAAGCACACCGAAGCCCTGAAGGAGTGCCTGATAGAGAAACAAAAGTCGTATTACCGATGTGACTCGAGCCTCGAGCCCGACCACTGGTTCGAGACGAAGCTCGTCTGGGAGGTAAAATGCGCGGACTTGTCGCTGTCGCCGGTGCACAGAGCCGCTAAGGGCATTGTCGACCCGGAAAAGGGAATATCCCTTCGGTTTCCCAGATTCGTTCGAATAAGAGACGATAAGAACTGCGAAGACGCGACGTCAGCTCAGCAGATCGCCGACATGTACTTGAGCCAAGAGCAAATAAAGAATCAGGTTTCGTCCTCCGGAGCACAGGTAGCCGAGGAGGATTTTTATTAATTACCGAACTCTTGCTTATACTTTTTGATACTGTTCCTTTTTGCTCTTTAGACTGAAAATGCTGAAAATGACAAAAAAACTAAATGAAATGTAATCCGTTGCGGGTGTAAATGTTTATTATTGTCCTTCTGACCTACGAATCATGTACTATACTTATTCACCGAATCCACATTATCATAGTGTAAATATATAGATATATATATATATATTTCTTCTTCTTTTTTTTTTCTTTTTTTTATTATTCACACAATAAAAATAAGCAAAGATTTATTTCTAAGCTCGTGCAAGCTTCAGCTTTTCTTTTTGCAACTTGTTTAACATGCAAAATTTTAGTTTCTTACCTTTGTTTTAATAATAAATAGTTAATTTAACATTCGTAGAGCACGGATTATTGTTTCTTTTTTGTTTTTTAATGGTTTTAACTATTGTGATTTATTTATCTTAAATATTTATATTTAAAAGAATATGACATTTAAATATTTAATTTAGATTTCCCTAATAGACATAGTCTTACATGTTATAAATAAATGAAAATATTTTATAAATATTAATTGCAATCGAATGGAGAAAATGTAATTTTGATTTATTACCAAGCGAAATCTTATAAGGAATTATGAAATTTATTGCCTAATTGTTCAACATAATTCGAAATTTTGTAATTATAATTTTAAGTTTCACAATAAAACTTATAAAATTAAACGTTAATTTTTCAATTATAGTCAAATTAATGACAACAAAGATTATCATAAAAAAATCCTTCGTAAGGGATTATGAAAGATTGCAAGATAAAACAGGATGAAACAGAGAAATTTTTATATATTTGAGCGTAATGCCGGAATGTACATTACCACGGGAAATAAACGTAATACAGTAATTAATTATGTTTTATGAAATAGCATAATTTTAATAGTTGAAGTTGAAGCTGAAAACGCTTAATAAGTTCACATTCAAAATATTTTAATTAATTTTAAAAAAATACGAAGGTGATCAATTTATGAAATAAACTGATGAAGTAAACGAGTTTGGAAGACCTCCTTCGAGAATTAACACAACTTTAATTCTCAGCAAATCTCTTTAAATTTTATAATAAAGCCGTTTTATAAAACGAGTCTACGTTATAAATGTGCTTAGATTCCTCTTAATATTTAATTATAGATTGTCGTCTACTTTGTTCCAAAAAGCTCGAGCTAGAAAATAATTTTCATTTTTTTTACAATTATAATTAAAAATGGCTAAAATAGCATGTAAAATCGTCTGTATTTTATGAAATATTGTATTGGTTCGAGACCACTTCGGGAGTCTGTTTTCAAAGTGATCTGTAAGGAGATATAAATTTTATAATTAATCCCATTACAAGGAATTCTGAATTTTTCTATTACTCGTGATTCCATATAAATTATCAAAATTAATTGATAACATTTATGTTTATTGTTGAATATTGTAGCTAGTTAGGGTTGGCATCTCATAATAAAATCAAGCTTACATAAAAATGAAAAAAAAATGCAAATAATTCAAAGATATGTGTGTATATATATATATATATTCGTATTCATATTTTCGCAAGCACAATTTAATTTCCACTTTATTGTCGTTATGAAATCCAAAGCTCATAGATTTATTATTGCAAGCATTATTTAAAATGATAATCTACAATCTTAAGCAAAATGAACTTAAATTGAGTTTTTAAGTATGATTGAAAAAAGAAAGAAAAAAGAAAAGTAAAAACATTTAATTTCTTTTACGAATATGAAAATGGAGATAATAAAACTTGTTTTTAACATTAATTGATAAATAATCATTCCTTTAATACTATACAAAAGAACGTAAAAAGACAGATAAAGAGAAAAGGCTTACTCGGATCCATGATTATTTGCGACTTGTACTGGTCGTGAAAATAATAAAGGGCAGGACAACTGAAGTGAAGAAAGGGATAAAGAACGGAAACAAAGATAATGAAGGTTTTAGCAGATAAATGAACTCGTAGTCGTAACTAATTAATAAAGATATTTATTGTAACATTCGCTACTAATATTCAATCTCATTGATATTCAAATTCATACGGTTGTCAATGACGTGCGACAGCGATGGTTTCTCGTCAAGAGGAAATCAAGAGGAACCAAAATTTCCCTTCGTAGACCCCACCCCGCGTACACCCGCACACGCAGACTCGCCCACACTCAATTTCACATGCTCAACAGAAACGCAGGTCTGGACCAACATTGTCTATTTATCAATTACGTTGGATATCACGAGATTAAGGGTTGATATGGAAAGATTTACTATTACTACTACTACTAATAATAATAATAATAATATTGATAAATCTCTATAAAGCTATATTAGTTGGTCATTTTGCCCCGCAACATGAAGATGGGAACCGCATCCGCGACGGATCTCATTCGATTCGTATACACATACGATCTCGTCGGTTGCTCGGCATTACAATTGTCTGCATTATATACAGAGTTCGCTGATAAATATTACAACAATGAGTTTTTGCTTTTTATTATTAACGTTATTTAGAAAGAGCTTGTTCTTCTTTCCGCGCTGTGTATACTGTGTATAGCGAAAACGGTGATTGTTGAAAGCTAGAGATGTGCATTTTAAAGCAAGAGCGATTTAATTGAAGCTCTGAGAAGCTCAATAGGCTATTATTGTCAATTGTACAAATTGTTAATGATAATTCCACTTTCATTATGCGTAATAGCGATAATAAAAAGAAAAGTGAAAGTTATGAGTGACGTGAGCGTACCCAGAATGAATATTTACTTTTTGAACTTTGAACGTAATAAGCCGCGGGAGTTTAAAATCGCTAATAATAATAATAAAGTGTGGCTATCAGCCAATACGTGAAATGGAAAAAGGGCTGAAAGGGGTTGGAATCGCCGCTGGTCCCATTCGTATATTCCGTGTCCAAATGCAGGTAAAGCACAGGCCGACCCCGTACAGGGCCCAATACAAGAGGCCCGATACGATAAATAATTTATAAATAATAAAAGGCGTTGAAGTCTGCTCTCGAGCCTCGAAAATTGACTATCATTATCCGTCCGCGATTCAATGCTAAAAAGCTTTTACCAATACAGATCCTTCTTGCAAGCAGCTCACTGCTCGCATGAACTTCACTCACGTGAATCGTCAATAAATTGCTATCTTTTAAAAGAGAGGGGCTGATCGGTAGAGGCGCAGGGATATCCCTCCGTGGCATCAAACTAATATACAAGTATACAATGTCCGTGTCAGTATTCCTCGTTTCCCACCCACCACCGCCCCTCACCGCTCCATGGCCTATTCGTCCTTGTCAAGCATCAGTCGATGGCATCGACCCCCCCCCCTCACCGAACCCAACATCTAATAATTTTTACAAAGGGAAAAGAAAGGGTTAAGGAGAGAGAGAGAGAGAGAGAGGCAGCTGTCGTCGTCGTCACCGCCACCGCTACCGCCGCTGCTGATCATGCTGACGCTGATGCTGATGCTGCTCTGCTATTGCTTTGTCAACGTTGTCACATTCATTCGACCGGGATAAGTTTGAGTATTGGAGCTGAGACGGCATATAAGCTTTTGGGGCTCGGAAGAAAGAAATCCTTTTCTCTCTATGCCTGTCAAATAAATAATAAAAACAGAGACACAAGCCATTTACTTAATCGTTATGATTTTATTTAATTTCCAGGCAATTAAATTCTCTTTTAGATACAGCTACGATAGATACATCATGATAAAATTAATTTACATAACTTGTTTAAGCTAAAGTGTCAACAGATTCCGTATAAAATTTAAATCTTACTCGCGCTCGTAATCCTCCTCCTCCTACTCTTACTCCGTCGCTATCGTGTTTGCGCGATATCACTAGCGAGCGCTTCGCAGCCTCCTCTGGGAAGCTCGAATACGTAAGCTCTGTTCCGTCGCACCGCCAGGGCTACCGCACACCAGCCAGCTCTCATTCACTCGCGCACTCCTCTCTCTCACTCTCACTCTCTCTCTCTCTCTCTCTCTCTCTCTCGGTCTGTGTATCTATCCATCAATCTCTCGGCCGAGTCAATATCGCTCCTCGTGCGATCGAGGACACTCGCGAGCTTTAAACGACACTTGTAAAAGAGCTCCGCCCGCCACCAGTAGCGGCCAATCCATCTTCCAACATCAAGTTTTACGCATCCCTTCCCATACCAACTGCTGAAAATGACATTACGGCTTCTCGTCTCTTTCCGTATTATTTATTGTTTTTCATTGTTCGTCAGAACGACCTCGGCGATTTCGCCTCCTCCCTCCTCAGCAGCGCTCGGCTCAGCTCGGGAGCTTTACTATCAGATCAGATTCTTTTACATCTACATTTTATATTTTTACTCGCCCATCCACCAAGGAATCAAAACCTTCGGAGTACACCCTCCCTCTCCCTTCCCTTTCTACCAACATACACATCATCGTCAACATTTATTTCTGCCTTCTACCCCTCCCCCCTCTCTCTTTCTCTCTCACCCGTTATTTATTATTTAGTCTCGATAGCTTCGCGCCAAAGGCAAAACCTTTCCTTACTCCTTGACCCTCATCCCGATCGAATGGACAACAACACTTGCTTGAGACTCGAGTCAACCGGATGAGGTCCAAGAGAACACGAAATTGCCTCGACAAAGTATACAATGATTCACTATCAAACTATATAACAAGCAATATATTACAAGCTGCTAGGCTGCTCTCGCGCCATCAATTGCTCTCAACTACCTCCCACGCGGAACGTCAAGTCGAACCCGCATACGCGACGCAGCGCACACGATCTCATCGGTGGCTCGATTCTATACGGGGAAACGTCTATATTCCCCCCTTTTCCTTCAAGCTTTCGTCCCCTCATCATAAGCCAAGACGTCGATCATAATAAACGCAATACACGCGGCCCCCTACCATACACGCACACATACCAAACTAATGACAATAACATTAATAATAATAATAATAATAATAATAATAATAATAATAATGACAATAGAATCGTAAATTACGGCCATCCCGACTTTTTTCCCTTCTAATCTACGATATTCTCGCGAAATTCGAAACCCGACGACACACCTACCCCAATAACCTTCCTATCTCCCCACCTCCTATCGTAAAGAATCCTAAGGCACGTAAAACAAATAAATGTATATACCATGTATAATATAGGAATCGAGCCTAAGCTCTTTATGGTACAACCCAAACTTTTATGATCATTTTCACAAGTAATGGATATATCGATAAAACTTATACTGCGAATTCTTAGAGGATCTCTTGTCAATTAGCAAATGAATTAATGTAAAAGACTAAGGATATAAACACATAATGAAAATATTCTTTGTATCATGTGCTATTACTATTATTATATCATTGCATCTTATAAATATAAAGTTAATTTGTCTTTTACAGTTCAAAAGATTATCAATTTTCCGTTACCGAAGGGAAAAATTTAAATCGAATAGAAAAAATGGAAGCCTAAATACTTTTTTCCATGCCAATATCAATGTCTAATTTTGCTGCAAATTACTTGCACTTCTTGAATTTACTGTACTGATTGATACTGTCGGCAAATTGCTAATATGCATTTTAATTTTCGAGAATAAAATTTTTGTGTTTATAATACAGCTTCACGTGGAATAAGTCTTTATAATGCATTCTCTCTCGCAATATATACTGACGTTATACTTTAAACACGTACAAACTTATTTTATTTAGTAATATAATACTTCCGTGTCTTATCATTTTCTGAAAATCTTTTTTACATAAACTCGTTGCAATAAAAAATACGGTTCGGTATGTGTTGATAATTAATTTGATAATAATAATAATCGATTAATTGACGAAAATTTAAAGTAATTGAAACTCATGGGCGAATAATTACTTGAGCAATTCGCTTCCCTTTTATATGTAAATGGCCATTCGATTAATAATAAAGAGATCTACACAGCAATCGTAATATCCCAATTAACGAAAAGCCGGAATAACTTTTCTCATGCTTTGTTAACAATTAGAATAATGTGGAATTGCATGTGTGCATGGAAGTGGGCGGTCGACGTCGCCAAGAAGGAATTCGATTTTATAGTGTAAAACCACTATTAATAAGTGGCTGTTATTTTATCGTATTAAGAGAGAAAAAAAATGCTGATCCAGTAGTAGAGCGACCCGGGACAAAACACGCATACTTTTATTTTTGTCTTTATAAGCCTTAATATTCTTATGTAACATTCACTCTCCTTTCCGTACGGCCATGCATTCGCCCACGCATACACCCACCCACCCACCCACACACCACACCACATCACATCACCTAAACGCACACACATACACACACATATATGTTTATTATTTTTCTTTAGATGTATGTATGTATGTATGTATGCATGTATGTATGTAGGTAATTTTTTTTCATACAATAAAGTTTCACCATATAAAATTGATATTTTTTACAAACCATTGTTTAACGACAAAAAACACCGACAATTCATAAATTAACGACTGACATGAAATCTTCCATTGAAGCCTGGAGTTGCTTACAAATTTTGTGTTATACCAAATAGTACATGAATAGTTAATAACTGCTTGCTTGCTGAATATACATAATATTCATCATAATATATATGATACGAGTAGAGCTCTAGGGGCGGAGGGGTAAAAACAAAATTGGTTCGTGCTTTAAAACATCATCGTCGTAAAATCGTCGGCTTCTTTCGTTATCGATAATATAATATACAATAGATATACGCCTAAGTTGGTGCGCTCGCCTTCGAGACATTAAGAGACATTCCGCGTACTCTCTCTCTCTCTCGCTCGCATACGTTCTAACCGTCGAGGGTAGGGCAGTTGCAGTCCAAGATTTTTCCCTCCATATCCATGCGGTAAATTGGCTCACGGCCTCGGTGAGAGTGGAGCGCGCATACTTCCTCCCCCTCCCCCTATTATTATACCTTAAAGCTACATATGAAATACATGGCCTTACAATCATCTCTAGAATTTTAGTGCAAAGCTTGTGATTTATTTAATATTATCGTCCGAGATGAGAAGTCATCCGAAGTAGATTGGTTATCATCATTATGCTATTTTTTTTTTTTTTTTATTTTTACAAAGAAATAGCCGTCTTCCGTATTCGGAGATTTTATTTGCAATTAATAATTCTCTCGTTACGCAACAATCCTAAATCTAAAAGAGCGGCTTTTTATCATAAGGTTAAATATTTTTTATAAAAATATTAAACGTATTTTAAAATGTTTCAATTTCAATGTTCCTACGTGCTCTTAATTTAACGTTACAATATCCCATTCTTTTCTCTTAAGCCTTATCAGGTTAATTTATAATATCGGATAATTATAATAATGATAATATTAATAATAATAATGATAATAATAATTATAATTATAATAATGAAATCAGTAAAACTTACTACTGTGCGATGGAATTTTTTCTTTAAGTTTTAATACGCGTTTCCAACATTGCACAGTTGTGCTTCAAAATGAAATATTTTTCATAAAAGTAACGTAAACTTTGAACGCTACTGTGCTGTGCACTCCACCATTCAATCGTCAATGCAGATTAAACGAAAAAAATTCAAAATATATAAGAAACAGAAGATTTTTTCTGAAAGAAAAATCAAGCTTCTACTTTTCTTTTGGCAACTCAAAAGTTTTCGTTTTCTGGCTCGACAGGATGACTTCGACAGCTCAAAACGTATCGTATAGCACACGCGCACACGTATACGCAAGCGTTATATATACATATAGTAACACAGGCGTGCGTGCGTGCGTGTGTATGTAGAAGAAAAAGAAAGAAAAAAAATAAATTCTTTAAAAGTAGCTGCGAATGCGTGAAAAAAAATTTAACGACTTATTTATTATCTATTTATAGTATATCAATTCTGTGCACATGAAAATTCTGACCAATCTTGCAAGCGAACAAAACAAGCAACTTTCTTATACTCGTATTGCACTCGAAGATAAACAACTAAAAACTAAACTAAACAAAAAAAATAAAAAAAAATAAAATAAAAATATTATTAATAATAATAATAACCAAGGAAGTAAAGGTAAAACTTGCCCCACTAATAAACACTTTCGAAAATTATATACTTATGATTAATAATATATATCTACACATCGACTCATTATTACGTCTCATCTCTTGGAGCTTGTATAAAACTGGGTAAACGAAAAATATTCTCGAATCCCTTTTCATTTTTACTTAATATATCTTTACACATATACGATATTATTTATATATATCTATATACGTGCGCATGTACGCGCGCGCCCGCCCGCCCGTCTAAGCACGCGCAGACACACGCACACACGCGTGTATATATATATATATATATATATATATATATACACACACACACACACAGTTTGCCTCTTATTTTAATAATATTCCACTTCATCTTCCTTCAGAATAATTTTGTGTAATACCACACGTCTTTTTGACTGTAAATGCCAAGTCGAGAGATTCGCAAAGTATATACTACTTATAGCCAAGCTAATTTTTCATTATTTCATCCGTCAAGCAAGAATCCATTATTTTCTTTCTCTTCTTTTTCACTGTTAACAAGAACTGGCTGCTATTCGTACTTACGAGATTTACTAACGGACGAATCCATCGATCTACTATTCGTTTAATAACTTGTATCATTTTTTTTCGGTTCCTTATCGGATCTTCCGATCTTCTCTTAACTTTGCGCGAATCAGGTTACGTGGTCGAAAATATTTCAATTTCATTCAAGTTTCTTTTACTTGAGCCAATATACATACGCAAGCACGCAAATACAGATATTTTTCTTGTTCTTTGATATTATGATTACTAGATCGAACGATCACATCAAGAAAAGATAACGTAGACAATTAGATCAAACATCAAACGAGCGCAATGCACTCAAATCTAAAAGGATCTTAAAAATTTTGCACGTTTACATTTACTTCAATGTAAGCTTCCAATTTTCGATCTATTGTTCATAAACTTCCTTTTTAGTTTAATTTAGACTAAATTAACTTTTGAAGCAATTTTCATTGTAACCCAAATATACATCACTAGTATATTACATACTGTTTTATCAAAACGATTAATCAATTTTTTATTAAAAAGGAAAAAATTAACCTCATCCTAAACTTTTCTATCGCCATCTCTACTGTAATTGTATTTTTGTTTACTAACGCACTCATAAAGAATCCGCGTATCAAAAACAATGTTCGTATTTCGGATTTTACTTTTATGCACCGAAACTCGTTTCGTCTTTTTGTGTATGACAAATAAAAAGGTCCTAGCCAACGTAAACTTTTCCTAAGCTACGACGGGACCAATATTGTAATCAATATTATTTCTTGCGAGATTTCCGTAAAACCGTCTCAATACTTACACAATATACTTTTGCTTTAAACGAATTGAAATATTTGCCAAAAATATAAAAACATTTTACTTTTACAATTGCAAATACAATCACTCGCACTTAGTCCCGGTCGACTTAATGAACGACTTTTGTTATCAGCAGCTCTCATGCTAATTTTAAATGTTCGACAATATCGGGAAATAAAAATTTTTGTTTGTATTTTTACACCTCCTAATATTAAAATAGTTTACGCGAGCTTGCGACGTGGTTGTCGTCCTTAGAATATGATGTTAAGGCATTTCCCTTTTACTTAATCGACCCAGTGAATAAAAAATTTTTCTCGTTATATAGAACTGATATACTAATCAAACAAAAAGCATTTATTGAATGATATAATGGACAGGTTATTAATAATAAAACAAAACAATGTGAAAATCTTAAAAATTTGATAACAAACTCGGTACTTAAACATGACTATTTATTCAAATATAAAATAATGATTAAATATACAAAATTATTATAACTACTCATTTATGTTAAAGACAAACTTCTCGAAAAGATCTCGATATACATGAAAGATTGTAATTTAAAAGCAATTTTTTTGTATTACGTTTTCCTATAGTATAATACTTATTTCGAGTAAATTTTATGAGTAGTTTGATTTAAAGAAAGGTTTTAATAATAGGTGGAACCAAAGGGAAATCGAGTTTATTGCTAATTTGTTTGCCACGTCACAAGCATATGTGAATAGGATAGTAGAGTGTGGCGTGTATGCGCGTGTGTGCGTGTTAATGTTATGTGTGAGTATGATTGCATTAAAACGGTAACTCGACGTGAGTAGAGATTTTAGTTTCGTTTGCCCCCTTTTCCTTTGAATTTCGTTATTATTCTTGAAACTCTCCGCAAGTTTCCATAAAGCTTAATAAAAACGTGTAAAAATGTAACATGCTCCTAAGTATAGTAAATTAATTTGATTATCCAAGTGGTATGGATAATAATCCAAAAGTTCATTAAGAAAGCGCTAGAAACGTTCAATGTGTACTATACATCAACATGTTCGAAATTACGTTTGTTCAAATGAAGAAAAAATTATTTCTTTTTCTTTATCTCTCGTTACTTAGCGAATATACGTAAAATTAATATGTACGCTGGATAAGCAATCACAGATTGCTATATGTAACGTAGAAATCACAAAATTAATCAGCAAACTCAGCGGTATTCTTCTTCGTTAAAAAAAAAAATAAAAATAAAAATTAGAAGTAAGAAGACATAAATGTAAAAGTTGGCCGACGTAAGTGGCGTAACATTGTGAAAATTAATAGGAGTTAATAATCAACACGCTTCAATAAAGTAATACAGATAATAATTAATAGAAAAATGAAGAGGAAAAGTTATGGTTATCATGAAGGATCAAGAGCTTCCGTTTCAATATTAACGCAATACACGCACGCCGGACCTTCATAATAATAATAATTATAGTAATAATCATAATAATAAGAATAAGAATAATCATAACAATAATCGAAAAAGATAATAATAATCATAATCATAAAGATAAGAATACGATTAGTAGTAATAAGAATAAGAGCGTAAGAATAAAGAGAATAATAATGATGATAGTTATAGTAATAATGATGAAATAGACCGGCCAAAGTTTTTGGTTTAACTCTCGTTTTGCGTCGGCGCCCTTATACCTTATGCCTATTTCCTTATCGGTGTCCCATCCCGGTAGATTATCGATTATTCATTGGAATTCGATAGTACTCGATAGTTACACGTATCAAAGTATCCGGCGGCATGCTCGCAGTTTCATCATATGTGTTCATCAATCAATCATCAGTGAAAGTAAAGTTAGCGACAGGGCAAGCGATGAAGGTCGGCTTCGTAGTAGAGTCTAGTAGGTCTCCCCGTAGGGTGGCACTAATAGAAGAGGCCGACCGCGCGCTGAAGCCCGAGGTCGCCGGCGTTGGCTCAGTAGGAGGCAAGAACTCCCGGAGGTGTGGGCACCACGACCGTATGCTGAGGCAGGCCGACAGCCGGGGCCGGGGGCGGTGCTAGGGGGTGGCCTACAAGGACGGCCGCGGCCGCAGCCGCTGCCGAGGGCAGTGGAAGACCCCCGGCTCCGGTAGCCCCAGCTCCTCCAGCCCCCCCAGCTCCAGCCCCAGTTCCCCCGGTGCCTCCGGCTGCTCCAGCTCCAGCCCCAGCACCGGTCCCCGGCTGTTGGGTCGCTGCACCACCAGCGAGGGCCGAGGCTGCGGCGCCGACTTGCGTAGGGGGACCCTCTGCCGCATGCTTGCGCAGGTGCCGAAGCATATTGCCCTTCTCGACGAAGGTCTTGCCGCAGTCCGGGCAACTGTGTGGCCGCTCGTCCGAGTGGGAGCGCCGATGGGAGACGAGGTGTCCCTTGCACATAAAGTCCTTAGGGCAGAGGTCGCAGCGGAAGGGTCGCTCGGCTTGGCTGCCCTTGTTGTGCGAGCGCATGTGGAAGAGCAGGTTGCCCTTCAAGGGGAAGCTCTTGCCGCACTCGGTGCATACGAACGGTCGTTCGCCCGTGTGGCAGCGCATGTGGTTTATCAAATGCTCCTGTGAACGAAAAATATTTATTATCATATCTCATCCCGTCATCAATGATCATAGACTTCAATGTTCAAATGTCCTAATGCTTTTTGTCCCGTATTCATTCGACGACCAAATGCAAACCGATTCTTGGCCTTAACGGGTCAAGCAGCGAAAGTATGAAAATTATTAGAATCAACTAAATGTCGAACGAAAAGAATACGTAGATATGCGGCATTAGGAGGATCGGCGATGTCACGTTGGTGGTTATTATGGAGGGAAGACGGATGATGATGATGGGATTTGTAAGTCGTTGCTTACCTTGCGAGTGAAGGGCTTGGAGCAGACGTTGCAGCAGTGTGACGAGTCGCCAGTGTGCTGTCGGAGGTGATTGTTGAGGTGCTCCTTGCGCGTGAACGTGCGCTGGCAAAACTCGCAGCGATGTGGTGATTCGCCGGTGTGAATGCGCACGTGGTTCGTCAAGTGCTCCTTCCTGGTGAAGGACTTGGAGCAGAAGTGGCAGCGGTGGGGCGACTCGCCTGTGTGTTGACGCACGTGATTTGTCAAATGTTCCTTCCGCGTGAAGGATTTCGTGCAATACTGGCACTTGTGCGGTGACTCACCCGTGTGCTGCCTGACGTGGTTCACCAGGTGGTCCTTCCGCGTAAACGCTTTCGGACAGTACTGGCAGCGGAAGGGCGTCTCTCCTGCATTTTTTTACATTCCGGTTTTTCGTTTCTTTCGTCTTTTTTTTGCTTTTTGTTTTCTTTATTTATTTATTATCTTTAACTTTAGCTTAACTCACACAGTCATCGACATCTCTCTCTCTCTCTCTCTCTCTCTCTCTCTCTCTCTCTCTCTCTAAACAGTTACTTTCCATAACGTCTCAATGTCGTTACCATACGCACCGAGAAAATAAAGAAATACTTATCAACCGGTAAAAATAGAGAGACTTTCTTTTCTCGGTGCCAGAAAGTTTCACTTGCTTTCGACTTGGCTTTCAATTTTTGCATTAAATCAAATCCATCCAAATTGTTTTACGCCCCTGCTCTTCAATTAACCGCGCATTTATAAGTCTCCATCGCGTTCTATCTGTTTTTTCGTTTACTTTTTTTTATAATTGTAACGAAAGCATCTTATTAGTTAAGAAAAGTTGTAAAATTTTAAGCGTAGATTTGGGCTTCCACAACTTTTTGGAAGATTTCATTCTGTTTGCTTACGTAATTGTTTTGCCAAAAATCGTAATATCAAATGAACTTTTTGCTTTATTATCAATTTTTTTTTTTAATGTTTTAAAACGTCATACAGACAACGGGGCATCACCTGCACAAGGCGAGTTTTGCCCGATGCAATGCACCAAGTGGCAGATCGGAACTTTAAATTTCCATTAACTTCCCTCTAGTTTATTTTTCTTTCATTATATTTTTTATATCTTTAGAGTATTAATTTCTACTAATATACACTTTAATATAAAATGATTAGAAATAAATTGTAAATAATTGTAACCGAGCATTTACCTGCAAAGATGTTTATATCCCCGAATGAATGTTTGATTTTTTAAAAAAGAAATTTACGTTTTTTGTAAACAATTATAATATGATTAATAATAAGGAAAACTTTTTGTAAAAAAAATTTTTTTTTCATATTAAATCATTAGTTTGGAAATCAATAGTTTATACATAATTTGTAAAAAAAAGTAACTTCAAATTGGATAAAATACAAAATCACACGTTACATTGACAGAAAAGTAAGAAAGTACAGGTAAATACTCGAGTTCATAATTAATTTAAAAAATTATTATTATTTAAATCTAAAAACAAATTAACTAAATTTATTTTTATTTACATGAACATCGTGAAATTTTAATTAAAAATAAATGTATTTAGAGTTCATTGGTTGGTCAAATATTATCTACATTTTATTTCTGAAATTTAAAACTTCCATGACATGAAATCCTTCTATAATTAAAATATAATTATGACAATAAAAATCTTAATAGTATGTTAATTATAATAACAATAGAAATATAACTTTAAACTAATATAAAATTACAATAAATAATCATGTACTAAAAGTGTATAAATATTCTCCGATTATTTTTATTTCAATGATTGTCGTGTTAGTATGGAATTTTTCAACTAAAGGCTATTAATGGTCCTTAACCGATGTCCGAAATTTTGTTATATTACTAACAACAATTTGGACAACTATAATATTTGCCATCTTTGTGTATTGCATCAAAGGAAAGTCTATGCATTAAATACTGCATTGCAATATAAAACAATAAAATTGCTAGTGTTATTGTTCGTATTTAAAAAATCACTATGCATAGACCAACCTTTAAAAAGAAGCTTAATCTTAGAAGGAAAGAGCAGTTTGTTAATGTTCGACTAACTAGGTAAAAAAAATCAATTTATCATATATAATAAAATAGGCACTTTCTTATAAAGTGTTCGCTCCGAGTGTAATTGTTAGTAAATCAATGAGAAATAATAAGCATAATAGAATTGTATAAATTTAAGAAATTTTTTCGAAAGTTAGAAAAATGCATGAAAATGATACTAGTGAGGCGACATTAAAAACTGCGTGTAATTTAACCGAAAAAGGCAAATAACTAAGCATGTATGAGAGCGGTGTATAAGGCAGAATTTTGGTATTCGTAACGAAGTTAGCAGGATTCTTGTATGTTTATTCAAATACATCGTCTTATTAAATTTCAAATAATACGTTCAATAGTTTATGTCAATTAAAAAATCCTTTTCATCAAATTAATTTTATGTTGAAATTTTTTACACCCTCATTGAGGGTACAATTTCATTAAACGAATAAAGAAATAAATTATTTTAATATTTGCACGACTTTTTAAATGTTCGATTATGTGATGAGCAACCTTATTTTTACGTAAACTCAATGTAATTATTATTACAACTCTACATAATTAAAATCAATTTTATAAAATTATTATTATTATTTTCAGATAAAGCTCGAAGACTACTTACTACCTTATACAAAAATTAGAAACGATAAGCTAAATGACTTTATTTATGAATGAAGTTAACGCGAGCCACATTAATTCTCTTCGAGAATATAAATATTGTTTATAATATCGCAGTTTTGGTTTTGTAAGAATAAGGTTTTAGCGATATTCTCTCTCTCTCTCTCTCTCTTTCTCTATCTCTATTTGGAGAATGAATAACATAAAATTCATTGCATTTAACTAATTTCTTATAAATAAGCTTTTGATGATATTTTCAATAAGCAAATTTGTATAATGAATCATTTAAAGACACTGACACTGCCAAATAACAATCCGAATAAATAAAAAAAATAAATACATAAAAAAAAATTTTAAAAAATCCAAGACCAAACATATGTTTAGTAAGCAAACAGTTACGAAAACGAACAAGCAAATTATATTTTATGTATTATTGGGGTAATATCAATTTAAATAGTTAGAAAAAAAATCCAATTAAGATTTCTTAATCATAATAAATAGCTATTCGATAAAAAAAAAATAAAAAAATAAAAAAAAAGATCCGTGGAGTAATAAAGATGAAAAGGGGATGGAAGATTCATGAAAAGATCGAAAGAAGGACGGATGGAGAAAAAGAGACGAAAGAAAGAATAAGAGATATGGACGTGGATAGATATAGATATATAGACAAGAGTATGATGTGCTCGCGAGGTAATCGTAATCGTCTCTGTTTTGCAAATTTTGCCGAAGTGAACATCTCTGCCAACCGCTCTCACCTGTGTGTTGGCGGATGTGGTTAACAAGGTGTTCCTTTCTGGTGAACGATTTGGAGCAGAAGCCGCATCGGTGTGGTGACTCACCCGTGTGCTGCCTGACGTGATTCAGCAAGTGCTCCTTCCGGGTGAAGGTCTTCGAGCAGAAATCGCAGCGATGGGGAGTCTCGCCGGTATGCCACATTATGTGATTCGTGAAGTGCTCCTTGCGCGTGAACGACTTGCCTGAAAAACATATTCGGTTGCGTTTAATATTCTGAAAATTAAGCCTATAATATTATCACTGTCTCTCCATCTACAGATCCCCCCCCCCATCACTCCCATCATACCTTCTTTTTAAAACCTACGAACCCCTTCCCCCATTTCAATTTCCATTTTTAGAAAAACCGATTAAGCCAATTATACATTTATCTTATCAATAATAAGAGAATTTTGTTCTCCTTCCTAAGCTAATGAACTTATTTTTTGCACCCTGACAATTATTGACCACCGTTAGCTGTCGGCGGTCACAATTTCCTATAGTTTGCATTCGAAACGCTTGGGGGCGCCATTTGCTTCCATCGACTGAAAGGAACAAGTTGCAAGTATAGAAAGCGATAGCAAGATTTTTATTCAATTTTTATCCGACAACAAAAATTTTCATTCATCATATTTATGAAAAGTAATTTGTTCATTCCTAATATAATTGTCAAACCATCGTATCGTATTTTTTTAATTATACGACGCCTAAATTATGGGGATAATTCGTGGGGATATGAAAAGTCTGACAAAGACAGACAGAGAACATATTTTTTATTCATAGCTGCGTAGCAAATAATTATATTACATTAAATAGCTGAATTGAATATGACCAAACGTTATTTTCGTTCTGCCTACTACTTACTTAAAAGGAATGAAACATTATTTTCTTTTAATAATTAAAACTGAGAAAAATAAGATATGAAAACTAAAGAGAATTTTTTTACAGTCTTGATTGTTAAGCTTAAATCGTTACTCCCTGAAGAATAATTAAAGTCCTATAGATATTGCAAAAGTTTTTATACAATATTAATATTTTTTCTTCTTTTTTATTTTTTTATTTTTATTTGTCTATAATATTTTTAAGCAGATGTAATGAATTTCAAGCAGCTACGCGTAAACATCATTGTTATTCTACGTATAGATTAAATTCAATATTTATTTAAAATCACTACTCCAACGGGAGAAGACGAGAAGATATAAAGATTTTAAGGGAACAGATAATATAGTAAATAAGATATTGGCCTCGGAGCATAGTATAGAAAGAAAGGGAACAACGCTATTGGACTGTATCGTCCTCCTCCCTCGAAATCAATTGTATCTAATTAAAAACGAAGCATACTTTTAAAGGCTGACTATTTTACATTGGGAATATAATTACATTGAATTTTTATTTATTTTATACGAGAGTAAGTTAATTTGCTGCGTAAATGAAGCAATGGTCAGAGTAAAAAAAAAAAAAAAAAAAAAAAAAAAAAAAAAAAATGAAACGGTACTCAAGTGAGCTATCGATTCGATTCGATTCGATAAATCACTGCTAATAATTTCTGCACTTGCTGGAAGCGAAGTATTCTATTTAAGTAAAGTAGTGGAAAGGCGAGGAGCAACTAAAGACAATGCAAAAAGCAAATGGAAGCAAGCAAGAATCGAGTAGGAGTCGATGAGGTGCGGAATGAAGGGACGCCGCCGCGCACGTAGGGAAACACACGAGCCGCACAAAGAGCGAGGAGACAAGGCAAGGCAGGAAGGCGTCGTCGCCTAAGATATAACTGCACGAAGATCAGCCATCACCATATCACCATGATCGTCGCCACCATCATTGATGCAACGCTGCCGCCACCACCGCTACTACCCACGATCAACACCGCGCCAAACCATATCACCATCACCACCTCTTCCTCCTGATCCTTATACGAACCGCTGAGGTTAACGAGATACGAAGCGACGGCATCCCGGTGCTGTTGATGCGCCTGCTCGATACTCAGGGTGCGGAGACCGGCGTCGAACATACTTGACGATGCGGCCCTGAGACCGCCCGGACAATAATTACCGCGACGAAGACGCGGCCGCTCTCTTTATCCCCACCACTCTCCGGTCACCAGCCTCCCACCAACTAACCACTTCCGCGACAACCCTCCCTCCTCCTGCTACTCCTCACTGCCTCGCTACACCTCTCTACGCCTCCCTCCACCTACCACTCACTCTGCACCTTCCCACTTTTTCGCATCCCTGGGAGGATACGATTCTGCTTCTCAACCTTTTCTCGTTCTCCTTCTCACGAATCCGAGATCAACGCTTCTCTACTGGAACCGTCCCGTTAAATCTGATACGTCGCCCAGAGTCATCAGAAACGCACTCGACGCCGTCAAAGAAGTGGCCATGGCGGGCATCGAAATAACTACCATCTCCATCTTATTTAAGCCAAGACGCCATCCTTTCTCCTCCACTTCGATACACATACACGTATACAAAACACATGATATATATTCAATATTTTTACAAAAAACTCTTAATCTCTGGAATTACTAAATATATATGTTTATGCAAACTTGAATTTTTCATAAATTATAAATTTACGAGGCTTCATTTATTAGCAATACTATGTTTAAAATTCAACTTTCCACCCAACGTCTCGAATTTATAAAAATATATGAAAAATTAATAAAAAATATATCACAAAGTATATATTTACAATTTATACAGACATTCGAATGTATGTCTTTATTTTTTAAAAAAAATAAATAATACATTTATTACTTTTTAAATAAAAGAATTTTAATAGTTTTAATAATTATTAATATAATTTTTAAAAGATTGAAGATTAATTTATCTAATATGCGGAATGAATATAAACCAACAGTAGATAACAACGGACTTGTCACGATAATTCAATGAATAAAGCAACAACGAATATTTCTTAATTTTTATTACCTAATATAAGTAAAATAAAAAAAAAATTTACGCCGATAGTTACGCCCATTTTTCATTCTACATCTCATCAGTTAACCGAATGTTAACTTATATCATTGAATAGATCTGTTTACTTTGTCTAATGTGAAATATTGTTAATAAATTAAGTTAAACGTAACATGGATTTTTTGTATATCTTGATTAGCCGAGATCATTTTTAATATAATAATCCATTAATTATAACTGGCAATTATCACGACCAAAATAAGATGAATTAAGAAACAGATAATCATAAATATGGCTTAATAATATAAATGTCAAATATTATAAAATAAATAACAATTGAGGAAAAATTACGAAGCTAGACAAAAGGGCCAGTCAGCAAGGAAACAATTGATATTTGATCGTGTAAGAGAGGGGGGGAAAGGGTAAATGTGTGTGGGAGGAGGGGTGCAGACGTACCACCCCTTGGCGGCTGGCATTAAAGTCGTCGGGGATATAGGGGCTTGGAGGGGAAGCAATGCCATCGATGCCTTTATGGGTGGGGCGGCCGGGTCAGGGGAAAGAGATGAGAGACGCTGCACGACGACACGATCAATCCTCGCGCGAATTTTATTCTTCGACGTCGTGGCGACTCTCCCATCGACGTATCATATCTTTTATGTAGTTGCCGTGGGTGACCGACTTTATATGACTTCCTCTTATCAGCGTCTTCGTAATTTAGCTATATCCTTCCTCTTTTTTTATCCTTGTCAATTGAAGTCATATATAATATAATAAATGGGCTATCGACAGCCGTTAACTTACTTTTATTTACCATTTTATTTATTAAAATAAATACTACTTTCAATGCTTGAAATAACTTCTCGTCCGTAATAGTTGAAATCCTTCATTACCATTTATTTTCTGAAGGAACTTTAAAATCACGCATTACCATTATTTACTCCCTTATTTATATTGATTTACTTACTAATTTAATGCGCCTAATACAAAGCACTTGTAAATTTTTTAAATATAAGACATAAATTAAATATAAGCATCTGCTGTGCATTTCATGATATAGAATACGTTCTTTATTATCTCATTATTAATGCATCATTTAAATATTTAGGGCAAATCGTAAGGATAAAATACATAGTTATTATCAATAGTCGTCTGCCCCATTGGCTGGTGCGAAATCAAAAATGCATGAAAATTGTTTAAAGACCTTGCACATAACTTTTATTAAAATTCTATCAGAAGAATTGAAATAATTTTAATTTATAAAATTTTGTTAATTTTATAACTTCTTAAAACTATTACGAAATACAAATTTATATATGATTAGAGTATATAAAATAATTTATTATTCTTATTAGAAATTTGTTATATTCATAGATTTTATAATGAACCAGATACTTAAAAAACTATACATAGCAAAAGTGAACTGTAGAAATTGTTGAAAGTAAAATTTTTTTACAAAACATGCTTCTCTATTGTGTGCAGTTCTTTATGAAAGCAAACTAGACCCACAACTTCTAAATCATAATTACCAAAATGACGTGTTACTTACATCACAGCTATCGCGAAACGACATTTAAAAGAATGTACATTATATATATGTATATATAAATTTATATTTATAAAGTAAAGGTTATGCTATTGATTAATATACATAATAAAAAAAATTTAATTAACAATAAACATACGGATATTGTTTTTGCTTCATTGGAATATGCAAAATTTTAGTTTCAATTATGAAAATATACAAAATCATAAACAAAAAAAAACATTTAACAGAAAATTAAAAAGGTTTGTATAATTTTAATAGATATTCCAAGAATAACTAGATTAAAGTAATTTAGGCATTTAAAATATTTAAAGAAAAACTTTAAATCAAAATATTGAATTCACAGCACAATAAAGAATTAATATTTCTTTTAAGTAAATTAACTTACCGCAAATCTCACAACGGAATGGCGTGTCGTTGGTGTGAGAGCGCATATGATTGGCCAAATGCTCCTTGCGAGTGTACTTTTTGCCGCAAACCTGACAATGATGGGGTGTTTCGCCGGTGTGCCACATAACATGATTCATAAAGTGTTCCTTACGCGTGAAGGATTTTTTGCAAATATCGCAGCGATGAGGAGTTTCTCCAGTATGCTTACGCACGTGATTAACCATATGCTCTTTGCGCGTAAATGTTTTAGCACAATACTGGCATCTGAAATGAAGCAATAACAAATTGTTTATTAACATTTTTGTTATATAAAATTTAATTTTTTGAATTGGTTTTAATTAGTAAAATATAAACTATTTAATTACATTAGATATAAGATAAATTTGCGAATTCTTCAGTTGAAATAAAAATAAACTATGGCAATTAAGATTGAATATTTTATCACTTTTGAGAATTCTTTCCAACCATTGCTTTTAAATCATAAATAGATTGATTAATAATTAAAATGGAATTATTATAAGTAAAACATTTATCATGGATACAATGCCAAGTTACTAAAACTAATTAACAGTAAACACCTATTGGTCTAAATAGAAAATATGAATTATTAACCTGTATGGAGTTTCTCCAGTGTGGCATCTAGTGTGATTATCGAGGTGCTCTTTTCTCGCAAAGCTTTTACCGCAAACCGTACAATTGTATGGCTTATCAGTGGCATGACGTTTCATGTGTCGCTCTAATGACGGTGCATTGGCGAAAACATGGAAGCAGACGGCGCAAGTGAACATGGAACCACCCAAGTGGCATTTTCCGTGACGCGTTAAATCACTTGCAGTTGTAAAAGCCTTGCCGCACACCTACTCATAAATATTTCTTTGAATTAATGAGATTTTGTAGCTTGTAGCAAATACAATTATTCACATGACAATTATGAAATCTTATTTAGTAATCTTAAATTTTTGTTTGTTTTAATTAAGGTTACAATTATTTTATTATAATAGTAATTGTTAATTGGATTAATTTCTTAACTAAGTTTTTTACGCTTCGGAAATTAACTAGTCAATTGTAAAAATCACATAAAATAAAAATATCAGCGCAAGTTTTAAAGTAATATCCAATATTATTAATTAATTAATATTTAATATAGTTAATCACTTTATTTTTTAATTATTTCTTTAAGTCTTATTTGTATAACGTCTATTAATAATAACTTCATGGATTTTTAAAGTTTTTTTTTAAAATAAAATTAATTTATTAAACAATTTAGCATATAATATAATAAAAATCACCTGCAGTAATTCAAAATATGGTAAAGTTTACAAATAATTAGTATATTATTTTTTTCTAGCGAAAGATTAATTCAAATTGTAGATGTCCATTCCATTTTATGACAAATTAATTAAGGTAATTTTTGGTAATATTAACATAAAAAGAATATGAACTTTTAATTTCCTAAAACTAAATATCCTATTTAAATATAGAATTCTATCATAAAAAATAAATCAATCTATTGGAATTTAAAAATATAAAACTAAACTATATTTATCTAAGTAAATTTTATTTCGTAATTATTATAATATGTACTATCTAAAACTATGAATTCTTCAAGTAATTAATGCATTACATTATCTAATGATTTTTATTTTATTTTATTTGACAAATTTATAACAAAATATAATTGGTAATTATTGAGTAGGCATTTATATTTTAATAATAATAATAATAATAATAATAATAATAATAATAAATATTAAATAATAATGGCAGGATTCAAATGAATGATAAGTATGAGTGAGAATACCCTTTATTGAGTGTATCATTGCACAAATTAAGGCACAAACACTACTGACCTGACAAGTAAAGGGCTTTCTCTCCGTGTGGTATCTTCGATGGACGATCAGCTGGTAGCGAAATTGAAAGATCTTGCCACAAACCTCGCAGGCATGACTGCCCACTGACACCGGCGAACCGCTCGGGCCTGGCGTAACCTCGCCATCGCTTGTCTTTATGTCAAATTTGTTTAGCTGCACTTGCTGCACTATGGGGGTGCCGTTCTGTATTGTTGTCACTGTTTGCGTCGGCACCGTGCCTCCAATTAATGTTGTACCAGCGGCTATTTCGCTCTGCAACTTTCCAAAAACTTCGTGATACGCCAGCAGCTGATTTATCTGATTCAACTCCTCGACGTTCACGGCTCCCTATTCACATAGATACGTTTTGGTTTTAGAAATAGTTTGATGGAATTTCGTTTTTTTTATTTATTTTTCTTTTGTAATTTGCATACATGAACAAAAAATTCTACGACCTGTTATTATTTAAGATTCTTAGATAACATTTTAAAATTACACTTTATTTATGTACATATTGTAAAATTTATTGACCACTGCAAGCCTCTGATGTACAATCAATGAACCTACGTTATCGCGCAACTCAACCTTTTCTAATATAAAAAGTTAACATTACCAAAAATTATCTTATTTTATCTGTTTTCATTACTAATTATAATTATATAGCTATCTTGTCAATGGTAATAAATCAAAGTGAATAAATTGTTATTTTTGTTAATATTTTTAAAGCCATATCAAAATTACCTTATTGATGTACTGAGAAATATCAACTCCTAATGTTTTTGCAAGATCTTGATCATTTGCAGCACTGATTTTAACAATAGATCCATCTGCAGTTCTAACATCCATCATGTGACCTCCTGATTTTAAATCGGGCACTTGAAACCTATAACATTTCATTATTTTTATTAAATATTTTATAAAATTGAATATTAACACTTAAAAACTTAATAGAAATATTTAATTGTTAATTTTAAAAAAAGTAAAAGCTCTTACTGGGTCATATTTAATTGACGTATATCTTCTTTCTTTTCAACTTTTTCCACACCACCTGAAGGAGCACCATCTCCACCAGAAGAACCTCCAATATTAACACCAATTTGTTGCTGTTGTTGTTGCTGCTGTTGATGCATTAGGCTTTGTTGTAAATCCTGCGCTTGTTGATGTTGGTGATCGCGTTGTACGTGTGAGTGCACCTGATTATCATTACAACGATCTGGTGCTTCTTCTTTAGGTTTGTTGTCTCTGGATAAATTCTGATTCTGGCTACCTTGGCCTGTGTTTTGTGCATTCTGGTGGCTCTGCATCTGATGATGAGATTGAGCCTGTTGCTGTTGTTGCTGGTGCAACTGTGATTGTTGCTGTGATTGCATTTGTTGCTGCATTTGAGCGTGAGCTGCTTGCAAGTGACTTACACTTGCTTGTAGGTGACTTCCATCAAGATTAAGTCCCGGCAATGAGACTGGAATCTTTAAAAAAACTAACACTGATAAAATCGTTCATTTATATTTTAATTGTTTACTCGTTTCCTATTTAATTTATTAACAATTTCAAAATATTCTTAATATATAAATTAGAGTAAATCAAAATTAGATTTAGCTAATATAACCTTAAAATATGTTTGGAACTTATGTATGTATTGTATAATTTATTTTAGACCAGGCATTCATTTATTAGTATAAAATTAGATAAATTTATTGTTTTGAATAGGTATATAGTTGTGAAAAAATGATAACATTAATAGATTAAGATGTGCAAGCTTACACCAATAGTATATATATACACATATATACACACATTAAATTCCTTTAAACGCATATGAATGCTACTTAATATCACAAGCAAGAGTAGAACGCTATATAAGAAAACATCTAATGAAAAATTTGTATATTTTAATCATGTTCTAAGATATGCAACAAAATCTACAGTGTACCTTCTAAATCATATAACATGCACACTACTCTGACAAACCTGGGCAGTGGTCTGAAGGGAGCTGTGATGACTACTCCTATTGACTGATGTCTGATGAAGAAGTGAGGTTGGTGTCTGATGGTGTGTACCAGAAGTTAATGACATATCTTGGTTCAGCACACCTGCTGAATCTTTGGCTGGAGATTCCCCAGTTACAGTACCAGCTCTGTGATGAGGATGATGATACACTGATACCTGTGGTATCGGCCCAGGGAAAAGATTGGTGAGGACCCAGTACTTTGCTACCGAAGAGGCTAATGCTACAGCTGTACCTACACGTAGGTCCGCGGATGAATGAGAATTGCTCCCTACATTGCCAAGGCTTGTCGGAGTTGCCAAACCACCTGGATACGAGGGGCGACCATTTTGACCCACGCTTACTTCCTACCAATGCACATTCAAACAATTTTACAACATCGATTAGACATGCAAATGCATGCAACGCAAGTTCAGTCAACCAATGCACTGGAGCTTATATTCCTTCCTAATGCACATCGCAATCAATGAAACTTTTATTAATGGAATGAAAATTATTATGATTTTTTTAATGGTTAATATTCAATGTTAGTATGGTACACTATTAACATAAATAAATTTTATGATGTAAAGTATCATCAGTTTCAAGTATATTGTTGATTAAAAATATTTTAAATGTAAGATTTTATCACACAATTGTCTTATTAATTAAATGCCCTATTGATAAATTAGATAAATTATAAAAGTTTAGTTTTAATAAACTAAAAATATTTATGAGATTATAATTACACAAGTCATTATAATAAATGTTTCTATTTAGTTTGAAAATATATTAGCTTTAAATTATATTATTTTATACATAAATTAAATCATTTAAAAAATATACTTATTGTAAATATAATAAAATTATGTCATTCTATTCTAGATTCGACGAATGTATGTATTATCTAACACATGCACTATCACCACACATACCCACATACAAACTCACACAAGTAGTATAAATAGATACAAAATAAAAAAAAAAGAATTATTTAAGAAGCTATTATTTAAGTATACAAGCAAAGCAGTTTTTATTATGCTACATAATAGAAATAAAGTATAATACCAAGAAAATTAATCAAAAGTATAGAAAAGTCATTATGAATTAAGGTGCAATTCTACAAAATACAAATGGTAGAAATTTTATATTTCACTGGATAATTTAAATAAGCTTTTATAAAATAAAATGTAAATCCCCCATTATGAGTATAAAACAGCAAATATATATTTTAATTTAATAAAACATTGGACTATATAAAAGATATAAGATCTCACCTCTTGTTGTGCCTGCGTTGTCGCTGGCAGAGCATGCTGCTCACTATTCATTTTTGTTCAATTAAAACCATCGATCAAACACTTCCTGTATTCTTCATTTTTTATTCTAAAAAGTATAATAATAAATTATTTTAAACTTAGATGCCAGAAATCATTTTAAAAAATTCATCAGTTTTTAATTTCAATTAAATGATTTTGAATAACTAAAGACTTTTTATCAATTCAATAATTTGTTTTTAACTAAAATTTTTGGTTTGTAAAAGTAAATGAAAACTAATATTCAATACATTTTCTGTATTAGCAATGTTTAAAAATATTTAAATTTTATAAGTGTTATATCACAATTATATAATCCATCCATATGAAATGCTTTGTTATCAATAAATGCTTATATTCATAGATTTTAATAAAATATCTGAGTTTATTCAAAGATTCCCAATTTCATAGTTATATACATGTAAAAACACTCACTCGTGGACAATAAATATTTAACAAGAAATAATAGACAAGATTAAAGATATTTTAGGCTAAATTTCACAATATTAATTTGAAAAATAATTGCAAAATTATAGGATTCATAATATTAGATATTAGATTAAACAATTAAAGTATCAATTTGTTAAATCGATGCAAACAATTATGAATTTTAACACTCATTTTTATAAAAGCTATCAAGTATAATTATAAATGTTAAAAAAATATATTACTGAAATGTATTTACCGGATTTAAGATATCTTTTGTTATTCTTATAAATGACTCACAAAAGAAAACAATAATATACATACAACTTTGATAAATTCTTCAATTTAAGTGTATTATCTAATTTCATAAGTTATTAATAGGTTTGTTTTATTAAAAATATATATTTGGTCTCTTCCAAATAAAAAGTAATAGGTAGATTTTCATATTAATGATCTAGATCATACTGAATATAGTAGTAGGTGCCAGTGCACCTGAAAAAATTAATTAACAGTCCAGCATATTTTTTATTCTATTCAATACAAAAACTTTTCCACTAGATAATTCTTTTGAAATACAAAATTTCTAGGTGCAGAAAAAAGAATATATAGTTCATTCGTAACCCATAGGTGAGAAATAAAAAAAAGAATCACTACTATATTTTAAATATGCAAATGAAGCATTCGATAAAAGCAAATTGCTGTTAAGTAGTGAATATACGTGCTGCGAGTGTGTATGCCGTGTGTCTAATTCGTGATCGCGCGCCCGCAAGTGATTCATCATGAATTGACTGGAAAATCAAACTTCGGTTTATGACAATAATTTACCGATATACGTACGTACAAGCGTCGAAATTTGAGTTTGAAAATTGTTTAAATAATTCACCTTCGATAATAAACTGAAATGTTTAATGTGACACAGAAAGCGTGTGCAGCATTCATTATATCGTGTAGAATAGCGCGCGCGCAACATATCTGGTCACATTACACACTCGCAGCCCCCGATAAGTGCGTGTGCGCATAGAGATGAACGAGCGTTAAAATGGGCATGTAGGAGCGTAAAAATGGGCATGTACGTGCGTGTACGGACATGGATCGCATACAGGCAAAGGAGAAATGTCCGCGCGAGTTAAAGCGCGAACTCCCAAGTGAAGAAGCGGCAGTCGCGGTAGCAATAGCACCAAGAAAAGCATAGGAGAATAATACGCACTAACAGAAGCAGGGCTGGACGGGGCACAAGATCGCCGCATGCGCAGTAAAGCCTCTAATCGCGTTATCGCCCGCGAAGCCGAGAGCCAATCAACTCTTTGATTTTAGTACGCATGCCAGGACTTGTACACCGTCCGCCTACTGGTACGCACCTCACGCACACAGCCAAGGGGGCAGGGGAAGGCGCGCCCGCGCGCGCGCGCTCACCCACTCTCGCATACGGCTTTCCAAGGCGACAAATGAATCCGCGGCTCACTTCGTCGCTCAGCGCTGCTTTCTCACACGAGTACCCGTTCCTCGAGGGAGATCCTCCGTCACCTCCTGCCGACGCGCGACTCAATATTTAACCGAACCGCGGGCCCTCTGCTCCTCCGTCCCTTCGGCCAAAACACACGGCAAGATGGTTGCCAGCCAACACTCTACTTACAATACGAATGGGAGCGCGCCGCGCGCGCGCACACACGGCTACGAGAAGCACGCTCTCGTCCGACTCACGCATACTACTATATATCAGCGACCCGACGAGGGGACGTTACTCGTGTGAGAGGGCATTTCGCAGTCATTGCACATTCATTTCCGACGATATTTTCAAGCTATCACGGCTCTCGAATGGGACGAAACAGGCGGTATATTACGCGATGGATCACTGATTAGTCACATGAAGGATAAAAGGAAGGAGAGGTTGAGGAAACTGTGTATAGTATAGTAGTAGTAGTGTAGTAGTAGTAGTAGTAGTAGTAGTAGTAGTAGTAGCCTCTGCTACGAAGCTGCGACGTGCAAGCAAAGCTGCTACTAGAGAGAGAGAGAGAGAGAGAGAGAGAGCGAATGAGCAAGGGTAGAGAGGAAGAGAAAGACACTCACGTGGTGTCCGGTGCCATGGTCGCCGAGTTCGGTGCGTTAGCAACGGTGGCGATGGGCATGATTCTTCTTGGGCTCACTGCGGGAGCGCCCGCGACTCGTCGTCTCAGCCCCCAGACGACTTCACTCCTGCATCGAATTCCTTGGGCACCCTCCTCCCTATCAGGACGTTCACGAGAAAACCGTCGCCGCCACCGCTGCCGTAATCGTCCTCCTTTACCTCCTCTTCGTCCTCGTCGTCGACGGTTTCTTTCACCTCCTCCCAGTCTTTCTAATTTACCTAGTCCTCGTCCTCGCCTACGTCGCGGCGGCGCCACTAACAGAGCTGCCCGACGACTCACATGCACACGCGCACGCACACAGAGCCACACGTGTGCACTAAGCGCGGAGTCACGTATGCAAGGGGGGACGCGCCTCTCGCTCTGCGTCCCCGACACGAACGCGGACGACGAGAGGGAAGTGCGCCGCCGCCGTAGCTGCTCCCGTCGATGCCGCCGTGTCTGTTGCTGCTAGCGTTGCCGTGTTACCGCTCCTGTTGGTGTTTCTATTGCTGCTGCTGCTGCTGCTGCTGCTGCCGATGATGATGATGATGATGATGATATAGCCACTATAGCTACTGCCGCCGTTGCCGCCGCCGCTACCAACGTTATTCTTCACGCCGGTGAATATTTTCGGAGGCGCGCGCGCGCGCCGAACCTTCGCGACTCCTGCGCAATACAAGGGCGACGACGCAAGACTCACACCCAGAGGTGGCTAACCCTGGCCAGACTTCGAGAATACGTTCGCGCGATCGCACAACCACGAATTATCTACCAGCAGGACTAGCAGTGTGTCATGGCGACGCGGCGAACCTGTCCGTCTTTCTCCTCGTCTTCTTTGCTTCGCGCTCCCCGAGAGCGGCGGTGGTGGCTGCAGCGGCTCCCCCTCCCCGCGGCGGCGGTAGCGGCAACGGTGGCCCCCCGCGCCATCCCGCTCCACGGCCCTTCCGCCCCTCCCGCCCCACCGGCTTCGCTCGATTGGTCGCCGTGGGGCCGACGGGGAAGGCGCGGGGCTCCCGTTGGATTGGCGAGGGGCTTGGGAGGGGGCACCCGAGCGCGAAGCGTTAGCCGTCGGGGAGGGGCTCGCCCTCCTCGCATCCGGTGAGCCACGACGATGCTCGGCTCATCCTGACGGTCCCTGACGCCGTCTCTCTCCGTTCTCCGCAACGTCACCCCTACCTCATTCCTCATCCTTGCCGTTCTTATTATTAATTTCAAATTTCGACTATGAAAACGTTAAATAATGGCTCGGCGCGCGCGCGCGCTCACCTACCTATTACCTTTCTTTTAACCTCCACTCTCGCTACCCACCGCCGATACCCGCCCCGACTCGACCCAACTGCCAACGACTTGAACTCGAATTATCTATCCATCTCTTCTGTCATTTCAGATTCGGCATATTATTTACCGATCGAATCAACTTTTTTCGTTCGATAGTAACTGCTAGGAGCGGCACGTCGTCTACGACATTCGAATCTCAATGCTTCCAGCTATTATGTGAAAATTCGAAAAAATATTTGTAAATCTCCAGCCGTCCACCAATGAGCATTAATAGCTTATCGAAATTCAAACAAATTATTATAAACGTCTAGATTTTTTACATTGACAATTCGCCGGATAAATATATTAATTTGTTCTTCCAACATGCATAACGTGTGTAAATCGAATTCTCGAGTAATGGTTTTAAAGTTTGGCGCTAAAATGCAAGTGCTAGCGTCTGTGACCGCGTAGTGTCCGCATCGGCGTGACGCCGCCGTAAATTGATCACGTGACGGATGACGTGACGAATACATAACACTGCTCTATCTCCTCCCGCCCCGCCACAAGCCACTATGGCGAAACGACGCGGGAGAAGCGCGCGGCGGCTCCCCTCCCGCCCGGGCGGCTATTAACAGCTCCCCCTCCCGCTTGCCGGTGCGGAAGCGTTTCGTTTTTTGGTCTTGCCCCCCGCGCCGACCCACAGCTCGTGGAATTGCCCACTCGACGACTCACTTCTTCGTTCTCTCTCTCTCTCTCTCTCTCTCTCTCTCTCTCTCTCGACCCTTCCTCCCTCGATCCGCGTCCCTCCTCGTAACATATATGCATGTAATCTGTGGCCGTCGAGTATCCGTCGCCGCCCTGTTTACGTTCATTTTTGATGCCAGGTCACATTTTTCACGGACCATCTTCATTTCCGACCGACTTTTCTATAAATTAAATTATTTATATGATTTAGAGGTTAGATTGGCTACGGGATTCAGTTGGGTTTGGCGGTATTACAGTTTCTAAATACACGTTGCCTTCTACTCTATCTATATAATTAGTTCTCCACGCATAAATTAAAATGCCTTATAACACCAAACGCTGCATCGTTTCTTATATCATTGCACGAGCCTTATTTAAAAGCCTACTTGTAAAAGAAAAATATATCGAAATATACATTCTAAGCTGGTACTTCAAAGGTATGCATAACTAAATAATCATAAATGAGAGAGGAGGAAAAACAAAAAGAATCGGGTAAAACAGAAGTAGAAAGTATTTGGGATATGTGCGTGCGCAACATCCGGGATGCGCGCGCAGCCTATCATGAGCCCGAGACCATAATAAGCTAAATAGAGACAGACGTATGGAATCTCAGGGAACGGCGTTGGATATAGTGGAAATCAAACTGAAAACTTTTACGACGAACGCGGGGGCGCTACTATCGCCACTTAAGACTAACTGTAATGTAAACAAGTATTGATAACCAGCGATTCCCGTGCAATCATTATCTTTAATTTTTATAATAAATTTTTTCACACATATTTCTAGTTACTCTGCTGGTCATTGTAGCACGCTTATATGATTTGTTTACATGCAAATATTTCACAATAACCTTAACTAGAATTACATCATTCTTACCTATCGCTTTGTATTAGATAAAAAATTTTTATATTTGTAGGACTGTTTAGTATAGGTTACTAAACTTGGTAGCGTTTTTCATTTCAAATTTCGCTTGTTATCGTAGTTTTTTTTTCATTACTAAAATCTAAATAATTAATGAACTTTCTAATGTAAAACTAATTCTTAACATAAATATTACTTACTTTTGGAAAAACATTATTTTAGTTACAAGTGCACTTTATATATTGATTTATTGTCAATTCATTTTTATGATCTAATATTATTTATACAATTTTTATTATTATAATAATTGTGAATTATATAATTCTTAAACAAGTTTTCCTTATTTAATATTATTTCAAATATAATTTAAAACTATTTCTTTAATTGGTGACAGTTGTAAATTGTCTAAATGTTATGGTATTAAATTTTAGCTTCAATCAAGACTTATGTATCCAAAGAAAAGAGAGAGAGAAAGAGAGGAGACTGTTAATTGATACGATGGAAGCAGCACTATTTGAATCATTTAATTTATGAAATATATCACAAATATATCATCATGTACATATTCAATGCTTTCTCTTACATCACTATTCTGCAACTTATTAAGAGTTTTATATTTTGTATTCAAAGTAAATATAAATATTAATAAGTAATCTTTATATATGTATTTGTTTTATATACTACACATGTGTAAGTATTAATATGTTATAACCTTATGAGTTGATTTTATTTTTTTTATTCTTCGGCCCTTGTCCCGACTAGCGTCAAAGTCAAGTTTCGCTGATTGTATCGACTTTTTGATTAACGAGCTTATGTAATAATACTTTCGACCAGAGAAACTGATAAAAATAATGTTATTTATGTATTTAATAAATTATTTATAATATTATTTAAATTTAGATGAATTTTTTTTAATTATTAAATTATTTATTTTAATAATTTTATACTAGGAATTATTTTTCGCATTTTAGTAATATATTTTCTTTTTTTTTCGTATAAGATGATTGCTGATTAGTCAAACAAATGAATAGATTATGAGATTTTCTTCAATTTATAATGAAATAAGTATTTTTATGAACACTATTCAAGGAAAAAACATTTAAAAGATATTTAAATTACGATGTCTTAAATTTGAGCTTCATTCTTCCAAAAATAAATTATTTATAATAAGTCAATCACTTATTTTTCAGAAAGATATATAAACATTTAATAAAATAAACTTCTCATATTAAAAAGTAAAATCTATATATTTATCTATGATTTAATATATTTCATAATATTATATTTATGCTCTTCTTTTCTCACTCAATACTTAATGAGAATGGATAATCATTAGAAATTGTTGATAGTCAAAGTTAGAGTCGGTAAAGAGAATAGTGCACTTGAAAAAGACATGGTTGATCAACTGCCGTTTTAACTCCAATTCTAATAGCTCATACTTATCGCAGACATTCGGTGAGCATTACATAATAATATTACTACGTAATTAAAAATTCTACTAAATTAGAATCTGTATTTATAAGAATAATAATGCACAGGTAAATTTTCAAATGACTGTATAATTGTAAACATTGAATTAAGTAATAATAGTATATGTCACAGATTTTATATATACAAGTTCAAATGCTGTTTTGTCTGGAATAGGTAAGCCCCACGATAATATTATTAAGAACTACGTGAATAAATAATTTTATTTTAAAGATAATAAAACACAAGCAGAAGAACAATAGTTTATTAATTTTAATGTTTCAATATTGTAAAAAATAACACCTTATACTTTTCTATAAAATAAATTTAATTTCATCCAATTATACATTGGACTCAATAATATGTAATCCATATTTTTTACATTTCAATTATATTTTTAATTTTTTTTTTTTTTTTTTTTTGTAAATCATTGATACAGAATGGTTTCCTCTAGCAGGTAATTTTCTCTACTGCACACCAAAGATTCTTTATCAATACATATCAGATTTTATCTTATTATGTATCTATTGACGTATTAAATGTATAGTACGGTTATATATATAGTATCATATAATAAAAACTATAATATGTAAAAAATAAATTCAAATTTATTTTACACAATTTGAAAATAATATATTTTTCAACATTATGCATTAATTTTATAAGGTCCCTATTAGTAATTAAAAAAAAAATTGAATTTCTATAAAGATTTCTATAAGTGTTTTTTATAATTATTTACGATCATATTATTAATCAGCAGTGAGAAAAAATAATTGCCATGAAACATCAACTGTATAACCAATATTCCTAGTATTACTTACTCAGATATTATAAGAATGTATTTTCAAATATTGAAAATCAAAATATTACTTTGAACATTTTGAAAAATAAAGTATATATGTTAAAACCAATCGTGCTATATATAAGAGTTAAAAATTTTTAAAATATTTTTTAAAAAATGTTATTGTTTTTTTGAAGTAACACTGAGAATTGTTTATAAATATTTAAGATCAATTATTAAACAAATAATCGATTGTGTATTAAATATTTTTAAATATTTATTTTTTATAATTGTAAAATAATTTATTTTACGAATATAATAAAATTAAGTTCAATTTTTTCGAAATTAAGTATAGTTTTAAAGATGATAAAATATAAATAGTTGTGGAGTATCATTAAATGCCCAGTAATATATTTTAAGTGAAAGTTTAACTATTTCATGTGTTTGGATATATGCGCGTGTGTATGTATCCAAGTATTAAAGTTTTATATACATACTTAATATAATATTTATTATATGGTTTTCGTTAAATAAACACAATAATAAAAATATAATAGAATATTATTTTAATATTTTAAAAGTTATTTTGTATTTTGTTACAAAAATAAAATTTTTAAAATGAGTATTACTTAAAATATTTCGAAAAAGTATGTAGTTTATATTATTCTTTTTAAGATTAAATTTAATAGCAATCAATTTTTAAATCAATACCATTTCAATTAAATATACGCCCGATATTTTTACGATATTGTTAATACGTAAAATACACACGCAAACTGCCATATTAGATTTCTGAATGCTATTCGTGAAAATTAATTAAATTTATAAAATTTAATTACTATATTTTGATTATATAATGTATATTTATAATTGTGAGAATTTAAAAATTTTTTTAGGGTCTACAATGAAAAATGAATTTGTCTAAAATAAAAAATATATTATTTAACGTACAATTAATTAGATACTTATTGAATAAGCTTATATATGTGTTAAACTAGCTTTGTTAAATTGTATTAATATAGTTATATAATAAGTATTCGTTTTTAATTGGATATGTTTTATTTGTCATCTTCATTGAGAATTTTGGTTAATATATAACAGACATTCGCACGTTCATTTAGTAATTTCAATAAATTAATTCATATAAAATGAATACTAATATAATACAAATGCTATTAAACTTGTAGATAAAATATATGCTTTTATTAAAGAAATCGTATTTATTGTATCCCAATTAAATAAATAATTTTTTTTATTTTAATGTAAAGTAAAATTAAAATAGAAAATAATTCATGTAAATAGTTCATTGTACATAGGAAATGAAATGTAGGTTACGTATTATATATTTTTGATTATACATTTATTAATAAACGAATAAATAAAAATAGTAATTTTTGAGATTATCAATTAATTTTTATTCAACGTAGGTGATTTGAATGTTTCGGAATTTCATAAAGGAATTCGAAAAAGAAGAGTAGTGAAATATGATGGAGAAATTGAAGAATCTAGAGTTAAATTACATAATCGTCATATAAAGGAATTCCATAATGAACTTAGTGTATGTACATGCTTTTAAAATTCAAATTATGATAAATCAAGGTAAAAATTTTAGTGTAAAAATTAATTTTTTATAAAGTCTTTTTATATAGAAAGTATGATAATTATGAGATTAAAGTAAAAGTAATTGCACTTTAAGTAAAGGCTTTATATATTGAGTAAAAGATATAAAGAAAGTTTTGATTTTTATCCTGCGTTGATAGTATGATAAAAATGAAGACGTTGTCAATAAAATAAAGAAAAAGCTATATTCATCATAGATAAGTTTTACACACACACACACACTCATATATATATATATATATATATATATATATATATATAAATTATTTATTAATTAATTATTTATTATTTAACTTATTTACTTTATTAAGTTACTTTACTTTACTTTATTTATTATTTACTTTATTAATTAACTGTAATGGATTTTTGTTTTCGACTTTAATTTTTGGTATGTCCTTAAGATTGAGATATCCATCTCAATGCTCCTCATTAATTTGTATTTTTTTAACGCATGATTTTTCTACGTCAGGGAATAATCGAAACTATTTGATTAAATGAATAAATCGATTGTAATTCTCTAACATGCAGATAATACGAATCGAAATACTGGAAATTAAGTAATGGCCAGGAATAATGTTGCTACTGCTGCAAGCAAATAAGGGGAAAGAGTAAAGTCCGATATACGTTGGGTACTTCCGTAGTTATGAGCGTGTCTGGTAATATCTGGTCGATACTTTCAACGGCGTTTTCCTATCCTTTTTTTCAAGCGAAAATAAAAATCGAAACTCGATCGAAGCGAGAAAAACGGAGAAAAGAACGGAGAACGGCACTGCACTTGTCGCCCTCGCGATAATATACGAAGCCGCGTCTGTCACCGAGAGCGAGAGGATTAAAAAAAGAAGTCCGGCTTCTCGTCTCACTTGCTCGCAGGCTCTCACCTGCGCCGTGTTTCGGCCCGTGCATGTATACGAATGTAAGCAAACACTCCAAGGAAAACTTGGAGGTTCGTCGACAGAACGCAGTGGCAAGTTGCTGGAGAGGCGCACCCACACTAAGTACGGGACCGAGCGAGATACCCGCACACAGATGCAGCCCGCACGGATAAAATCGGCGCTAGATTGCCGAAGCGCCACGAGAAAGCAATGAGAAAGTGCAAGAGAGAAGATCGATGAGGGTCGTGGAGCGGCGCGGGCAATAGAACGAGAGGGAGCCGGAAATGAAGAAATGGCGGAGCAGTGGCAGTGAGTGCATTCGACGGGCTATTGCGCTACCCGCGGCTCGCGAATCAGCTTTGCATTGCGAACGGAATAGAGGCATGCGCTCCGAGAGTATGGGAACCTCAGCGATAGGAGCCTCGTCGTCGGGACGGAGTTCGGATACGCGGAGGAGCCTTCGTCTGTTTTAGGAATGTGCTTTTGCAGAACCCACTCGCGGCGCCCTTATACCTCTCACTCTCTCTCTCTCTCTCTCTCTCTCTCTCTCTCTCTCTCTCTATCTATTTATCTATCTATCTATCTATCTATCTCTCTACTCTGTCACTTTCTCGCCCTCAAATTAGCATTACGTACATTTGTAGATGAATAAGACTGATAGAATCCAGTTTGCAATAACACGGTATACCGCGTGCCACTACAGCCTTCACCAAATGGGGCACTGACTCATGCACTAGCTTCTGTCGGTTGTGATATTTTCAAGAGAAGTGAACATTCATTGCTGGGTGGATTCAAAAGTGGTGATAAAGAAATTCTGCCTTTGAGAAATTCTGATTCTTATAAGTTCCTTGTTTCCTCATATTATTCTCCTGCAGACTTAATTCTACTGACGATGGGTCATTTGGGCCAAGGGCTTGTTTTAGATAATAAATAGAACTTAATTATAATTTAAATTAAGGTACGTACTTGTTTTCATTGAATAATAATCATCAATGTTACTTTTTTATTTGAATTAACTGCACTCATACGGGGTGAATTATTTACCTATTCCCTTTTATTTTGTTACTTCAGGCTATTTTTAATTTTGTATATTAATAAATACACAGTTTCTGATCCAAGAATAGCAGTGATGAAAGACAAGTCACGTAAATAACCAACCACAAAGTATCAAATACTTTCAAGTTTTAATTCTTTCTTAGTTACTTTATATAATTTAATTTTTATCACATCTCTTTATTTATTTTCATTAATATTTTCATCTATATATTATTATTCTACACTAATTTATGTAAGCAACAAATTTTATACAAAATTAGTTCATAATTTTCACCATGTTCATTAGTTTTTATTTTTATTTTGCTTTCATTTAGAATTTCTTTTATATTAAAAAAATTTCTGATTTAATTTTGTTTTTTAATAATAAAGAATAATTAGGACAGATTTGTGTAGAGTTAATATAAAAGTATTGTTTATTTAATATCAGTATTCTTAAAAGTTCATTCTGACTTATTATTGATTAATAATAAAATAAAAGTAGTGCCCTACTTTTAAAACTCTTTATACAATCATACTTTTATATTTCTAAAGGAAAATAATGAACATATTTGCAAAAGCCTTATATTTACCAACTATTTATAAATTTATTTAATAATTAATTTTAATTGTTTTGACAAATAATTTTAATAAATCATGTTATTTTTCATATTTAATATTCTATGTGAAATAAATTTATAAATTTTCTTTAAATGAATAGCCTTGCAGCCATGGATGAATGCATGCTAAATGATCTTTTGGAGTGCTCAGTATGTCTTGAGCGTCTAGATACATCAAGTAAGGTATTGCCATGTCAGCATACCTTCTGTAAAAAGTGCCTAGAAGAAATAGTTATTACTCATAGAGAACTACGATGTCCAGAGTGTCGAGTTCTTGTTAAAGTTAGCGTAGATGACTTGCCACCTAATGTTCTTCTCATGAGGATTTTGGAAGGCATGAAAAATGCCACACCAAAAGGCAATAAGACTACTCAAAGGATTAATAATAATCCTCAGAGATTACTAGGTGGCCATCAGGTCACTCCAACCAGTCCTACTGTGATTCCTAATCCCCCAGCTGCAATAGTTACACCGGAATCTGCTCAGCAAGTAGTTGCTAAGCAAGTTCATCTTTATAATCGACCTTACGGCCGTGCCATTTATGATTATATTTCAAAAGTTCCAGGGTAAGTTAAACAAGCTTACATTAATAATATGATCACAATACATTGCTAACAACAGCTATATTAAATAAATTAAATTAATTAATTGTAATCGTATAAGTTTTTTTAAATTCCATTTGAAAATAGACATTGATTTATGCATATGTATTTATTATAGAGATTTAAGCTTTCGAAAGGGTGATATCATTATTTTAAGAAAAAAAATTGACAACAATTGGTATCTTGGGAAATGCGGAGCTAATCATGGCGTTTTTCCTCTATCATATGTTCAAGTACATTAATTATTGATTATAATATATATAGTTTCAAAAATTGTTATTTATTCAAAATTCTAAAAAATTTTATTTTCAGGTAATAACTCCTTTACCACCATATGTTCCTCAATGTAAAGCTCTGTATGACTTCAGAATGTCAAATGATGAAGAAGACGGCTGTCTTACCTTCAACAAGGTATAAAAATATAAACAAATGGAAATAAATAAATAAAAATTAAATAAAAAATTTAGTCTACAACGTTCCTTTAAATACCATAAATTTTTATTGAATAATAAATTTATCAACTTAATACTTATAGATTAACGACAATGCTCCCTTCAAAAACATAATTTATTACGATTTCTTATATTTGCATAAGCATATTTAATATCATTTAATGTAATTATTTTTAGGGAGAAGTTATAAGTGTAATTCGAAGAGTTGATGAGAACTGGGCAGAAGGTAAACTTCTAGATCGAATAGGAATCTTTCCTTTAGCTTTTGTAGAGTTAAATAGCGTTGCTAGAGCATTAATGAAACTCTCCACAAAGTAAGTAGGCTACTTCAGATGAATTCATGATTAAAAGAAGCATAAATTGTAACTATTAATTTTATTTTAAAATTAGTGTTCAACCAGGACCATCGAAAATGGCTCCACCGACTCCAACGAACGAAGAGACCACTCCACTGATACCCACTGATCATTCCCGTACAGTCCAGACATCAAGTCAGTCAAGGCAACACACTACATTGGTAAAAATATTTCTTATTTATAAATTATTCTATTTATTCTAATAAAATTTATGAATAATATGAATATTAATAATATTAAGTAATATTAAGTGGAGTCTTAGCTTCAAAATAAAATCTATCGTCACATTTATTTTCATATATTGGAAAAATTAAACACAATGAAACAATCCAATAATTTAAAGGAAAATAATTTGTAGAAAACAATATATTTGGTCTATAAAGCAGTTTTAATGTTCAAATAGTAGTCTTATTAGAGGCAGTTGAGCGATAAGGGCACAAGTTCATTAGCACCAGTATACAGGAATGACATTTTCAGGCAGCAGTGGTACCAGCCTATGAGTCAAGCCCTAACATATCGTCGGGAGGGAGCTCAACGACAACCTCGTCGCCTGTGATTACGAGTCCCAGTTCCAGTAGTTCAAGTACAACTCCGAGTAGTCCGAGTAGTCCGGCGATATCTCCGCCTACGGTCGCGAACCGGCATAGCAGAAAGAGGCATAGCTTCACCGGCGTTAAAAGTGCCCATCAGCTCAATCCTCAGCAATGGCACAGCGCCGAAATATTGAGTCTCGCCGTCGACGCTGCTCTAGCTAGCGGCGAAGCCTCCACCAACGATCCTGTCTGCAGTTCTAATCAGGTATCTACATTTTTATGAATATTTTCATCTATATTTTACGTTGGAATGTCTTTCATATAAGTGCGTAAGTCACGGAAACAAAAAATTAACTAAAGGTTCAAGTTATTTACTGCATTAATTTTTAATATAATTGTTTTGACTTTGACTAACATGTATCTTTCAAATTGCCGAAAATTTTATTAAATTAAAAAGTTTATGTAATCCAATGAAGAGGATCAGGCTAAATGTAATAAACTAAATGTAATCCTTGAATAGAATTATATAATAATGAAAAATGATACATGTATTAATGATACTTAACTCCAGTTAAAATTCAAATAAAAACCACTTCAATAAAACTTATTTTAACTAAAACTAAGTATTATTTTTAATGGCGATTAAAATTATAGACCAAGCGAAAATAGTATTTTTATTTTTATAATTGGAATATTGTTAAACAATTGCGGCTTTAATATGTATGTTTGCGATTCATGTGATAGTATCAAATTAAAAAGGACATTATAAGAATAGACAATTTAAAAATATTAATAAAATACCGTGCAGCGCACGGGAGAAGCATTTATATTTACGAAGTTATGGAATTTTAACATTTTTCTTTGCAGTTAGGCCAAAATTCCAATATAAAGAATCCTAGACACAAACGCAGTAGTAGCAATGACTTAATGCTCTCGCAGTCCTGGATGTCGAATAGCGTGCCTGCGGCTACAGCACCGGGAAGTGCCGGTAGCAAAGCGACGAATACATCGAGCAGCGGCGGAAAATTGCCGGCTGCGTACATCGCTCTCTACTCCTACAAACCGCAAAAGGCCGACGAACTCGAGCTGAGAAAGGGTGGTATCTACATGGTGACGGAGAAGTGTCAGGACGGCTGGTTCAAAGGTACCTCCAATCGCACTCAAAAGTGCGGTGTCTTCCCAGGGAATTACGTCGCCCCGGCAATGTACGTACCGTTGGTTTTCCTTACGGCATTACATAATAAGTGTAACGAGTGATTACCTTACGAACTAATTGTTCATACCAAGTTATTAAGTTACAAGGCAATCGATCTCATTTTATTCCACTTACAGTCTTTGGATTTTGAACAAATCTTGCTATTATTTAATATTGTTAATTTATTTTTATTCCCATCTAGTTCTTATAAATTATTGTTGCACTTGCATATATATATATATATATATATATATATAAATACATTTCTGTTTTATCCACAGATGCCAACGAACAGTATGTCGAACCTCCGGCAGTGCACCGCCTCAAAGCAACTCCTCGCCGTCTTCTCAAGCAAGTGGAAACGACGGTCGAATGTCCGTTGTTTATACGAAGACTAAAGGCGTTGCTTCTCAACCATATAACCTCGGCAAGTTACCACCTCCCGAATTACCACCTCGAGCACTAAGTCCTGAGCAAGTCGGATCTAACGTCTGGCATCCTCAAAGACAAGCGAATACGGCACAAAGTCCTCCTCGATTGCCCGATCAAACCGTGCCGACAGCATCTACTGGTAGAAGTTACAATCCTACTGGTGCATCCACAATATTTTGTAAGTCCGTATAAAAGTGCAAAAGTCTTCTTTTTTTATTCATTAGGAATATTCATTTATTAAGATTTTTTTTTTAATTCCTATAATATAACTACAATTTAGCTGTAGTAGATATATTGAACGATAAGATTGTTCCTGCAAGAGTAATAATATCGAATTTCTATATCTCCAGTTTATGTTTTCTGATTTCCATAGCCTAATTCTTCATACAAAAATTTTATGTATATTTATTTTTAAAGGTATTGTATTTTAATTACTATATAAATTTGAGATGTAATTCATTTAGACAGTGATTAGATAGATTCACTCATGAATATATCTGAACTTGCATGAAATTGTAATTATTGAAAATTATAAATTAAAAAATTATACAATTTAATATAAATCTATTAAAACCAAGTAAAATAATGTACATTAGTTAAATTTTGTTTCGTCTTCGATACACGCGTTAAAAATAAAAATCATTCTATTTATACTTAGATTCGCCAGGAAAACTACCTGTAGCTGTAACCGTTGTTACCACTCCAGTAGTAACCACGACAACTTCTGTCAACGATTCTAATAAAAGTTTGACGAGTCCTCCTCAAACGACGACGGTTTCTTCATCTGCTTCAGCGACGACATCGAAGTCTACAGAAAAAGTGAGACACGATTTCTACTTTCTATAATGATCGATGACATTATTTTAAAATTACAAGATTTAACTGACTTTATATTAGATTAATCATTTTAATAAATATTTAAAATTACCCATTTCGGAAGTAAATGAAATATTCTTGTACTAAAGGTGAAGGAAAAGAAGGAAAAGGGTGTGTCGTTGATGCGTCGTTTAACAAGTATAAAAAAATCAAAGTCTCCTCCTCCATCAACTTATTCCATGGATAATCCAGTTTTTGATGATGGAAATACAAGTCAATCTCTATTGATAAATCCAATTCATGTTCGGTAAGTTATTTTTTTCTTTTAGTGCACAATACAGCTTGTCATTGCAGCTTATCATGCATTACATATAATTATCATGCATGATTTTACAAATTACAATAGTTTTTTTAATGTAGTTTTTTACTTGCTTGATTATGTTTGATTTGTGTTAAATATGCTTTTGTTTTTCTAGCATCACCTTTGATAACAATTTTCTTTAAAAAATTGAAATCTAAAATTTGCAAAATTAATAATGATGTTTAAAAAACTGTATGTATAATTTTAATTAGCATTTTGCTATTTTAGTTTTGTTAATGTAATTGTAATTAATTAAAAAATTAGTGATCAATAGTATTCAAAAATTGATTAAAGAAATAATATATTTCACTGACAGTAAAGTGACATATTTTAAATTAAATTTACTGCGTAATGTTTGAAGTTCTAAACAGTCGTCTTTTATATAATATAATTTTAAAATATAATTTTAATTATCAAAAGGATAGATCATATTAAAATCGAAATAAACATTATGGATATAAGATTGTAAGAAAAACAATTGTTATTAATTTTTACGCTAATTTTTTCCCGGGGGTTAATAAAAAATTAGATCAGGGTCGTGTCCAAGTCAGTTGCTCCAGTTGGGAGCAGTACAGGATATTAACGGTTCTGCAAACAATCATCATCGCATGTATCCTGGCCAAGGTCATGTGACAACCTCACAGAGAATCAAGCATAAAGAGAGACCCTCCTTACCCTCGAGCTTCCTCCACAGGTTAGTTTTTATGGATCGTAACTCTTAATTCCAGCAGATGTTCAAATTCGCCTTGAATGACGGCGAATGACGCAAGAAATAGAGAAGTGAAGACATAACGATCCATACTTTTCGTTTTTGTGCTGCTTATATGTCAAGTTTTAAATTTACCTCCGTTTTGTATTGTTATTACTGTTTATAAAATATTATTAGTAGCACTTTAAAAAGGAAATTTGACATTTTAGTTTGTTTTGTCTGTTTTACTAATTATTATGATAGCCAATAAAAAAAAAAAAAAAAAAAATCCTATCCGATATTTATGCATATCGGACATATATTACCGTAGCTGCAAAAGAAAATTGCGTGCAATATATTATCATGAAATGCTGAGTGTTTTGATATATATATATTTTTTATTTTAAAGAATTAATTTTGGGTAAAACTTGTTTGAAGTTGACACTGGATCGTTTCGCCGTCGCATTCCGTATATGCGAAAAAGAGGGTACGGAGTCGATAAACATAAGAAGAATAAAGCTAAGCATAAAAGGAAATTTATGAGGCTCGGACAACGAGAGCACATTACATGCTCTAAATTTTATCTTATCAATACTTAAAGCACTACCAGTCAGCCGTGGCAACCAATAATCAAATATTACAGATGCGCATCCAAGATAAAACAATAAACTCGCTATAAATGGGACTCAATGCTTTTCGAATAAAGAATCTTCTGCGGTGTATTGTGAGCTTCGCCGCGGTAAGCTACAATCAGCAATTTTACCGAATTTGGATCTTTTTCAATAGAAAACGAATCGGTTCAGCCAGGACATTGATATAGAATGCAAAAAGGTTAAACGAATCAGATTAACCAATAAAAATATGTAAAGGCAAAACATAAAAATCAGTACGAATACACTATTGCATTAGAAAGTGAATTTCCTTCAAGTCCTACAGGCTTCAATTCGATGAATTCTTCGAAGAAAGTCGGAGGGGGTTTGGGGTATGTGGCTCTTTAATTATGCATAGATGGTAACGACGGCTGAAAAATCATGCTCAGTTAGAAAGAGGGGCGGGGGGTAGAGTTCGAATAGAGTTCGAATGTCGAACTGCGCCGGTGAAACGATGACGCGTCAATCATCTCTACTAATAATATTGTATTAATATACTGTTAGTATTTGTTTGTTGCAAATAAAAACTATATATAAAGTATTTATTTTATAGTTACATAGTCACATGCATATATTTTACTTTAAATGAAAGACTATTACAAAAATGCTCTTAATAAATAAATCAGTATATACAAAAATTAAGGAGGTTCTTATAAAATAAAAAGACTTAACGTCCTTTCTATTTAAAAAATGTTTTCAATATCTATAATTAAAATGCTTTTATATCAGTTCACGCACATTCCATTGAAAATACTGGCTATCATATCTAATTCATTATGCACATAAGCTTTTCACATTTAATTTTGCATTTTAAATTTAGCAATAAAAAATAAATTTATATTTTTAAAGTAATTGCGAATGATTGTATTTTAATAAGTAAATTATACTAAAATATTATACATATTGTAAATACATATTAATATAAATCTTAGTTTTAAATAATTATTTGGAATGATGGTTTATTTTCCGTTAAGTTGTTACACAATACATAATTTTTATTTAATTTTTAATATATATTTTCGTAATAAGAGTTTGAATAAATAATTACATTTTAATGGTAAGTATAATATGATAATAGTTTAATTTAAGAAATAAAATTTTATATGTAAAATAAAAAAATTTTCTTATGAGTCTTCATGACAATAAATTTTTTTGTAAAATTATATCTTACTTAATTCAGAATTGAAATATAATTTCTCTATACAGAATAAGAACATTTTTTAATTAACATAATTTATTACAATTGAATATGGCATATCCATTAAAATAATTGGTTATATTCTTATAATAGTAAGTAATAATGAAATAAATAAATATTTATTTTATTGCAGACAAAATAATTAACCTTAATAACCTTAATAAATTATTTAATATTTTTACGAAAGATTTTGTTATTATTCATGAAATAAAATTGTGTGTGTGTGTGTATGTATATACGCAGATCTGGTGAATCCGGGTGCAATATTTCGAGCACAATGAGTAATCATCATCGCAAAAGCAATTCATTGGATGCTGGAACAGGCAAACAAGTTAAACAGCAAATTTCGACGCGAGATCGGTAAGAGATATACGAATGTCCCAATTAAACAAACTATAAAAATAGAGTTTATTGGGAATTTAGTTAGTATAATATTTTACATATATAAATACATTTCTGACTATTTATTTATGTCAAATCAATATATCTGCAAGAAATTACGTAAGATTTACACATGAATATAAATAATTAACGTATTTTTAAATTGATGCAAAACCTTTTCAATGGTACATGTTTTTGTTTGTTTGTTTTTAACATTAAATAGTTGTATTTATGAATTAATATAGAATTTTAAAATAATAATTAGAAACCATTAAAAATTCATCGCATCAGTTAAAAATTAATTTATCTCTGTTAGAAATTCAATGTTAATTTTAGAAACTGTACATATTTTAATTATTTACATTTAATTTGAGTATAAATACAAATTGTAATATAAATATTGTATTGTGTTAATAAACTTGAATAACAATTACTTTACTTTAATTCAGATAATGAGAAAAAAGAAAGAAATAAAGAAAGCATTATAGTAATGAAAATGTAAACGTTAGCTTTTATATATTTTGTATTAAATTGAGTATAAAAATGAATTAATCTTTTCATTCTTGTTTTATTTCGATATCTATAAATATTATAGTATTCATTTTATTAGTAGACTTGTTAATAAATTTATTTTCTGTTATTCATTTAGAGTAGTTAAAAGGATCTTGCAATTATTTTTATTTGCTTAATTACATATTAAAAAATATATAATTATCAGATACAATAGATTTTTATTAGACAAATAGAAGTTTTAATTAAATTTTAAATCTTTAAAATCGCAACTTGTCTAGTTATATAAGCTTTTGATTAAATTAAATATTGAATGTGTTAAATGATTGTAAATTTAACGTATTAAATAAATTCTTTTATATAAAAACGTGTTCTAACAATTTCTTAATTTCCGTATTTTTAAAAAAATTTCATAACTGATGAAGGTAACACCTATGACCGAAGTCATAAGAAAATTATAAGAGTTAAAAATGTTAATAACATTAATTTTTTTTTTAAGATCCAGTATAATTGAAAATCTTTTGTGTTGAATAATTAACATACTTATGTATTTGCGATTGTTAATTTGAACACAAATTTGAAATATTTGTATTAATTTCATTAGCTTAATGAGATTTATAATATGAGATACTTAATTTTTACTGTTCATAAGGTCTACATAATATAGTACATTAAAAATATTGTAAAAATTTACGATATACTTGAGTTAGATATTGAGCAATAAATTTATTAATAATAAATATTGTTGTTAACGCAAATGATAATATAGAATAAAAGGTAGAATAAATATGTATTAAAAATACTAGAATATCGATATTATTCTTTTGATCTAAGAATCATAGCCGTTACTTAATATTGTGCCAAATCTTACACAATTTTCAATTGAGTATACTTAATATCGTAGCTAGTAAATAAGTAATAAGGTGATACCGTCTATCAATGTACCAAAGTCCCTCGCTCAATCAATCCTTAGGAATGAAAAATGATGATTGGCAAAAATAAAAAAAATGAATAAAAAATGATTAAAATGTGAAAGGATTAGGACTAGAGTAATGAAGCCATCCGTGTGACGATTTGCAGGGAGCGCGTCTACAGATTCCGGTGCATCGTTCCATACCCGCCAAATAGTGAGTTTGAGCTAGAGCTGCGCGTGGGGGACATCATCTACGTGCAGAAGAAGCGCGACGATGGCTGGTATAAAGGGACGCAGCAGCGCACCGGGCGCACGGGTCTGTTCCCCGCAAGCTTCGTCGAGGCCTTCTGAGATCCGGTAACATCCGCTCTCGTACTCGAGACGTGCATTTAAAGATGTATGGAAATAACAAGAAGAAGGAGAAGGAGAAGGAGGAGGAGGAGGAGGAGAAGGAGAAGGAGAAGGAAGCTTTTCCGCTCATGTTACCCGTAACTAATCATGTGAGATACTTGAGAGGACTGGCAACGTCTAATATTCATCGTCATCATCAGCCTCACCATCTTCTTCTCTTTTTTTATGCTAATTTTTCATTTGCTTTTAATCGTTTTCGTATTCGAGATTTGAAATGAGTTCTAGTAAGATAATAAGGGAACCTGTTTTTTTTTCTTTCTACGTAATGTAAATTAATTTTTACATCGTGTTCACATGTATAATGCAGTATTAACCTTTTTTTTAAAAAAAGCATACGAGTAAGTCTTTGTTTAATTTTCGACTAATTTAATAAGCGACTGCGAAGAAATGCTAATTCATGCATTTTTTATACATACATTTGTTATCAATTTTAATTTGTCGATTGACAAAGCAATCGATAAATTTGTTTGTTTTCGATTATCGAAAATATGCGCATTAAAATTGGAAGCAAATTTTAATCTTGTTTATGTTATTTATATTATACTTTTTAATCGAATTTAGAACTGTTAAGTTATTTTCATTAATTGAAAAAAAAGTTTTAAGAAATTTATCGATTAAGATGCCTAGTCGGAGTGTTCATTTAAATTGGTAACGAAAATGAGTGATCGAGCGAATTGAATAAAATCGCTAATAAAATAAATTATTACATCATACTTTAGTCATATAGAAATGAAGGAATAAAGACATTTTCGTTTTTACAGCTTTTACATTTCCTCTTATATTTCTACAGAAGTTCAATAATATTAATACTCCATGCATACCGTTATCAATCTTTTTTTTTTTTTCAAATTCATACTTTTCCTTTTTTCTGTAATATAATTTTTTATAATACAGTTTCACAGATTATTTAAAATTTATAGGTAAATGTTTAAAAATATGAACAACTATTTATTGGATGAACATCCTTATTTTTTCTACTTATCGGTTAGTAGATGTCAAAAATAATTGACCTCAATGAATTTGAACAGAATATTTTTTAACATTATTTATAATATATATTTACAATAAGTATATAATTACTTATTTTGTTAAAGAGGCTCGACGCGTTTAGAAATTTTATAGTTTTTTTTTTTAGAAATAAATTCACAGGTAAATGAAGGATATAAACAGCGGATAACGCGAAGATTAATGAATAATGTTAGATGCAGTATTTGTCGATAAGTATTGAACAGATAAATAAATAATTGAATTGATTGCTTTGATCGAGCCAAACGGAATTTAAATTAAATTAAAAGCGATGGCGTCGTTTAAACTATAGGTTTTTGAAAGTCATTCGTCATCAGCAATGAATGTATCGTACGTACAAAGAAGCAATATTTGAATTAAAAATTCGGTGCTTCTCTCTGCTTTATACTTTATATTCTTAATTATAAAATTATTAAGTTGCACGTTTTTCAAAAATGAAAGGCGTATCATGACATTTTCTTTCTATTTATTTAAGCGTCAATTTCCTTATCAGTAGTTACTGATGATAAATTCAATTTCAATCGTTTTATCAAATATTTAAATAAATTTCTTCAATTTTATATTATTTACGTATCTTATTCTTCTTCAATAGTTTTTATTAGTAGCTTATTATGCAGAATGTTGGAAACTAATTTTTTATAATAATCGGCTGCCTTTCACTAGGTATCTTTGATGTTATTTTAATAATGTAATTCGAACAATCTAATTTTGTTCTATAAATGGCTAAATGAGCGTCATGCGATTCATGTTTCTTAAAGAAAAACTTCAGGCTTATTTCTTTAAATTTCACTGTTTGTAGTCATTTTTTTCTGAATATCCGAAAGGATTCGAATACAATAGTCTATGTCCCAGAAAAATAATATAATGCGCAATATACTATTCGTTAAAGGCTATATTGAAAATATTTAAATATAAAAAGCATTCACATAAATTGAGTTTGTTAGTAAAATAATTCAGCTTATCGAATATGAATACAAATTTTGTAATGTATAATCGTGTAAAGTGCATTCCATTCCCTAAGTGTTGGTAATGACCATGACCTCACTGCTTTTTTACCTATAAATAATTAATAATATGCATTATAAAAGAATGTAACAATTATAATTTATAACTGATAGAAATGAAAAAACTTATTATCTAATAATTGTAAAACTAAGATGCAACTAACTCTAATTCATTTAGTTACTCTCATACGATTATCTATATACTGTCTTACTATCACCCTCCTCCTCTCCTGTCTCTCTAGTAATCTATATTTCTCTCATTTTTCTTCGTTGTCAGGGTTCTCTCGAATTTTTTTATTTTCCAGCGTTTGATAAGTGTATCATTATTTCTTACCTACCTCAGGAGCGTCTGAATTTTAATATTAAATAGATTTCAATACTGTGAATAGCAATACTTTTGATCAGTAATTAATTTGCTTAATGCTATGCTGAAGAGATTACATGTGTCCATCGTTGAAAGAGAGGTCTTCGCGTTCGGAGTTACCCATGTAAAATCTTATTTTTAAAGTGCTCTCTGTCCTATCACGATTGACGCTCAATTTGGGGTCCTGAATTACGATAAATTCTTCGGCATTGGCTCCTAATTTTGATCCAAGAATAAGTTTCCCAAGATGACGGCCTGAGCAATCAACCCTAAATACCAGCAAGACTAGCTAGAACTTTCAAATCAAGATTTGTCTCGAAGATTTGTGTTATAGTTATTAATATTTTAGTTTGTTAATTGTTAATAGGTTAGCTCTCTCAACAATACCTCGGTAATGTAGATAAGTAGTTTCCTTCATTGAATATCGTTAATTTCGAGGATAACTTTCCTCATTACATTTAGTATATCATTACACGGGAACTACTAATGCTTTAATTTTAACGATTACTGATAGCCTGAGTTGCAAAATAACAAAAATATTACTTATCCTGAGTGGTTAGGACTTAGTATGTAATGACTTCGTAAACCAAAGTAATGTCTGGTAATCTTTTTTAATAAAGGTCGGAAGTAACAATTAATTTAATAAACAGTCGCTTATGGGATGAAATTCTTTCGAGTAGAAGTTATTCATCGTTTAAACTTTGTCTACAAGATGTTCCTTTACTTATGGATACTTTGTAATAATAGGATCGGAACCTGATATGCATTTCGGTGCAAACATCCACACTGGCTAGTATAGAAATGCATGAAATCTATCTGTCCTTCCCAATAATAGAATCTAATACTCGATTGGCCTTAAATTGGCCCTTTCACACACCGGTTAGTCCTGCTTCGTCACGTGTTTTGTTGGGAATTGTGTATTTGTCGAACCATTATTATTGGCTCTTTGAATACGTATGCGTAGGATAGGTGATATCCAAAACGTCAAATGGCCGAAAAAGATGCTCAGGTCGTCAGAATAAATTTCTGCAGAAAAACATATTGCGATCCCATCATTGCGTATCCTTTATAAGTATCCGAAGAGTGATACTATACTCGTACAGCTCAGTTATTTCTACTCGCTCTAAGTTTCGTCACAAGGCGTTAAATAAAATTAAAAAAAAAAGAAAACTGCCATGAATACGTATAAAAAAAATGTAGGAATAACTGGTATGTTATTCATAATGATTTTATTTTTTAATACATGAAACTGGTAATAGTAATTACGTTAAGGCATTACTTTTTAAGCGTTAAATTCATACAATGCTTGTAGAGAGTTTATAATTTCTTATATCATAGGCTCTTGTTTATTTTTTTAAATTGAACTAAATAAAAGTTTAAAGAAGACTAAGTTGTCGCTTCTTGAGCAGGTTGTGAAATGTCCTTGTCGTGCAAAATTAATAAGCGGCACTACCAAGTTTTTTTATTGGATTTGTTTTATTCTTACATCAGCTATGAAATAAAATTTTATTTAAACATTATTTTTATAATATAATATTTAAATAATTCACGAGATTTCTATTCGTCATTGAGATTGTACATATTTTTTTACACGTGCCCTGCTCATTGTCGATTTAATCGATACATTGCCAATCACGTACAATGATTGGACTCTCAGTGTTCATTCGAAAGTATTTTGCGATATTTTTCTTCTTCACGTTATGAAATAATTTTTTTGCAGATGCTTCATAGTGTCTTTAAAACGTTATAAATTCACATACGTTTTTTAAATTATTTCCAAATTCTAAGATCGGTTTAATACTGATGCACTTTCACTTTTTTTACAAATACGGATATTTAGTGGCGGGTTATTCGAAATGCAGCATTAAGCTAATCCTTGGTAGGCACTAAATTTTCATTACGTTATCTATGTGTATAATATTATTGCAAATAATTTACGTGAGCGAAATACGATGCAAAACAAGAGATTTTACAGTCTGAAATTGTATTAAATAATTTATTTCTTAATATATCTACGTAGTCTCTTATCTTTATTTTGTAATTTTGTATCTAAGTCTGCATAAAAACGCGCACATATTCATAATTTCCATCCGTCGCTTAAAAATTGTCTAATTTTTATATAATTTTATTGTTATTAAGAGAGATTAGAAAAATGTCAAAAATTATTTCAGACTTACACGCATAGTCTGTTGTAAAATGTAAAATTGATTGAAATAAAAGAAAATTTTAGGTAATGATCAATTAAATTATGTTTTTATATATTTTACTCAAATATGAATATAATATGAAATTAAAGCTTTCTCGATTTTTAAGTAATTGTTTAACATGAATAATAATTGTTATATTAAATTCTTACATTTCGAATATTTTAAAATCGTTACATAAAAATAATTATAAAATTGTGATTTAAAAATATTTTACACCCATATTATTTTAATAGATTAAAAATGGCTTTCAATAATATGCACGTTTAAAATTTTTTCAATGAAATACCATTATATAATAAATAATTCATTAATTCAGATGGCTTATTTTAATATAAAAAAATCATTTTTTCAATTGATCAAACTTATTTTTATAAAGGCATTAATTTGCTAATAAAGTTTATAAACAATACACGTCATATATTTCTTAATTAAAAGGGCATAAATAATATCTAAATAAGGTTTTATAATAATTCGTTTTACTATGTCGTATAGACAGTTAGTGAATATAATTAAAAGTAAAGTTTTAGTAGATTTTTTATCAATTATTCCTACGAATATTTTTTCTTTCTTTTTTAAAATTTAACTTATTTTTTCTAATACTACGGGTAAAATACAAAATGTAAATTGTATATGATTGATTATACTGTGTAAATGATGTACTATTAATGCATAATTTTTTTGTTCGCGTCCGTATTTATTCTGTAATTCATATCAAATTATAATTTATTCACTGATGTTTACTGCCTTAATAATTTCATATGCAAATTTTATACTCACAAATAATACATAATATGTATAAGTGTTTTGTATAAAACAAGTAGCATAGATAAAACAAACAAACCAATAATTGTTAAGTAACTTATTGATGCGACAGTATGTGAAATTTGATTGATTGTCTGTTAAGAGGTGAATGATGTCGAACGACGAAGTGAAAATGAAGACGAACTACGATGCCTCGTAACTTATAAATATAATATAGCGTATATATAGGTCCAAATTATATGGCATTATGACCAAATAGTCAGAGAAAAACAAAATTTCTTTCATTTGAATTCGCACATGGACTGGATAAAAGTTCATCCTGTAGCAATAATACAAGTACCTAAAACATCTTCGACTAGATGTATATAAATCTAGAGAGTCGATGATTTAATTTAATCTTTGACAGTGCGTAAATAATAAATTACGACATGCAAGTGAAAAGAAACCAAACAGTAAATGCACAACTAATTCACAGCATACGAACCCGTTGAATAATTAACAAAACAGAGTACCATACCGTCTTATTTATTATCAGTATTTTTATCATAACATAGCTGTAGTAGAAAAGTATAGCATTACAAATTTTATGGTTACAAGCCACAAGCTCAATATAATAGCGAGTGGACTGCATGTTTTTACAAATATGTACCTCAAGCCATATGCGCGTATATGCATATGTAAATATTACTACACGTATATATTTTCTTTCGTGAAAATGAGTGAAAATGCGAATGGTAGAACAAGCGGAATCGAATATAGTTTAAAAATCGTTAATACCAAGCGAGAGCTACAAAGGTGCATGATTTTTTAATTTATTCTGGCTAGATGAAAACGATTTTGAAATTGTACAAGAATCCGCAGACCACCAATAACAATGTCATTAGATATATTCTATTACTAAAGCGTATACAGTCACAGACACGTTGTAAGTATTTTGCGTCCGATGTAATTTTCACAATGCAACTCTAGACTTGTCTAATATTCAAATGATTAATAACTGTAATAAACTATTACAAATAAATTTTCATGAGTCTTTGTGGTGTTTTACTTTTAAGATTTCTTTAGTCTTTGTAAAAGGTCTTGAAATTCTATTTACCCATTTTAATCGACCACTTCACCCCTCAAATAATAATTTTATATCTGTATATTTATTTTATAAATTGATACAATTTTAATCTCTAAAATATTTTCGAAAAGCCCCTTAGAAGGTTGACTAATTATTAAAAAAATTTAATCTTTAAACAGTTTTATTTAAAATATCTTGTCTAAGAAACTTTTTTCATAATATCAACTATAATTTAAATTTTACGCCATTTTTTACCATAAATGAGCTTGCATTGAAATAACAATAATATGAAGGGCAAACAGAAAAAAGTTTGACAAAAGAGCGAAAATTTGAAAAAAATAAATAATTTGATACAGAGGTAGAACATGAAATTTAAAAAATTAAAATTCGTAAGTGTTTACTGCGAGAATGTATCATGAAATAATAAAAAAAAATAAAAAAAAATAAAAATAAAAATTGGTCAATTGTTGATCCATGAGTTTGGAGAAAGCGAAGGTCACTTTACGCGGAAGAGAAAAGAATTCTCGCGCTCCAGGAAAAAAATCAAAAGCTCGCATTACAAACTATTTCACATAACTTTTAAAAAAAATTTCATTGTCTATTGTTTAAAGCCGTTCAGAAATACTTGTATATTATTTCTCAACTATATTAAGAACTGGCATACAATTTTTTTCCCAAATTTTAAGTTTCTTTATTCAATTGCTCTTAAATAATATTATTATTTTTTTGTTTAAAAAAAAACGTTACTTTTTTATGGATCAACGTTTCTCTATAAATAATTTAATTTTTTCAATTTATAAAATGAAAATTTCCATGTTAAGCAGCCGCTTGTGTGTCGTCTATCTTTGAAAGGTAATATAAAAACGAACCGATTCCCTTGTCTATTAATTTATGACTTCAGATCGATCATTTTAACTTGTCTGAGAAGATGGCCGATGCTCTTGCATGATCAAATACAAAAAGATAATCGCGCACAATGATTGGACGAAACTGTGAGCCGAACAATGAAAGATCCTGGCAGTCTCGAATTAAACCAAATTAATATTCGGAATGCAGGAAGTTCGGATAAACTTTTAATAATATATAAGAATTGTATGATTTTCTTGCCTGCACTCAAACAGACTATACATATTTTCTACTTTTACCTTTATTTATGTTTATAGAGTATTCGCAAATCGGTTTTCAATCAGATTTATGAAAAACTATTAGTTTTTCATAGTTTTTCATTATTATGAATTAATTCATTATTATGAATCTTTATGCCATTGGGTTAAAATAACATTGATTTTATATATGTAATTATACGCAATGAATCTAATTATCTATTAAAATATAATGATAAGACTTCATTCTTTTTTCAATGCATACTTGAAATAAGATAATCAACCAAGTATTCCGAATGAAATAGGTTTGATGGTATTAAGGCCCATAAAATTTTTATCATAACTAAATCAATGTTAATATTAAATAGTAAATAAATCTTAAGAAGAATTATACAAGCTTTTTAAATCACATACTTGTACAGTACATTTTGCCTTGACCTCTGAATTTATATTTAATGCAATATATTTTTATAATGATAGACTTTTCTTCCAAGATGCATATAATTATTTACATTTATAAAAGCTTCGTTCGTGTTTTGTAAAGAAATCAAATAATAAAATATAAAATTGATATAAATATTAAAGGAAATAAAAATAATTAACTAAAAATTATCTATTATATTCCTTATAAATAAAATTTGTAAATAAATACATGATATTTTTTAATTTGTCATATTAGTCGCCGCGATAAGAATTTTGTAAATAGGAAATTTTTTATTTTCATTTAACGGTTATTATTTTCTTCCCATTTTTGCGAAGGTAAAACTTCCAAAAGTTAAGTTTTCAATTTCTCAATTTAATTAAATATGAATTAAAATTTAGATTAATGAAATCATTAAAAATTATTACAATATTAAAAATTTATTTTTAATACAAAGATGAATACCATTTTATAATCACAGAATAAGTAATTTTAATTTAATAGAAATTCAAATACTTATATTTATTATATTAATAAATAACAATTTTAAATTAAGTATTTATAAATACAATAATAAGAAGTATGTAAACTAAATAAAAATTTAATCGCAAATGAGATTTTTAAAACTTAATTAAAACTCTTATTTTTTTAATTATAATACGAACTATTGATTGAATTTAAATATTATATTTAATTAATAAACATTGACGGTAATAAAAACTATTATCATTGTTTAGTTACCTTTTAATTTATATAAGTAAAATTTATTTTAATTCAAAATTGTGTTTGAATTATTGTTAAATTGTAAATTATCTAGAAAAAATTTTAGTTATTTTCGAACTAGTTATTATAAATTTTTCTTATAAAGTAAGATTAGTGTAGTAATATGATTAAGAAGAAGAAAAAAATTCATTAGCGTAATATAGAGTTTAAAAAAATATATTGTGTAACTGTTAAATTTTCATTTTCAATATTAGATATTTAAATTTTACTAATATTTTATCCGAAATTTATTCTTTTATAAAGTATTCAAATATTCATTATAATTCGCAAAAAAAGGGGAAAAACAGCTAACAGATTTGAATAAAAAAATTTTATTTTTAAAATAGGATTATTCTATTCTTACATACTTTATATGTGAGGTATACTAATGAATTGTTGTTAATATTATTCATATATTATATATTTAGCATTTCATTCTGAATAAAAGTTTTTAAAACAATCGGAACAATTGTGTATTATATTTGTTAAAAAGATTAAAAATATTTTTTAATATTTTCAAAATGTTCTTTACATATATTAAATTTTAGGTAATGAAAAAAATAAATTGATTCAAGTATAAATAATATTGTATTACTAATGATTTTTATAAATCCTTCTTATTATTATTAACAATTATTTTTACCAAATAATTAAAAACTAATGTTTATCTTTTACAATAGTAACAAATTGATAATATTTATTTTCCAAATTAATTTAAAATATGCATATATACATGCCAATTAGGCTAGGAATTTCTAATAATACCGTAGGGATAAATTGTTCAGTATATAAATAAAAAATTGAATTTATTTTTTAATGTATATTTTTTTTATTCATGTTATTTTGCCATAATAATAATACCTGTGTCAAAATAAAAACAATAGATTGGATTTATTGTTTAAACAAAACATTAGAAAATAATATGCAGTTTAAATTTGACAATGTGCTGCTATTTACATTTTCTACATTTGCGATTTGTTATTTCTTCCATAATAGAAAGCTTTATTCGAGTTATAACAATACGGAAAGTATTGCAGTATTCGTACATACAAAATATTCAAAGATACTCACTGGACAAGAATATACTATGAATAAGAATAAATATTAACAATGGTTTATTAAAGTTTTTTCAAATGTCACCTAATGTAGTCGTCACCATAAATTTTGTATGGTAATTTACGCCTAAAAGTATTATTCTAATTCAAATCCTGTATACTTGTATTATAGATTTTGACTAATTCATGTTCTAAAGATATTGGTTTTATATGATTTATTTAAACTTCTTCATTTCATAAGGAGCTTCCAATCATAACTTTTTATTGAAAGTTATAATCGTATGATATGGGAAATTGGCAAGGTAAGTGAATTAATTTGATGAAAGCTCTTTCATGGATTATAAATTGTCTGCATGAGTATGTCCGTGGCCGAGGCTGTACGAGTAAGTTATGAACAAACATTCCTTTGTTATTTTTCAGGAAACAAGGGGATTAAAATCTATGTCAGATTAAGTAATATAAGAGCGGAGAGACATTTCCCCGATGACTTTATTAGCGAGCAAGAAGGACTTTTATTTTTGTCTATTAGGTCAAAGCATCTTAGAAATGAAGTAGCTACTTGCTATAATAATACAATATAATATAAAACCCGTTGAAAATGAATGGGGTGTAAAAATATCATTTCCCGTGCTTGGCTATCGTTTTGCGACTGGTATCGGTGAGCGGGGGGAGGTAGGGAGGTAGGTAAGGAGGCATATAGACGGAGTGACAGAGGCAGGTGCGGTCGACAGATCGAGGAGAGGTAAGGGGGTGGAGCAGCTCGTCTAATCGGATCAGGATCGGGGGCATTGTATAACGAGGACCCTGCTCCCTGTTAAGCGAAGGTCAGGAGTTGGGGCAGTGCCACTGAAAGGTTCTGTCGAGTCGGAGGACGTTCGGCCGGGTGACAGAGGAAGGGCGCAAGCGTTGGCACGGGACAGGGGCGACGAGGGCCGGATTCATGAGATGAACGTAGTGCAGTGGCCTCAGGGTTCCGATTAAGCGGGTCGGGGTATGGGTTCACGTATGATGGTGGTGGTGGCGACGGCGACGGCGACGGCGGCGGCGGCGGCGGCAGCGGCGGTGGCGGTGGCGGTGGTGGCGGGGTCGACAAATAAATTAATAGCGACGGGAGTAGGTGTCGACGTGGGACGACTCGTCATTGGCCGGAGCCGAGGAAGAGGGCATCGGACGAGGGCCTCCCATTGGTTTCGAAGCCGCGCGCCAGTCGAGCGTCGACCCGAGAACGTCCGCGAGCTCCGCACCGGCTCAAAGTGCTCGAGTCTCTCGGGCATCCTCGCGGTACACCATCACCAGCTGTTGGGTATCGATCGATTCCTGGGCCGGTGCTATGCCGCCATCGGTTACCGCCTCCTCGTATTTTCTTTGACTTTTGAGGCCTTTGAGCAAGGAAGAACGAAGGACCGAAGGTGTTGCTGAGGGACTGGAATGCTCTTTTAGGTCCCTCGAGGAAGCCGAGGGCCGAAGTAAAGTGAAATCGACGGGCTCCTCCTCTCAATAGCTGCCGGTATCATCTTCTCCGATAAGGTAAATAGGTATAACGTGGACCAAAGAGACACGCGCTGCCAATACTACTAAATAAAGAGTAGTCCTGCCTCCGCCGGTTCATCCTCAACAAAGATCGTTGTTATACATGAGCCACGCGTTACGCGCTTTACACGCATTATTCGGAAAGGCGAAGATAACTGGCGGAATATTTCAGTTGGGTCGAGTCTGCCGATGCGGACGTCAAATGTAAGTAAAGTGCTGTTGTTGCTCACGTGATCAGCAAGTGAATTGGCCTCCCATTGGTTTCCCGAACTAAATTATTTTCGGCTCTCTTAATTTCGACCGTAGCCTCGATCTGATCTCTGTTGTTAATCACTGCTTTGTTGTGATTCTTGATGATGTCAAACTCTATGTCCCTCTTGCCCATTTCACGGAAATCCCTTCTTTTTTCTTTATTCTGCCGATCTCTCTCTCTCTCTCTCTCTCTCTCTCTCTCTCTCGGATCCACCCTCCTTTACACTCTCTTAGTTTCTCTCCCTCACTCGGACTTACGCTCCTGCATTGCCCTCTGTTGATCCGTTGATTACATTTGCACATCTAAATTTGTAGCGCTCTCCTCTCTAATGATAAATGAATCCATTTGCGTTTGCTTTTAATGAGCCATAGGACGATCATTTCCAATAACTTTTATAGTTATAAAAGTTAGTTTTATAGTTGTAAAAGATTAGTATAATATAGTTATAAGGCAACAATTTAAGTTGTATTTTACATTTACATTTACATTTACTAATTACTCTTTGTAGTAGTAATATCACAACATTTATTTGAATTATACTCCATAAAAACTATAATACATTGAATTATATATTATTTTTCATGTTTACCATTTGTAATTAAAGTTCAGTTTATGTAAAATAATCTTCATTTTAAGATCAAAGAATTAAAATAATTTACGACTTTACAAATTAATGCTATATTTTTTATAGCAACATTTATCTTCATTAAATACAAATATTCTTATTTTATTATTTTTTAATGCTTTTTTTTTTTACAAACAAGTGATTAAATTATAACGAAATAAATACTTGCCAAAATTCTTTTCGATAAAACTTACATACATGTATACGCACGTACATGTTATAAAAAGGTACTAAAATAATAATCATAATTAATAATGTATATAATTATATGCTGACGTATTAATGTGCTAAATTTAAATTACTATTTGAATATATTAAAGAAATTGTAAATTTTAGTAATGCATCAACAGTAAAGTTAATATTTATCAATTCATTTGAACTTATTTAGGAAAGAAATGATGTAAAAATAAAAAAGTTGTGGAAGTGATTCAGAAAAATATTGCAAAACTTAAAAGTATATAAAATACGTATATTTAAAAATAATTATTTGTTATTTAGAATTATTTTTTATTTTTAAAAATACAATTGTAAATTGTTGAAACTTCTTTTTCATAAGTTAAAAGTATCCTCGTTGAGGAAACATATAATTTTTTTATCTCGAGAAATAGGTATAAAAAAAAATTATGTATATAAAAAATTCCATTATTACATTGATAGTTTATTCAGCGGTGTTATTTGTTTATACATTCAAGTCTGACGGTTCGGTCTATGTTCACGGCCAAGGGCATTATATTGATGCAAGTACACAAGAAGAGTCGGTAGCTCAGGCGAAAAGAGATTATTCCGCAGTCCTGAACGGAATTCTCGATTTTACGGGCTCGGGTGGCCAATAAGAGGCCGGACAAGCGCGCACCATCTGTTAACCTTGAGCATCGATCTTGACGTTGCCGTTTATCCGCGTCCGAGGGATACCCGGAGACTGCCGTTGCATTCCCAGGCCGATTACCGGGGTCCCATAAACTCATCTATGAGTGAAAAGTTATGAGCGAGCGGATTACCGGGGCGAAACCTTATCCATTAGCATGCGGGTAGATTTGACGAAGATACATCTGATGAACATTTATCATGTGTGCGAAAAATAATCCACAGAATTGACTTGTGGCAGTCTGGCGATAACTTCATATGGCGATAATTTCTCTCCAGCTGTCTTCCGTCTTAATTTTTTCCCCTCTTTAGCATTCTCAAATGTTCTACGAATAAATATTTTACTTTATCTGTAATATCGATGACTTTTCTTTTATAAGGAAACAACTATCGAAACCAATGTTTTCTTAATAAATATATTATATTAAAAAAATTAATTGCCATATTTTACTAAAGTCCTTATTACATTTAATTTAAAATAAAAAAAAGAAAAACGTGACATTTTTAAATGCAATATACATCTTCACGTCATTTGTATATATTTATTTGTGTAAATACACACGATATATTCCTTACTTAAATATAGAAAATCGTTAAGATTATTGTATTAAAAGCACATTCTTTTCATTCGAAATTAAATGATATGGTTTCACAACGCTTACATGGTTCATTAAAACGTTATCTAAAATATCCACATAGATTGTATTTGTATTTACAAATATATTTGAATCTATTTCATTATTTATTTTGATACAATTTTGCTTAAAACGTATGAGATTATGTAAAATAAAAATTATGGAAAAATCAATAAAAACATTGTAACCCGTCTTATTGACAATCCTAAAATGTAAAGAGCGTAGGCTAATATATTGAAGTCGTCGATGGCCCTGACGCATAAATTTAAATAAAATTATCCCGTATTTCTACTTTTATACATTCAGTATTAGGCATCTATACCATTCATTAATTAATAAATCATTGGTACATTTATATTTACTTAATAATTTTTATTACTGTCTAAACATTTAAAAATAAAAAGTAAAAAATGAACGTTCTTAGATAATAACGTATTAAAAATTTAATTATTACTAAGTAATTTGAAAGTAAGAAACTGTAATTGTATAAAATTATGATAAAATTTCACAAAATAAAATAACGTATCTACAACACACAGTAGCATAAATGTTTTTTTTTAGAAAGGCAGTACATGGAAGCGATAATGGGAAAAAATTACATGATCGTACTATTGAAAAATTATACTTTCACTGAATATTATAATTATCCATGTAATACGTAAATCATCAAGGGCATGTTAAAATATTTTATATTATATTAATATGAAAATTGTAAATCATAGCATCTCGTATTAGACCAAAATAAATATTTGAAAAAAAATATATTTAATTTAATTTGTTTAAATTATGAATAGTAAATATTTTATAATATTTTAATTGTAAATATTAAAATTTTAATTGTTTTATTATAAATTTATTAACGTAATAACAATAAGAATCTGAAAAAATGAGTATATTATACATAATTATTAGTTTAAAAATATGTATACGATAAAGATTAATGAAATTTAATTAAGCAATAGAAAATTAAATAATAATAATTAAATTATCTTTACATTTATCCATTAAAACGAATTACGTATTTTTATAAACAATAAATTATGTGTTTCAAAATTATTTAATGCCAATATATCAGACTGCCCATAATAGCATGTAGTTTAAATACTCTATAAACGGCGACTGAGGCTTTGAGTGTGATTATAACTGGGCACTATTTCCGTCGTCCGAGCCTCGTAATGTCTTGTACGATGATTGTAGGCAGCGTCTGCTTACTCGTGTTCTTGACCTTTTTTATCAATACTCTGGACTTTCGTTAAACAAAAGATCCCATTGCTGTAATATGGAGAAGCTTATCTGATGAAAGCATACGATAACCGTGCATAATATGGAAATATAAGTGTTGAGCTTATTTACGATTAAAAATTTCGAAAGGAATAGACTTAGTCTCAAATTCAATAAATTAATTGACAAAAGCACTAGAAATTTTAGGAAAAATCTAGTCAGAAAGCTTCTAGCTTTAATCTACCTGAAATTATAATATTAAATATAATTATGAACTTATCATACCCTTGAAACTAAATTTATTATTATATTAAACTTTGTAACACATGATTGGAATTTAAATTTTTTCATTCGTTCAATGTTAGAGTTATTTTAAATATTTTAAATATTTATCTTTTATAAGTCTAATGCTTATATTGTAGCGTATACTTTGAAATCATGTTCATATTATAATTCAATATTAGTCTATAAGAATTTTTTAAATCGTCTTAAAAAACTATGTCATTCACGAGTCGAATTATATTCATCATTAGTACATTAATTACTGTTTAATTGAAAATACTATAGTTCATTGCAAAAGGAACTGTCAATATAGAGATCCAATAATTGAAAAGAGTTGAATTAATTTCTTATAGAATGGATTAAATATTAAATTAATTAAATAGAATGGATATACATTTTAAATTTATTGAACTAAATTATCTTTATACCTAAATGATTTATCTTAAAAATTAATAGTTAATGTTATTGATTTTTTTTTTAAAGAATAAGATTTAAAACATAACAACATTCAGATATTTATTTGAATATGAAATATTCTTCATTATCAAATATTATATCTATTACTTTATCTGATATTTATTTGATTAACGAATATTATTATTTATTCCTATTTTACATAATCAGTACACATAAGGACATTGTGTGATTATTTATTATCAGGTTGTAATATTGGAAGCTAATTAAGATAAGCATAAATACTTTTACTTAGAGGAATGAATAACAAACCTGATAAATTTTATAAGCTTAAATGTGATACAGTCAATTATGAATATTCACCTCATTTAAAAGGTCATCATAATTAACTTCGTGATTAATTCTTGTCTCATTAAGTTTTTGTTAAATTTATATTGCCGTTTAAAAATGAAATGGTTCAACATTATAAATATTTACAATACTACTCGTTTAAAGAATTTTAAACTCGTATACTATTCGAATTGTATTAGTAGTTATTTATTATTCTTAACCACCAGACAAAATTATTCTTTATTATGTTTACTTTCATTTATAACCTGCATTTGTCAACATAATGTTTTCATAAATAAGTACATAAGTCATGATACTATTACACTAATTTTTAACATCTGTTACAATATATATATATATATATATACACACATACATACAGTCACAATAAAAAAAAAAGAAAAATATTTGCATTTATAAATTTTAAATCAATTTACTTTATTAAAAGCATTGTGATTATTACTATACAATGGTTTACGTACTTTTTATATTGCAATCCAAGGCTTCATGAATTAAATTTTATTTTATAAAAATAATTTGTCAAGTTAAAAGAAAAACAATAAAATAATTACAATAAAGAAATTATAGAAGTCGACTTATATTTATTTTTAAATTGTCTTTTAATATAATAAAAATTATATCATTTTATCTTATTATCATTGTAGTGGGTAAGAATATAATATTAAAGTCTTTAGTTCATATAATATATTATTTGAAATATACGTCACAGTATAGAAGGTTTCTGTATCTTTACGTATAAATGTAATTCAATTTCTGTCTCATTTTTTTCCTTGACGGTTGACCCAATTTGACACGCGATCACTAATTTATTAAGAATGTAATAAAAACACAATTTTCAAATACAAAATCAAATAAATAACGTCTATCGCTCAATCATGTGCACGAGATGACGTTGACCTTATCCATCATTCAATCGTGCCTAATATGTAACTGACTTTATAATCTGTTCATTTCTTCAAAAAAAAAAAGTTTAAAAAAAATTGAGTTATTAATTTAAAAAAACAAAAAAACAAAAAAAACAACAAGATGCGCTTATATTATCATTTAGAATTAATGTGTTAATTGAAATGGCCTGAGAGAGTTTGAAACCGTGCAATTATTGTCAAAATTTTATTTGAAAAGTAACGGTTGACTTTAAAAATATAGTACAATTATTGTAACGGGAAATTGTAGAGCAGTAAAACTATTTGAAGGGAATTATTTCAGAAAAAATATTATCTACGGAATTCCAAACTGCTTGTAAGACCATTTAGCTTGCACATATAAAAGTAAATTCGTAAATTTCTTATTTTCTTACAAGAACTATTATTGAATTGTGTATTTAAAAAATGCAATTATTAGACAAAAACTTGTACAGAAATATTTTATCTAATACGTATTATAACGGTTTGAGTAAAAATGCATGAAATCAGATTTTAAAGTTATTACCAGTAAAAAATTAATTAATTACTAAATAAAGGAGATTGAGAAATTACAATAATATGATTATGTCCTTATAGGAGCGTCATTGCGCACGGAAATTTCAGCAATTTTAATAGCGTCGTTGTGAAGGTCACCTACGAAAAAATCCTTCTTGTGCGGTAAATTATATACCAAAGGAATGTAAAAGGTGTAGGACATTCTCTTGACGTTTGAGTCAATTAACCGCACGACGTATGAACAAAAATCACGTAAGAATGAAATTAATAATGACTTTAGTTAGCGGAATAGATTTCGCGAAAGGTAAACATCCTGCTGACCTTGGCGATGCTTTATTTCAAGTTTTGTTTTGTTTTGTTTTGTTTTGTTTTTTAAATGTTTACTAAGGTTGGTAATTATGTTTAGCTCGAAAAGGATAAATGCTGGGCGACGAGAATCGTGAAGAATCGGCTCGATTGTGATCAAGTCGCTCGAAGTTTAAACGGCGGCCGAGACAATAACCGGGAAATAAGCTTCTATTACGATACAGAGACAATACGGAAAAAGTAAATTGATGTTGATTGACGGTCGAGGATTATTACTTGGCGTAGGAGGGCCGTTCCGTATGTTACGTTACGTATGTCTCGCACGAGATGTCTCGTGGAATGCGGTTGCGTGCAGCCAAGGGTTAGCCGGAGTCTCTTTATTCGTAATTTCGTAACGAAAAGCAGGTCGCGGCGGCGACGGCAATACGGGGCAGAGGAGTCGTCGGGCTCAGCGTTGACACTCCAGAAATGCACCGCGGAAACGTACCGCCTTAGCCATGGTGTACCATAGCTGGGTAAAGTCGTCTCGATTGGCTCGTGGTAGGGGAAGCGGCTGCGATAAGGACGGAACGACTCGTTGGGAGCCCCCTGTCTGGGATCGCGGCTACGTTGCCACGAGGTGTTGTATTCCATACGTACATCGAGAGGGATGTAAGGGAGAATGCGTAGGCCGTCGTGAAGGTGCTCTATACTCGTCGGCCGGCGCGACGAGTTCGCTCGCGCGCAACTATAGCAACCGGATTCCTTCGAAGAAACCCGACTGTCTGTCCCCGCTCTGGGCACGTGAACTATGCGTGCTACCTCGCTCGAGCCAACGAACGCGGCCCTTAGCCTTTTGACAGTTTCGGCATCGTTTGATAAAGCTTCCCAACTATGACATCACCTGTTTCGGCCAAATGCGCAGTTAATTTACTTCGCTTACGAGGATTCAGGATGGGACTCTCAATCAGTACTCTGCCTTTCTGATAATCCTCATAATACGCTACGATACTTCACACGGCTCACATTATCCCTAGATTTTCATTTCATTCCGGTAATGATTTAAATTTTTAATTGAACGATCGAACATCCTCTTTAGGCTTTATAAACACCAAAGGCCACAGGCATCGGCAACACGTCACATTCATAAAGTCTTCAACTGCATAGGATATGCAACGCTTTTCTTTTTATTAATTCATACGTCTATTTATACGTTACTTATACGTGAGGTACGCTACTAATGCATACATCTTTTTATTCATTGTTTTTTATCATTCAATAAGATATTTATGGTGATTAATATATTTGAAGGGACTCATTTTTCCTTTTTTTTTTGTGTGTTTCTCTTAGTATAAGAGATGAGAGTAGCCATGGCCTTTGTAAGACTAAGTCTTTCATCATTGGCAAGAAACCGTTTTGGTAATCATGTGGTCACAAAATTCTCTGCACCAAAATCCAGAAACAATATGGTAAGTACTTTTTAATTATTGCAGACATTTGACTAATGTACCATAAAGCTCATTTGACTTTTAAATTGCCAATATAATTTTAATAATGTTTCCTTTTCAGATGCTTGGATTCGTCGGCTGCAATTTTATGAGCACTCATCGACTGAGTAAAAACATTGAACTGATAACAGAGGATGGAAATATGTCTGTTATTAAACAATCCAAAAAAGTGATAATTCCCAATACAAATATAGATAATCGGCCTCTCTTGGTTTTGCTCTGTTGGCTTTTATCAAAGCCTAATCATATTAAAAAATTTGTAAATTTCTATATGGAACAAGGGTTTGATGTTGTTACTGTTTCTATAACACCTTGGCAATTAATGTGGCCTATTAATGGCTCTAGAGTAAGAGACATTTATTTAAATTAACCTAATACTGATATGAAATAAGTATTCTTATAATTGAATTATAAGGAGTTATTGATTTTATTTAAAAAATATATTAACACATATTAAAGTAATAACTTTTTAAATTTATTAAATACTTATATTTTAAAATAGTATAGATTTAAAAATTTTTTTACAAAAATTTATAATAAATTGACAAATGTTATAAACATAAATCTAATATAATTATATAAATTTTGTTATCTTGTTAACAAAAAAATCTTTACAAAATAAAAAATCTGTTTTGATTAAGATATTAAATTAAATAGTGAAAAAAATCCAGAAACTTAATCTTCTAATTTTCAAGTAATTATAGTTACACAGTTATGAAGTAGAAGTAGTGTTCTCTTTAAACTAGAAAAAAATAAATATTAATATTAATATTTTGCTTTTGTTGCAGATCATTGCATATGATTTACTTCAATTTTTAAATGAAAATACACTCTATGAACAGATTCTTTTGCACGGATTTTCTATAGGTGGCTATATGTGGGGAGAGGTCTTAGATTTTATACACAAAGATCGTAAAAGATATGATCACATAATCAATCGAGTTGTTGGTCATATTTGGGACAGTGCAGCTGACATAAGTGAATTAACTATTGGTACTCCTAGAGCAGTTTTCCCTAACAATGAAGTATTACAAAATGTTATGCAAAAATATCTTGAGTAAGTTTTAATACCACATTAGAATAGTAACATTATAATTAAATGCGTTATTAAATGTAATATTCAAAAAGAAAAACGAATTCCTATATAAATATACTTTTGATAATAATACAATCTTATATTTTTATTTTATAGGTACCACATGAAAGCTTTTCATAAACAGGCAACACAATATTGGATTCGATCAAGTCAGTTATTTCATTTAAATTTAGTTCGTACACCAGCACTATTCTTTGTTAGTAATACAGATCCAGTCGGATCAATAAAAAGTAATATGAGAGTCAGAGACTCATGGGAATCATTAGGTACAAAAGTAAGTATTTTAACGTAAATATTAATGTCATGAATAGAGTAGTCTTACATTATTTTAAAATTTATATTTTTCAATATTTTATATAAATAATTTGTTTTTTTAGACTTACGTAAAAATATTCGAAAACACTCCTCATGTTGGGCATTATCGAATTTATCCGAAACAGTATATAGCTGAACTGTCTAGTTTTCTAGACAAGTTACAACTTATAAGAAATAAAGAAAAAATTAGGGCGCGACTTTAAGTTATTAGTAATGTTTTTTAATGATAGTTAATTGATTTAAACTTCTTCAACAAAAGACGTTTATAAGTTTTTTATTAAAATAAATCGAATTTTTTATTGTTTATTGTATTGTAGTCTTAAATAATTTTTTCATTATTCTTTTGTATTTATGTTTAAGTCGCTTTAATATTTATTTTTTTAAAATACTGTATGATTACCTTTTTAAATACTAAATTTATTAACATCTAATTTTTCAAAAAATGTATTTTTATATACATATGTATGCTCGCTCACGCATATTTTATATAATACATAAAAAAAACTATTTATTTATTAAAATAAACATTTTTACTATATCTACTTGTTGAATAATTAATAAACTAAAATAAAAGTCTGTATAATCAGGATGAATAGATATTTATCTTAATTTGCGTAAGATTCTTAGTATTATAGAAATATTTATTGTAAAATAAAATAAGAAAATGAACGTAACTGTTAAAATCCTGTTAAAAAAATAAAAAAATTTATAAATTCATATAGACAGTTTTTACTTATGTAAAATATAAGCAATACTAAAATTTAGTTGCTTAAGAAATTGTAAAATAAAATTTTTATTAGGATGTTAAAAAAATATTTATTAGGCTTAAAACTTCATATTTCTGAAAATTTTAATAATTATTGTTGTAAATATTGTTAGATTTATAGAAAATTTGAAGGACAGGTATTTATGTTCTCGAAATACGTTTGAATACATCCTCTATATTAAAATTTCATACTGTTCATTAAGTTTGAAAAAGATTTTAATTTATCCACTCAATATCTTCCGAGTAATGAATCTATTTGTATCATTTTTTAATAAATAATATGAAGTAAGGGAATGCTAATTAATTGTTTTATTAATTCAAGGTAATAAGTATTTTACTATAAAATAGTGATAAAAGTAAAAATTTTAAAAATCTATTTATGAAACTATATTTTCATGTTTATAAATTTATAAAACTAGCATTAAATACCATTTCAACTTAACAACTCTTTACTCTATATACAACATTTTTAGATATTTTATCTTTATTAAGTATAGGATTATGAACTCGTTAGTATTTACATATTAATTTTAGGTAAGACATGTATGATTTAAAAACAAATATAAGCATACTACATTTTATAATCAAACAAAATTTATATTATAAGTCCATTTCGTAATTGAATTTTTTTCTTAATTTTAATTTTTCAATGATTAATAATAATTATTATAAGTAGTTAATATTTAAATTTCAAATTTTTACCTTTTAATTACTATTTAATACCTTCAGCTATTAATAAATATTGTTTCATTATTATTTTTAATCGTATTATTCACAAATATTTACAAGTTATACAAATTTTTTAAATACAGCACTTTTCATACCATTAGGTTTATTCATATGTTACTAGGGAGGTATATTTATACATCATTAGGGTCTTAACTAGTTATATTAAAAATATTTTTATAATATTTTTATTTAATGTTTACATAATTTCCCTTACTAAAATAGTAATGTTGATTTGAGATCTTGACTGTTTGTTCGAATTCATATCGTAAATTTTTGTTTATTATAAATTAATTTTCCAAACACAAAGTAAAATATTAAATAATATTAATATTTATATTGTGATACTTAAACAACTTTCTTTTAGAAATACTATACAAAATATTATTAAAATTTAGCAAAATTAATTATTATTGTTATAGTTACAAGATTTTTTGTATTTACACATTATAAATTAAAAGAATATTTTATACCTATAAATTGTTTGAAATCCATACTTTTTTCCTAAAAAAAATTATGAAAATAATATTTTTCTCGATTTTAAACAAAGTTTACAGGGTAAGATTCATAAAATAACAGCACAAGTTAAAATATTATTGACTTTTTTAAATAGATTTAAATTACACAGTAATTTAATTTAGTTTAAGTTGTAGCATACTCATCAAAAATATATTTGAGAAACCGTATTTCGATTTATTGTTAAATGTATATTAATATATTATAAAATCAAGTTATTATTAACATTACATAATGATTTTGTCAAGGCTAGCTTAAATTTGTGTCTTTATTTGGTGACGAAGTGGCTATTATTTATTTATTAAGAAGTCAAACGAATATTGATCATGAAAAATTAATCATGAACTATCTTCATTTAATTCTACATCCTTTTTCTTTTTTTTTAACTTTTTACGTTTTTTCTTTTTGTTTAAAAATTCATCTGCCTCTTCAGGCTCCATTCCTTCTAAAATCAGTTTTTTTCTTTTATTTATATTTTTTTTCTCAAAAAAATCAGTTTCATCTAATGTTATTTCAGCTTCACGTTTTGTAACAGATATTTGTGGAAAAATGATAACCACCTGCTTATCTAAAAAAAAAAATTAATCATTCTTATTATTGGATATTTAATATATTTAGATATTGTATATTTGATACAATTTCATTATTTATAGACAGATTTTTTAATAAATCTATATTAGAGTAGTTTTAATAAAAGATGCAAATAAAAATTTAATAATATGTTAATATAATTTACAATTACTTTATAGAATATGACATATATTAGAACTTTTAAAAATTTTACAATTTTATTAACTGTAAAGGAATATTTATTTTCAAAATTTGAAATAAATAAATGTTTTATAATAAGTTTACCATCAATTTCATATTCAGTAAGTTGAGTACCAATCAGTTCTTCTATATCATGCAATAATTTTATCTCGTTCAATGTTAACAAAGTTATAGCCATACCACCTCTTCCAGCACGAGCGGTTCTTCCCACTCTATGTATATACACTTTAGGTATATTTGGTATATTATGATTGATGATAAGTGTAACAAAAGGAATATCAAGACCTCTTGCAGCCACATCAGTAGCAATTAAGATCTTAGTATGGCTAGACTTAAATTTACTCAGTGAATTTATGCGTTCTCTTTGTTTTATCATGGCATGTAATGCTACATTATCAAAACCTACTTCGTTTAAGGTTATTGATAACAGTTGACAATTTCTAGATTAATTAAGAAATATAATCTTTATATTAATTTAAAGAAAAGGTAATATTTAATCATCTTTAGAAATAAGTATATCTAATTAGCTTTTATACTATGTTCATTAAATTTTAGTATATAACAGAGATATTTAATTTTACAAATATTTTAAAATAACAAATAAAATAAAATATGACTTCTAGTGTTATAAAAAATCTAAGAAATATTATGACAGTTAAAAAAATCTAAAATTAAAATATTTCATACTTGCAAGTATCAGTAAATATCATGATTGAGTCTTTTTCGTTACTAGCTCTGAATGTTCTGATGACTTGAACTAAATAACCATCACGAATATTTTCTGGACAAACTACATAGCGTTGATCTAATTCTTTCACTGTTGCAATACCAAGATCATCTTTTGATTCCCAGAAAAACATTTCCTTTCTAGATACTTGTTTAACTTTATCTAATGAATCAGTCATAGTAGCACTAAAAAGTAAAGATTGCCTTTCTTTAGGCAAAACTGAGAAGATCACACTTAGTTGCTTATCAAAATGACCTTCTAATAGCCTATCAGCCTCATCAAGAACAATAAATTTTAATCTGTCAAATGAAAAAGTATTGCAGCTTTCTATATGATCAGCTAAGCGTCCTGGAGTTGCTACAACAATGTGAGGTTTCTTCGCTAGTTCTTGTCCTTGTATTACCATGTCCATGCCACCAACAATTACACATTTTTTAAGATTAATTGATTTACCAATTGCTGTAAATTGATCAGCAATCTAAAAACAAATATATTGTACAAGTTAATATCAAAGTAAGATCTTTACTATTCAATTTTAGTCACTTAAGTGTATAATTAATAATTTACACTATTTTTCAATTTTATGTAACGTTTTACCTGGACAGCAAGTTCTCTTGTTGGTGTGAGGACAAGAGCAAATATTCCATATGGATCTTCACAGAGTTTTTGTAAAATCGGTAAAACAAATGCCAAGGTTTTACCGCTACCAGTTTTTGCACATCCAATACAGTCTTTCCCATCCAATATTACAGGGATGCAATTTTCCTGAATTGGTGTGGGTTTTTTTATGCCTGTTATAACCATAAAAAGATTGTGATTCTATAAAAGTGTGTAGTAATTTTAATATCCATTCAATTTTAAAGACCTATTAACTTACCAATCGCATTACATTGCTCAATAATCCATGAATTTAATTCCAATTTCTTGAAACTTGCCATTTTTTTTATATATTTAAGAAAAAAATATGTATTTGCTTTTTGACACTTAACGCACGTGGGTTCACATGTTCTTTAAATAAGGAACTAGTTAAGTTAGAATTGGTTAGGTGATAACTTGTTTATTAAAGACGAAAATTGATTTTACTTCATAAATTACTGGATGGAATGGTTAAAAAAATACTCTGTGACTATATTAAAAAAGTTATTTATGTTATTTATGTACTTTTTTTCTTCTATAATATAATAACTTTATAAAAATTTATTCCATATACCATTTTATAGTGATAATGTGGAAAGGTGAAATAAATTTTTAAAAAATAATGAAAAAGTAATTATAGTATTATTGGTTTATGTTTGTTATAATTATTAAATAATTATATTGCATTATGAAATATTTATATTATAAATTACGCATGCGCATTGCTTTAAGATTTAGTGCTTCATTAACCTACAGACTTGCAAGTATTATTTTAAAAAATATGCTCATCTCAATATAAAATATCATAATGTCAATAAACGATTTAATATTTAATAAATACGTAATTCTTCTATTTATGGTATTATAAAAAGATAAATGAAACCATTTGAGAATAATTTAATAATATATATAATAAATTATAATATATATATATATATATATATAATGTCTTTTTAATTTAAGTTAAATAATCTCTTATAAAACATTTATTTAATATTTTACAAAAATCTTCTTTATAAATGTAATGTAAAATTTAATTAGGTTGATGACTTATGGTAAATTTATAATAAATCTTTTTTGTATTGATTATTTATTTATCTGTTTACTATAAAAATTGTTTATTTCTTATGTTCATAAATATTTGTTAATTATCAATGTAATGATATATTAAAGTTGAAATATAGAATATCTTAAGTAAAACAAATAATGCATCACATAAGATACTTAAAATTAATTAGAGTATATAAACATAAAATAAAATGATGGCATATTTTCATTCTTGTAGTTACAAATAACTAGGTAATTATATATATGGAATTTATATACTGAAATGATAATAATCATTTATTTTAAAACTTAAAAATAACTGTGATGGTCATTTGACAGTTATTTAATAAAATAAATACAAAAATTAATTCGTTACTGTATTCGTTTATTGTAGTACCCTAATAATTCATTGAAAATAATAGTGACAGAGTTGCTTTACGCAAATTACTATCAATTAGGTACAATTACACCATGAGTACGGCACAATAGAGAATGTGTATGTAAAATTAATCCAGTTTAATTATAAATTAAGCGGTTTCTCCCTGTTGTGTATACCTAGAACTGCTGACACGTTACAGCTTTATGATAAAAATATCTACCCATAAGTCATTAACGTAGAAAAAATATATAAATGAATGAAGAAAATGACAAAATTTAAGTTTTTTCAATATAATTTGAATGTATTTACGTATGAGTCTCGTGGCTTATTTTTAACATCAGTATTTGTATACATTACTTATAGATAATCGTACGTTGTGTTGTAAAACTGCGGGATATTATAACAAGATAATAAAATCAGAATTTAATGTACTTAGCATGCCATATATGGGTAGAATCTTAGAAAAATAATGAGTGTCTTCGTGTAAGTGTTTGAAAGGAGAATATTAAATATAAATATATAAATAAGAATTATTTATAGTAAATAAATACAGAAGTGTTATTCATTTAATGAAAGTAAATAAAATTTTCACATTTCGAAATTTAACTAGGCGGTATCGTTATCTGAAAATTTCCAATTTTCGGGATAAATATACAAACAATAATTATTATTTTTACGAATATACTATCGGCTTATGTAATAACATATTATAAAACAAAAACATCTCTTATAACTTTGTTTGAATACAATCATTTTCTTAAAACATTATACATTTCAAAGTGAATATTGTGTCAATCAACAAAGCCGTATACATATTAATAATCTTAAAAACTATATTTCATTATGAAATATAAGGACACTTGCTATTATAGTTATAAAGCAGTTAATTTTTAAAAGTGAAGATTTATATGAAATAGATTTTGAGCCGTAAGCAAATTAAAAAATATATTTTTATAGATTGCATAAGATTGAAGAAATTTTGACTACTTTTTGTTAATATTTTATATTAATTGTTACACAATTCATAATTATATAAAAATTTTAAAATAAAAGAGCAAGACTAACAGTTATTTATAATACAATTATTTAATGATAATAATAACGTATATTTTTTATTTTAAGACGATGTAAGTTAGTTGCACAATTTATCTCTAAGTTATACGTAGTTATAATTAATTGTATGGAATCCTTCAATCTACTTGTGCCGACAAAGATTTATACTTTTTTATTTTTGTCTAAATAACAATAATATACAAAAAAAGAATTTGAATGTATGTTGCGACTATTTATTTTTCTTGTATTGATGGTCTACGTAAATGATTTTTTTAAATTAATAGCTAAATTCTATCAAAGAATACAACAAAATAATGATTTTTATTCATTTTCATATTAAACTGTTATAAAAATATATTCTCCACTTTATTATTATTATTATTATTATTATTGTTATTATTATTTGTTTATTTGCTATGTATTATTTAATTTTATTTCATTATGAATGTAGTATGCATTTTTGTAAGTAAAAGTTTGCAATATAAATTGAGCTTTGAGGCTAAGGTTTTAATTAGTATCTGAATAGCAATATTCTTTATTAAATATTTTATTTAAAAACATAGATAGTCTTATAATATTTGCCATATAAATATTTATTAACTACAGAGATCAGAATGTCTTAAATTTATACAACTATTATAAATAATAAAAAAAGGTTTTTATGTAATTTTTTCATAACAAAATACTTTTTTTTTTAGTACTTCACAATCTAGGATTGTAAAAATAAAACGTAAATAATATGCTATATTAATTGTTACAGATAATGTAAATATATAATATTTTATACAGTTATACCTAATTTTATATGTGATATACAAGTTAACTTGAGTATGCAACTTACTTTTTACAAAATAATATTGCGAACATCGCTAAATAAAAAAATTTTAAAATACACAATATTCACTTTAATACTTATAAATTCTACAAAAGTCAACGGTATCCTACATTCTTTACAATATATAATCACAAGCTTAATTAACACAAAAGTAAACCACGAACACGAATACCGCCCAGTATGTTCGACACACTGTATGTTCGATTACAAGTGTAACTACATCTCCTTGCCCAATAAAGAAAAAAAATTGCATCATTTCTAATTTATTCGCTAGAAAAGCATGTAATGCATTTTCATTTGTATTCTTCGAATTTTAAATCCGACCGATAGCAACAGCTTCATTAGAATTGCATTAAGTAATGTCGATGAGAAGATTTGGTAATCAAAAGATTTAAAAAAATTAATTATGTACTTTAATAATTAGTAAAATATAAAATGATTTGTAAGAAATTTTTGGTAGATATTAACAGAATACGCAATAGATCGTGATCGCATGAATAATGATTGTCGAGACAGAAATTCTAATGTTTATAAAATATTTTTCATCGAGATTTTGTAGTGTTTACATTAAAACAATAAGTACGTCAAAGATAAATCCTGCTAAAGATCATAAAGTATTGTCACTAGAGTCCCATTTATTTTTCTCACACTGTAAATATTTTTGAACGATTTAATCAATTATCCGAATGTTAAACCTAGCATTTTAACTCAGTAGATTTCACGTTTATTTTAACGCAAAAACTACTTATTCTTCTTTAACATCAATTATATAATAGAATTTCAACAAAGATCTTCACATATTCGTGTACATACGCATAGCTAAGTCATAAAAGATCTATATTCCTGTCCGACATCTTCCGGCAGTGTTTATTTTTATATTCATTTTTATTTTTTGTTGATGTTTTTTCTCTTTATTTTTATAATTGTACTTTTCGAAAAACTAACAAATTGCTTGGTTTGGCCATGACAATAATATAATATCGTCATAAGCATATAGCTACACTGTCATATTTACTCTAATACTAATTCCATTTCGTGATAATGGCAGACGTCACGCCCAATTCAAAAATTATGTTTTAAGTTTTAATTTACACGATCTGTTGCGCATAAAATATCAACGTATGATTTCATTCTTAAGTGATTTCCATCTAGGTAGAATAACAGATGGTAATAACGTTACCAAATTGTATATGAAAACTTAATGCTGTATCTGCTATTTATCAAAGATTTATTACTATAAATCTTTCAGTATTTTACGCTCTTTTTGATAAATATGCACTAAAAGTATTTTTTGAATCGATTAATATTATTATTTATATTTCACATACTCCAATGATTACCAAATCCCGGGATATACATTATTAATTTAAGAAACAAAAGATAATAATATATTCTATTATTATATTGAGTTATTATGCAATTCTAAATGTGTCGTGTTCCGTATCGATATTTTTTGCATTTATTATATCATACAGTTGCAATTGAAACGCACTTCATTTGACCGAGGCATTCACCCGATGCGTACCTTTATATATTTATTTCTAATATAATTATAAGTTTCCTTCCCTATGATTCTGACAATTTTTTATTTTCTTCAATTATTTCTCAAAATCGCTCGGAAGCTTTTACAATCAATGGCTTACAATTGTGATATAATAAAGCGAAGGTTAGATAGTATTAAATAAATATATATATATATATATATATATATACGTTTCAATATGCATATATACATATACATATTCATAAACGTGTACGCATATAATTATTCCTTCACGAAACTTGTATCCTGTGAAAAACAATCGTATTCCTTTTAAAAATCTGTTTAAGATTTATTGTTTATTTATAAATAGTTGTGTTATAATTATATATAGTATATATTACATTGTTTGAATTCCTTTATTATGTACTGTATTAATATGTGTACTTATTTATAATATATATATAGTTTGTTCTATATACACCTATGCATTTATTATAAGTAATTTTTTAAAAAATTATCATTTAATCATTCTAATACTCAATTGCTACAGTATGCACGATAAATTACTTGGCTCTCTATATATTTTCTGTAATTTTTGAATATTAATAAATATTATTTTTAAAACTAAATAAAATATAAGAATATTAAATTTAAAGAATTTAGAATATTAAATATTATTAAATTTATTTATTAAATATTAAAGTTTCTACTGTATATTTAAAAGCTTTAATCTTGATCATTGAAAATGCAATCATAATGCTTTATTAGATAATATAGATAAATTATATTTTTTCTATTTAAATATGAAAATTAAAAATTTATTTTAAAACCAGTTAAATCAATTGCTCATTAAATAATAAAGATCAATGAATATAAAATTATTTCATTCGCTTTACTCGATTACTTAATCTCTGAAAATTTTTTTGTTTTAAATTAAATGGCTGAGCTGAATGTAAGCTACTTTTACTACTGTTAAATATGCTTAATTGTTAATTTTTATTAATTTCATTTTTAAAAAAATAATCTTTCCCAAATAATATACATTTTGTTCAGAAAGTAAACAATGTTTAAAATAAATAAAAATATTAATATACATTAATAGAATTTTTTATATAAAAATATAAAAAATGTAATATTGATGCATTAAAATATTTGTAAAAAAAAATAATTAAAATAATAAATTTTATATTTTAATTAAAATATATATTATTGCAACGTTTGTTATATTTTCTAAAAAACATATCATTATTAGTGCTAAATCAATAAAACTGACAATAGTTTTCAGATAATGAAGAGCAGAATAGTCAAAAGGATTTCACATTCAAGAAATTAATTTAACTGAAATGTTATGCGTATATGATTTTCTAAAAAAAAACAAAAAAAAAAAAATCTTTAAACATATTCAAATAATGTTCAATCGATATATATATATATATAGAGAGAGAGAGAGAGAGAGAGAAATTATAAAATATATCGCTTTTAAAAGATTGTTGGGAATATTTTAATGAATTCAGTTATTTAGATTGGTGAATCGAGGTTTGATTATTGCAGATCATAAACGAATACGATAGAAAATATAAAAAAAGCTGCAGCGGTCGACTAATTATTGTAAAATTTGCTATGACTTTTATAATTCAACAATTTCTGAAAATATATTAATTTTTAATTCTTATATTGCATGAAAATTACTTGCTTTATTTCAGTACTTTTCTACAAGATTTATGTAATAATTATTGTTTTATTCTATTATTTTTACTATGGTATCTCAATGACAAAGATAATATGATAGCATGTAATGGAAATACAATGAGTAATTAATAATATTGCTTGCTTGTCAATAATTTTATCACATTCATTTTGTTAATGAATAAAATCAGTTTGCTTAATATAATTCAAATACAATGACATTATTACAAGAGTAATAATAATAATAATAAAAATATAGTTTAAAATTTGATTGCCAAGAAAATTAAACATTAATATCAACAGAATAAAGATGAAGAAAGATGAAGAAAAATAGTTTTTCAAGTAACATTTGGTTTACCACATTGAAACAATGTACTATAATTAATAATGAAATTATTTTCTTAAAGCGGAAATTATTTATAGATTCCCGAGTTAAATAATATTTTTATAAGTTATACTTATAAAAATCATTATAAAAACACATTTGATTCCCATTAAAGGCATTCATAAGTGCCAAAATTTATACAATTGAATGTCTCCCGTTTTAAATATATTATTCAAATAGGAATTATAAATTGATCGACTTTAAGATTCAAAACCAGTTTTTTTAATATTTATTTGCATGTTTTTTTTTTTTTTTAAATTAATTCTTTATGCGACAGGTGATTTATACATAGTATAAGAATGCTGCATTATACTGACTAAATATTTTACTCTTCGCACAAAGAAAAGAAAATATTAGGTTTTTTTATAATATTCAAAGTACTATTTATTTTTAACGCGTACAATCTTTGTTTTATTTTCTTCCTTTTTTTTCCTTTGTCTTGGCATATCTCGGTTTCATTAATAATTATAATTATTAGTTCAATTATTTTAAACTATACAGAAATAATTTTATCGTACCTAGGTTGCCGATATAAATTCTAATAATCAGTACAATGTATTCAACGAACCTAAGTGGATGAAAGTTGGATTTTTTTTTTTTTTTAACCAATTAACATCTATTTTTTCTGAGACTAGCTAAACATCAAGTAAAACCTTTGTTGATTATTACCAAATAAATTGCAAAAAAAAAACGAAAAAAAAAATTTTAATAAAAAAATATCCCTTTACGTATAAAAATTTCAATTAATAAAATAAAATATTTTAAGTCTGTACATTAAAAAAAGATCCGTCTAAATAAGTTAATTTATTCGAGAGAAACAGAATAGTGAGGCCAAGAATTAAATGCATTATTGTATAAATTGAAAGTGACATCTTTTGAATTTCTTCTTCATATTATTAATACAAATAAAATTATACTATAAATGTAATAACTAAATTGCAATTTCGTTTATATAAAAAAAAAAAAAAAAAATTTCATAACAATAAAAATCTCTATATATAAAAAATGGGACTTTCAAATTAATTTGTATTAATTATTCTTGAATTTAATTAAGCGTAATTGAAGTCTAATTAATACTTCAGAAACGAACGATGATCAACAAATTATTTTAAATCCATTTTTGTTAAAGATAGGTCGATAGATTTAATAAAAAAAAGTACAGGAGAAAAAAGTACATATTATTTAAATTTTAAAATTTAGCAAGGTTATTTTACAAATTTTTATGTTTTATATATCTTACGTTACTGTACAACTATATTAACAATACTTAATCGAGTTGAACCAAAAATTTCTCTATTCCTTGTAAACATAAAGTTATAGGAAATCTATACAGATTTTGTATTATTAGGTTTCATGAAATATTTTATATTTTTAAAGCAATAATCAGCTTCCTATTGTATAATACGAAATGTCTTAAATATTTTATATAATTTGTAAAATTAGTCAAGCAAGAATAACTCGTGACGAATTATTTATTTAAGACAAACACGCGCGCACACGTACACATCATCTTTCTTTACATGCACTTGATTTTTTGATTTCTCTATGTTTACAAGAATAATTCATCCTATTCAAATGGACAATGAACAAGCTTATTTTCAATGTCTTAAAACTTTAAGAAAACGCGTAGTCAGCAAGAAGAAAACTTACAAGAGTTAACAGTCGTATTCGAAAGCATACAGCGTGTACAGGGATAAAACATAATTTAATTCATCATAAGTCACGAAGTTGTATTTAGTTTGCCTCCCAGCGGCAAATTAGACAAAGCAGTCGCGTGGATATTTTCTGTGGGAAGGTTCACGAACAAGAAACATAAAACGCGTGAAGGGAGGGGGGGATAAACGAAGGAAAGCAAAGTAGGATCATCCAGCGACTCTCATTCTAACAGAAAATGGTTCTAAAGTAATCGTTGAGCAGTTCCCGCTGCTCATTCTCATCGTCCATCCCAAGGTCCTCGTTCGGTCTTCGCTATCGGGGCGTCTCTGAACGTTAGGAGTGCGGGAGATCGATGGTATGCGTCTCATTACCGAAAATGAGCCTCAATCTCTTCATGGGCATTGGTGGGGGCATGGGCGGGTCGTGTATGAGCTCCCGGCGTTTGTGCCGCCTCTCGCGATCGCGAGTCTTGTGCTTTTTACGTGGCCTCGCGCTCTCCGCTTCTGCCTCGTCGACACCTTCGACTCGCAAAACCTCGTATTCTGGCACATCGACGCCGTCCTCGCTGAGATTTGTTCCGGACTCGATTACGTCGTCCAGAATCGGTGAGCGTTTCATGCGTAGAGTCAGTTTGAGTCGGCCACCAGTCGGACGTTCGGGTGTCACTGGGTACACGCGACATTCTGTTGGCTCACTAGTGAACGGTTGTGACTGCGAATGCGAATGTGTATGCGAATGGGAACGCGAATGCGAATGGGAACGCGAATGTGAATGAGAACGCGAATGCGAATGCGAATGCGAATGCGAATGCGAATGCGAATGAGAATGCGAATGCGGCTGAGCTTGGGGTTGTGGTTGTGGTTGTGGTTGTGGTTGGGGTTGTGGTTCGGGTTGGGGTTCGGACTGCAGTTGCAGTTGCAGCTGCGGCTGCGGCTGTGGCTGCGGCTGTGGTTGCGGTTGCGACTGCGGTTGCTCCCACAAGTGTGGTACACTAGAAATAGATGGTGTTTCTTCTTGCTCCTGTTGTTGCTGTTGCTGTTCAACACAGGTGTCAGCGTTCATGCTCGTACTTGTGGTTGCACTGATACTATTACTATTGCTACTACCACTGCTGCAGCTGCTGCTACTTCCGCTGCTGCTACTGTTGCTGCTGCTGTTGCTGCTGCTACTGCTACTGCTACTGCTACTGCTACTGATACTGCTACTACTACTGCTGATGCTGGAAAGTTACAAGTAATATTTTAGTTTGATTGCTAGTTCTGTACCTATTCATAAATACTATGTTTTTATCTATATTATTTTACTATACAAGTTATTTTAAAATTAAAGTAATAATATTCACATTTTCTCTATATGTTTTATTTTTACATATAATCTAACTTGTTTTATTCTTTAATGAATAGTGATAATGTAAAAAAATGAAATCATCAAACTTTTTGTAATAACTGTAAGAAACTTTGTGATTCATGTAATTCTAATTATATTTCTTTTAGACATAAACCAATGAATCTTACATAATTTTATTGAATATTTATAATATTAACCTAAAAACACTTACTCGTGTTTTTCTTCACTGCTAACAGAATTTTCTCTTGATTGCCTGTTTTTATCATTGTTGTAGGTATCATGATTATTATCACAGCTCCGCCAAGGATCCAAGGGTATTATTAAAGGTGGTGGATTTTCTCGTATTTCACTATATTTATCTCTTAAATGTGGAACACGATTTGGCAAACTAACATCTTCAAGATTACTTTCTTTTTCACTAAACTCATAAATGTCCCCTTGAATGCCTGAATCATCATCAGCTTCTCCAATGGGTACAACTGGTGGTCGAGGGTCTTTTTTCTGACTTCTCGTCAGCCTGACACTACACTTATCTAATAAATTACGACCATTTTTCATCTTTTTAAATTTTGTTCTAGATGAACGTTTACCTTGTTTCCTAATATGATTTTTATGAGAATGTAGAAGTATTTCATCACGTCTTTTCAATGTTAAAGTTCTTGTGTCTTCTGACTTTTGTGTTATGAAATCATTCAAATATTCTTTACTTTGTACCACATTATCACTCAATTCACTTAAACTTTTTATAATCTTTTCTTCAACTACTTTACTAGGTTTGCTGTTGAAGAATAAATTATTTTCCTCATTATCTAATATTTTTGCACAATCTTTAATGTCACTGGGATATCTTGACTTACAATTACCATCAATTGAATCTACTTTATGAAATTTAGAGGTATTCGAAGGTTCTATTGAGGTTATTTCGGATTGTTTATAGTTTATATTTATATTAGACTCTAGAATTTCTCCAGCAGAGCCTTCTATGGAGTTAAGCTTATCAAAATCCTTAGTTTCATGAAAAGGTGAGCTTCGTGGAGCTTTGCCATGTATAGGGGATTTTATACAATTTACATTATACGACACATTATCACTGAACTTATGATACGCTTTTTTATCTGACAGATACAAACGATCATAAACTTTGACTGAACTTTCACTATTGTTTGAATTTATATTTGACACTTCATTTTCACTATCCGATTTCTTTATATCTACACCACTCATTGAACACTTAAAACTTTTTAAACCATTTTTTAAACACTGATTTGAATTTGTTTTATCTGATATATGAATATCTGATACATTATGAAATTTAGAGTGAGAAACAAAATTGGAGTGGTTGGGGCTAAAGGAATTTGTACTATGCTCCTTTCCATAAATATGAAATGAATGATCATTTTCTGCATGTTCATTTTGTATTTTTGAATTATATTTCTCCTTTGACATATTATCTGTTAGTCTTGATAGACACTCCTCCTCTCTACGTTTCTCATCACAATTTTCAACTGTGGTTGAACGTAGATCTCGAATGTGACAGTTATTCACATTATCATTTTTAGACACTTCCTGATTATTATGTTTGTGTAGATTTGAAAAAACACAGTTTTCATCTGCTTCTCCTCTGTCTGAATCTTCTTTTCTATGACGAACATGAAGCGTACTGTGATGTAAACCGTTACTGGCCTCAGTACTTTTAATTCTTTTTGTTTCTCCTCTCTTTTGAAGCCTTAAAAATGATTGTTTTATTAAATATTTCTGACATATGATAAATAGAAGAAAAAAGAACAAATATAAGGTGTGTGTACACATCCGCAGGTATACATACACATATATTACAACAGAAAGCATGTGTACTAAGTAAATTACTAAGTGAAAAAATAATAAAAATAAAAAAATAGAAAGTTTTATTTACCTGGAAGCCCTCAGACGTTGACAACCTTTCAAGTTGCTTCGATTATTGTTATTAATATTATTATTATTATTATTATTACTTTCAGTCTTGTTTGCTTGATTTTTATTTCTGAGTGTTCTTGTGGCTGAACCTGGCATATGTTGAGAATTCTGTGATGCATTTTCTTCATTATTCAATAACGCCGGCTGTTGCGCGATATCCGAAAATCGGCAGCCCTGAGCAATTAAAAGCTCGGCATCGTATTTTGTAAGGCCTTTCCGCCTCAACTCCTTCATACTGAGTGACTGAGGAGCGACTGCAACATTACTAATTTCTCCATTTCTTTCCGTAAGAGTACTTTCTTGTTGCTTTCTAGCGCCCAAAGGCTGCTGTCTGTGTTTTGTACGGTTTATGCGATTATCCGTTTCTCTTAAACGGTAACCTGAAATAGAAATAGGTTTTGATCTCATGATTCATAAGTTTTTTTTTTTTTCCCCAATAAATATTATAAAAGTTTTTGTTTTACATTTTAGTTTACTAGTAATGCTTTTATTAAAATTTTCTTTAATTAACAACATTATTTAAATAATTTATTTGGGATTATATATTGTCAATAAAAAAATTTTAGTTACCATTGTTAATTTTTAAACCTGTTTCCAATTCTTCTCCAGGTTTTTGATTAGCAAATGCTCCTGTGCTTCGCCTTTCACAAGTTTCACACTCACAATAACAATTACCATCACCAAAAAAATCTTCGCCATAAAAGCAAGTGATTTCTTCTCCTACTTCAATATCACGTAAAACCTTGACACAGGCAGTATCTCGTCCAGTCGCGACAAACTAAATAAAATTAATATTATTTTAAACTAAATTTTACGATGATAAATAAAATAAAAAAGTTTTTAACCTTGCAATTTGCCCTACAATCATGGTTAATATATGCTGCAGGTCCTAACCAGAGTTGAGCACAATTTTTCCTACAACTGAACATTACTGAAAAGTCATTCTTTCCAGGATGTAAGAGAGCAGCTTCTTCCTGTGATAATTTATAAATTATGAAGCTAATAAAAACTAAGTTCTTTAATATTTAAAAAAAAACATACTTTATCACTTAATTCAGCTATACAACCCACAAGGCAAGAAATTTTATCATTTTTCAACCACTTTCTTGTTGCACAAATTTTTGCTCCCTTTTGACCTTCTAATGAATACCTATAACAAGCTTTAATAACAAAACCTGAATCCTTATCAAATACCCTTAGGTATCGATAAATCTAAAAATGAAAAATATTGCTGTTTATGGTCTTCATTATAAAATTCTAATAATGATTCACAGGTAATACTAACATGTTTTTCTAAATTAATCTGTTGTTGTTTCGACTTAGTATGTGGCAGACGAGCTCCCCAATCTCCACTTATCAACTTCTTATATGCTTTTTCATAATTTTGTGTTTGAATAAATTCATTTATTACTTTCTTAAGTTCATCTTTATTGGCTTTTAATGGCCTATACCTGAAAAAAAAAAAAAAATTATGTTTACGATTACATAATATTATTTTACCATTTAATATATGCATGCTCTGTATGCAAGTATAAAACAAGTAATAGATTGGAATTCCAAAATTTCTTACCTAATGTTCATTTTGTGAGTTGTAAAGCCCAAATAGGTATCAAGCACAAGAGAAGTTGCCAAGTCGTCATTGTCACACAGCTCTTTTGGTGTCATACCACCTGCCGCTGTTACATTGGGCTGCATCCTAGAACTGACAGAACCACCCAGCCTTCTCTCCTGCTTCCGTCCTCCCGAACCCTGGGCAGATAAGCAATCGACCACCATTCTGCGATCTATGCTTTTACTGTAAATAAGAAATACAAGTTTTTAAAGTTAAATATTTAGCTTACAATAGGATAACTTGTCATTGACATTATCATTAAGAATATGTGATAAATTTGTTACAAGTTATTAAGGGCAAACAATTTTGTAAGCTTAATTTTTCTTAATAGAAATAAGAACGGTCCATAAAAAGTCAAATCTATTTCATGTAGAAGTTAAATAGATATAATTTATAAGTTAATACACTTGTATAAAGAATGAAAAGCGTGCTTCGAGTAATAAATCACTTTATTGAAAAATACATTAGAAATCTCAGTGCTTCTTATTAAAAGCCAAGCATAAGATAAAAAAAAAATGCTTGTCAGCAAAAATTATATTACTATCTAGTTTCGCAGCTTTATATATTGGCTTAAATTAGCAGGCCTATAATTAAGTAAAAAATTGCTTAAACCTAATAAAATAATGACTAATGTATGAAGTAAGCTAAAAATGTGAACTAGTTGGCATAGAGGAAGAGTTAAGGACAGAGAAAGGAAGGAGAGAAGCAGTACGTTTAGCACAATGTAAGACTTGTGTCAAAGTGAGAGGGGGGTTCGATCCTCGTCGGCTGTGCGCGAATAAGTATTAAAAATATAAAAATACGAACAGTCATGCCAGGGTCAAGCTCTTTAAGACGATGTGAGAAGCAGCGGTGGGCGGTCATCGTAACTAGCCCCATCAGCACGAGTGAGAAAGAGTGAGAGAGGAAACGAGAAGCGAGACATTTTAGTGCATCCAGGCAGAGCACCCCAACTCAGCCCCCTTCGAGGCTAGGCAACTGTAAACTATTCGAGGACTGTTAGTCGAGAGCAACGTTTTGGAATAACTCCTCGGATAAATAAGAATTGCAGGACGTGGAGCGACTTATTCAGCAGCGTAAAAATCAAAGCGCAAACCGAGGAAGGTAGTGAGGTGGGGCGACGAGGAATAGGGTGGGAGGGAGGGAGAAAGAGAGAAAGGAAAGGAGGGAGAGGCAAGCGCTCTCTTACAGAAATGGCCGAAGAGAAGCGTCCCCTCCTCACCGGTTCTCCTTGTAGACACGACGAAAGCCTTCCGCTTGCCAGGGTGTGCTCGAGCTCGCGGGGCCACTCGCCTCGCCGACGACTCTTCCTAGAGTAGGAAGAGGCCGTGCGGGGGCGGGGCTGTCCACGACGCGTCAGCCTCGTATAAAAGCGAGGTAGACTAAGAGCGCGGCTGCGACGACGACGCGATCTATCATGGCAGATCGAGCGTCGAGCCCTAGGTGATGGCGGGTAGGGGAACGAGGGGCGTAGAGCAGAGGACCCAAGGGCTCTCCCCGATGCACTCGAGCTCTCGTCTCGTGCTCCCTGTTAACGTTTTGCCGGACCTCTAATGTCGGAAAAGCCTTCTGCTGCCGCTGCTCCTGTTACTGCTGGAGCTGCCGTCGTCGCTACTCTAGTCATCATTTTACCTCTCCGTGGGTCACTCGACTTGCCCTCCTCCTTACCTTCTCTGTCTGTCTCTCCGCGTACTCGAGCTCGTTTATTTGGCAACGGATTCCCACAAACGCACACGCGCATACGGGTGCATCCATGTACACCTCCGTATCTATATACCCTTTTCGTAATCTCTCTCTTCTCTCTCTCTCTCTCTCTCTCTCTCTCTCTCTATACATCACTGTATGGCCACTCGGTTCTTTTAGCAGAGCCTACGCGCTGCAGAAGGAAGTTTGTCAACCAAGCTTTGCATTAAACTGGTAAAGCGAAAAGTGCAAGCATTAGCATTCGAAAGAAACATTCTAAAAATAAATTGCGGAGCCAGAGTCGTAACGATGCAATTAGCCATTATTACGACAAATGATCGAGAGAGGAAGTGTCGAGCTTAGAAATTACGTTATTTGATGATCCCGTCGTTAATGGCAATGATTAACGATAATCAAAAAAAATTTTCTAACCTTGTAATACTTGAAGATTAAAGGAGGCGATCCGAAGTGATGGTAAAAATTAAGACAAATAAACATGTTTAAAAACAGAAGACAAGAACTATAAAGTACTATAAAGAATAAACTTGCAAAACGTGTACTCTTGCAATACGAATCGAGGCAGCTACGGATAAAGAAGGAGATAGCAGCAGAGAGGGGGTGGATGGGGGATGGGAGGGAGTGGATGCGTGTGTGTATGTGTGTGCGAGAGAGAGAGAGAGAGAGAGAGAGAGAGAGAGAGAGAGAGAGAGAGAGAGAGAGAGAGAGAGAGAGAGAGAACGAGTAAAACGAGAGTGGGAGTAATGAGGAGAGGAAAGGAGAGGATAAAAGTAAAATAGAGAGAGAGAGAGAGAGAGAGAGAGAGAGACTATTTAGGAAGAGTAATGCATGGCACATAGGCTTTGTTAAGGAAAAGGGTCGAGCACAGTATATTTACCGACCTACGTATAACGAATGCATCTCTAAATGGCGTTAATATGAGCAAAGCAAAGCCAGCAACGACTGACATGGTAAATAAGACAGTTAGGGCTCGGGACGTGTAAACGATAGAATATAAGAAAGACCAATCGACGAAATAATAAATAATAAAAGAGAGAGAAAACGTAGCCACATGGCCTTAATTTTGATGAAAGTGGGGATCAATAGGGGATAAGACGAGCGTTAGAAGGTTATTGTAGCGAGCTTTATTAGAGAGCCGTAAAAAGAGGCCCACGCAGCAGAGTTGTAGGGCCACCCTCAATCCAACTACATATTTCCTATATGTTTTTAAAGCATTCGGTTGACGTAAAGGTAAGAATCACGAGGTTAGAATGTAAGGATTATGTGTGGGTTCGCAGAATTATGGCAACTTACTATAATTCATAGGAGGAGCTTTTATGGAGCTAATGGGTTTTGCAATCTCAACATTATTATTCTGTATTTGGTATGTTAAGTTAGTCCCTTGCTTGTGGGGTCGACTCGGGAGCGAGGGATAGGTGCGCTCCGAAAGCTCCATCTATAACGCATCCACAACGCATCCACAACGCAACTACAACGGAGCGTCACTGTAGCATTTAATAGAATAAAAGTGCAGCGTTTCGAGGAGTCCGAGGGCCATTACAATCAGTTGCTGTATAGTCTGTGAAAACGAGAGGGGGGGAGAGAAGGGAAGGAAAGGGAACGACGAAGTAGAACGAGGAGGAACGTCTATGCGTCGAGGACCGAGGCTCGTCCATTAGATCGGAACGCACTGTGGAGAGTACAACCATGTAGAGAAGATACCCCGAGTGCACTTGTAGACCTAGCCTCACGTGTCAGCGCTCCAGTCCGTGGAGCGAACATCTGAGCGGCAATAGAGCGAGAGCGAGCCCCCCCCCCCGCGAGGGGGGGGGAGCAGCCCGGGGGATAAAATTACGAGATGATAACGCGCTTGCGTGCGTATGCGGGTGCTTACGGACGATGGTACGCCTCGGGGACGAGGTTCGGTCTCGTAAGCTCAAAAGTCTTATGAGGAGGGTAGGTGAGGAGAGGGGAGGGGATGGGCGCTCGCGACTCGCTATCTAAGGATGGATTATGTGTGCACAGACCGTCGGGAGGATGTCATGGGAGATCCCTGCTGCTGTAGCCTCAGGTCTCGGGCTGCTGTTGCTGTTGATGCTGCTGATGCTGCTGCTGCTGCTGGGACGGACAGGGGCAGAGCCGCGGGGCCATCTCCTTCGGCTTTCTCAACGGTCGTTTCACCTTTGCCGACCCCGACGAACCTTAGCGACGCGCGCGAAGTCGAGGAACGAATAAGTGTCTGGACTTGGCGCTCGGCTGCGCGTTACCGCCCGGGCCAAGTCGACCCTGGCGAAGCATCGACGCTTCAACGAGCCGCTTTCCTTGCGATTATTCGCGCACGCATGGCTGTCCACGCCACTGCCCCTCCCTTCCTCGTTGCTGCTACCCTGACGCCACCCTGCCGCCACGGTCCGTCCGTTCCGAGCGTTCCTCGAATTCCAAACGACGATCGCGGTGCCACTCGCGATGCCTCCTTCTCCTCTTCCTCCGATGCCACCACCACCACCACCCCCTCCTCCTTCACCTCCTCTTGCCTGCCTGTCCGCCCCAGCCGACCAGTTTCTTCACCAGCTACCGTTCTTCCTCTCGTTTCTCGTCATTAATACAATTATTGCTGTTGCTGTTACTGCTGCTGCTACTGCTGCTACTGCTGCTGCTGCTGCTGCTGCTGCTGCTACTACTACTACAACTACTACTACTACTACTACTACTGCTGCTGCTGCTAATGTTAAACTTATCGATGTCGTTAACTACTGATGATGTCGCGTCGTCGTCGTCGTCGTCGTCGTCGTCGTCGTCGTTGTCGTTGTCGTTGTCGTTGTCGTTGTCGTTGTCGTTGTCGTCGTCGTCGTAGTCGTCGTTGCCGTTGCCGTTCTTGCCTTTACTCTCTCTCGCGCACTTACGACGCGCAGGCACATACGCAGCGCGCAGACCTGCGCTCCCAACAAGCAACTCGTACCTACTACGACGCTGTGTTGTTGAACTCGACGTTCTCCTTTTCCGTCTTTCTCGCGCGCGTAGGCAGCCGCCCTCCGCCGAGTTCCAGTCTTGTTCTCCTCCGGATGGGGATATACGGAACGGCGGAAAGGTGCACCTTACGTCTGTCTGTGCTTGGCTGGCACTGGCTGCGCGTGGCTCCGCTGTCCGTCCTACGGCGAGGGGGTGGGGACCGGGGACGACGGATAGAGGGAGGAAGAATGGGAGGGATGGGCGCTGAGGGGGCGGGAAGGGGGCTACAACGACCGACGTTGTGGACTCCGCGATCAAGAGTGGGAGGGACAGAGGGAATCGTCGACGAACGACTACGAGGAGAGCGTGCGAGAGGAGCGAGGACAATTAATAGAGACTCGCGCTTATTCTTATTTTATTAATGAAAGTACGTCTGGCAAAGTCAGTGGGATCAGACTCTTTCTCCCTACACGTGCCTTCATCCTCTTTATTCGAGTTTTTTACGGGCATGCCCTTTTATAAAACTCTACGTCTCCAACAGTGCCAGCCGACGGAAGGATTCTGTATCAAATTCGCCTATAACCCTCTCTTCTTAGGCTACTCCTTGTCGTCGACGTCTTCCTCTTCGTCGTCGCACTCTTCTTCCTCCTCCTCCTCCTCCTCCTCCTCCTCCTCCTCCTTCTCCTCCTCCTCCTTCTCCTCCTCCTCCTCAACCGCTAACACCATTTACGCCTTTTCATCTACTTGTATCTTGTCAATGCTCTGTCCTCGCCCTTAGTATCCTTGTGTTTGTCACCTTTCTTAATTTTACTCAAAAGCCGGAAAAGAGCCATTTACAAACATTTTTTCTTGTTATATTGATAAGTATCACCATGACAACTGAAATGCGGCGATTTTTAAAACCGCTTACCTGACGCCTATCAACACAATCCAATATTTACGCATTACATGTGTAAATGCACGTATACTTTATATATAAAAATACGCGGGTGCACATTATGTATGTGTACATATATATACATATATTATAACTCAGAGATATGTAAACTTGTATATTCCTGAAATTTTCGGTAACTATTTAATTTATTTAATGAGAAACTCTTTGTAATTTTTAATGAAATATATCATGATGCTTCGGCCGCAGGTCGAACTTCATAAACATTTTCAAACAACACTTTCATCTGCTTTTATTTCAATAACTTCATTTTGAACAGTCCGCCATATTGCAATGTCGAAACAATCGAAATATTTTGATTGTATTATAAAATCGAAATAGTCTTTAATAATTCTTATCGCGAGTATACCTTTATATTATCACAACTATAATGTACTTTTATCATTTTCATGTTCTTCATACTTTTCAATACCGTCGGCTCGATAATAATAATTAAATATGTTTCGTATTATCTCTGTTATTATTTGCGCTTTACACTCTTCGGCTTATTCCTTCTACATAAATCTAAATCTCTTTTATTTTTAATTGCATACAACAATACGCTTTGATGCATTTTATAAAAACCTCAACTTTATCTCATAAAAATATTAATATTAAAAAAAAAAATTTTTAAATTCTTTTAGTACATTCTTTTTATTTTAATACTGTTAAATTATAATCTAATTATCATAAAAGATTGCGTTTGCTAAAAACTCATATTCTAATAAATATTTAATAATTTAATTTACTTTACTCTATTATATAATATACATATCATTATTCTAAAATATTATCACTCATATTGTATAAATTATAAAATAAGTATAATAATTTTCTTATCGATTTTTTGCAATATATGGAAAGTGCATATTTTTAATAGTCCGTTATATTTATTTCTTCGTTGATAATATTTGAATATCGTATTTTTTTTTTTTTTTTTTAAGCGCATAAGTAAAAAATAATAAAATGTATTATTATCAATTTCATGTTATTTTCTAATCTTATTCTTTAAATATTTTTAATATTTGTTTGCATAAGTAACATGGCTGGTGTAACAACTTTTGCTTAAAAAAATGTTTTATTGGAACTATAATTATTTAATCGCTTATTGTTCCTTATTTTTCTTTAAGTTTATATTTTATAATTCAATTTACATAATTTGTATACGTTTCGCTACCACTATTAGCAAGAAATTATTCTATGATAGAGAATTTTTCGTGACTTTTAAAAAAAGTATATTTCCATCTCTAATCATGATTCGAGGAATTACTTTTAAAACTTTATTGAAGGTAATTTCTTAATTTAATTGAAATCCGTTGTTAACAAAGATCTGAAAAAAAATCGATAACGCGCTAATTAATTTCATCGCGATGTAATATTAAATTATTTTTTGAACATCATGGGAATCGTTAATGTCAATCTTTGAAAATGACTTTGCAAATAAAGGGTTTAAAATTAGAAATATCACTAAGCTTTCCGTTAAGTTACAACTAAAATTTTTAAAAAAATTTGTTTTAAAAGAATTTTGATGTTTCAAATAAAAAAATATATGAAATACAAATGTCAGTTTATAATGTTTTTCTTACATATTTGTAAAATATCAATTGACTTAAACGTTTTCTTACATTTTTGCAATTACATTTCGTTTTAAGCAAAATATTACGTTTATCTTGGTTATATTACGTTTTCTATCGCGACATGCTAGAAAATAAAGTAATTGACCTGAGATAACAATATTAAGTTCAAGATAGCATTAAATTTTAAAGTTATATTTTTTACTGAGACTTGAAGCAATCTTGTAGTTTAAAATTAGTTTATGTTCGGTGCCATTTCGGGGGCAGCAAGTCGTGCGGTATGCATGAATTACATATACGATACGTATAAATTATTATTCCGTAGTCATACTTTACATAATATATTGAAATTAAAAATGACTTTTTCCACTGTATATTTCCAAACATTATTCATTGAATGAAAAAATCTACGATCGCATATTTTATTTCTAGAAATTTATTAAAATTCCTAAATCTCTACGGATTTCATTGGAAAATCTTTATGTTCTTCTAACGAAAATACTTTTTTTTAGACTTTCTATGTTCTAATCAATTAATAATAATATATTTTTCTAACAATCTTTTTAATGAAATTAAATATTTATTTTAATTTCAAAACAGTTTTCGTTAAAGATTTTCTCTATAATTTAACACAATCTTCAAGAACGTAGTTAATATATTCATATTAATAAATAAATAATATATGCTTTAATTTTCCAAATCAGATACTGCAATTAAGCTCTTCATTATTAATTATTTTTTTATTTTTAAAAATACTGCTATACTTATTAATATCAATATCATAAAAAAGTCAAAGTAAACGATATTCTATTTCAATTAATTTTAATATTCATGTAATTAAAATGTAGTGCCTGTTATAAAAAATGAATGAATTTTTTTATTTTATATAAAAATAATTATTTTTTTATCAATGAACTCGCCAATAAAAATTTTTCAAAATCATCTTTTAGAATAATAAATGTTCTTTTAGTTATTTAAATTTGAATAATTAATAAATTATTATTATATTATATATTATTATTATTAAATTGATAAGAAAATGTCTTAACTATAAAATTTTGTTTCAAAATAGAATATTTAAGTTACGCAAACGATTTTTTCATAAAATATTAATATTAATAAAGGCATTTTGTATAGATATTTTATTTATAAATTTTTATAACAATGTTTGAAGTTATGTATTGTAATTCGTATTAAATATGTATTACATAATATTTTATCGTAATTTTTACAAACTTTATTTTATTTTCACGGTACACACATAATTTAAACATATTAATTTTATTTACATTTTATTTTATTTTAAAATATGTTTTGCGTTTCATTTATAAATTGCATTGAAATGGAAAACACATGTAATAGATAGTTTCATAGACAGTTAAAAAAAAAGTATTCTATTGCACCTAAATAATTATGAAATATTACGTATATTGACAACTTTTAAAATATATTAATTTTATTTTAACTATATTTTTCAATTTCAGATTAATAATTTATTTAAGTAGAATATTTGCACTTTTTTTATCACACAGAATATATGCATTACTTGTATTTATAAAGTGAACAATTTAAATTAAAGATAAAAAATGAATATAATTATTGGAAAAATATGAATTTATTTTAATGTTTGTCAATAGAAACAAACTTTATGTGTGAATATTAAATATAAATAAATAAAATTAATGAAAATCAAAAACATCGAATTAATGAAAAAAAATTTCTCTTTAAATATTATTAAATAAATTATTATATTCCCCGGATATTGTCTGAGAACCTTCTAAGCAAAAAATTTTTGCTTATAAAAAGTTGAAATATTTCTAAACTGCTGTATAATGAGTTATATAGCATAATTCAGACGTTAATTAGTAAGCCACGAATAAATGAGACATCATTGTTACCAGAAGTATTTAAACACTACATATTTATTGTTAGTTGTTGCAAATATGAAATTATTAATCCTAAATTTTATCACGAAGTAAGTTTCTAAATCAATTATTTTTAATGTTTTAGCGTTAGGAGTTGTTCTTGATTTGCTGCAATCAGGTTAAAGAATATAAGTTTTATAATTTATAATTATATAATGTTCGGATATGGGATACGTTCGGATGCAATCGGTGTACTTGAAATCGGCGAAAATCGATGGGCATTTATTTTTTAATGGACCTGATATACGTGTTGAGATGACTCGTATATTCTCATTTTGGCAACTCCTTTCCAAGCAGTTTCTTCTTTGGTAAAAATTTCCGAGTTTAGCCAAATTTATTCGAATCGTTTGTACGTTCGAAGAGAATTAATAAAGTATTTTAGTGGAGCTTGTTTGTATTGGTGGTCAACAATAAATATTGATAAAAAGACGATATGAAATATTAAATGATTGCTTAGGAATGAGGTTTCGTTGTAATACACAGTTTAGACAGAAACAATATTTGCAAGTACTATGTTTATCAAAATAAAATGGTTACATACACAAAGCAAAGCATTAGTTTGTGTATCTGTAAAAAAATCAATTTTCAAAGGTGTTTCATAGTTCCATGATGATGGAACTCACAACTGGTTGAGTGAATGCAAGTACATATAAATTATATGTCTATTGCTCCTTCGAGTTAACATTGTAATATATTATATCGGAACAATTTTATAAAAATTTCAATATTTTTTTCACCCAATCGATATTTAACTGCTATACAGATTGTGCATATTTCTTACATATTGGAACTTTAAGTATAGTTCGCTAAGCAATATAAACATCAATAGTTGGAAAGGTGCGGAGTATATATCCAATGTCACGTTTGCAACTAATGTTAACATATCGAAATGTACGACGTGAATATTTTTGGTCCCATTTAAATATATTTACGTACGTAAATCCCCTTTTAATAAAAAAAAACTGTGATTATTCTGATTAAAAAATCACACAAACTTTGGTCGATGATCAATAAATAACGGGTCCCGTCAATATTTCTTGTCTGCAAAGTTTACGGTATCATTTTTCAAGTGAACGTCCTGTATTTTAATGCTCTTTATTTTTTGTTTCTATCGTTTAGTTTCGATGTTCATTGTTAGTCCGTATTAATTAGCTTTAAATTCTTGGATTTCTCGTTCTTGTCCTGTAGTAACAATTTCAATTTTCGTTGACAGAAACATAACATTTTTTTTCTTTTTTCTTTTTTTATTGTAGATGCTAAATATCAATCGATTATGAGTTTCATTCGTTATTTCGTCATCGTTGAGTCAGCATGAGCTTTATAATATATCAGCCCTTTCCTCTCAACTCTTTTGTTTTAGTATATTTTCTCGAAACAATCGATTACGAGTTTTATTCGTTGTTTCGTCATCGTTGAGTCAGCAAATGCTTTATAATATATTAGCCCTTTCCTTTAAATATATTTGCTCGAATCAATAAAACAAAAAGTACTTCGACAGCTCCTCGAGCTTATACGTTACTTTTGTTAACTACGTTAGGCATATCTTAGCAATAACGTAATAATCCCTAATAAAAAATTCGTAATTAAAATGTTAAATTTAATTTTTCAACATATTTTGTACGTAAAATACATAATATAGTATTTCAATGTACTGAGTGAAATACTTCAAAATAAAATTTTTTAATGCATTTATTCTTATTATATTTAAATTATTTGCAGTTTTTATACATTAAAACATAATAATAAAATTAGATAAAATAAGCATAAGTAAAAATAAAATTAACGTTTTGTAAAATATATGTAAATATATAAAGTATATGATTGGTGCAATTATACATAATTAGTTACATTAAAAAAATTTTTAATTTTAAAAGTTTTTAAAAATAAAATGAATATTGAAAAAAATTAAATATAATAAAAATAAAATAATAAAATAAAACAAAATTTATTTTGTTTTATCTTAAACTTTATAAAACGCGAGAGTGTAAAATATTCTGTTTACAAGCATTAATATACGTATAAAGTTAAGAGATATTATACGCATACATATGTTCACATATACATGAAGTGTATATTACGTAAAATACGTATAGCTTACACAATTCAAATATTTATCACCTTGTCTCTTACAAAGTCAAATACACGTCAACCTTACTTTAAGATACAAAGAGGATTCACTTCTCTCTCATTAGTGTACATATTTGTATTTAGAATTAAAATGTAAATTTGTACTTATAGTAAATTTATATTTATATTATTTCATCGTATAAATTTTCAATCAACGATTACGATCACGATGCCACGACAAAAGCGACAAAAGAAATTTAATATTTCAGAAGATAAAAAAATTGTCATTAATTCTATGATTGAAAAGTTTATGGCAACAGATGATCAAAGAGAACTTGAATTTTCTTCATCTTATACGACTGAAGATAGAGCTTACATTCATAATGCAGTTCTTAAGTTAGGCCTGCAATCAAAAAGTCGGGGTCGTACAAATCGATTTTTAACTGTATACAAATCAGATAAGATGACAGTAATTCATTCGGACGATGTTATTAAATTACAGGATTCATCAATAAAGTCAATTTATAATTGTATTGATAATTTTCCTCTTAGTGAAACAGAATGCATAACCTTGGTACCACTTAAGAAAGAAAAAAAAATTGATCATAATTTCATGAAACACTTGAATGAATCTAAAAAATCAGGAACTAGGAGTATACCACAAGTACCTAAATTAAAAACCAATCCTGATTTAATTCATTTCCGCCAATCATTAAACATTATGTCCAAAAGAGAAGAAATTTTAAAAACAATAGAATCGAATAGGGTAATTATTATTACAGGAGAAACGGGTTCTGGAAAAACAACTCAAATCCCTCAATTTATATTAGAATACTGTGAAGAGAAAAACCAAGTATGTAAAATAGTTTGTACCCAGCCTAGAAGATTATCAGCTGTTTCTGTGGCTGAGAGAGTTGCTTTTGAAAGAGGTGAAAAGATTGGTCAAACTTTTGGTTATCAAATAAGATTTGAAAATAAAGTTTCTTCAAAGACACTTTTAACATACTGTACCAATGGTATACTTTTGAGAAACTTAATAAATGAAGATTCTCCATTATCTATGATAACGCATGTAATTGTAGATGAAGTCCACGAACGAGACCAATTTTGTGACTTTCTATTGATTGCGTTAAAAGATGCTCTTGTAAAGTATCAGTCACTAAAAGTAATTTTAATGAGTGCAACTATTGATTCATCTATATTTGTTAAGTATTTCGATGATTGTCCAGTAATTGCGATTCCTGGAAAACTGTATGATGTTGATGTTTACTTTTTAGAAGATGTTTTACAAATTACTAATTACATGACAGATGAAATGAAAGAATTGAGAGCACAATTGATAAAAGAAAAAAAAAAAAATTGTGATTCAAAATCCTTGAAGAAACATGAATCACAGTTATTGAAATCTATTGAATTTAATAAAGAAGATTTAAATTCTGAGGAATTGGAAAAAGTTAAGTTAGAATCATGGCTGATTGAGGAAATGGATAAAGCTATTGAAGATGCTTGGTTATTTGGAGGAGAAGACAGATTTACACATATTTTATATTTAATTAGTTCTGAAAATGTTCCTGTAAATTATCAGCATTCAAAAACTTTTGTCACTGGTTTAATGGCTGCTGCAGGTCGTGGGTATTTAGATTTTGTTCAGAATTTTATTAAGCTTGGCGCTGACATAAATCTTAAATCTTGCAATGATTGGACTGCATATCATTGGGCAAGTAAAATGAACCAAAAAGAATGTGCTGAATTAATAAAAGCTTATATAACAGAAAATAATTGTGCAAAAGAAAAAGATAAGCTTTCAAAAAATAACAAAACATTTATTTCAGAAGATAATAAAGTATTGCTTGATATATATCACAAAGCATTTGACGATAAAAATATCAATTATGATCTCATTTTAAAATTAATTTTACATATACACTTACAAATGCCTACTGGTTCTATTTTAGTATTTTTACCAGGTTGTGAAGATATTATTAATATGAAAGACAAAATTATTTCTGAACATTTATTGAATCAGAGGAATGATTATATACTGTATATTCTTCATTCACAAGTACAAACAAGTGATCAAAAAAAAGTTTTTAAACGTAGTCCTCCAGGATGTCGAAAAATTATTCTCTCTACAAATATTGCCGAAACCAGCATAACAATTGATGATGTAGTGTATGTGATTGATTCTGGAAAAGTAAAAGAAAAATCATATGATATTTTGTCTGGAGTATGCACACTTCAATCTAATTTGATATCTCAAGCTTGTGCCAAACAACGTAAGGGTAGAGCTGGCAGATGTCAGAATGGTATATGTTATCGAATTTATTCTTCAGTTTGCTATAATAATATGCCATTATATCAGATTCCACAAATCTTAAGATTACCTTTAGAACAACTCTGTTTATACACAAAGCATTTAACACCTCCAAATACATCTATAGCTAATTTTTTAGAAAGAGCTATAGAACCTCCTTCTCATTTTGTAATAAAAGATTCTGTTGAGTTTTTAAAAGCAATTGATGCATTAGACCCATGGGAAGATTTAACTGAATTGGGAAAACATTTGCTCTACTTAGGAATTAAGCCTTGTTTAGGGAAAATGCTATTATATGCAACTGTTTTGAAATGTCTGGATCCTATTTTAATAATAGTCTGCAGCTTAACTTATAAAGACCCATTTGTCATACCTTCTGATCCAGCGAAAAAAGAAGAACTGCTATCGATTCGTAAAAAATTTGCAAAAAATTCTTATTCTGATCACATAGCAATATTTGAAGCTTATCAAACCTGGTCTTCAATTAAATCTTATAGTCAAAGAGTAGGATTTTGTCAAAAAAATTTTCTTTCGGTTCCAGTTATGGAGATGCTTTCTAAAATAAAGAGTCAATTCCTTACTCAACTTAGGATGTCTGGTTTTATAAAACCAAAAGGAGTAAATGACATTAATCATTTAAATTTAAATTCAAAGAAATGGTCAGTTATTAAAGCAGTTTTAGCTGCAGGCTTATATCCAAATTTTATTCGATTGGATAGACAGCATAATAAGATGAAAACACAAAAAGAAAATAAAGTTCTCATTCATTCATCATCAGTTTTAAAAAAATTTTTAAAATCATTGAACAAAAATTCAAAACAATCGGATGAAAGCAATAAAAGCTGTTTACCTAGCGAATGGATGGTTTATGAAGAATTAACTCGATGTGGACGTATATGTTTTGCTGGAAATGTTACTGTGGTTAACTCTGTCACTGTAGCTATATTTAGTGGACCTACCAGGTTACCAGCTGATATAATTTGTAAAGATCAATTAGTATCTGAAAGTGATTCTAGATTAGATATAGTTGAACATTTTGAAGGACATTCAATATTGAAATTGGATAACTGGATAAGATTTAAGGTTAATCCAGAAATAGCTAAATTAATTTTATACTTAAAACAAAAGTGGAATGCATTATTTTTACGACGTATCAAATACCCTCATAAATTTGAATCTGATATAGAAGAGCAGTTCATTAAAACATTAATATCAGTTATCGCTATGGAAGAAGAGCTGTGTAAAGTACAAGAACCATTAAATATTGTTTGACAAAACTTATGATATAAAAATCAACAAGTATTTTATGTTAGATGTCTGCTACCACTAGATAAAAAAATTAAATAATATATTGTGCATATATTTTATAATGTATACATTTTTTTTATCTTGGGTACAGAATTTTTAAATTATAAATACATTCTATTGTTAATACTATTTCTTATAATAAAATAATTTTGTACTTAAAAAGTATAATTATAAAAACAAATATTTATGTCGTAATTGGTCAACCATGTGTATTTACAAAATAAATTTAATTGTTTTTTCCAAAATTTAAAAGATAATAAAATATAAAATTCATGTAGCTATAAATAATCACAAAATGAAAAAATAGCTTAACAATTATAAAAACGATATACTAATTATAATGTATATGTACATAATATTAGCATTATAAAAGAAAATGTTTTTAAGGAAAAAACAGTGTTTTGTAAATGTTATTCATTAAGTTATATAAATAATGTTTTTATTATTTCATTATTATTCAATTTTCTTTTTAAATGACATAAAAATTAAAAATACCATAAAATTTATCGATTATTTATTTTGTACGATTTTTTAAGACGCAGTTCACCTTGAATTATCCGTTGTAGAAAGTGGCCGAGGAGAAAAAAAATATGGTTTTGTTTTTATTATTAACTCTATCGGTAAAATATATTTTGAGATATTGGCTGATCAGCGTCACTGAATATTCGTTTGTTTTTTTTAAATTTAATCATTTGTAATAATTATAATATATTAAAAAGAGGTAAATAAATAAGTAATCGATTTGTAGATATAATTATGAGTTGATTTACGTTTGAAATGGTTAGTGTTTGTAATTTTTACAACTATACTTTTATAGGTTATGGTATTAGAATTAATTATAAAAGTATCATTAACGCTATAAACGAATTAAAAATATATTTAATACTTATAAATAATTAATAATAGTATAAAAACTTCATTTGATAAAAATATGGAGTTTCCCGCAGTTAGTGATTTAGATGGTGCTATACAAGAATCTGATTTAGTTGCTTGTAATTTAGAGGAAAACTTACTTTGGATTCCTGATGAAAGTTCAGTTTTGACTAGAGAACCATTTCATGAACAATTTGCTGGCGTTGAATTTAGTGAAACAAGAACTGAGCTTACTGATAGTTCAAGAAATGGTTTTGGCATTTCAACAATAAATTTTGATGCATTTGAAGAAATTCTGTGGACTGGAAATCAAGGAGGTCATGTTACATCTTATTATGGAGCTATTGTACAAAAATACACCTCTTTTCAAGTTGATCCTAAACAAGAGGTTCGCCAAATAAGGTCTATAGATAACGGAATTATAGCTTTAACTGAAAATACATTAAGATTTCAAAATAGAAGAGGTTTACCAATATACACTTACTCATCAGCTAGTATGATGGACATGCAGTGTTTATTATGTTACTCCCCAACAAGTATATTAATGGGAGGTCATCAAGAAAAAATTATAGATTTTGATTTAAATACTAATAAAGAGAAACGATTAATTGATGTAGGTGAAAGTGGTTGTGCAATGTTGCGTCAGCATAATCGATTTATTTGCACCGGCAATGCTTATGGGAGAATTGAATTTAAAGATCCAATATCGTTAAATACTGAGCATGTTTTAGATACTCACAGTGGTTCATTGAGTGATTTTGATATACAAGGAAATTATTTAATAACTTGTGGATTTAGTAATAGTCGCCAAGGTCTTTCTGTTGATCGGTTTTTAATGGTTTATGATTTACGACAAATGAAAGCAATAAATCCATTGCAAACATTGGTTTATCCATTATTACTTAAATTTTTACCAAGTTTTTCAAGTAGAGTCGTTGTTGTCTCACCATTAGGACAAATGCAAGTACTTGACACAATTTATGCTAATGCTCAACCTACATTAACCTGCTTATATCAAGTAGCGACTGGAGGAGCCATGATAACTGCATTAGATGTTTCACCTACATCTCAATGTATTTGTCTTGGAGATTCTGTTGGTTCTATTTTTTTAATGACTTCAAATGTACCTGAACCACAATTTAACACATTTTCAAGACCAACAGAATTTGTTGATCCTGAAGAGATCATTCAACCGATAGATATTGAGGACAATAATACTCCATTGAGCATGTTACCAATGATGTACAATGTAAATACATTACTTAGCGATTGGCCAGAAGAATATTCTAAAAAAGTTTACAGAAAAACACCTGCAATAAATGCAGAGATACTTCAAATGATGAAAATGCAAGGATCTATTGGTTATGCACCTAATCCACGACCACATCGTAGAAGACAAAAGAAAAACTTACTTATTTTATAAATTTTGAAATAAATTTCAATATAATATATAAAATTAAATGAAGAAAAGTAGTAATTTAAGAATAACTTTAAAGAAATGTATAATAATTTACTGAAGTATTTTATTCTAAGTAATATTATATTTCAAAATAAATATTTTTTTAAAAACTTTTTTGTATTTATAAGTATTCATTATACAAGTAATTATAATATGGTTATTTATAAAATGTAAAATATTTCAAGTAATAATGTCTGAGGTACATATTATTATTAAATGTTGAATTATAATGTGCTACTTATAGCTCATTTAACCATATATCTTGAAAACAAACTAGTAGCTGCCCATACAATCCACGTTATCCAAGATATACTTTATGATTTTAGTATTATGACACTGTAGATTACAATGTTCAAAACTCAATACCATTTTTCGCTATATGCCAACGCCAGTTATAGAGCTGATGAAACTGGTCGGTCACCTAGTACAGCCACATATTCGTCAATCTCTTCTAACCATTTCTTTATAACCTTTAAATTATGATGCCAGTTGCATTTAAAAGTATGTACAGTAAGTGAACGATGGCAGTATATTTGTATTTATTTACCAACGGAGTAGCGAGATAAAACCGGTCGATAATGCATTGATTACTCGTGCGGTCAATATGAATTTCATAGCACGAGGTTCGGTATCTGACGTTGACGTCTCTTATCGCTTTAACTGTTTAAGGAAAATCCATTTGTAATTTGATAATACCGTGACCCATTAATAATATCGCTCCAGTATTAAAAGAATTTTAAACAAGATCCGGCTAGTACGTAAAAGTGAAACAAAAATGAGCTCTTGATATTATTCACGTGACAAATATAACCTGATTGGGAAAATATTATTATTAAGTCAGTCATTGCGTCTGCTCGCAAGTAGCTAACATTATATTTATATAATTTATATATAAGAGGAAGAGAGCGAGCGAGAGGGTGTGAAAGTGCGACGGCGCGGGAGGGAAGGAGGAAGGCCGCTTAATCTTTTAAAAAATTTCGAGATTGATTTATCACAGAAGAGGAAAATATCAGTTTTCTTATCAGTTGGAAGGATAGGTATCAATGCGAAGGCGCATGCGTGTACTTGGATTTCGAAGATATTGCAATCGCAAAGATTTATATAGGACTTTTTCCTTCTCTGTTGCTTTACTCTATACCGCGTGAGTGCAGCAAGGCATTGGTTAACAGATTCAAAAATAACATTAGACTGTGAGCATCATGTCATTGAAGGATGCCAATAACGAGGATAGAGTCATCACTCTAGAAAGTAAAAAATCCAACAATATCAAGGATGGAATAATTGACTTAATTGCTGGCTCCATTGGTGAGAATTTCAGCTTCTTTTCCATATATTATTTTACATTACTTCTTACATTTGTATTTTCCCAATTGCATATTACTTAACTGTTTTATACATTTCTTTTATTTTTTGTTTATCTATCAAGTATGACAAAATTATATGATATATTTGAATTTTTATCAAAATGAAATAAAGCACTTTTCAGTATTTTTATTTATTATTTTCAATATTTATTTACTTATTTATTTATTTATTTATTTATTTATTTCCATACAATATTGCATAAATTATAAAAGTTAATATATTTTCTTAATTTTCATTATATTATAATCCTTAATTTATATTATTCAAATATACATTAGTCTAATACAAATGTTTTATTTTCTGCTTTGCATTGTAATTAAATTTTTCTATCTTACAAAAAAAATTTTTTTTCTTTTGTCCACTCTTTAGTGTATGTTGACCTTATCAATTGCATTTAGGTATATCTATCTTCTGCCCTAAATTACATTAGATAATATGATCATAAATAAGTATTCATTTATTTTATTTAGTACATGTCAGTAAATTAGCATAAATTATCTTCCAAAACATTATTAAAATTTATATATCTTTTAGTCTACATTACTTATTTATTAGTTATTTTTTATATATATTATATTTTATTTTCTATTATAATATTATTTTTCATTTTATGTAAATATTAAAACATTTAAGAAAATACAGCATTTTTAATATAAAATTTGATATAATTAATCTTAAATTATATTTTATTAATATGTATTCATTTTTTATTTAATTTAAATTTAATTGATAATATTCATTTTGTATGAAAATTCAAAATCTTAGTGTATTAATTATAATTGATGTATTTTTCTTTACGTTCTATCATATCATGCGTTCTAATATTAAATATATTAAAATTCATAGTAAATCGTATTAGAAGTCTAATTTTATAACGTGCAATGTCGACTTCATGATTTTTAAAAATTGTTTAATGTTTAGCAGACAATGAGAAAAAATTGTTTAAATTGTTAATTTTATAAATAGACTCGTAATTATGTACGCACACGAATTTAGCAATAGAATTTTATTTCTAAAAATTGTAAAAATATCGTTTTTATTTTTTTTTAAATTCTAATTTATTTCTTATTATTGTAAAAAAAAAATTTTAATTTCCGACACGATATATTCAAACTAATTTTTTAATCTGTATTAAACTAAAGGATAATTCTTTTAAATAAAGATCTGTGAATCTCTTTATTTCTTTTGTTATTACTATGAAAAGAAACAAGAAATATTTAACGGCTGTAGAATACGTAATTCTATGAAATAAACTTGCATAAGAAGATTTTAAAATACAAAATTTACTGTTATTAAATTTTATTGTTTTTTTTTCAGGTGAACCATTTTTGTTTCAAATATAATTAACAAAATATAAATTATTTTTCTACATAGCTTAGTTTACATTTGTAATAACATTGTTGTTACAACAATATTGTTTATTAATATGTTGAAATACGACATATATTTTATTTTAAACATATAATAAAATTAAAAGTAATATAATATTTAAAAATATTTTTAGTACCAGAAGAATAAAAATAAATTTAAGTAATTATGAATATATTTTCAGAATGTAAATAATTTTCATTATTACGTAAACGTCATTACTATAAATTTATATATATATATATATATTTATAATTAAGAAATTACAATTTTTATAGATGTTAATAATTATCTCAATCACAATGATTTTAATTTTGTGTACCAAATATTGACACAAAAAAATGTTTATATTATTACAAGCCTAACACGTATGACTTAATTAATAAATATTTTCATTTATAAAATTATAGTTATTTTATGATAGACTATTATAATTTAATAAGTTGTATGTTATGATTATGACCAAGATAATTTCTACAATGAAAAATTGTTTTTTAGATAGATGTAGCTTTTTTGTTTAAGATTACTGATAATTCGTATGGATAATAAAATTGTCAAAATATTGTCATTCAATGTAATAACATGAGCCACTTTATATTTTTGTAACAAATGAATACTATTTTATTACAGTAACGTTATACGTATTGAACTAATAAGAAAATTACGTAGTATTTATTAAATGAGCTTTTTTCAATGAATGCATAAATATGTGTATACTTGTCCTAATTGGTAAAGATTAAATCACTTTAAATTAAATAATAATTAAATTAAATTTTAATTAAATTTTAATTAAATTTTAAATTAAATTATAATTGTCTTTTTGCCTGGCCATATACTAAGATTCCCAAGATTGTTTATTTAATAACAACTTTTAGTTTGTCTTTAGTGATTAATTTGATTGATAATGAATAAAATTACAAAATGTATTTTTAAATGTTTAATTTTCTTCAATTATATAACTTATGGAAGAAATAAGTAGGCGATATGGAAAAACTATTTTTTTTAGCAGCGATACAAGTATTGGCGTTGCTAATAAAAGAGTTTTAATAAATCATTACTTACATTAAGTGCAATTTCTGATTGTAAGCCTTGAAAATGGCTAAAAATAAAATATTATAAATTTATATTTTGTAGTATTAAATAAAATTATTAATATTGATTTTCTGTATTAGAATCATAAAGTAGTAAAGAACTTATAGTTATCTACGATTCAAATTTCAAAGTTTATTTCAATCAAATGAAATATGAAATGAATGAAATGAAATTAAAATGACTTCTGGATACATAAAAATAATTTGAATCGTCCATTCTGCAATGACATCGTGAAATTAATTAGAAATAAATATATTAAAAGCTTAAATAAAATTAAACAATATTTATGCAATAATAATAGTGCAAAATATTAACAATATTGAAAAGATTTATTGATTTTATTAGTATATTTTTCAAATATTAATAATATTTAAAATATTCAATATAAAAAATAATAATGATTACGATGATGATAATATGAAAAGATTTAAACATAATCGTTATTATTTATCTTACACCAGTGGGTAGGAATTGCCATTGAGGCTTTATTTATAAAAAGTAAAAGTATGAAAAATTTATAAATATTTGCACATTTGTGTATTCAAGCAGGCGCTTTTTATTGAGTTTTATAACGAGGATTGTGATATTACGAGAAATTTTTAATATAAAAATTGTCCTAACAAATCTTCTGATTTTATGAATGTTGGAGTTGATGGGATTTTTTATTTCCTCCGTTAAATTTATTATTGATTTGTATTATGATGATTTGTAGGATGGTATTGCCTTTTAAATAATACAGGGTTTGTTTTCTATTTGTTTGTAAAATAAATTAATATTTAACGGATATTTAAGTGACAATTACTGAGCTTTTTAAAGAAATTAGAAATAATGAATGTAAATAAATTTATTAAGAATTTAGTTACGAAGAAAAATTAATTTTGTTAATTTGTAGGTGGAGTAGCATTAGTTTATGTTGGCCAGCCTTTGGACACAGTCAAAGTAAAAATGCAGACTTTTCCGAAACTTTATAATGGAATGGTGGACTGCTTCATGAAAACAGTAAGAACAGATGGAGTAGTTAGAGGATTGTACGCTGGAACCCTCCCATCAATTGTTGCTAACGTCGCTGAGAATTCAATATTATTTGCTGCTTATGGTGGCTGCCAAAAAGCCGTCGCTCACGCATTCGGTAAATATGGATTTACTAAATAAGCACATATCTGGTATTTATGCACAAAAAACAAAAACATAAAACAATAAAGAAAGAGGGAAAAAGAGAAACAAAAAAAAAACTACTTGCGAGGATTCGTTGCTCATTGAAATATGAGCAAGAAGGGAGGGGATAAATTCATATTAAAGCGGGGATATGAGGAATAATGCTGTACGATGCTCTTGAACAGGTGTGCCGAAAGTCGAGAATTTAAGTACATTTGGAAATGCCTGCGCTGGATTTTGTGCGGCGTTTTTCTCCTCTCTCACGCTTTGCCCGACGGAGCTGATTAAATGTCGGTTGCAGGCAATGAGAGAAGTGCACATATACGATAAAGCTCCGGGAGAAAATATGGTGAATATGAATTTTTATTATAGGGGGATGGGGGTTTGAAATAATGCTCCGCAAAGTTATGCCTAAAGTGTGAATACAGGTGTGAAGCATTAACGAAATCGCTTTAGAAATTCGTGGACCCGTGGGTGCTGACGAGGCAAATCATCCATGAATCCGGGATCACCGGCCTCTACCGCGGACTGACCTCCACCATAGTTCGAGAAATGCCAGGATACTTCTTCTTTTTCGGGGCATACGAGATGACGAGGGAGTTGCTAGCGAAACCAGGACAGAGTCGAGACGACATCGGATGGCAGAAGACAATGGTGGCCGGTGCCGCGGGCGGGACCGTACTCTGGCTCGTCATATTCCCTGCGGATGTCGTCAAAAGTAGAATACAGGTAACCTCTCGACCTTGACTATTTCATACTTGTCGCAATTGCCGATAGGCATGGGCCAATATGTCGAAGCACCCTTTTACACCAGCATCTCTGTCTCTCTTTCCCCAAGCCCATTGTTGTTGATTTTTTAAGCCTCTTGGTAATGGCCCTCATTTTTCTTTCTTCCTTTTTTTTTCTCCCTCCACTTTTAAACTATCCGAACAGTTAATTATTTATTCAATCATACGTAAATATACATTTTGAATTCATCATTTTTAATATTTCGTGGTTGTTGCATTTTAATTCTGAAGTATTTTATAACGCATCTGAGATTCTGATTTTTATTTTATTATATATTGAGAGTTTAATAGAAATTATATTATTATAACTTGTGTTAGATGCAAAAATAAAAATCAAGATTAAATTTTATTAGGAAAAAACTAGTTTTAATTTATATTCGAATCTTCGGTATTCAATTTTCGGTAATAAATAAATAAAATTATAAATGATAACTAATTTCTCAATGATTTATTTAAAAAAAGTTTAAATTAAATTAAATGATAAAAACAGTATATATTTTCATCAAGTTAATTGAGGTAAATGTATTTTATAAGATTTTGTCCGCTGCAGAATTCACTTATCGAATATCAAAATTTGTTATTATTAATAATGAAGTATTACTCTATTAAGTACCATTAAACGTATGTTTTTAAATCCTTTGTAAATTTTATTTATTGCTTGTTACATCGCATTAAAAAAGGTACACAAATTAAAAAGCTATAAGACTTTTCCTGTATTCAAAATGAAACAACAATACTTTTATAATTTAACATTAATTATTAATAATGCCGATTACGTTGTAGGTTCTCTGACTACATTTGAATATATGTTTTGTTTGTGTTAAGGTTAAAAATTTGAAGACGCCAGCGATGGAATTAATGAAAGAAATTGTGGCAACGGAAGGAGTAACTGCCTTATATAGTGGTCTCAAGCCTACATTGATAAGAACAATTCCAGCAACAGCAACTCTATTTGTTGCATACGAATATAGCAAGAAATTCTTGCATCGTATGATGGATGGAGTATATACTTAATGATTTTTTTTGTGTTGTTGGTATGAAATTTATGATTTCATTATTAATATATATATATATATATATATATATATATAATTTGTGTAAAGTTCGATGTATAAATATGAGAATTAGAAGGAGGATGAATATTATTTAAACGAACCAATCGAGTAAGACAATAATTTTACAATTCTCAAGAAGTTATGAATGTAAATAATTCAATTTTTATTTAATAAATTAACAATATCTTATTTTATATATAATATAATATTGTACGTACATTGTGCAAATACAAAAATACATTTATATACCCAGTATCTTCGATATAAAAGTTTCTTTTTCATTTTCGTCTAAATTATTCCAATCATCGCAAAATATCTATACGGGAAAAGGAAACGTTATTAAGTATTTATACGAGAAAAAATGCTAAAATACTTGTTAAACTTACTGAAATTGGTATATAACCGATACGTTCTAAGTGCCTTAATTGCATGACAAGATCGCCAGTAAAAGTATTGCTTATCTTAAATTTAAATGCATTCAAACAGCTTATTAAGGCGTACCACTTTCTTCCATCTGCTGGTGCATATTTTATTTCATTGATTTGAAATTTGGACAATGTCTCTCTTGGTGAACAAAATTGTTTAGTTTTTTCATCGTAACAAATTATAATATATTCTACTCCAAAATGAGGTAAAATTATGTCAACGTAAACGGCTTCTTCGAAACCAATGATTCGCTGGGAAAAGTTATTGTAATATTTAAAATTTACAAAATATAAAGTTAGACGGATCTATTTATTGTTTACTATTTTATGTATTAATTAGAAAGAGTTTATCACTAATTAAATATTTTTAACTAACATATTCTTATTTTTAAAATAACATAAGTAAATGATATTATATTATATATTATAATACAAATCATTACACACATTTGTACACACATTAAATTAAGTTTAAAAATTCAATTTATTGTTGATTAGTCGTTAGAAAAATGATAATATTTAAAACTCATTCGAAACAAAACTATAATTTAATGTATTGAAATAAATTTATTAGATTTTTATGAATAAAATTTAAATACCGTTATTTTTTCATGATTAAATTAGACTCATATATTCAGCTAAGATTGTTACAATTCTGTGAAATAATTACTTAAAAATAAAAATATATAGTTAAATTAAAATAAAATTATGTTAATATTAAATATTTTTACAAAGCATTTTTCGAAAGCAACTTATAAGCTTTTCAATGTTAATTAAGTGATAAATAACTTTTAGTTTTTAGAATATAATTTTATATTCTTATTAGTTTTATAGAAAATTCGAGGCTTTTTTCTTTTTTAAATTATACTATTAATTAAGTATTATCTATTACTAGTCAGTAAAAAAATTTTGCAATACTTTAATACAATTAAATAAGTATATACAAATGGAATAAAAATATATTTATTTACCTTGCATACGTTAGCTATATCACTTCTCAAAGCATTAATGTGATTTTTAAATTTTGTATATGGAGTATAAAAGGTGTCCTAGAACATTAAATTAACTTTTAAATAAAATGTACAATTGTTTAAAGCTTACAACTGTAAGTAAAATAATAATTACCTTTATTTCAGAATTCGTATTCGTATACTCGGGACAATCGATTTTTATTGAACAATTTAAAAATAATTGAAACGGTCTCATGTAATATTTTGTATTCTTTGACAAATTATTCAAATTCATAGCTAGTTTTATTGCTTCTTTGTTGTAATAATTGACCACTGCTAAGTTTCGTATTATTCGATTAAATCCAATACTATATTATTTAATTAATTAATATTATTATTAATATAATTAGAATAATGCATGTATATATTATTATGATAAATATTACTCTAAATATTGCATTTAAATGTAGTGTAATGTTTAACATTTTCAAAATGAAACTAAATAGGTATATTTATTCAAATACTAATTACAATAATTATTTTCTATTAAATTCGTAAACCTAATAATTACATTAGCAAAAATCTATTAATTTGATTTTTTTTCTAAAACTAGTTGTTATTATCATTTCTCAATTTTCTTATAAGCACACTTATACATTATTCATTAATTTTAATTTCGTTTCTAGTTATTTTCTTTATTCTTTTCTATTATTAAAATAAAATACAAAGTTAAGAATAAAATATTAAACATAAATAATTATTTTAATGGTACCTCTTAATACTTGGAATATTACTAATTGCAATGAAGATATTATTTCAATGAAAAATTATTAGCATAAATAATTTTTAAGCAAATTATCTATCAAATACATAATTCATATATAATAATAATTTAAAAATATTATTATTATTATAGATTAATCTAAGATTAATTTCTTATTCGTAGTTATTTTAGAAATTGTTTTATATTATATTTGAATATCTGTATTTAAATTATAAAAATTATGGAACAATAAACAAATTTTTTATACATCTTGATTCCATCTTCAACAGAGAATTATTAAATAGCTACTATACCTATTGTTAGGACAGCGTTTCAGTAAATCATTTATAATTACAGAATAAATAGAAGTTGTTTCAGGATTATAATTCAATGAAGTTAGTGTAGTAACAAGTGACGTAATATCTTTAAATGTTAAATTTTGAATTTCAGGTTCAAGCCTAGAAAAAGAAGATATTTTAATCAGAAATGTTTTTATTATAATTTGTTATCTATATGATTATTATTAAATATTTATTTTGCTGACCTTTTTAATATTTCCAATGTCAATGTTTTATTGTGTATTAAAGATGATTTTTCAAACTCCAGAATATTAATTAGCACATTAAGTGATCTTTTTGGTACTTGAGGTTCTAAGGATTTTAGAATAGAATAAGCTAGATTTGTAAGTTTTGTATCATTTATTCTATAGAAAAAAATTGTATTAGTTCCCTAGGAAACTTTCCTATATAAAAATATATATCATATTTTTATTATTATAATTTTTTATTAAAAAATATTAATTTTAATAAATTAATATAATTATGGAAGAAATATTTTCTTTAAGTATAAATATTGCTTTAAGAAAACAATTAAAAAAAATAAATTTTAAATGCACAAAATATAATATATATTTACCGTAGCATCTTTAATAATTCTGGTAAAAAAATATCATCAATTACAAAAATTTGATCAATAAGTTTTGTTAAAATCTTTTCATTTAAATCAACACATTTTATTGTGTTATTATATTTACTAAAAGCCATTGAAAAAATTGCAATTTCATTCATAGATAAATTATCTACTAATTTTTCCAAACGATTTTCTAAGTTATACATATTAATTGTAACTTTTGGAAGAATACTTATATAAAACATTAATTGTATCATTTGTATTCTAGAAAGAGATTTGTTTTTTCCAGATAATTTTTTAATACTATAGATTGAAAATGGGCTATAAGTTAATCTCTGTAATTTAAAAATATTATTATTTATAAATAATAAGTCCTCGATTGTCCATTCCTTTTTATGAGCGAAAAGTTCCGTGTTAAAAATATTCCAAAAGTGCGTAGGTATTTGTTTATTATTTCTGTCATTCCATAAAATTAAATAATTTAAAAGATCTAATAACTCTTTAGTACTAAATTTGTGACATTGAGACGATAATGTTTCTACCATTTTTTTATATTTTGGATCATAGAAACATTCATTGTTTTTCAAAGCATAATAAGAGAGAATTTTAAAATTGCTTAATATTTCGGGATTATTCATATTTGACCAATCTTCTTCTAATAGAGATTCTACTTGCGTGATATCTACATCGTCCTTCGGTTCCGACGATATCGATAAGAAATCATAATTTTCAACATTCGCTAATGTACTGCGTGCGAATTCTACTTTTACTCCGAATTGTACAGAGTCTGTAGTAGACGTGTGCAATTTTTCAAATAAAAAATTATTATTTATTTTTGATACCTCTATACATTTCGTATTAAGTTTTTTAAATGCAAGTTTCGGTTTGGCGTTAAACACTTGACACATTCTTCTTAAAATCATCATTATATTTTAACAATTTAATGAATTTCAATAACAAAAAATCATATCCAGTAAATAAATTCGAAATTTAATAGCATGAACTATTTTTAGTATTATATAAGAGGCAAGTGATTTGAAAAAGTATTTGCAGATAGAGGCATCTAGTGGTATATTATTACATTTTCGATAAATTAACATTTTGAAACGTTAAATTTTATCTTTATTATCATTCATAAATTATAAATTTCGAAATGCTATCCTTAAAACAATTGATGTTAAATGTGCTAAAATCCGTGGAGATAAGTACAATGTAGCATACAATAAGTTTCAGTTCAATGTTTACATTAACTGCTATATTTAATGGATAGATAATTCGTAAGAGATACGTATAAAAGGATTTATCTCAGTTATCTATAATATTTTGATCGGTTTTTATAAATCGTATATTCCTAATAAATCATCTATTATATTTGTTTTTAAATATTTTTATTAATAAAATGTATAATATAAAATTAATTTTAAATATTTAAATATAATATGAAACCTTTATTTTAAAATCTTTGATAATAAAATTGTGACAAAAAATTTATTCTTACGCTTTTTATACGTGAAATTTAGTAATATGAAAGGAATATTAGAAATTTAAATTGAAAACACAGATGGATATTAAAAATAAAAATAAATAGTAAATTAAATAAATAAATCGATTACGATGTATTAAATATTATAAATTATAAAAACAGTATTATTATAAATAATTTATAAAAATTCTTTGGAAGACTTATTATTTACATAAATATTAATATACTTGATTATTAAATTCATTTGCTTGTAGATTGATTTCAATTGTTTTTAGACTATAAAATATGTAAAGTTTATATAAATTTTATTCTTATAATTTATTATAAACAGTTTTGTTCTCGTTTAAATATTATTTATTTACGTAATTAAGTTAATATTTTGTTAAGGTAAATTCTCAAAATTTTAGTTGTATAGTATACACACTATAATAATATATACATAATAAACAATTGAAATAGAATTTATTTATAAAATATTTCACGTAGTATGTTCCTCTTATTCTTCATCCAATTTGAAAAATTAATCTGGAATATAAAATGTTAGTTAATATATAGCAATTGAAAAAACAATGAAAAAGGGAATTGGGAGAGATATTATTTACCAGGATTGGAGTATAACCAGCGATTTTTAAATGTCTCATATGCATTGTTAAAAAGCCACTTGGAACATTCGTTGGTTTCAACGTATGATTGTTTGAACCGATAATTAAATTATACCAAATGTTGCCATCTTTTGGTGCATATTTTATTTCTTTTTTAGAATATTTCGAAACTTCATTGATTGGTGAAAGAAATTGTTTGTTTTTTTTATTATAACAAATAATAATATCCTTCATAAACGTATGTGGCAAAGGTGAACCCACACAAATATGTACATCTGAACCAAATGTGCACTAAAGAATAAAGTTTACATTTCAAAAATATTCTTATGTAAATATAGCTTTTAAAGATCTTTGATTCATTAATTACTAATTTCTTTTCATTCATTATTACTAATTCCTTTTCATTCATTAACTACTAATTAAAATTAGTTTTTAATTTCAATAGGATACAAAATTGCAATGATTTTAATATTTTCAATTGATTTATAATTGGTTTGCAATACTTGAACTGATCATTGCAATATTTTTATGTTAATGGTTCCAATAATATAATTACAAATATTATTTATATTGTAAGTTTCAAATAAATTCCCATTTTTTTCATAACTTTAAATAGAATCATTTTATTTCTGTATCAAAAATAATATTAACTTTACAGTAAACAATATAGAAAACATTAAACAGCATAGAAATAATTAATATTCAATTAATTTTATATTTTTAATTTCATAATAAATCCAATTAATTAATATTTTTATGTATGACACTTCACTTTGATTATACATATTGTTATTAAAAGAAAAATTGATAAATATTGCTATTAATACTAATATTTTTATTTATTAATTGCTAAATCATTTTGTAACACAGCTTTGTACAAATTATAAAGAATATTTTTTGCTAAAGAAATTTACTTAGTAGTCTTATTTTATAAGTAATTAAATTTAATTAAATTATTTTTTATAGGCTATTATTTTTAATGAAATTATATGTGTAGTATATAATATATTTAAAGAAAATGCAAATTCATTATTAAATTTTCTAGCATTTATATATAAATATAACATGTAAAAGTTATTACAAAGATACTTTGACTAAAATAAATTGTTGTTTTAAATAGAATTTTAAATGCTATATATAAAATAAAAATAGGTATACCTTAAACTGATAAATTACATCAGTTATAATATTTTGACGTTTATCGAAGTAAGAGTTCATTGATTCACTATGCATTTCAGCTAACTAAAACATTTTATTATATTGTATAAAAATAAAAAATTATTCCCAAAAATATAATAGACTTCAGATAATATATAGATAATATGAGGTAAAGTTCACCATATAAAAAGTATTCAATAGTGTATTATCCAATTTTATATGACCAACATGTGGATGATCTAATTCTATACATTTTTCAATAGTGATATATGTTTGCCATATTTGGTTATATGGTATAAGTTTAATGAACTTTGGATCAGTGATTATATTTATTATTTCTTCAGAATAAAAATTTGCCTCAAGTAGATAAAGAGCGCAGTAAAGAAAAGAGCTTGGATACCTATAAAATATTATTTTATTATTAACAATTTACTCAACTATATTTTTTCATTGGCACTCTTTTATCTACAATATCCTTTTTATATTTATATTTTAATATAATAAAATAATAACAATCATCTTTTACCCAAATTATAATTTCTTTTTTCTCCTTTTAAATGTTTTAGTGCACAGTTCATATTAAGATTCATAATATACAATTTAATAAAATGAAAACTGGTAATTTATATTTATACTTTACGTTTGCCGTTCTTCAATTCTGTCTGGGTGTAATAATTCAGTAACTGCTTCATTAAAAAAAATGATTTCTTTGGAATTGTAATTAAATTGATGCAATACTAATAACATTCTTTCAATATCTTTTATCCTCAAATGCTTCATATTATTTGAATACCTAGTAATAAATTTTGTTTAAAAATTAAATATATATTAAAATGTAACTTATTTATTAGATAACTAAGGCCAGTGTTATATATTTCATCAAATATAAATTTACTTATAAAAGCTTTTGTCAATATACGACTAATTTTATGAGATATATTCGATAAATAAATATAAGTTTAAGTTGACTTGGAATTTTAATTATTTAATTTCTGTCTTTATTAGAATAAATTGACATTAAGGTAAGTTTTAAAAATACGTAAGTGTAATATTTAATATACAAACCTTTTTAATGTTTCAGATATTATATAATCATTGCTTATCAATGTTTTTACTTGTAGGTGCAAAATATGTGTCATACATAATGAATTGATTTTTGACAAGTTTGTTTCCAATGCTTTGAATAGGCTTATATATTCTTTTATCAATTTTAAATCAATTGTTCCTCTAGAATAATTCAAATATAAATAATTTTAAACCAAATTATGTATTAATGTTAATAGACAGTTTGAATACTTATAATTAAAACATTAACTATAATTGTCAATACTTATCAAATACTTTTATACATATTGAATTTATTATTAAAATTTTATTCAATTATATGTAGAATATAACTTAAAGGTATGAATTAAAATTTATTTTTTAGAATATTTTAAATTCTTTTTATAGTATAGTAGAAGAGAATGTAATAACCTATTATACATATTATATAATGTACAATATTTGTACTAGACTAATAAATAATAATTTTATTTACAATCAACAACTTTCTTGAAAAATTTTAAATTCATTGTACTTATACTTATTATATAATAAATATTGAAGTATAATAATCTTACACATTCTCATTAAATTAATATTTTTTTTGCTTACTTTAAACTTTTTACTATTGAACTTAAACATATTGGATCCATGTGTGATACATTTTCTTTTAATTTCTTTATAAATAGTAGCAATATATCCCTCTTACTATATTGATACTTATATCTATAAAACAATAATGCCATCATTCCAAGCTCATTTACATTCATCGAAATAGAATGTTTTATAAAACTTTGTTCTAATTCCTTTAAAGGAATTTGAATCCTTTGTCTGCGTGCTCTTAACAAAAATACAAATTGTAAAAGATCTTTGAGATCCAAAGCCCTTATATTTAGATTCAATAAACTTTTATTAGTGAATATTGAATCATTCAAGAAATTTAATCTGTAGAAAGAGTTGTTTATCAATAAAATATCTTTTATAGACCATTGATTTATATTTGTGAAATTTGCCTCAAATTGTTTAAGAAATAATATATATTCTTTGTCATTTGTCGAGGCTCTCCATAATTCTAGAGAATATAATATACGATATATTAACTTACTATCACTATAAGTAAATTTTAATATATTATCTAATATATTTTGGTATTTTTGTATATCAATTTTCTCATAATTTTTATAAGCATACCAAGAGATTCTTTCAAAATGTTCGATTAAATCTGTTATTTTCACATGACTCAAGTCTTTGCTTGTATCTCCTATTTGATTACTTTGTAAATTATCTCTAATCGATGTTGGTTCAGTGAGAGGCTCATTACTAAAATTATTATTTAAACTATCTATTACTTTGGATGCAAAATCAATTTCAATAGAATTTAAGTTTTTTGAGTCATTGCTTTTTTGTAAATTTTTATTTGCAACATTATTTTCACTTGTCATCAATTTTTCTTTTTCTGAATCGTTTATTAAAATATTATTAAAAGCAATAGAAAACGGTTGTTCATAAACGAAACTTGAACCTCTACCTGTAAGAACGCTTTTATTTATTAAATTTAGCCTTTTTAAAGTAGACCATATTTGATAGGTTAAGACCGAAGGCGATCTTGTCATGAACATTATATTAATTATCCAGCAAGAATTTCTTTCACTTCGACGTTACAGTTCGCCCAATAGTTTTTATTAATCTTAGCATTTAAGTATAGACTTAATCGAAGCCATTCTTTAATTTTGACACGAACAGGATGAGTAAAAATAAACAAGACAACTGCTATTATATTATTAGAATGCGCCGTATGTTAGCCGCGGCTCCGTCGACTGTTAGGCACATGTTTGCGCTTGCGTGTACTTTACATCTTAAACAATACAAAAGCGGATCGCTAAGGAAATAACTACAATCGATTTATTAAAACAGTTTCGTTGTGTATTGCAGTTGCGGCTTCGAATACTCTGCTGAATTATATTTAATATAAGGATTGCTTCGTTGAAAAGCAAAAGGTAGACCATTTATACTTACATTTAAATTTTTTATTTCATTAGAGATTGTTTTTCTAGGTTATAATGTGTACGCATTATTTGAACCTCACTAATGCGAAAACCCGGCTTTTATAATCTCTTTTTGCGATATATAAAATGTACTTTTAATAACTTATTCCTATTAGCATAATAATAATTTATCTATATCTCGTTTATTCACGTAACTTGTAGGTAGTAAGAATTTTAATAAAAATGATCGAAACTTTTTGAATGCAGACCGCGTTTTCGTATTTAAATTCTGCATATTTTTCTGATCAATTCATTAAATATTAATTTTTAATATTTTTATCGCGAGAAAAATAACTTTTTTCTGGTATTAATAAAAAAATAATATATTTTACCAAATTTTTTATTTCATTGGGAAATTTCTTTTTATTAAATATTATAAATACTTCACCGATTTTAATTTTTCATTATTAGAGGAAAGCAGAAAAGATGACGATTCCTGCTTCAAAAGTACACGAAGTAAGAGAAATTACCAGAATAGAACGTATTGGTGCACATTCTCATATACGTGGTTTGGGATTAGATGACAGCCTAGAGCCTCGAAATGTTTCTCAAGGAATGGTTGGCCAATTTTTAGCAAGGCGAGCGACTGGTGTAATTTTAGAAATGATCAAGGAAGGTAAAATAGCTGGTCGAGCTATATTGTTAGCAGGACAGCCAGGAACTGGAAAGACTGCAGTGGCATTGGCCTTAGCTCAGTCTTTAGGTACAGATACACCTTTTACTCTTATGGCTGGCTCTGAGATTTACTCTTTGGAAATGAGTAAGACTGAGGCTTTAACCCAATCCATAAGAAAGTCAATAGGTATAAGAATTAAGGAAGAAAGTGAAATTATTGAAGGAGAAGTTGTGGAAATTCAAGTTGATAGACCTGTTGCTGGTGTAGGTGCTAAAGTTGGCAAATTGACACTAAAGACTACAGAAATGGAAACGGTTTATGATTTAGGAAGTAAAATGATAGAATGCTTAATGAAAGAAAAAGTACAAGCAGGAGATGTTATAACAATAGATAAAGCGACAGGTAAAATAAGTAAACTTGGGCGCTCATTCACAAGAGCTAGAGATTATGATGCAACTGGACCACAAACTCGTTTTGTCCAGTGTCCTGAGGGAGAATTACAAAAAAGAAAAGAAGTTGTCCACACTGTAACTTTACATGAAATTGATGTTATAAATAGTAGAACACATGGTTTTTTGGCACTTTTTTCTGGAGACACAGGTGAGATTAAATCTGAAGTAAGAGAGCAAATAAATTTAAAGGTATCAGAATGGCGCGAAGAAGGAAAGGCAGAAATTGTACCTGGAGTATTATTTATTGATGAAGTACATATGCTGGATATTGAATGTTTTTCGTTTCTTAATCGTGCTTTAGAAAATGAAATGGCACCAGTAGTTATAATGGCAACTAATCGTGGTATCACAAGAATTAGAGGTACTAATTATAAAAGTCCTCATGGCATTCCAATTGATTTATTGGATCGTATGATAATTGTTCCAACTATCCCGTACCAAGAATCAGAACTTAAAGAAATATTAAAAATAAGATGCGAAGAAGAAGATTGTGAAATGTCCAATGATGCATTGTTAGTACTTACACGTATTGCTCTTGAAACGTCTTTGAGATATGCAATTCAACTAATTACAACATCATCGCTCATTTGTCGAAAAAATAAAAATATAGAAATAAGTGTCGAAGATGTGAAGCGTGCATATACATTATTTATGGATGAAAATCGATCTTCTCAATTTTTAAAAGAATATCAAGATGACTTTATGTTTTATGAATCAGAAGAACAGTCAATGGAGCTTGCATAAATATATGTATTTGTTTAAAAAGATTATTTTTATAAAGATAACAAATTAATATTTACTAATAGTATAAGTTTTATTTTAATTTTAAGAGCCAGTTTAACAGTACAATAAATTTTCATAAATATAAATTTGATTTTCTTGATTTGATTGAACCTAATGTAATTGTCACTTTAAATTATTAAAAAATTCAAATTATAAAAATATGTGAACTGACTATTAATGAAATAGATCATTATTTTGTCAATAATTCTTCATTTTGTAAAAATATATATACTTTTTTAATGAACATTAACCGTAAATTTCACGAGCATAATTATTAAAACGTTTCTAGAAAAAGAATATTTTATTACTTATTTAACAGTTTTACATTAATCAGTTGTAAGTTTTAAAAGTAAATTTATTTTCAAATAAGTTAATTGTAAGCCAAGTTAAAACTCCTTTCATTTTCTTGTCTAAAACTTTGATGCATTTGATCAATCTGTTGTATTTTTTGGTTTAAGAGGGTTGTTTGCTGAACAAGCCATTGTAAAGTGTTCATATGTGCATTAAGAATCTTTACTATTTGCACTATAGGATCACTAGAGTCTTGTGCACGATTCGCTTCATTTAAATGTTCTATAATCTCTTTGAGATCTTCTGACATCTGTTTCAGTTGCGTGTCTATATTTTCGGCCAAGCGATATGTATACTCTCGCTCTGGATCAGTTACAGATAATAAGGCTAATTCCTTTTCAAGAGGTACTAAACAGTCTTGAAGTTCTTTTTGCTGACCTACCTATTTCAGGTTAAATTTTTTTATTTTTTATAATGGGTCAAAGTATATGTTATAATTTTTTCTCCTTAAATAAACAGCTTATGAATACTTACTACATAATCAAGTTCGTGTTCAAGCTGTTGTTGCTCCAATTTAACCCTCTCTACTTCTTGATTTAATGTTACAATTTTTTCTCCATTTCCTATAAGTAATCTGTCCCATGCATTAATTTGTGTAGCTTGATTAACAAACACTTTTTCTTGCTCTTCTAATTCAAGTGTCCATTTATTTATAGATTCCTCTAATTGACAAAAATTGATAGCACCAGGTGGCCTACTTGCTGATGATGTACTTACTCTAAACATAAAGTATTTTTAATATAATAAAAAAATCATTTTAAATTAATATATAAGGTTAATTCAGAAATTTTATAATTTTAAATGCTAAATAAATATCTTAAATATTTGAGTAAATATAATATATATTTAGATCAAGATTTTGTAAACTCTGATTGTATCTTATTTTATATATTTTTTGTTAAAAACATTAATTGTAATCGATAGTCTTAAATGCATGAATAATTAAAAGAATTCAGTAAAATAATAAATAAATTGTAATTATTTACGTTGTTAATGTTCCTAAAGAAGTTTGTGGTTGACTAACAGCAGCAATAGTAGTAGATGTTGGTATTGAGGTAGTACTTGTTAATGTTAAGCCAGTGGGTACAGTTGTCGAAGCTGCATATCCTAAATTAAAGCCAGTACTTGACGCTGGTGTAGTACTTCCTACATTAAATCCACTAGATGTTGTTGTAGTTGAGCTGCCCAAGTTGAAGGACAGTGTTGTTGTTGGTGGGACAGTAGGTAAATTAAACCCTGGTGTGGTAGTTACAGCAGTACCTAAATTGAAGCCAGTACCTGTTGTTGTGACCGAAGACGTGGTTGCAGTTGACGCTCCAATTCCGAATCCTCGATAGAAAAATTGATTAGCTTCTTATTAACTGTTCATTTGAATTAATGTACTTAAAACTAACCTCCACCTAGGGATAGAGATGCTGCAGTAGTCGATGTGGATGCCGGAGAATTAGAGGTTAAATTAAAACTTGGTGCCGGTACACCAAAATTCAAGGTGGCTGCTGGAGTAGAATTACTTTCAGTTTTTGCAGGAAAACTCATGATTTTTAAATTTTAACAAACAAATAATCAATAATACACAAGTTATTCCTATCTGTCCGCTATAGATTATAAGATATTTCAGTTTCCACTTCGAATACTAGGTGGCTAAGAACATTTATTATTGTTTCTGGATTATAATTGGTTATCTAAAGATTTGATTTTTAAAAATTTCCGAATTTTCGAATCGTTTTGTCAAATATAAATGATATTAAAATACGGCTATTTCATAATTGAAAAGCTTAAGCTTTTAATGATCTTAACAACTCTTAAAATGAGAATAATACATGTTATTATTTTGTATTCTCGGAATTTTCAATCATTAGGACATGAGTCTATTGTTATTTATTTTTAATTTCAATATAACGGATACTGCAATATTAGGTACATAATATTTAGCATACTTCGTTGGGCACAAGTTCGGCTTAGAGATTATAGATATCACCTTGCAAGCCGAAAGCAGTTTATAAATGGCCGTAGAACTTTTGACGGCAGTTCTGCGTCCCTCTTTACCCTCACTACACATAGCTTATATTATTTTTGTCAATGTTTATATTTATGCTTATATTTTGCAATGATAAGTATTTAATTATTTTGTGTAACAATACTCCTAAATCAATCGAATATAAATGATAAAACAAGATTTCTCAGCAGTGCAAGTTTTACCTGTTTAATTAAATGTATATATCATTGTATTTTACCGCAAAAATTTCATTTACTTTTAAAGGTAAAATATTATGGACACAGATAAGCCGGTTTTTTTTTAAACTTGTAAGGGACTATTTTAATTCTCGAGCAAAGTCTGACTGTATGGTTCGACGAACGTTTCTTAAAGTGCTGTGTTAAATTAAAAAAAAAAAAGACAATTATTTCAATTATAAGTTATTCAATAAAATGGCATCTGTTTTCTTTATTTTAAGTGCTACTTTAATATCATATACTGCTGCATCTTTGGCTACTCCGCCCAAGTCAGCTGTAATTATTGCATTTGAGGATGTTTATGATCTATCATTACTTGCTAACACAGTATCAGATATTGGAATTGAAACTACTTTTGTGATACCATTTGATGAAAGTAATTATTATGAACATTTAATATCAGTAGAGGTGTTGAAAATAAATGCTAGTCTGAAGTCTAGTGATACCAATAATGCTAAAGCTTTAAAACTATGTGAAAGTTTTATATATGATTCTTATATAATAAAACATATTGAATTACTACAGCCAACATTTATTATATTTCCAGCAGTTAGGTATAACTATTTGGATTTAAATTATATGTATTAATTTAATCGTCTATTTTAATTGTGAAAGATTATAATGCACTAATAAAATAAATAAATATTATAACACTTTATTTTTCATAAGCAATGTTAATATTACTTTTTGGGAATTTTAGAAAATAGAACCTTGAAACAAAATTTTAATGCAAGCTTATATTTAAAGTCAATAAAAAAGATGTTTCATTCTAAAATAAAATTAATTTAAATATTTTTTGCATTTTTTAGACATGATGCATGTTTATTGCCATGGGCAACCTCCATATCTGCAATTCCTGTGATATGGGCTCGAGGTCATTATGAAGAACTCTATGCATTTGTTAAAACAGGAATGGCTTTACCAGTACATGAAGCTGGATTTTTACAGAGCTTCATAGAAAATTTAAATTTAAAATACTTTTTTTACACCATTGAAAAGAATTATGTAGTACCGACTCAAAAATTAATGCTTGAAAAAATGCCTAATTTTGATACAACAATTGCAAATTTATATTCTACTCCCCAATTAATATTATGGGGAGCAGATCCAATATTAAGAATGAATTCTGCTTTATTAACTCAATTAGTAGCTGAGGTATAATCAATAAATATTTTTTTTATATATTAAAGTTAAAATAGAATTTTGCAATATCACAATAAAAATATATTGTATGACTTTTTAATTTAGTTTGAAATTTCAAGATTTTTGATTAATGCTTCTAATTATAAATAATCTCTTATATTAGTTTTATTTTATAAATTAATCCATTTAATTTGTAGATTGGGTGTCATCACTGTCGAGGATCTCAACCATTACCTTCTGATGTTCAAAAAGAATTAGTTGAATTTAGAGCAGGTACTATTGTTGTACTTTTAGATAAAGATCATGATCCATTAGTGAGAGCTATTGCACAAAAATTACCAAATGATAGACAAGGATTAGCTGTGATATGGAAAAATAAATATGTAAGGTTACACAACAAACCAAATAATCTTTTTATTCATAAAGATGTTGATCGTCAAGATCTTATAGGTAATTTAAAATATAATACTTTTATAAAATATATTATTATATATAAGTAGATTTGTAAAATAAGTAAACAAATATTTTATAATTAACACTTAGGCATTTTGAATTTAAGATAATCTGTTACCTATGATACAATATAATTTTAATTTATTCAAAGTAGCCTCCTTCAGATTCAATATAGAGCTAAAGTTTTATTTAAAAGCAGTTGGTAAAATATTTAAAATATTCTTGGCAATTATTTAACTGGTTTTGAATTGAATTTTTAAATGCTGAGACTAAATAAAAATGATTTCCTAGATGGATCTAGGTCTCACAAGCATGAAGGATAAGATATAATAATATTTAATTTAATAAGTTAATTTTGTGTTAATGAAAAAAAGTTAAAATGTATTTTGACGGATTTAAAACAAATATAAACAACATTGTATGAAAATGTTAACATATATGTAATACAAGTAGAAAATAGTCATTATTGAATTGAATATTGTTAATACATTAAATTATTATATAGGTTACCCTAGAACAAGAATGATTTTAAGTCATTGTACTGACTCCGAATTTCTCGAGAGCGCTTTCCATGGCACGCCAATGATATGCTTTCCGAGAACCGCAGATGAGAAACGGAATGCACAGAGAGCTCTGGAGCTTGGATTTGCGTATATAGAGAAAATCGATGCGGTTTCGGATACTGTTACGGAAATAATAAAAGATATTCACGAGAATTTAAAATATAGAGAAAGCGCTAGAGTTGCTTCGCAAGCCATTCGTGACAGGTCAAATCACGCCATGGATCGTATCCAGTATTGGCTCGGCTATATAGCCCGGCACAATGGCGAAGGAAAAAATTTTCTTATACCGAAGCGAGTGACGACATATAACGAGATTCTTCAAACAGTGGCCGGATTCCTTATCGGGGTTCTTTTCTCTGCTCTTTTAATCATGCTTTTTTTCTTCACACAACAATTTACTGATTCTCAAACTAAGAAGGAACCAAAAAAGAGGCACAGGAAATAAATTGTGATGGCAGAGAACTAGTTATTTAAATATTATGTTTTAATGAAGGCTTTCTTATATTTACTTTTATAGTAATATTTAGTATTAAAATTAATTTTATTGATTAATCTTTTATACTCATTATTTATTATAATTTTTCTTTTTGAAAAATACGTAAGAAATAGAATTTAAATAATACGAATTCTCTTTATTATAAATTTATATTAAATATTTTTGTGAATTTTTTATATTTATCTAATTTGTATTAACCCTTTTTTCTTTTATACTTACTCATTGTTATATATTTTTGGAAGATAATAAAATAAACACAAAGTTCGTTTTTTACATTTGTATTCATAAATACGCTTATAAGTACACAAGCCATACATGATTCCATATGTATATATTACTCTAATCACTAATAAAAAAATTGCATATGATTATCTATTTTTAACAATAGAAAAGTTTTGATTATGAACATTATGTATAATCATGAAGAAAATACATTTACATCATGAATAAATTACATTTTTTCAATACTGCGCTTAGTATATGGTCATTAAAACGAGTACTTGCTCGCTTGCGTTGGCTCGCGGACAAAGAAAGTACGTTTTATACGTTTTATGGGGTCGACAATTACTAATAATTTAATGTTTATAATTTACGAGCAATTGGATATATCGATCGCTTATCAACTATTTATTTGTTATTAGCATTAATTTAAAATAATTTCACATATTCCAGAGATATAAAGTTGAATACATTTCGTATCGGTACACAATATATCATTAAACATTTTAAATAAAATTTCTACTTTAAATTATCATTTGAAGCAATGAACTCAAAGTTTTAATAATCATTTAATTAAATAAGAAAACGGAATTGTATAGTAAGAGTAGTATATTAAGTTTGTCAGGTGCTATAAATCAATTGTTCACGGTATTATTTATGGTTGAAAGTATATATTTAAATTTGCTCATGTGCTTTATCATGATGTTAGAAAAATTTAGAAACCGGTTGAAGTTTAGCAATCGAAGAAATTATTTATTTACAGCCGACTAACAATACTAATACTGAGCCGCATGATTTTAATTGAATTTGAAGAAAAGGCTGAGCTTTTCTTAGAATCAAGTTGGCATTTTAAATATTATTGTTGTATCAGAAGATTTAAAAAATTTAATCAACGCTCGACGAACGTTATTTTAAAATTAATTATAAAAAAATATTATTTTAAATCGATCCCTATAAATATCGATATACTTTATAAGTATAAATTAAAGTTAAGCTTTTAATTATAATCATTTAAGAATATACATTTTTAAAAAACAGTTTTCGAGGCAAGGGGCAGTAACTATAAGTAAAATGCTATAGTACCTTAATGTGCCGCTTAAAAACGTTTTATTTGTACATCTACTGGATTTCTGTCTGCATTACAGTTATATTAAATTCAAGAAATATATTAATATTAGTGTCCAAGATTATATTTCCAACAGGAAAAAATGACAATATACCTAATAGTTTCTATACGTTGAAATTCAAACATATACAGATATGTATATGCATAGATACATATTTGCGTATTACATATAATTGTTAAATTTGTTTTTTTTTTCTTGTAAATGAAGTTTATTTAAATAATAGAATAAGTATTAATTGATATTTTATCTTCGTGTGCTGGTATTCTTCTTTGTGATTTATTATGTGAAACGCGATAGAAGAGGATGTGGAGATGCTAAAATGTTACTATATATATATCGAATTTAAAGAAGTAAAGCTATTGTCGAAAAGAAGTCTTTGTTGACATTAGAAACGATCGAGTTTACGATCGAGTCTATCTAATAAATACATTTTACGATGATGAATAACTATGCTGAAAGGTAAAAAATCGAAATATGTACATTTTATTGATATTTATTGTTACCTCGCCATTATCGGTTATTAATCATAGAGTGTGAAGATGTATGCATGCTTTAACGCATTAACGTGTATGAAAACAGGACAAAGGCATTTTCAAATTTATAATCGTTTACAATGTAAATGGTAAACATTTGTCGACGTGTCGTCGTCGTCGTCGTCGTCGTCGTCGTCGTCATCGTCACCGTTGGCGTTATTCTGTAGTAGTAGTAGTAGTAGTAGTAGTAGTAGTAGTAGTAGTAGTAGTAGTAGTAGTAGTAGTAGTAGTAGTAGTAGTAGTAGTAGTAGTAGTGGTAGTAGTGGTAGTAGTGGTAGTAGTGGTAGTAGTGGTAGTAGTGGTAGTAGTGGTAGTAGTGGTAGTAGTGGTAGTAGTAGTAGTAGTGGTAGTAGTGGTAGTAGTAGTAGTAGCAGTAGTAGCAGTAGTAATAGTAGTAGTAGCGAGTAGTAGCGTAGTAGTAGTAGTAGTAGTAGTAGTAGTAGTAGTAGTATTGTTGTTGTTGTTGTTGTTGTTGTTGTCATAAAGGTAAAATAAATAAAAATAAAAGCCGGTAAATTACAAGAGACTCATTGGAATACCACATATAAATGTGCATCTTGATATTTAATCAATTTCGAGGCACGCATGCACACAGGTGGTACACAGAGACACGGATGCAGTTAGGCTGTTAGCCCAAGAGTGGGACACCAAATCATTTTCTGCGTACGGGGACTTTACTGATCATGACTCGGACAAATATAAAAGAAAGTGCATAATGTGGCGAGACGAGGAGGCTTAAGAAAAATTCGGAGGCTACGGTTCGAGGGAATTCTGGTTGCTGACGGGGTCTAATCCACTCTTCACCGCTCTCACTTAGTTGCACACGTGTTCCTCTCTCGTGTGCTTGCAGAGCTCGCACTTTACGTCGCAGCACCAGACGAAGCGGCAATTGCATTTCTCAATGACGTCACGCACCCGGGTTTGGTATCCCCGACCGCAGCAGAGGAGTCGGCAGCCGTCGAGACCAAGACTCGTTCGATTGCAGATGCGGCCTCTCGTCCCCGGGATGCCCAATCTATTCCATACAAAAAAGACTTTAGTGTTTAGACTTTTTGAAACTCACCGGGTGTTCTTAAGCCTCTTGGTGCATACTATTTTATATGTACCTTCCTCTGTTTTTTCTGCAGCTAATAAAATGGCTGGCTTAGTTCTTAATCTAATTTTAAAAGCATTTTCACTTAGGGATTCGTATATATCTGCTGCCGTTTTATCAGTCCTAGAATTCACTCCGACCGGTCAGATATAATTTTCTGGTAAAGGGCATTATATTTTACGCGCTCGCTAATTATTCATAAAGTAGACATTTTTTTTTTTTATGCACATACTTATTTAAAAGCTAGAAAGTTTTATGAGTAGGATTTATAATTTACGAATTTTTAATGGGGGAAATTAATATAACATTAATTAATTAGCCGACAGGGATAATTATTAGCAGAAGCAGAATCGGGATAAAGATAAGGGGGTGTAAATAACCGATTGACGAGTGGCGCGCGAGTGGTGCACAGTACAGGAAGTACTCGTCGTACTTCCGTAGCGAGGAAGATACGGATCGATAATCGGATGGCGCGTACTACAAAATAGCGTTAAGAAATTAATGCCAAACGGGACTCACGTGATATTCCGCTCGCAGTAGTCAGGGCTGTCCTCGAGGTAGACGAGGTCGGTCTTGTTGGGCCGCTTGATCTCGGGTCTGGCGGGCTTGAGCCGTGCCGGTCGATGGCTGCCGCGTTGGGCTAATCGGACGAGGGCCGCCCCTTCGTGGAGTTGGGCGAGAGCGGTCCCGGCCGCCCGGAAGGTCGGTAGCCTGCGCCAGCAGACGCGCACGCTGCAGGATCCGGACATACCTGTAAGGTAGGTGAAACTCCTTAGCCCACGTTCTTTCGAAAAGCTGGTACTCTGTAAGAAAACGCTCAATGCCGCTCACCGTGACACTTGCAAACTCTCTGCATCCTCGAGCGGACGGCGCGTCTTCCGGCCTCGCTGTCGTGCTTCCTCATTAGGAGGCCGGCGAGACCCTGGGGCCCGTGGTTCGCTCCGTGCTTCACGGCCTCTTCACCTGCCTCCGACCACTCCCGCGAAAATCTTTCCCCGAAGTGGATATCCTGGTTATCATAAAAAGTTAGTCTATCCTCTGTCGAGTTCGCGCCACTCTCGTCATTCTTTCTCCTTTTATGTTCATTTTTGTTTTATATCCCTTTGTTTTTCATTCCGTATTTAAAACTGGTCGTTGGAGAGGTCTGACCTGCGGTCAGACCTCTCCAACGGTCGACATAACTTATTAATTAATGCACTCGCAATGTATTAAGAATTCGCAGAATAACGCACGCCCGGATTACATTGGATTACCCGGATTAACGTTTGCTCTTCCCAGTGTAAAATATGTGATGAAAGCAGCATTTTCCATAGTCCAGAGATGACGTTAATCTCCCGGGGCTCGCCAAAGAAAAAAAACAAAGGTCAAAGCTCTTGTGATCGAAGTCGTTTCCCTAGCTCTTATCCAACAATGTTGGTTTCTCCATATCCTTGTTCTTTAGCTGACAGCTGCAGATTTCGGTAATTTTTCACCAACTTGTCCAAACGATTTATTAATTCCAATTAACTCTCCTCTCATAACTTTCACTCTTTTAATTTTCCAAGCCAGAATACGCTATCATCGAAGAATTAAAGTTTCATATATCGCGTATTATAGGATACCAATGATACCAATGATTCTTTCATATGCTTCCTACTCTTTCAGTAAATCCGTTTTATCAGTGAATATGATTTTCCATACCGTTAAATATCAATGAATTCATTCGACATTATTTCTAACAACAATCTCATCTTTTTTATTTCTTATATTATGGTGTTACGCCTGCGTGTGAATTCGCATGCATTAACTGTAGGGGGGAGGGCGTTATTTTGTCTAAGAGTTATAATTATTACTTATCCTTTTAATTGCATTAAAAGTATACTGTTACTATTTTACTTATTCGCTTTTAAAATCAAGATAATTTTTCATATTTTATTTATTATTACTTTTATGTTTACGTATCGATCAGAGAAATCGAATATTTTTACATAAACTGCTATTTATTAATAAATTATACTGTATTTTTTTTTAACATTTTAAAATAAGATTAATATTTAATCCAGGCTTCATAAGTTTTCAATCTTTATAAAATTTTCAATCATTCGTATGACCGTAAATTCAATTGTTTAATTTCTTTTAGATATTTCAAACAGCGGCCGTTCACACATTAAATATTTTGAATAAATTTAACTATAAAATAGTTTATGAGATTATTTTATTACAGATTTAAGCCAACATTATTCTCAAGTGCTGTATTATTTATTAGTATTACTTTAGTTTGTATGCGACATATAGTTTTAAGTTCTTTGTAACAATTATATAATTACAAAAGATATAAAAATTTTGTATTTTAATCTCGTAAATGAATATCGATTAAGTACTCCAGTATTTTTAATTTTTTCCTTTCTTTTTCTTTTTTTTTTTTTACTAAAAAAAATAGAAATCTTTTAAGAAACATTATGTGTTTTTTTAAACTAAGTATGGATGGTAAGAATGAATTTTATTATTAAAACTTAAATAAATTAAAACAAGCAGAACTTAAAATAGAATGTAATAACTTTTAAGGTATTAAAAGATTTGATTTATTCATCGATAATGTAAATAGTGAGAGAATTAACGAAAAATAAAAATATTTATGGTGAGAGGCAAGGAAGTGAATAAAACGGATGCATTTTGCGTGAACAGGTGACCCTTTGTAGACATCGCAAGCTTACAAGAGGATTAAGGCAGTTAAGCTTGTTAAGTTACGACAACCCTCCGATCGGTGAGAGAGAGAGAGAGAGAGAGAGAGTGCATGAGTGTGTTGACAGCCAAAGCTCATTATACAATAGTAGGCGATCGAATGATCTTACCCTTCGCTCGTCATCTTCGTCTTCTCTTTGTTTTTCTTCTTCATTCACCCCAGGTACTTTGTACCCATGCCGCGGCTTCCGTTACTCGTTTTGCGAAAGACCAAAGTCTTTTCTTGGTCGTTTCTTAGACTGAATATTTGTTTTAATGGAAGATAACAGTATATTTTACTTGCGTTTAAGACATTAAATAAGCTAACGAATTTCATAAATAAATAAATAAAAAATGTATTAAATTTTTATGCAAGAATGGCGTGCGTAATAGGTATAGCAAATAGACATTTACCTATTAAAGTCTAAAATACGTAACAATTTTAATAGACTACTTACAATTTCATAAATATAAAATAGTCTTATATATAATGACACAGTTGTGCGAGAAGTTCTTACAAAGTTCACGCGATATTCTTAGTGTATGTAGATGCATAAGGTCAGTGTAGGTCTCAGTATAGGGCAAGTTTCTGGGAGTTCTTGGCACCCATCACATCGAGTACTTTGTCCTCAAGCAGAGGAGAGAAAATAGGTGGTCCTATAAGTCGTTTATTAATCAAGCTAAAAGCTCGGCCCAGCCAAGCTCTGACCACTCTGTGCTCAGTTCTCAATAATGATGCGCAACTACTCAGCGATCAGGAAAAAATGGCCTATCATACCTTCGAAGCCTCCCGAATAATGCCGCACGTGTATGCGTGTGCTTGTGACCAGTGTGGCTAACGAGGCGGCGATCCCTGAGCCCAGAGGGCGAGTAGGAGGAGTAGTAGCAGCGGCAATGGAGGGTCTTTCGCGGCCTTCTCGGTGAGCTTTCTATTCTCTTCTTTCTCCCAGGAGCCGAGGGGCAAATCGCCTCGGCGGTAAGTCTTCGTATCGCACGACTTTGTCTTCTCTAATAAGGGCAAGTCACTCTTCCTACACCGGCTCTTCTTTCCTTACATTACTCAACATTACCACCTTTGTTTTTTGTCTTTTCGTTTATTATTTTTTTTTTTTCGACAATGCGACTGCTACTCGGTCTCCGTCTCTTACGGTTCATCGTTTTACGTCACCTCGATCCATTGCGTCCTACATAAGTCGGCACCCTCCCCCACACCGACAATTCTCTCATGCCCACATTCGAGTGCAATGCAACGTCAAACTTAAAGCGTTGCTCACGCCAATTTTTACGTCACCCACTGACGTTCTCCCTAAATTACGTAAAATCATAACGTTTTTATAATAATTAAAACATTGCGTATTATAAAGTATCATTTCGTATAAGAGGTCACACGTAACTGTGTAAATTCGCTCGGTTATCTAATATAGGCTTAAAGAGGAAATACACGAAGTACATAAAGTAGGCTTTTCATGTATTGTATATAAATTTCGTATTTTGTTATTACGTGGATTAGTCTATGGCATTGCAATTAGAATGGGCTCGGCAATGCCGATAAATATATCCGATACAGATAATTCGGACATATTAATTGTAATATAATCTTAATAAAGATTTTGACGTGGAAAGTCAAAGAGCTTGGGCACGAAGGAAGAGATCGAGCGAACGAATACGGAGAAGAGATTTAGTCGGCTTGGATTTCTTACCTCGCTGCATCCGCCCCACTGCCAACTGCTCGAGTGCTGCCTCGTCCTGACCCGGTTGTCGCAGGTACAATCGGTCAGCTCTCCCCTAGAGCACGCTCGCGTCACGCTGTAGGCCATTCCGGCGGCGGAGATCGCGTACACGAACGCCGCCTCCCGGCTGTCTGCAATCACATACGCAAACACGTGTCAAATAGACAATCAAGGGAAGACTATTTTTTAAAATATATCCACCTCTCCATGACCTTTAATTCCATCATTATGGGGGCAGTTCCTCCCTCATTATCTTTATTTTCCTCTCATTCGGCTCTTTTACGCTATCCGCACTCGCACTCTTTCATTTCAGATAAACATACAAGCTTGTTTATTTGCAAAGTATAAGGAGAAAACATAGAAAGGGCTTTACTACTAAATTTTACTTACTGACGTGCATGACACCACCGAAGATATTATCAGCATTTTCGGGATTTATCGTGCAGTTCCATCGGGCAGATTTAAATTGATACTGACACTCTTCGATAGCTAATCTTGCTCCTGCGCTTATCGCCTGTAAAACGTCATTTAGGTAAATAAACAGATTTTGAAATTTTCATCATGATAACGATAAAATGTATAATTCCAATTGTAATCATTAAATGTCGTTGACTCTTCTCGACCGAATCTTCGCAATTGTTATCCATACTACACTTTGCCGGCTTCGACTTTCAAATCAGTTTCCATAAACATAAACATAAACATAAACATAAACATAAACATAAACATAAACATAAACATAAACATAAACATAAACATAAACATAAACATAAACATAAACATAAACATAAACATAAACATAAACATAAACATAAACATAAACATAAACATAAACATAAACATAAACATAAACATAAACATAAACATAAACATAAACATAAACATAAACATAAACATAAACATAAACATAAACATAAACATAAACATAAATATAAATTTAAATATAGTGGATAGCATTAATGTGACTATAGAGAATGGTTCACTATTTATGAATCCTCGTGTATAAAACGAGAATTAATGGAGCTAGTAGAGCCGATAATATTCCTTTGTTTGACTTCGTTTTATAATTCATGGGATTCTCTGCATTATCACCTCATATTATTTATTAATGCAATAAACGTAAAAAGCTCTCGCAGTAAATTCACTTTGCAAGTATGAAGTTTGCTTTTTGCAACTTCAATAGCTCACTAAAAATAATTTTAAAAAAGAAAAAAGAAATATTAAGTTTTATAAAAGGAACTGAATTGACTGGAATAGAGAAGAAATAAATTTCAATCTCCATCAGTAATTTCTTATATCGAACAATATATTTTCTAGATGCTTAAAATTATTTTATAAATGGCGATATACTTCTGCAAACCGATGTCTTTAAAGTTATTAATGAAAATAACAATTCAATTACTTTTACCGAATTTCAATAATAACTGGTGCATGACCTTAGCAGAAAAGAATATCATAGAAGGGAGAGAGAGAGAGATAGAGAGAGAGAGAGAGAGAGAGAGAGAGAGAGATTGAAAAAATGAAACAAACAGGTTATTTGAAGGTAATTAATTTTTTTTCCGTAGAAGAAGGATCTACTGCTATCGAGGTTCGTTTGGTTTTCTTAATAAAGATAACTTTTCCCTTTCTCTCTGGGAGGATTTTCGTGTCCAAGCGGATCCCGAGGTCGCTGTAACGGATGTATCGTCAACGCGAAGCTCCCGCCGACTCAAATATTTTAGGGCCGCGAATTTTATGGGCCATTTGCGGCTTCCGTTTTTGAAAGTTACCGGATTCCGCTCGATGCTCGCAACCGATTTCGGATAGTTACGGCAAATTAACATTTTGCTTCGAGGAATCCCGGGATACGGAAATACGTAATCTCGGCCGAGCCACCGCCGAGCTCACTGGTCCCGCCCTCCAGGTAGCTGCTAATCTATTTTTTCGTAATCGTCCTACAAACATTTTTTCTATTAAACACCTAATGTCTTTTGAGCCTTCTTTCTACGAATTTAATCATTAAAAGTTTTTTTTTCTATTCCTCCGCGCCTTCTCATTCCCCTCCTACATATATTTATATGGGTTTCTTCTTTTCTTCTCGATCTCTAATGGAATTTTATCTACTCCATTATCTATGTGTTCCTTGGGCAATTGAACCTTACGCAGCTAATATTCCATGTTCAAATAGTTGTATTATCTCCTCTTATAAAATATTAATTCCAATCTGAATTTTGGTCAAGTATTATAATATTCTTTTACATGTTACGCATTATTATCTAATATTTATAAGTAATTATCGACTGACATCATTATTTTCTATTGCTGATATTTATTGAAAAAGATTAGTTATAGCAATTTTAATTTGAACAATGTATATGAATTACTATGGGTAAGTGTGCGGCTCTCTCTACATGTGTAAAAAAAAAATCAGTTTTTCATTATAAATAGACCTTCCCACTAAACCAACATGTATTTTCTAATATTCAGTAAATAAAAGATTCACAATAAAAATCATTTACAATACTATTATAAATTTTTTTCATCTTTAAAATATTGAAATATTTAATGTATGTATAATATAAGTATGTGATATTAATATGTTAATTTCATTTCTTACCTACTACTAAATTAGAATAATAAATAATATGAACTGTTAAGTTTTTCCGTGGCAATGTTAATGCAGTGAAATCGCAGTTAAATTTATTCAGAATTTATTAAGTGAGTGCTCGAAGAGTACGTAAATGTAAGGTTTGATTGTACATTTGGAAGTCATGATTAATTAATGTAGATAAAAAGTACCGATAAGCATTAGAAATTCTTGTAATTTTGATGAGTCTCGTTAATAGTGTTGTAGATTTTCATAACGAATGCAATCAATAGTCTGTAATATTAATGGGACAGCAATGCCATTCTCTATTTAAGTATAATATTAAATGGATGGGAAATAACAAAGGATGCATTATGACTCGAATTTTGTTCGGTTCGAGCGCTCTTTAAATTTTCTTACTGGACTAAGCGAAGCGAGCAGCCATTTACAACCTGTAATTAATTAAGCCTCATCTGAATAAGGATTCAAGTTATAAGGCTGAAATCATGAGAGAGCGCTCCCCCTCCTTCCCTATGAAGGGCGTATCGATCAGTTTAAATTAAAAGCGTAACAAGTGGATCTCAGGGTAGAGGTGGCGGTTGATTTGGGTGATATAGTGTCTCTGTCGTGGCAGATTCGCGTATTAAACTAAGAGAAGAGTGAAGAGGAGTGGAGAGGAGAGGAGGAAACTCTCGGAGATAATATGGTGGGAAATGTGGGCTACAGGCGATCGTTGAAGAAGATTCATACCACTAAGCCAGAAAACTCTGACTTTGTAGAAGTGCTGCAGAGCTTCACCGTCGGGAAAAAGGATTTTTCAAGTCCCCGTAATTGGTATTATCGGATTCTAGTAACGATGCTGACCGAAGCGACGTCCATTTTTCGTCTCTCTCTCTCTCGCCACTCATCTCTCACAGACACAGATAAACTATATCTCTCTTGGAAGTACTAAACGATCATAAAACGTTCCGTGGACAGTAGGGATAAGGGGACTTCGGGGACTTTAATTCGATAGACTGTGAAACGGGCCCACGAAAAACGGGCTTGACAATGAGACGTAATATTGGGAAGCAATCGATTTACAATTATTGCATTGTATAGGGGATACATTTTTTCAGAGGTGCGAACACGAAAATCTTTAACTTACTAATGCAATTAATTGTAAAATATGTATTTTCAATGAATGAGAAATTCTTGGCTAAAAGTGTTAGGATCGATTGCTCAGAGTTCTTTACTCTATATGATAAAGGGCATTCGGGTTATGCTTATTTTTTAATTAGCTAATTTACAATATATATAAGTATACATTTCATTCAATACTTTTTGAACATTTTTGCAAGCTTTTTATTACTTTATAATGATTTTTTATTTCGAAACTAAGGACTTAGTTTAAGAACTTAACTGTAATCTGAAATTTCCATGCATATATATTATATAATTATTACACTACATTGCATGCATGTGTTTAATAGTTTTTATTCCTTTTACAATAATTTTTATTTATATTTCCATACGAATTTTAATATACAGAAAATTAGTAAGGGTAAATAATGGAGTTTATAATTAAAAAAGGTTTAACAAAAAGTCATCAGTTTAGATAATTAGAATTTTACGTTTGCTAAATGTATGTAAATTTACAGTATAACGTTACATTAAATAAGCTTTAAATTCTACGTGAGTAAAAAATTTTTCCCCTTATTAAATAGTTATATGTATCTGTATATTCAGTTCACTATAAAGCAGAGAATAAGTTAAAACAGACACAGGTCATTATAATTACAAATTTCTTAGATATGAATAGTTTTATTTATTTTAAATGGTAGATCGTTTTGATGAGACGTGTACTGGTATGGAAATATTGGAATGTTTGAGAAAGAGAGTTTTGACTGACAGTAATTTGTATGGTAATAGAAATATTTTAAATCGTTTGTAATATTTGACGTAATCCTATCTTGGTAATCTCAAATGAAATCATATAATCATGGCTAGCTACAAGCCAATGTTATATAATCTTCATAAAAATTTGTAAATTAATAAATACTAAAGTAAATATTTTTAAAAAAGTACATTATCATTTGTGCGTACTTTACATATGTATTCTATATGACATTAAAAATTACTTGCAAACGCTAAAAAATATTTGTCAAGGCTTCATTAAATTTCGTGACTTGGAGATTAGATTTGAACTATCCTTGACTAATAATAATACCGCGAGAACCATGTTAATGATGCTTTCAATGTTTTCAAAATATTTTTAATTTATTTAAATTTCATAAATCACGGTCATTTTTTTAAAGAATGACACAAGCAATATTCCAAGCCATAATTAAAGTTAGTTTAATCGATGAGTTCAAAGGCAGTAATGAGGGTTATTATTTATTAGAATCCAACGAATAAACACGTATACAATATTTTACAAACCCTTGCCCATTAATAATAATCGAATCATGATTCCACTTATTCAATCTATATCATGCGCATCTGTAACGATAAATATATGTAGTATTTATTTGTAGTAGTATGTATTATTGATATCGGTAACGTTATGTTAGTTAATTTTATAAATTAATGTAATTTTAATTTAATATAATTGATGTAGTTATAGTGTAGTTGTTTACTCGTCGATTCTTTGAAATTTTAATAAGTGCAAAATATGTAAAACAAAAAAAAAATCTTAAGCTTTAGGCGACAGGTTAATTGGAATAATTCTTCATGGTCATTGCAAAAAAAAGAAATAAAAGTTTAAGGATTTTTCGAGATCGGCTAGTGATTTTCTCACAGTCGGAGTGAAGAGGTTAAAGATCAATAAAGATCTTGGGCACGAAGATCCGAGGAGCTGAACTCCTAATTCAGTCTAAATTTAGAGGGAATCAAGTTGAATGCATCAGCGATAATAGTTAATAGGTTGCACGAGGATTAGTGGGTAAGGCTCGGAGCCTACCTGTAGGACTGGAGGTGACTTGACGCAGATCACTTGTTGCTTGCCGGTCAGGTGGGAGTTCTTGCAGTTCCTCTCGGCACTCGCCGGCCCCATAACTCCGGATCCGATTTGTGCTGGCACGTCGACGCCGATCTCATGACCGCCATGGCTTATTATCCTCGGCTGGACGCCCAGGAACCTGCGACAGAAATTAGAGTCTGAAGTTACATTACATAAGAACTGGCGATCTTCGGTCCATTGATTAATACGCAAAAGCCCGGTTTTAGATTTAGACTCTGATAAGCAGCATCGGACGAGATTATTTACCAGAAAATTCTTATAATTGTTCTTTCCTTTTCGTTTCCGATCCGAATGACTCGTTATTGTCACGATCGATTCAATGAGCTCGTTCAATATCTCGACAGCGACGACTAATCTCCCTTTCCACCATTCACCACTACACGACAAGCGATTTTCTTTCATTTTCGTTAATACTCTCTCGATTATATTAAAACTGAAGTTTCTAATATTACCAATAAGCATTTAGTGTTTAAATATTCTCATCATTAATTATTGACAATAATTGCTTGGGCAAGTTATAGATAATAGAAAAATAGAAAGGCTTATTAAATTTATAGTCGAGTTATATGAGCGCTACCTTTCAATGATTATCTTGAGATCAATCTTTAGGTGGGCTTACAAGAAATCTGAATAACGCTGTGCCTTTCGTATCAATAACGTTCTGCTGAGTAATTTAGATATGTGAATTATTCTCATTGCAATCTGCATTCCAGGAAAAATATAATACAATTTTATTAAATTTATTAGAAGTAATATATATATATATATGTGTATATAAAGGAAAAACATTTTGAAGACGCAAATTTATCGAACGATCTCCGATATGGTGAAGTGCATAAAGGAGTGAAATTATATACTTTTCTGAAAGTGAAAGCATAGATGCAGTTACTTTGTAGGTATATGATTTTTCGTAATAACATTTAATAAGGCCCCAGCATAGTGTAATAATTATTCTTATTTATGAAAATAGTAAGAATATAAATAGTTATCTAACATTAATTTTATTCGCTGCTAGATAATAATTTTCTTTTCTTTAATGAATACTTCGAACGAAATTAAAATATGCAATATTTGAAAGATCGTTTGAGAAATTATTTAAAAAAGTAAAGATTTTTTATTTTTCAATTTTTTTTTTATTTCTATTTTCTTATATATTACATTCTCCACCTTTTGTTTAAGTACAGTGGTACAATGAAATACTATAATATGCATTGACGCAGAGTAAATACATTCTTTTTGTAATATTTCATAACATTATTTATATGACTAATCTTACTTTGTTTGTTATAAAATATGTCAAATTTTACATTACAATAGAGCAAGTAAATACAATTATTATAGATTTGTTATTTGATTTGTTATAAATTTAAAATATTTTTATTGAAACATTCAAATATTCAATTTATTTTATAAATATAGATATATTAGCGATATATTAGCTTTTTATATTTGAGTATAATCTATGATAACATTATAATCTTACAGATTTTTTGCTACGTTTTTCATAAAAATTATAAAGAAATATTTGACAAATAATAGTTTTGTACGAATGCTGCAGTAGTTTATTTGTGTAGTTGGTTACTTTTAATAATTTTTACAGGACTATATATGAATCTCGAAGCGGTCAGGGAGCTTTTTTTCAAAGGGGAATTAATATTCCCTTTCACATTTTCCCTTACTATTTCAATATTGTGAGATATTCACTTGTCAAATTGTATATAATGAGTTATCTACCGAGTTCCGCTCATTTTATAGATTCGATCATTTTACACTGACTTCAGTTCATTACTGTAGAAAGAACAAAATAATATTTATAAAACTAAGATATTTTAATAAATTTATTTTTTGGAACCAATTTGAGAAACATCTAATAGCGCCTAAATGCGCTTAAATACTCGTTGGTCACTTTAATCTACCTTAGCAAATATCTTAGATTATGTAATAATAGATTAATAATAGATAATAGAAATGATTACTGTGAGGTCATATTACTGTGATATAAGAAAAATAAAATAAGAAAAAAATTTAAATAAATAAATTTTCTTGTTCAAACTGAAAAATTAATTTTTATACCCTGATTGCTTACTGTTAATTATAAATTATCCTTATACTTATCATCAAATAATTTATCCTTTAAATTTATAGAAATCCAGTAGTTTTATATTATTTATTAAAACTTTCTAATTTATAGTGTAAGCATGGAATAATATTATTTAATTTAAAATGTTAAATTTTTAAAGATCTTAAATTTCATAGGAATGTAACATATTAAAAACCTTTATTATTTTTCCTTTATATGATTTCATAAATAAGATATTGAAAATTAAATAATTTCTAGCATATCACTAAACTCAAATCTATTATCACTTTGTAGAATAGCTTTTCGGCAATAAATATCTTTGAAATATATTAATTTAAATTTAATTAGTATTAATCAATTCTACTTTCTACTAGACTATTACGAAGAAATATAATTTTAGCATAAATAAAACTGTATAAATAAATAAGAAACATTGTTATCAACAGGAATGAATGGCAAAAACGCTGATAATAAGATGAAAAAAATATGACTTAAATAGTATAATAATATACTGAAAAGTTAGAGAAATCGAATCAAATATATTACATTCAATCCATCGTGTAAGTTATCGTAAAATTAATACCAATTAAATATTATAATTTTTTTATTAAAATATCAATTTTAAGTGCATTTAGACATTTGCTATACCGAGATTTAAAATTGGAAATGTTAAATAATGACTCATACTATAATTCAATATATATTCTTATAGACAAATAAAATTTATGAGTAATAATAATAATATTATTATTAATATTATTAGTAATAGTAGAAGTTGTAGTAGTAGTAGTAGTAGTATTAATACAATCATTTTGAATATTGAATTTTAATGATTACAGATAGAATTTTGTGATATTCTTAACATTGTGGCATGTGATTTTGGAATGTTGTCTAACCGTTAATTTTATGATCTTTTTTATTATATTTAAATGAAAATCTATGCGGACATATTCGTACATAAGATCATAGTAATGGTTAAGTCATAATTATTTTTTTAAGAAGTAGGACTAATTATTTATTGTAAATTTAAGAAAAATAAGATTTACAATAGTTTGAAGAATATCTGAAGTATGTATGGAATTTTTAGTTTTTTTAACCATTTAATGCGAAGTTATTTTTAACTTTAAATATAACTCAATATATATTTATATCCAATATTATAAACAACTAATCTCATTCAATTAAATCTACATATTTGGACAACCTGTTATGAGAAAAATAATCAATTTACTTGGAGTTTCGTTTATATATAGTTTTACACTAATAGAGAAAAGTACCATAAACAATAAACACAAATCAAAACAGACAATTAAATAGTGATTATTATTAAAAAATTTTACGATTTATTCGATAATAGCGATATAAATTCCATAAAATATTGCGTAATTCTTCAATCATTAACCTGAGTGCAGAGTACATCAAGCAGGCAGAATCAAGTATACGTGTGAGAGGAAGTCGGGAGACAAGACTAAAATTACAGAGAGGGGGGGCGGGGGGCGGACGTGCAGTAATGATAAAAATATTAAAATGACCTGATTAAAAGGTAAATATCAAACTCCTCTGGCTCCATAATTAATAATAAAGCTTGCAGGAAAATAAAAAGACAGGAGCAGGTGTTTAATACATTATGGGCTATTCCTATGCAATTAGGGTTTGGCGAATAGGCACGATAGAGTGAATTTTTATCGTGAATCATTACTGTGTTTAGAACATTGTCGAAATTCTTTTTTTGTTACTTATATTTAAAATAAAGTTATATTTATTACATAATGTAATAATGTAATGTAATTGGATTTTATCAAGTTTGATTTTAAATGATAATAATTGCATTGAATGTATGTAATAATTCCGTTATTTCTCATTTTCAAAACGGTCAAAAAACATATTCATTGAAAAGATGTACAACAATTTAACATATGGATAAGAACTGTTTCGTTTTAAAAATATTTGGCAATATCTTTGTTATTATAGTAGCAACGATTTTTGAATATTGTAATTTGACTAGAACTTGAACATTTTTTTTTTTTTATAATTTTGTTAATATTGAGAAATTTGAGTTGAACTTAAGACTGTTGAGGTGCTCGTATATGCTAATATAAAATTAATATAACTATAATTATAAATTATTATTAATAAATATGAAATACAGTATAAAAGTATACGATGAGCATGAAATACTTTGACGAATGACTAATTATAATTTTTAACATAAAATATGAATATTTTTATGTGTCATGTAAGCTCGCCTGGAGAAGTTCGATATTAAAATAGTGCAGATAGGTATGGTAGCTATGGAAGTGAGTAAAATAAATGAAAAGTCAGCAGAAGGAAAGGAGATGAGAAAAGCAGAGAGCAGATGAGGAAGGCAAAGTGATAACTAGACCTGCTGCTATACGATCCGAGAGGAGACTAAAGTTGGCGTTCCTCAAAGCTGATTAATGGTAATCTATAGTAAGTCCAGTCTTAGAAGAGTTCAGATTGCCGAGCACAGCAAATCATCGCTTGATTATATAGTGAATTTCCGATTCGGAGTCGTGATTTCTCAAGTCTATTGTGAGTCGCGTTATATCCCCACTATATTTTCGAATAATTCGGTTTATTATACATATTCTCGTACATTCGCAATGGCTACTTAATTTTTCTTACATTTTTTTCTTTCTACATGACAGCCGCTTTAGAATAGAATACTTTTGATTCTTGTAAAGGCTGGACTTTGCGCACGTAATGCGACATCGAATGGGGAAAGAAATTAGCGAATTGATGCATAAAAGCATTTTCGAAGATATTGAAACGAAGAGGTCGATTTTATGTATACAGACAAATACAATTTTTACGAAGGCCATTTGATAAATTTTCATTTGGGATTACATTTATGATTCATGGCCATATCGAGGAACTTTTTGCCTGGTCAAATGCTTGAAAATATTTAAATTATATGTGGAATTAAAAAGGCGAACGATACGATACAATGAGCATTGGTAAGATAATAGAAGAATGATATGGAAAAAGTTCTTTAAAATTAGAGGTTCTGGATGCCATTAATTTCAAAAGAAATAATCACTCGAGTTACGAAAAAGGAGAGAGAGAGAGAGATAGAGAAAGAGAGAGAGAGAGAGAGAGAGAGAGTGGGAGAGAGAGTGGGGGAAGGGTAAAAAGAAACGGATGGGACAAGAGAGCGACAATAGAATAGAGTTCTCGGGATGAAAAGTGGCCAAAGTGTTAAGATTGAGGATCCGAGGCACAGTCGTCTTGAATGAAAGGTATATATGTAGAGAGAAAGAGATATGGCGTATAAACATGTCAGATTGGTAAAGCTGAAGCTCAAAAAGCGTCACACTTCCCAAAGACTCAATTAGACGTGGAGGATCAGTCGCGTTAAAAGCGTCAGCTAGGAATATGGTGAAAGACGCGCTATTTGATTTACACCGTCCATAAAAGAAAAAGGGAGAAAATAGGGAGAAAAAAGTCTGTATGGGGGGACGTGGGAGGGAGTGTGGGGGATCGCGTCCGCGTACAGCGGTAAATTTGTCGGGGAGTTTCGACTGCGAGCGGACTATCAAATAAGTTAAGAAAAAGGCCGAATAAGCCGTTTAACCAAAGGAGCCGACGCCCCCCTCCCCTCGCTTTCGTTATACCGGCGTCGCTTTCATATTTCCCGAGCTCCCCCCACCTCCCCACTCCACCCCTCCCACCACACCAACCACACCCGTCTCCTTTATAGTCTTTTGACTTTTTTTCCTCCTCCTAATTTGAAGCTACCGTGACCGGCTATCTTTCTGTGCTTCGGCTATGGGACTGCGTATGATTTCGTTTAACGGCGAGGGCCGCGAATCGCCCTCGCACGCTCATCGCGACCGACCTTCAGCTGATCCCTCGTGGAACAAGATTGTCTACAGTTTAAAACACGCGCGCAAATTAGACAAAAAAATCATCATCTGGCCTTATCTGTAGGACATATGTATATGGGCTAATATCCTCGCCGCACCGTGCCACCATTCAATTTCACTCGTTTCGTATTAGCCAACCAATAAATAACGGATACTCTATACCACCATACCATGTATATATAAAATAACGAAAATTTCATTTTTACCCAAGTACGACGAGTCGCTTCAATTTTTCGATAAGCCCCCAAGACTTGGGCAACTTAATCGAAAAGCTCGCCAATAAATTAACGCTGTTGCTCAAATTTTACACGGTTATTGGATTAAATAATTTTATCGCAAAACTACGATGCCGAATTCATAGGGAATTCAAGCTTTTATCACTCACTGTCCTCTATTATATTTTTCTAATTTATAATACGAAATTGAACTTGGAGAATCTCTTAACTTATAGATTTACGCTCTTTACGCCCTTTAACTTACCACCAGAACATTAAGTGTTCCAAACGTATTTCTCTACTTTTTATCGATCTAAGGGATAACTGAAATCCTTTGTATTCTGAGCTGGCTAATATATTCAGAGCTTATTATTTCTTCAGCACCTATTTAATACATTCTGCGTTTCTAAATATAGCGATCCAGCCTATGATAATGTAACATCCACATTCATATGACTATTATTAGACATTTATTGAAAAAAAGCTTATCGCAGTAAGTATATATAAATATTCAAGTGCATTTGTTGATGTTAAGACTTTACTTAACATCGAACCGTTACGACCGCGCCAGACTTTTATGTTTCATTTACTTTAGAATACTGCAAGGATTTAGTAGCCAATAAAATAGGGAATGTATTAGTTCACCTTTACGTAATTATAGAAATAGCTGTAGAAGGCAATAAAAGTCCCATTTATTGTTTCATCTGGCCGAAAACGCAAAGAAATTTTGCCATTAATATTGAATAGTTACAATAACGCTAATAATAACAACATTAATAATATGAGTTAAGGGGAAACATCCGATAATCCTAGATAAAGTATTTGTAATATACCAGTTTTATTGATTTATTTGTCATTTAATTTAATTATAAGGAAATTAAAGATGAGGGGCTTTAAAATTAAAATGTGTAAAAGGGCTTTGTAATTCTTCAAAGTATGCATAATACTACATGGAAATGAATTTTAAGAGTAAATACATATTTCCTTCAAATGAAGGTATCGGGGTAGGAAGCATTAAAAAATATTACTAGAAAATTTTGTTAAAAGCTTGTGAATTTTATGATACAGCTTCTATCGCGGTTGAAAATTCTACGAATTTTCATATGTAGATCTGGTTACAGGTAGTTTTATAATTTTTTATAATTTAATCTTGTTACTTGACAGCGCTTGTGCATTTGTAGTGATTTTAAGATAACATGAGGCGATATTTGATAAGTGCAGTTCGATGGGAGTTAAAGTTGGCGGGAAAAGTCCGGATCAGGGAAAATAATACAATACACCTGGTATTGTAAAATCAAACGATCCCTCGTTACCTCCGTCTCGGAGCTCCATAACGTCACCTAAATTCTGCTTAAAAAAGCGAGAGAATTATGTAACGTGGCAATTAGCCGATAATTCTCTGGGCAAAAGTTATTAAAACGTCGTTGAATATGAAGTGATCTTCCCAGATGTATGTACCGAGTGATTCAGTGTTAGGATGAGGATGAGGACAAGGTGGTAGAAAGACAAGTGAAGGTCACTCAGATCCCTTAAGCCGAGCTATTCGAAGGAGTGGAGATGATATCGCGAGCAGACGAGGGCCAAGACGTGTTTCGCGAGTGCCGCTGTTTATCTTAGGGCTGAGTCCGCGAGTAAATACTTGGTCAAAACTGGAGGCAATATGCACATGGGGACAGGCGAAAATCCGCTCTTGCATAACGTTCAGATTGCCCCCCCCCTCTTCTCCTTCCCATTCGCTCATCGATACGGATCATCGCATCCTATATACAATCCTCGTATGCCGTACTTAGGGCTCCTCTAATCGCTGACCCTTACAAAAGTCAACGCTCCTTCCTATCGCTTATCCGGATCATTCTGGCTAAACCGCATACACAACTTTTCCATATTCAAATTCCATTCAATTTCCATTGTGCTTCCAACTGCCCTCCTACTTTTTCTCATCTTTTATTATTTTTTTAATTTTTTTATTTTTAACTTTGTTTTCTTTTGTTTTTGTTATTTTTCGAAATGTTGCTTTTACAGATTTTTAAGTATTAGTTACATTAATTTATTGAACGTTGTATCATTGGCATTGCTATTGTCGCAGCGCATACAGCTAATAATAGTGTACGGCTATTATTATTGAATAATGTTGTTTATTCTCGTATTGTTACCTTTTAAGGCCATGCTCAATATATTAAATCCAATAATCAATAAGTAAAAATAGCAGACGAACATAAGGAGCTTTTAATGATTTATTAATTATTTATCAATTATTTATCTTGTTAGATCTTCGGACTTTATTTTTAATTTTAATGAGCTGCTAATTGGTTGATCGAGCAAGTTGTCAATTGCTTTTATAGACAAGACGCTTTAAAAATTTGATTATTCATCGACATCGTCAGTTTCGCAATTTATTTCTCAGTCGCGTTTGCGTGCCCGATATTACCTCAGCTGTGCTTTTATTTAAAAAAAGTGGAATTTCCCTCCCCCTCCCCAATTTTTCTCCGCCATCCTCCCGAGATTGCTTTATTACTCTTCTAGCTTCCTTGCAAATCAATTATTTTAATTTTAATTTTTACTTAACTTAAACGTTATATTCATTTTACTCTGAAAGCCATTACTTGTTAATCAATAAGCGTTAGTTAATCGTGAGGTTTTGTTTACTATATTAACGTAATATTGGATTGATAAGACGAGAAATTGTATTATTTCTTGTTTATCGAGTCTAAAATATCACTATATGATATATAAACCTTTAAAGTATTTTAATGTACGCAATACTGGTATTTACACGTATTACAAATGTATAGAGATGTTATTATGAAAAAATTTAAAGTCAATATTTTAGTGTCCGCTTTGATAATCATTGGAGGATATTTTATGATTTTGTACACATTTTTATTTTTCCGTTTACTTTTTCTTTTACTTTTACATTAAATTTTCCATTACTAACGTATTAGATTTCATGGTCTTGTCGTTATATAATACTCGATTAGTTCACTTTAGATAAGTGAATTTTTGCCACACGCGCGTTTTTAAATTTGTACGTTTAAAATTAGCGTTAAAGATATGAGGTAAAAGGTAAAAACGATGCCCGAAGTACGAATAGTTACTTATTAAATTTATTTTTTACAACTAGTACCGATAAATATTGTAATAATATTAATAAATTGTTTATTTTATGGAGAAGTCATGGTTAAATGTAAATGAAATTATCGACGATAATTTTTCTTGCTAATATTGCGTGTAGTATGTAGTTTTATTTATGCAAATATGTTTTCCAATCAATTTGAAGGGAGTTTTGATATCATTGAAAAGTCTCTAGAAATTTTATACCTCTAATTGAGATATTTTGGCTCTCTGCTTATTATTTCGAATACCTTCTCTACTTTATTTGGGCATTTACCGCGGGAGGTTGCAGACATAAAAAAAAAAAAAAAAAAAAAAAATCAAAAATATTGAAAATAAAAGTGCATATATGATGGGAGAGTAAGTTGTCTTTGTTTGTAAATGAAAAGGAAAAAAAAAGGAAAGAAAAAGAAAGACATTTTCTTGAGATTCTCCACGTTTTTGTAATGTCGCCTTAACAATTACTTATGACATCGGTAGATAAGTCATCAGATCAACCCTTATACTATTACGTATATAACCGCAAATGACCTAAAACTGTCGTATGCCATCGTTTTGAGTAACGTTTGTACTACGTCGGAGAAAATGAGCGCTTGATAAAAGCAGAGTCGTGTTTGTCTCTCTTGTCTTACATTGTTTACAATGTCTTTCTAGAATGGGGATTTCCATTTAGCTCTAAACTATTTCTATTTACTTATCAAACAGCGCTATTTTTCTATTGCTTTGTTTGCTATTTTTACATCAAATATTATAATTAGATTGATAAAACGCAGTGTAATAAAGAGCACATTACCTTATTCGATAAATTAGATAATTACATAAGTGGCTTCAATTAAGTTGTGGCCGCAAAAAGATCTAAATTTTGATATTACTTAACCATAAAAATACCTAAAATATTTTTCGTTACAATTTAGCGTTTTATAATTGTAATGTATGGCTTAAAAATTCATGAATGTTAATATTCAACATATTTTTACAATTAGTATTTTAAAATTTGACTTGAACCCGTAAAAAGATCTTCAATATCGTTTACGTTCAAATAATTTAGTACATTCTTTATAAAAACAAAAAGAAAATCATTGTTAATTGACTATAATTTCTGAATTAGAAATCTTTATGATTTTTTAGTCATATAGATTATCTCTGCGTTCATACATACGTATTCGCATATTTATTCATGTAAAACAGTTGTAAAAAATTTCAAATCATAAAACAGAAGATTTTTGAAATGCCTTGTGGCAAGCAATAAATGTCAAAGTCAAAAATTTGCGAGGTTTCAATTATCACGATATTGCATTGGAAATATGAGACAGGGTTGTAAAATATACTCTAATCATGAATAAAATAACAAAAAAATTATACATCGGTACCAATAGTTATTATTAGTTAATAAATGTTTTAATATTCAAAAACAAAACTTTTATGTTTGATGTTCTTACTATTTTAATTTAGAAAAATCATGATCAGTTTCGCAAGTCACTAAAATTACATCTACATTTTATTCACTATAAAACGTAATCTTACTACTCTTACTAATATCAGATAAATAAAGATGTAATAATTGTTATCCTATTACTATGTTATACACTTAGTGTTGATATTTTCTTTTAAATCTGCTTATCGGCATGATATTTGATGAGCTGAAATTTTCCAACGCGTAATGGAATGTATAATGGATACGCATGTAGCTCCGCGAGATAATAATATTTATTCTTAATAAATTTTTCACGTCAATACGTTCATAAATAAATAAAGGGACAGCACGAATGCAAGAGTTCCCGCTAGTTCGGCTTTTCGATGAGAAATAACAACAAAAATTGTTCTGACATTAACTTATATTAAAGATAATTTACTTCTCGTATCCTTATTACAAAGCATGATAAAACATTCCGTGAACAGCTTCCTTGGGGCTTGAAATTATACGAACTCATCAATTTTCGTCGACGTAAGATGAATGATTCAGGCAGGTCAGCGGCATTCTTAGATCTGCGTCCTTGGGCTTCTTAATCCTTGCTAAGTCCGTGTCTCCAAAAACAACGCCTGACCGTCTCTCTTGCTTTCCTCCCCCAGACTTCCTTGCTTTCCTTTCGATCCTTGTGACACGGCACGACACGCCTTCGTCACGGTTTATATAAGAATTCCGATCTACAGGTGCTTAATAGCTGTCCCCGAGTAAAGTAGCTTTCATCTAGCCTGCTTGCTTTAATGCTTAAGAATCGTGTAATTGTTAGAAGTAGCTTAAGCGAGATTAGCTGTAGAAAGGAGTTACTGCTCGAGATTTCGGGGACGGTGTGGTCGGAAATTGGGGGAAGGTCCGCATTAAAGGGCCGATGCTCTTCTACACCGCATGTAGAGGATAAATGCAGATCTGCGTCAGTGATTGACTGATTGATAGAGCTGGTAGAGCTGGTAGAGCTGGTAGAGCGGGTAAAGCTGGTCGTTCGGGCGTAATGGTTGTGTGAGAGGGAAGTCGCGTGGGAGGCATAAAGCGCGGGAGTCCGTCCTTGAGACGATGAAGGTCGAGGAGCGCGGGCGTGTCGCGTTAGAGAGGTAATCGGCATCCCATCGCGGACTTAATCGGGCCCCGTAAAATTAACGACGAGCGCGTGGTTGAATGTACCGGAGGGGCGGGGGTAGATGGAAGGTCGGAGAAGAAGCCGTAATAAGTAAGGAGGTAAGGCGATCTTGGCGCGTCATTGTGCGTCGTGGATAATGGGGCGAGGCCCAAATGGGCCCTATCGCTGTCGTGAGGACAATAGTCGGCCCCCGACGCGGTTATGACGGCAACGTGATACCCCTCGCCTCTAGGCCCGCGCAATAATAAATTCCTCGATGATAATGGCCCGGCCTGAATAGCCGATGCACGGCGGCGTTACCTACCTCGAGGCCAGATGCACTGCGGGCGCTTTGTTTTACCTTTCAACGATTTTTATTAACCCCACCCGTTTTTGTTCCTGGGCATCGCAGGCTTATGCGAATGCGCCCATGGCTTATCGTTATGAGGGCTCTGTCTCCTCTACTCATTTCTTCTCACATTTTAAAATATTGCTCGGCGGACCAACGTGCCGCCCATTATTCCTGCCTCTCTTTCAATAAACCTCTACTAACCCCCGCCCCTCCGCCCCATCCGCTCCTTCCACAAACGACTCGCCAAGCTCACCGGGCATTCGACGAACGCTCGCTCTCCTAAGTAAGTTAATGAAACCGAATCGGCCCAGAGAAACGATTCTTTTATTATACCCTCCATCTAATTACTCAAGTTAATGATACAGTAGGAGATTATTGCCTGACACATGAATTTTCACGTTTTCCATTTGCGCGTTCACTAACGAGTAAGCAATCTATTTCATACGTGGAATAAAGTGAGGCCGTTTTCAATAAGCCCTTCACTCGCTCGAACGTTCTTATAGTGCCCGCCTCGAATTAAATGAGAATCAATGAAAAATGAAATAATAAGACAATGGGGCCTGTGCAATGCCCATTATGCAAATAAGATGTCAAGATACTTACAACCCATATCGTTCCACGGGCCTTTATTCCTCCTGATTCACCTCTCAATGCTTCATTTGCTATGAAGGATTTTCACGAATCGCTCTTAGGATTTGCATCAATTTAGCGCAATAATAATTATTTTATTGAATATTTTGATTACTTATGGAAAATCAATTATCATTTGACTTTCTGCGACTAAGATTTCTTCACTGTACAGTATTATTTCATATTGCACCTAGAAATCGAATAAATTTTAGTAGAGTAGATTATTGAAGTACAATTCATTAACACAAGTATACTTATTACTGGCTATTATTGAGGTATGCATTTATTTAAATTGAAAATAAAGTATAATAAATAAAGTATAAATATGCATTAGAATTCCTTGGGCTTTATTTCTATTAATACGGCGATTAATTGATTATCGAAGCACTATAAAATAAATAATTAACTCGATAACATTTATTTTCTTTATATATCAGAATCCTCAATCATGTCGTTTAAAATTATATAAAGAATTTCTCATTTCTCTAATCGTTCGGTAATACCATTCTTAATTAATAAGTAATGCATGGAAGGTAATTTATAAAGCAATCAGAGAAATCCTCGATTTCGTTTTTTCAGATGCACAAATGCAAGCGCCATTAATTTTGAGTGGCGCACAGAATTAAATGGGTTCATTTGGGCATACAATTAAACAATTGAGTGATTTATACTAGAAAGTAAAATTTTCATATTTATGTGACCGGATTATACTTAAGCTGCCACGATAGGCATGTCGCGTATTTATGAAATATCAAAGAGAAGAGAGAAAACTAGCTAGCCGATAACAAATGGGGGGAGGGGAGGGTGGGGGGTAGTTAAAGATGAGTATCGGTGGAAAGAAAGATCCGCAGGAAGAGATTATAAAAGAGAAATGGAGGGAGGTGTGGGTGAAAACATTCGAGTGCAGAGTTTACTTGAGTTTACTTGAGATTATCGGCCAGGCGCGCGCTTTTCCAAGTACATGGGTCGGCCAGAGATTATTTTAAAGAGAGTCTATTACATTCCCAGCCGACGTACAAACATTGTACTTTTACCTCGGTATAATTGAGCGATTCTAAACTTTACAAGCTTTACTTATTACACGCGAGGCTTTCAAGGCTTTTATTCGGTATTTACAACACGACGCGCGCATTATTTGATATGCCTATCGGATCCTTTCCCACAATTTTACTATTTACTTGGCCTTTTATTACCCTTTACTTCCTCGCTATTTCTAATAAATAATATATTTCAATTAAGCTATGCGTTCGCTGACTGGAATACATATGTCGGGTCGTTTTTTTTTTTATGTAAAACAAAACCTTACGACTGCATAGCTAATTAATTACAAATAAATCGAAAGTTATATTTAATGCTCATATTTAAGTCCCTCCCACCCGCCCCCCGCCTTCGACGCTCCTGTTTTAAATGTTGAATATATTTAAATATTTTAAACCGCACATATTTACAAGTACAATTGAATTACGTTATTATCAAAATAATGTCAGTTCAATATAGGTCGATAAATGCCAATAATATCTACGTTAAATATAACATTCAATAAGCCACTGTGAGCTGAAAGTCATTCTACCAATTTACGATTAATACGATTTTTTAATGCAATAAATCTGTATCCTATACTATTCACTTGACGAATAACAATAATATTTTTTATGTGATTTTAATTTATACATAGCGTTTGACTTTAGCTTAGATTTTCATCTTCATCTTTCAGCTCAAGGTCACTTACTGCTTTGTTTCTGTTTAAAATTCAATTTACAACTCTACATTTCATTTTTATTATTTTCCATTTATACCCGTCAGTCGGCTATGTTATACATTTTTTAGATGAATATTCAATTTCCAATAATATTCTCAAAAAAACTTCTTTATAATATCGTTGATCTTTTGATATCTTTTAATATTGTACCGACAATACCGCTGAGTTAACTTGATTTTAACTTTTATTTATTCAAGTTACATAATAATACTAAAAATTTTATTATATATTTTCCGAGTAAAACAGTTAGGTTTTCGAAGGTAACATTGTAAACCAATTCATTGGAAATTTCATAAAATTCCTTGACATTTCTCTAAAACTCATTTTATGAGTAAATTTTCATGTTAATATGTAGAAAAAGCAAATTAGAGAAACTGACTTTACCGGATGATCACCAATAAAATAATAATGCCGTGAAACCTAAATTGATATTTCTTCCTCTCGAGCAGGAATGATTTATTTCACTAACTTGAACGTTTATTGTTTTTTTCTTTTTTTAAATATCATTTGTGAGTCAACAGATATTTTTTAAATTAATATTATTTTTTAATTTAGTTTCATCTAATGCAATTAAGAAAAACATTTCTAGTTTGCTGTCCCATTTTTTTTTCACAATATACTTAATCCTGCTTATTCAATTAATTTTCTTAATTTTTGATTAATGTTCATTTCTTTTCTAAAAATATAATTCAATAAATCTATATAATAAGAGTATAAATTCATTATTATTAAAGTATCAATTACATTATTAAATATGATAGAATGTATAATTAGCCGACAATATGAAAAATCCTTGTCATTTTTAAATTTCACGTTTATTAAAACAAAACATCTTAAATAAATTTGAAATGTATGACTTTATTATTTTTGAATTTTATATATATTATAAGACGCGATTGAAGTCTAATTTATTTTAAGATGACTATATTTATATAAATTTTTCAATATTGTCAATATTTGCCTATGTAATAAATAAACATCATATGCATTATTTACATAAAATAATTTAGGTAATAGTGATAATTAAGTATTATAGCTTTGAATTTAAGAGAAATTCAATTAGCCACATAATTTGTATTACAGGAAATTAATACCAACGAAGAGGGGCGGGGACGGGAGAGAGAGAGAAAGATAGAGATATTGGAGGGAAGAGAAAGAGATTTTAGTGTAGAGAGATAAAGGTAAAGATACTTTACGTATAGAGGTAGAATAATTTAAGCAAGTAAATAAACGTTGGAATGTGTGACAAGAGAAATAACCTTCACTTCTATGCGCTGAGAAAAGCTAATGTTAAAAGTTTTGATATTCTTGGGAAAGAGTCGTCTGCAATACAAGTAATACTAGGTACGAATTTTTGTCACTTGTAAATATTTTTATATTATTCAAATCTATAATATTTATTCGGGTATTTAATCTTGCAGCCTATTGAATATTTATAAATATTTATAAATACACGTTGATTCTGGATATTTTATTTGTATTGAGGTGCAAATGTAAAATTATATTGAATCATAGTCTGTAGATACATAATTTTGAATGCTGAAGTTAAAGTTATGTACAATAAATAATGATTCTTCTGGAAGAATTATTTATGTACAGCGTATTTGATTTCTGAAAAAAGTATATTTCTTAGTCGCATCACAATTGCGCCTAAGTCTCAATTGCATTAAATGAGAATTAAAGATTGTAGTCAGCAATTTAAAAAGCATTAAAATGTTTAAATATGTTAGTAGAGTATATCAAGGATTTAAATAATGTTGCTGGAGATAACGGGAGCAGGTACGTAAACGAGTTCAACGATCAAGAGAATGAGACGGAAATCTTTTGTCGCGTAGTTTAGCTCGGAAGATCGGAGATGAAGTATTTGAGAGTCCGGCCATGTCCGACGGAAGGTTTCGTTATTAGGTAGCTTTGCGCGGGAGCCATAAATGAGCAGTGGTTCTAGCTCCGGGGGTTTGCCAGATGCGCTCCATGACCTGGACTTGTTTCGCCAGCGGCTACTAGTCTCTAAGGCTAACAAGGCCGATTTTAATTATCGCTGGTCATCCTCGAAGGCTACTCTTTATTTTCCATTATATGCGAGAAGAAAGACGTTCCGATAGTTTTATTCTTTTTATTCTTGGATTATTAATCGATGCGCCATTTTCTTGTTTTTTAAGACGACAAGAACGGACTATTTTCCTAGGGGTTTTCTCAGACAAATATACGAGCTTATTTCAGTAAGGACATTCCGCTTTAATTCCTGTAGTCTTTAAGCTCAATATTACGGATTCTATGATTTTTTTTTTTTTTTTTTTTTTTTTTTTTTTTTTATTCCTATTTCCATTGATCAACTCCGTTGTCGACAATAATTTTACTACATTATAATCGCGTATCAACAAATGTATGTAATCCTAGATATCTATTTCAACATAGATTATTATAGTCGATAGATAGATCCGTGATAACTTAAAAAATGTACGTATTCATTCCATTTGTATTTTACAATGAGATATACCTTACTCAATGCTATTGATAATTAAATTAGATTAATCGAAGGAACGTGGGAAAATATAGAAGTTATGCATGGCAATGGGCGTTACATCATTTTTATTACAATGATTACATTCAAATTATAATCTCTCAAACTAGTGCCTTTTATAAATAACCCCAAGAACTTGAGGACTCGAGACAAATATTTTAATCAGATATATAGAAGTCGTAACTCGTATCATTTTCATCTATATATTAGTAATGAATATCTCTCGTTTAATGCATATAATTGTTTTGTAATTTAATCATTTAATAAGTAATGATATAATTATAGTAAATAAATTAGTTAACCCTCGTTGTGGGTATTGAATAAAAACCTTAAAGAGTATAATTTTCAATATAAAAATAGATTTTAATAATTTGAAAATCATAAGTGATGAAACGAATAATTGTTCTATCGAATGCATATGCATGAACTCCTAGTTTATAACATATGTAACTAAATGATTTCCAAATATTCCGTTATCGTATTGCTTTTTTTCAATTATTCAATGTCTAATAAGAAACAAGAAGTGTAACGCGCAGCAAGGTATTTGTAGCAATGATAATTGGCTAAGAAAAATGAAATGATGAAATGGAATATGTGAACGCGTTAACGTAGATCCCTATCTTATAAATCATTGGCAATGATATTGAAGACGTCGGTCGTGCAAAGCTTTATTTAAGAATCGATTGTAGCAGAAGCCGCTGGAGAATATCAACTGAGAATAACGTGGATACTTTGGTAGAGAAGGGCCCGGGAATATGAAGTAGAATAGAATGGAGTATCGATGAATCCCCGTTTCACGTTTATTATGAGATCTCGTGGATTACGCTGATGCAGGCGCGGCTTACGAAGAAAAATAAGGCTCCCGGCTGGAACGTGTAACCGGACGCTCGGATACTTTCTTTGTTATTACTCCATTTTTTTTTTGTACTCTTATACCTCGGGCAGCTTTATTAAACCACTTTGTTGTCTTTAATTAAAACGGTGTTCGGCCATTGAAATGGCTCGCTTAACAAGTACTTTTGGTCCAGTTTAGCGTCTTAAAAATGTCCTACAGTGCACTATCAAGTCTGGTTATACAAATGTATAAGTTTTACAAGTAACTGCTATAAACAAAAAAAAGTAAAATCTTCTGATACCATCATGGCTAAGAATTAACAATACTCTTTTTCTTATTTTTTTTTCCTTAATCCAAATTCCATTAACTTCGAATCCAGTTTCAACTAAAAAATTACGTTCGATTTATTATTATGAAAGAATATCCTGAAATAAAACAAGGGTGTGTACTACAATATTTTTAAATACGTAACTAGATTAAAGTATTTAACACCGGTGTTCTCAATTTTTTATATCTACTTCGTGAAAATGATGAAGTATTTCAAGAAAATATTGAAAGTTTCACGGGTTCGATGCTTTCGACAGAATGAAAGTACAGAATTTATTTGAACAACGGTTTATATACGTTAACGTGCAAGTAATTAGCAAATATATTACCCATTTCTTATATCGATCTTCGCACCGAATAGCACAACCCTAAAAAAAAATTACAATTTGAATGATAGTTCTTAAATGACACAAATACAAAAGTCCGGTTTCCGGTAAATGTCTCAATCCTGTATAAAATTTCATTAGCCTGTACGTGAATGATACTATTATTGGAATATATATTCAATTAATAATTATTTTTTTAATCAATGTTGTGTTGCGATAGTATTATGATCTGCTACTTATTAAATGTAATTTTATACTCTTTCTGCTCTCAAAAACTGGCAATTTACAATAAATAGTAATGCAAATAATATTTCAAGCTGAAAGTCGGATAAACTAACTTTGGATTTATATTTGAATAAATTGACGTCATCAATTACTCGCGGAGAAGATTTGCATGACTTGCATTCAGTTAGTGAAATCGTGTATTGTTTCTTATTAAAGATAAGATAGAGAAATTGTAAAACTCGATTTTGTTTCTGCATTTTGTATACCATAATAATTCCCTTATAATTAATTATAAGGGAAATTATAATTATAATACTAACTTTTTTCCGATGTATTTACTTTTGTCATTTTTACTCATATAGCGATTTGCAATGTAAAACTAACAATGACACGCAGAACTAGTCTTAAAAAGAATATAACGTCTTGTGAGGGAAATTTTCATGTAGCAATCAATCATGTCCCTAATTTTCTATTTCAAAAGCATTTTATATCCACATGAAAATAAAGTAAAACGTATAAAGTAATAATCATTGGATAAATAAATAACAATTTAAAATAACGTTTTTAATTTTTAGCATATATAAACGAGCGGGTTTGAGTAGTAGAACAAAACATTTCTTTGTTGGTAACGCTGTTAAAAATAAAACTGTTGATAACGCTATTGAAATTAGGTTTTTATTAATAATTTATTTTTATAAATACAAAATTTAAAAAATTAAAAAATATTTATTATATGATAATTTATTATTATGCATTTAATTTATTTTAAATTAGTATAGTATTATTTAACTATTTTGTTTATCTATGACTAACCATAGTTCACTTTAGTGTGCAGAATTTTAATGCACTTTAGAGTTACAGACAATTCAAAAAATTTATATAGAAAAACATCAAAGCATTATTAAGTATATCGTAAATAATGACCACCGTGTCATCTTTTTTTTCATTAAATAACCTTAATTACTATTTAAAAATTATTTTAAGGATAAATTTATTTCGTTTCTCTTTTAGTATATTTTAAAGAGTACGTACTTTAAACAATATACAATACACAATAAAATAATATAATTCTTTTCTTTGCGTATATTTCTTTAAAACGAATTTGTACTTTAAAATATGAAATAGCTTTGATAAAATATGAGATTTATTTTCCGTTTAATAATTTTATTAACTGTTTTGAGTTTAGTGTTATTGGTATTTTAACTTTACCTACAGCTTAGATTATTGTTTATATACATATATTGTATATATTGTAAATATTTACGATTTTAAATATTGTAATCTGTATGATTGAAAGTATTGTAAATATTTATAATTTATTTCAAGGTTTAATAATACAATAATTTATCTTGTCTTTCTAGAAAATATACATACTATCAATGCCATCCATAAATGAATATTTAATTTTCATTCTTGACATTTAAAATAATATTGAAATATATATTAATATCTTATATAGCTCAAAATTTACATTTTAAAAGCAATAGTTTTTATTAGTTATATGGTTACGTATATAAATCATAATTATTTATTACGTTCAGTAGTTTAAAATACTTTTTATAAATACTGTTACTTTAGTAAAGTTAAAAATTTTATTATTGATAAAAATAAATTTGCTAAGAAAGCATTTGATTTAATTTCTAAAATGTTCATTTAGTATTACAAATAGAATTATTAGTGATAGCAAGAAAAATAGAATTTAGATAAAAATTTAAAAACATTTACAAACTTAAATGATAATTAGAAAAAGCAATCAGTAGTAGTGCTTTTAAAAAATGATTAATATTTTGTTAAACAAATATCTATTTGTTTTATTTTAAAAGATCGTAATAGTTTAATCAACTTATTTATCAAAAAATCAGGGCAAATTATAAATTTCTTATGTAGCATTTTAATACCAAACACAATCGTTTTTTCTGCGTTCTTTTTATTAATGCAGCGAGTAACTGTCAAGTGTTAAAATGCCCATTTTTTATAAATTCTTGAGACTTCCGTATAGAAGCTCTTTTACATTTAGTGTAAGCATTACAAGACAAAACAATAGATACTTCAGAGAAATCGTAAAACATTTTTAATCTTATCAACAAAGCTATGTATTGGAATTAATGGTAAGTAGCTGAAACTTGAGACAAGTTGTTTTGTATCATCTCATTAAAGACTGCATATTATTTTGTCATTTTATCATTTTTAACGATATGAATCTAGTTATTGAATGAAATGCATAGAGTTTGTAATGGATAGTTTATTCTCCAAGCAAAATAAAGGAAAAGAGATAATATCCAACGATGCAACGTTACTCTGCAAAGATGCAAAGAAGTAAATTAAAGCATCTGTCGCGTATAAGCTATGATGGCCTTAAAAAAGTAAAGTTTCTAAATGCTAATGAATAATTTGCTTTTTTTCAAACAAACAGTATAAATATTAATTAAAGCCCTTCTCCGTACCTCCAAGTGAATTACATTTTATTATTAAATAGTACGAAAATTATTAGAACTTGTTTGTTGATTCAGTGATATGACTTTAAGCTTGTAAAACCCGCGAGAGTTTAATTTAATCGCTTCGTCGAGCTAAAAAATTTACAATGAATTAACTCTTCTATTTTTTTGGCTACAGGAGAACTATCGAATGCATTTGAATATCGAGTCCACCTCGCCGAGTCACGCGACCCGTTATTTACCAATTGACGACCTTATTTACTCAATTCTGACGGCTGACGACGCGGTTCCTTTGGAGGATCCGAATTGACGTCGTAAATCGAATGAGTATCTGACGGATCAAGTGACCCGCGAGGGCAATCCCGCCCATCTATCTCTCTCTCCCTCTCTCCCTTTCTCACTCACTCACTCACTCTCTTTCTTTCGCGTGCGCGCGATTGACTACGGCTCACGACTCAGCAACAATAAGTAGTCGTTGACCTTCCGCCATTTTTTTTCCGCCTATTTCCACGGATTCGAACTTCGAATCTTGCCGGCTTTTCCTTCTCTAGCCATATGTAATTGTTGACCTGCTTCAATGCTCTGCTTCATTTAAAAATATCAATTTCTAGCACGAATTGCGCAATCCCCGCTAACTTCCATATAATTTTTTATAACTTAATCAAGTAGCATTATTAAATATATTTAAAATGTACCGCTTGTTCGGATATGAACTTGAAAATATGAGGAAAATAAATTTTTATTAAATTTTAAAAATATTTTACTTTCAGAACACAAGCTGTGTAATGTAAAATATGTTTCATAAAATATATTATACCTTATTAGAATAACACTGTTAAACGACTTGCCGAAATTTTAATGAAATGTATGAATACAACGAAGAGTGGCGGGGACGGGAGCGACCGAGACAGAGAGAGAGAGAGAGACAGAGAGAGAGAGAGAGAGAGAGAGAGAGAGAGAGAGAGAGAGCGTTAAAAGAAAAAGCCTTCTCATATACTACATACGCTATTTCAGTTAATTTATTTTTAATAATAATAAATATATAAATTTTACAGAAAAGATTTGTAAACGTTTTTCAAATCCAACATCGCTAATTAATCTAAGCACACGACAAATAATTTTAAATTCACCCTAAGCACTATAAGCCGGTGATTAAAAAAAGAAAAGCTCGAATTCGCTACATAGGCAATTATTTACGCAACCGGTCCGTTTCCACGCTCTTCATTAATATTTCAGTCCATTAAAGCTTGCGAGCGAATGGCTAAAGTTACACGCGTGCATTTATTCAAGTTCTCTCCGGTGTTATTTGATATTCATTAACGATCGACAATGTTCCTTGTTCGAATATTATACACTCTCTTTTCAATATAACGTACTATTGATTCATTTATTTTCGTAATAACCAGCGGTATAATTTACCGAGCTCGGAGTAAGATTACATCTTTTACGGAAATGCTTTATTTGCCTATTTTCATGTTTTCAGTATCTCTTGAGCTTTGTGATATGCGTAAAAAGCGACAAATAGCTCTTGAAATTTTAACGGTCTTGAAGATATTAATAAGTTCTTATGCGGATATCTACGAATACAAGTTGGCGCGCACGTAATGAACGGTGTCCAATAATGGTAATAATAATTATGGCAACAATAACAACACAAGCAACAATGCAACAATAGTAATACAAATAATGGAAAATGAAAAAAGGGGAGCCATTGTGATTATTAAATTTGTAATCTGTATTTCATCTCGTTAACAAGGATTTATAAATAAAATTCTATTTTTGTGAATTCCACGTATTCCTATATATTTCGTAAATTGTTAAAAATATACTACTGATGGATCGGTATTAATTCGAAGAGAATGTCTATAGGGCAAGAGAAACAGAACGAAATATTAAGTATTACAAATGAAAAATTATTACACCCGATGAATGCTGCTTGTAAAACACTATTTATAATATTTAAGATTTCCACTTAATTTGCAAATCCTCTTTCAGACAATTGCACATTACGAATTTTTCTTGTGCGATAATAATAATAATAATAATAATAATAATAATAATAATAATAATAATAATAATAATAATAATAATAATAATAATAACAACAACAATAACAACAATAACAATAATAACAACAACAACAACAATAACAATAATAATAACAATAACAACAATAACAATAATAATAATAACAACAACAACAACAACAATAATAATAATAAAATAAAATAAAATAAAATAAAATAAAAATAAAAACATTCGAATGCAACAGACATATTTTTGAAAAGGCATTTGGACGGATGTCCGCGAAGCTTTATATTAATTAAATATAGTATAGGGGCCGGGGCGAAGAGGAAGCCATGAATTTCTTGACGTACGATCGCGCGGGGGATCCCGAATTTTAGTCCCAAGCTAGAGAATGAGGGAGTAATGCCGGGGAATAATAAAAGTCTACGAGCAGCAGTTTCGGCCCTTCGGTTTGTCGCGCCCAATAAGAAGAGCCAGCGTTAACTGGAGCCGGAATTGAGGCGTGCCAGGGTTATTAGAAAACGTCACTCGCCGCCGCGCTTTGGATGCACGTCAGGGTGTCGCCGAGTGGCGGTTGCGCCTGGCGTGGATTTAACGAGTGGCGATATTTTGGCATCGGGGCCGATATTACGCTTGACTCGTGGCGTCTCCTTACCCCTGGAGTCTCGAGAGAGCGGAGTCGCCTGTATAGCGGCTGGGCTTCTTTGTCTCGGCGAGGTGAAGGGTGAGTCTTGTCGGGGGCGTCGTCGAGGAGGAAGTTGAAGCCGGGAAGGAAGCAGGAAGGTGAGCGAAGCCAGCCAATTTGCTATAATGACCTATTTTGACGTCGCATGTAGCTTCCTTCTTGGGTCGGGATGTCGCGTCGGGGAAGAGGTGAGGCAATCAGGGTCCGTAGGCCTATTGAGCCGTAACTCCTCGGGATTAAAATACGCAGGGATCCTTCCATTTTCTTTATTGCGCCCTTGCTCCCTTCTCGCTACCCTCAAGCACTCGCTGGCTTTTCCTACATTCCCTCTAATTTTTTTCCCCCGGTGTGATAAGTTTCGAGTTCCTGTTTCACGCCGACGGGCGAATCGACATTGACGCTATTCCCGGCAGCCTCCGCTGCATGAACGCTTCAATAAGCTGATGCATATGTATATGTGCGCGCCCCGTTTAATCTCACATTATATTAAATCCCATGATTATTCGCCTGATCGAACTAATGCTGAACACGTTGGCCGCATTACCACAAGATATTAGCCTGTCAATAAATCGATTTGATCGGTTGGCCTGGCCGAGGCATGAGGATTTATTTCTACTTAACTTGTCTATATCTTAATGAAATGCTGATAATGCTGATTTACCATCGTTCCTTATTTTCCTTATTTTATATATTTAAATCCGTTAGTCGACTTATAGGATTATTGTAAGATTAATCGATAGATCTCACGGTTTGAACGTTTCACGTCCTTTCTGCGCGACGATTAAGAATTCATGGGTCGAGCAAACGAATTTTTTCGCGCGAGATAATTCGCTTTGACAAACAAGTATGTAAACGCATAATATCGAGCTCCTGAGAATTAACGTCGAACACATTAAGCAATTATTTACAGCTGCCGTCAAGGACTAGTTTTGTTTCAGCTTGCATCTTTTAAACGTCCATTTTCACGCGCAATATTGTAATCGCACGGCTGGTAAGAATCATCTATTGATAACGTAACCTTGCTTTTGCTTAGTTTAAAATTTAGCAAGCGTGGTAATGAAAAGATTTAAGAATTCCTTATTATTGCAGAAAACGTGGGCGAAAAGTATCTAATTATTATAAACATGTCTTTGAGGTCGAATATAGAAGATAATGGGAGGCATTTGTCTGACGATATCTTAATAAAGAAGGATCCAATTGAATAGATTTTTTTTTTTAATATTAAAGCTATTATTAAGCCTTATCTGACTAATTTATAAGCGAAGCTTTTTATTAAACATGACTTGAAAATTATTAGTACTTTATGTCAATACTATTCATTGCCTCGCGTGCATATTGGTCTTTGGTGCAATTGAAACTCATTGGCACATATAAGAGCAAACTGAATAAGTAAATAAGGATTCTTTAACGATTAGCTGAGTGTCAAGTGACAGATGGATACGAGGAAGATGCCGAAGCTCGTATGACAACGTCACTCAATGGCTCCTCGCGCGGATCGAGTAGTAATAAAGCGGACATAAATATCGAGCCGCGACGGGGACTGCGAGGGCGAGCGAGAGCTTCCATTGAAGAAGGTAGACGAGCAATAGTTAAGCCCATTCGACTGCTGTTTTATTGCTCCTGATGGTTCTGCTGACCCGTCCGCGCACTCCGCTCCCTTTCATCGCCCGGGTCGCGCTGGCCAAGTTTTCGCGCCTGTCTCTTTGCGGAATTCAAAGCGCCAGATCCGGATACGAGAGCCGACTCATGGTTAACGCCTGCCTCAACGGATGCCGCGGCTTCGCGAGTAGGCGGCGATAACGAGTAATAACGAGCCAAGACGTCTCGCTCTTTTCTGGCAAGCCGGCTTCCCGCTAATTACTAGCGTCCCTTCTCCCAGGCTCCTTTCATCCCCTAACGATCGAGGAAATAAGAGAACGAGGCGAGTACCCGACTGCGATCCTCCGTGACCATCGTTTTTTTGTCCCCCCCCCCCATTTCCTTTCTCTCTTCAAGCAGAGATGCATACCTTGCCTGTCGATGCTATTACTCGCGCTGTACAATTGCTTAGTCGCCGCCAATCGGGTCGCGCATACCTATTCGCCCTTTCCGCAAGTTTCTTTTATTCGTTATTGTACAGTCGAGTTTTAATAATAGCGAAGCCGATGCTTGTGTCGCTTGATTGTTCTACTACAACATTCTATCATCCTGAAAAGTAATTTAAAAATGCATGACTAATTCTTTAGTAGACTGGTAAGTCTACCGACTTGAGTAGACTTGATTAGTCTTCGAGGCATGATTCTCTGTAATATCGACGTATCTTGTATTAAATAGTTTTTCTCGAATTTTACCTTGTTGGGAATTTTATTTATTCTCTATTCTCTCCTTTTCATTTTCTCTTTTGCTGGATATTAATGTCACTTTAAAGAACATTAAATCGAATATTCGAATTTATTATATTTGACATGGTATTTTCATATAAGCACTTGAATTTATTTCATTTATACATTATGAGCCATTTAATACATTTTCGAATGATTAATAATTTATTTTTGTTTAATAGCATGATTTTTTCAAATTTATTCCTTTCAGAATATTAAAGTATATTTATAAGCTCTACACGACATTATAAAATTTTCTATTTTTCAAAAGTTATATTAAATAAGGTATATTACAATTTACTATAAAAATGTTATTTCAAATAAATGGAACATCGTATATATATATATATATATTTTAGTATATCGTATATATTATTAGTTTATACGGTTCACTGTCAGAATGCGCGAATGAGAACGAAAAACCGAGTACAGATACGATATATACGACTCTTATAAACTTTCATTTCATCTTTCTGAGTGTCGATTGAGAAAATACAGACGTCAAAATACTTTGGAAATCGTGCAGCCTGTTGAAAACGATTTGTGTAAATGTTTTTTATGTACTTATATACCTATTCTTAGCTATTTGTAGCAGATTAATAATCAATGATCCATTTATTTTGATTGAATTATTTCACGTTCCTAAGAAAAATATTTTTGTATTATTGCACTTCAATTATATTAATATCAGAAATTCGTTGGCTTTTAAATTAAATTTTATTTATACATTATAAATTTTATGAATCACCTTAACTTTATTATATTAATTCAAGTAATTAGAAAGTTATTATAGAAATATAATAAAAGATATAATAATATAATAATAAAAGAAATATAATCCTTTTTTTATAAATGTATAATATTTTATAGATACATGAGTTTTAAGTTAATATAATAAAAATCAAATCAATCCAAAAAACAAAAATTGATTAATTATTTTATATTTCATATCAATAAAAGTAGTGTAATAATTTAAATAGGATGCATAATCATATAGAAATAAAGTATACTATGTACAAGAATTAAAAATAGATCATGCATTTTCGTAAAAATGTTAATTACGAAAATTTTACAAATATATATTCAATATACATCGTTCAAATGTATAAATATGTATTGTGTTTGTAGTTATAATAATCTGGTAAAAGATGAAATGGCGATAGTAATGCTTAAAAGAGAAGTTGGATTCTTAACTTTATATACATTTAGGGTTTGACTATATTGTTCTACGATCGACTAAGTCTCGATTAAATATAGCTTTAAAGAGCTTAAAGGTTTAAAATATTTAATTTATGTTACTAAACCCATTTTATTGTAATGCTATAAGTTTATTACAATAAAAATAATTTTTAAATTTTAATTTAAACGAGTCACTGAAATCCGGATTTAAATGAATAATTTGTTGTTTCAAAATAAATTGAATTTATTAAAAGTTTTGACTTGAAATTGTTTTTACCGTATATTCTTACACATACTTATACATATTCTTCTATACAATTTATCATATTTCGAAGTTGTTGATAGTTGTTCGTAAACAACTATTATTTATTACAGTAAACAAACAACTAGTATTTATAATAGTAAGAATGTAGTATTCATAAAATACATGGTTTATTTATTTATATATGCAAGCGGAACCAACATGATTTTTTCTCTAAAAATTTTACTTTTTTTACTTTTTTTGTAAATTTTATTGATAATAATTTTATTAGTGTTTGGCTACAAATTTTCAAGAAATAACAAAAATAATATTTCTATATAACTTAAAAAAAAACGAGAATATTTATTACAAAATTGGTTGAATAATAGTTTTAAAATGTTATAATACATTCGATTAATTATTAAATTCTATTGTTGAAATTCAAAATTTTCATTTTAAGAGTTAAATTGATAGTTAAACGATAGCTATTCAATATAAAAGATATTGAGTAGCTTACTTTTATTTATTTTAAATTTAATTATAAATTATAAATTTTAAAGGAATAATAAGATTATTATAAAAAATTTCCAAATTTTTATATTACATTTTTTAAATGTATACGAAATACAAATTGTAAACTAGGAAAATAATTCTAGCGAATGTACGAATATTTATGAATACGCAGATTCACAAAGAAAAATTAGAAAATTTTTATTATTAAAATTATTATTTTTATACAGTGATGTTATTGATTTCATTGTTTTTACAAAAATAAATAGCCTTTACAATTTAATATTTTTAAGTTTTACTAAACTAGTCTGAAACAATAAAAGTTTAAAATTATTAATAAACTTTTTCCATTTTCTTAAACTTGTTTTCGAATAATAATCGTAAAGTGTATTTGAAATAAAATGTACAATTTATAAATGTTGTCTTATTTCACGCATTTTAATTTGGTATGAGTAACAGGAAAGATCATCGTCTATTATTTATAACATAACATAGTTCCTCCAAGTAACAAAAAGATTATAAATCTACTAACTTATTACCAAAGTGACGGAATACAGCTGTATATAAAGTCTTAAGCGAATGAAAAGCCATTGTAGTAGTTGAATAAGTGCTTCGAATTTTAAGAAGCCAAGTGTGCTCGAAAGTATGTGCTAGAACGAAAAATCAATTAATCAGAGTAGCAGCAAATGAAAAGGAAACAGGAGAAATATAGTTGATAAGCCATGTTTGTGGTAGTAAATTTACATCTCTCCTCTCTTTCCTTCCTCTCACTCCCTCCCTCCCATTTTGTCTTTATTTCGCTTTCTCTTTCCTTTTCTCTCTTACTTCGCTCCTTTCCACCGTTGTTCTTTTCGCAAGAGTATATCAGAAAAACGATAATTTTAACGTACTACCACAAGGCTATGGAGGTTTGAATGACAGAATTGTTTACGCGAGAACATGTAAGTATGCTGAGTAGCGAAATCGAACAAATGAAAATTAATTAAGTATCTCGGGAAAAAATAAAAAGAAACAACAATAAAAATTTATGTAATTTACGAGCCATAAAATAAAGCGATTCGTCATTAGGAATATGAAGGAAAATAATGCTTCGTGAGAGGGTCTCACTAAAATCATAATTCTATTGAAATAATGATATTACTTAAAGACCTTTGCTAAAATAATATATTTTTTCGATTATGTTATTGAAAATTTAATATTCACACTAGGAGCCGCTAATTAGTTTTTCCTTTCTTTTTTTATTACAATAAAATTATCTTTGAGGAGGATATGTGCCCGATTATGAATCGGGTAGGATTTTGCGATCGATGACGCTCTTATAAGTAATTGGCAACGTCAAAGCTGCACGGTGTTGCATCGAGGAGTAGAGAACTTGTTGTTTATTGTAATAGTGGACTCGTATGGTAACGATGCTGGAGGGGAACGCCGTCAATTTAGTCTTCTCGAGTGGTCAGTCTTCAGGATGTAGACGAACAATCAAAGCTGCTTATGGAATGGAGCATGTGCGGTATCAACGGTGTAACTCGGATAAACAGCAGGAGTCAGGCCTTTAAACGAAGCCAGCTTCTCATCTGGGATCGGAAATATTCGAGGATTATCGTTTGGCTGGCCGGCTCCGTAACGAAAAGCTCGTCTTCTCGGGGCGGGGGGCGGGGGAGCAAAGGACGGGGCACGAGCCACTGGAAAGAAAATCAATTAGCCTCGGACATTCAGACGGTCTAATACGCGCCTGTAAAAAAGCGAATTAGCTCCAAAGCGTCTCGTTTCCAAGACGTAAGCTCCGTCTCGAAATCTCCTGGACAATTTACAATAACGACGACGAGCGCGTGTTTTCTCCAGCAGACGACCGCTTTCTGGGCGGAGAATGGATGATTAGCCCGGGCGCTTTGTTCACCGTTGCACGGAGCAAACGAGCCTGATTAACGCGAGGACCGGCCGCCTGGAAGGCCTCGATAATTTTTCACTCTCCTCGCAGGGCATGGAAATGTCGGCACCGGTAGTGATAAGCGCCTCGACAGGACGTTCACCGCGGCTAGGTGAGGCGTTTCCTTATCTTCACATGAGTATTTCCTCATTGGCGCGTCGATGCCTTCCTTTAAATGGAAACTTCGTTGCCATAACTGCAAGGAAATCTGCATCCTTCATTCCCCTTCTTTTCCCCACTATTCTCATAAATATGCAAGTTATCGTTGATCAGGTACGTTCTTATTTGGCTGGCCTTATTTGGTGCAAACGATAATAGGACTCGCAATTCTTGCATTATTAAATACAGTTTTATGCTCTAGGCAAAGCAGGCATGATCTACGGAGCAATATTTATGAACAGGTTTGTTTTACGATGCCAAATCGATCCCTCAACGTGCTAATTAATAACTCTTTTGTACAGAATTTGGTCGTTTGAAAATAAAATGCACAAACGTCGTATTAATAAGTATGCCTTTAACTTAATTAAAGATTGAACTTAGCCGTGAGCTTAAGATCGGTGTTTAATATTAGAATTTCATTTATATTGAATATGCAAGGCTGATGATTGTCGAAAAGTGCCGATACTCAACAAAGAGCCAATGAGGAGCTGCGTTTAAAAGTACTATGCGCATGTTTAATTGTTTCGATCGTTCGGAGGTTTATAGAGCGTTGCTGATGCTGAGCTCGATTTTACGATGCTCGTAGGAATAACATTGCAGTCGCTTCGTTTACGTAGGCACTAAAAGTCAATTGCTCGATAATAGATAAAGTCTCGGCGTAACATCCGAAAGCCCACTCGTCCAATTTAATTTGCCGTTGTGGATTTGCCCAGAATTACGAGTTTGCGTTTTTTTTGTTGTTGTTGTTTTTTTGTTTTTTAATGTTCAGGTATAGAAAAAAGGAAGCGAAACAACCCGAGGAAGCTTTACTTAGCCTCGCGAGTAAGGTAGGTTCCGCAATCCGAGCCCAAGCATCGAATTTATAAGAAAATTCTGCACGCTTAAGCCGGGCTCACAAGAGTATTCATATTTATAGGCCGATCTTGCTACGGACGGTCGAAACGGATTCGAAGCTTTTTAAATGAAAAAGAAGGCGGCTGTCTTCGATTGCCGGCAGGCGAGGATAGATATTAACGAGAATAGAGCAATGGGAGCGATATGGGACATAAAAAGACTAATTGCTCGTAGGCACAAAGGAGCGCCATAAAAATGGCTTATCGTATTCATCCGAGCCTTTCGGATAAAGGGACATTTGACCTTAGATCTCGTAGTATTTCGAAAGCTCCCCCAGCTCCACTATTCGAAGAGAGACGCTCTTTCACACGCGCGCCAAATCGCGGCCCTTTCCACGCACAGAGAGAGAGAGAGAGAGAGAGAGGGAGAGAGGGAGAGAGGGAGAGAGGGAGAGAGGGAGGGAGAGAGAGAGAGAGAGAGAGAGAGCCCGGGGCCCGTACAACGGAGACTTTACGACTGGAAAGCGCCAGTTTATAACGCTAGCTCCTCCTTACTCGCGCGGACGACGGTACATTTCAAAGGCCAAGGTGACGCACTAAAGGTTAGTTTAGCGGTGCTAACGGAGCGGCTGCAATAACGAAAAGAGCCCCGCGCACGGACCCACAAACGGACTAACCCCTACCCTCTCTCCGTGGACCTCGATCCTCGCCCCGCTCCGCCCTACCATCGCCCAGACTATATCGCAGTAGCCCGTTATTTACGACGATGTGTAAATTCAATTAAACTCGCTTCTTAAGCCCCCCCCCACTACCCCTCACCCCTCCCACAAGCGGAGTGGCCGACATTTATGGGAGTGGCGCCCGTCGACGGCTCCTGTCGTCTGCCACGAGGACAAGAACCTCCCGCGCACGCCCAGGAGTTGAGGCCTTCTACGATCTTCCGACCTCCGTCTCGGGCTGCATCCGTCACTGCGCCCTCCTCTCACCTGCTGTAACTCTCTCGCACTCTCTCGTCGCTTGTAATATTAGAGCTTAGCTAAAACCTAACATTACCATCGAACCTGTGGCCCATTAGGTCTTATATCATCCGGCAGGTGCTTCTACTACATACTGCCTCACTTGTACTTTACTACGCCAAATTCCTGCGATCTGTCTGACTTCAATTAAATTTATCCGAACATTTATAATAAAAGAAAAAGTCCTTCTCGTACAATATTAGATTTTGGCAATTGAAATTAAATTCACGTGTACGTGTAAAGTTTGCAGTTCTCATTATTATGTCTACATTAAAATTTCATCATCCTACATTATAGGCACTTTTAAGCGTACTATTATTATTTTGACGAAGATAAAAATAGATTGTCATTTAAAGAGTAGGCATATGTAAACATTTTTACGAGACGTCCAAACAAATTAGTCGAGAATGCTTCAAAGTACAGATAATTCTCAGTCAACCGACATACATTTCTCTTCCCTTTTACTTTAATGTTCCTCTATCCTTTTTTTGGTCTTTCTTTTATTTCGATCCTCCATTCTTTTAATATAGCCATATTTCTTTCGTTATTTATTTTACAAGGATGTAACTATCTTTAGGCTTTAAATTAACTGTCGATGTTGTAAAAATTTATTTATAATATCTTGCATACTAAATTTTCGTGACGATGCAAAAAGCCAACAATTTTTATAGGTAATATATGTTTAAAAAATAAATAAAAATGGATTATAACATTAAAAGTAAAAGAAGAGAAAGAAGTAAAGAAATGTGAATACTTAAATAACACTGAAACTGATCAACTCTTTCAGAAAGATTATCGACTTGAAAATAAGTCGCAGAGATAATATAATTTTTCTGATTAAGGCGAATCGGAGTTAAAGCAAATTTCAAGAATAAAATAAAAGAATATAAAATAAAATAAATAAAAACGTAGTATAGTAGAACATGAAAAATTCATAGGTAAAATATGAAGATAAAAAAAAATATGTTAGATTTAAAGTAAAGTATTAGTCTATTTAAATAAAATATTTAAAATGTATTTAAAAATATTTTATGACTTTCAAGGGATTTACATAAATTGTATTTTTAATTAAATTGATAGTAGCCGTTTTTAACGAAATTGTAGTATTATTTTAATGTAACAAATATTTAATTTAATTATAAATAAACTGAATAAATAAGAAGACTAATATTATTTTTTTGCTTAATTATTAAACTTAATCATTACGTTTCTTTTATGTTCATTATTGCTTGCATATATTAAAATAATTAGTTAAAAGATACTAGAAACAAATTTAGTACCACATTTTCTTTTACTAAAAGAATAGAAACATTTTCTTTATTAATTATTGTATCCTTTTTGTATATAACATCTAGCATATTTATTACTATTCTGTAATTCAAGTAGAATAATTAATATAAACGATAATTAATCTAATTTAAAAATTACAATATTTAAATCAGCTGATTTGAATATAAATAATTAATTTGTTAAAAATAATTTTCATATTTAATATTTATAGGTAAATACCGTTTAAATATTTTTCTTTATTTAAAATAATATTTAATTAATGCTTTAAAAGGAATATTATTTTCGAATTTAATCCGAATTTAATTCAATTCAATGTATTATAAAGATATAGAATATTCGAAAATCAATACTAGAAAAGTTGACGTATTTAATTAACACAAGGAATGCTTTCTTTATAAAAAAAAATATTTCGATTAGTTGCTATTAATTATAAATTGTTTAAAAATAACATTTCTAGATGATATAAGTCATAAAATATCCTAATAAAATAAAAAGGTTTTAATTCATAGGAATATTATTAATTAATTTTTATTTAATGGTGAAAGAGCTTTTAGATAAGCTAAATATACAGGGAAGATGAGGCCTTTGCGGCTTTACTAATTAATAGCTGCAATCTTTTATTCAGAAAGAAAGTATGAGAACATTAAAAAAATTGCCGCTAATAAATTGAATGCGTTAAATATACAAATGAGATGCAAACAATTGCGTATTAGTACGACAATAGATTTGATAAAGAAAATTTTATTTTATTTTAATGTGAACGAAATTTAAAACGAAAGTGATAAGCTGTCGGGTGAAAGGATTTAATATTAATATTTGCCCTAGTGTCCTTATTTCTTCTTCTTCTTCTTCTTCTTCTTCTTCTTTTTTTTTTCTTTTTTGATGATCTCGATTAGTCTAAATTATATTCTGCTTAATGGCGGAATCAAAAAATAAATATAATCAATTATGAATATTTAATGAGTTGGTCATATGCATAGAATATATTTTAGTAATGCAATATATCGTAGCAATAAGTGTTAGTCTTAAGAGATTAGATCTATAATAGCCGTATTAAACCATGTAAACGTTGCTATTATTTATTTAATGAGAAAGCGATTATTTTCTGGCGAGTTTTCTGGCTGCTGAGAATTTTGTTATTATTGATAAATCAGATGTAATCCGCGCTGGATCCAGCGGACCTCTCAGACCGTTTATAGAAATATATAATATATAATCCAGTAATGTGATGATGCATTAAGCGAATAATGAAATATCGTTAGGCAAAAGTTCAATATAATTAATAAATTTTATTTTCCTGCAGAGAGAGAGTATGAAGCGCAGGTAAGCAAGCGGATTGCACGATCCAGTCGATAGAAATGAGCTTAGAAACGGGAGATTAGCGACGGAGGTGCGAACGGTATCACGGCCGGGAATTCTCTGTTACCTCGCGTCTTGTTAAAAAAGGTAAAAGCAGACATCCCGAATACAATTTTCTTATCTAAAGTGCTCTTTCTTCATTAAAACCACTAGCTTATTATAGTTCTCGTGACGTGGTGAATTAGCAGCGCCATAGCCGTGCCCCTTAACCCCTGCTAAAATAGAAAAATGAATGCTTCTCTCCAGGTTGAATGGAATGGAATATTATTTTGTTGGAGCTTTAGCGACGGGGGAGTTCAAGGGGCATTATAAATAAAACTATTCTTAGCCCCCCTCCCCCCAGACCACAGGAGCTTTATTCGCATCGCTGCGACTGCGGATGAAAATTCATATCTTGTTTTGAACTCTCGGGGTTTCGACGCGTTCCGCTGTTTTATCCAGATCCGTATCGTTGGATGTACAGTCCGTAAGATTTGTTTAATCCTCCATGAGTCCGCTTAATTCGAGAAATGAAAGATTTGCCTATTTAATTAACAGCGTTTAACGCAAATGAGTCTCTGTCAGAGGGCTATTTTCGCTACCGGTCCCGTTTTACGAGACAGAGACAGAGACAGAGACAGAGACAGAGACAGAGAGAGAGAGAGAGAGAGAGACCGAGATCGAGACCGAGACCGAGAACGAGAAGGAGTTGGCACGAAAAGAACCTGTCAATCGGCATTGGCCAATTAGTCGGGTGCGAAGGTCGTGGACACGGAGGCAGGGCCAGCAGCAGCGTGCCCGGGAATCAAAATCTCTAAGACTCGAGCTAATCTAATAATTGAGCGATCCAGCCATCGCGACAGTATGATCGTCAGGGACCGCGACCGGGAGTCGTATCTTCGAAAAGGAATGTGAATCTTATCGGTACACTGGCATCGGTGGCCGTTGGACTGACAAATGAAAGGAATCCGGATCCCACGTGGATGAGTCTTTCGAGTAATGCGGATGTATCGGGGTAGCGGGCGATTGATCCTCGAACCGCGAGTCCGGGGCGATAAGAGAGAGGTTGCCGTCCATTAGGAGCGCGGGAGATGTCGTGCCTCCGTGTAATCGTCGGCTCGATTTTTCTTTGTTTTCTTGTACTCTGCCTCGTCGTCTCCTCCTCGCCGTCGTCCCCTCCCCGCACGCCCGGACCGTCCAGCCACCCCGGCTTTCCTTGCTCTTATTCTTTTTCTCCTTAGCTCCAAGCGTGAAATAAGGCTGGATTTTTATTTCAAGGGGGGCCGTAAACTCGTAGGCAAGAGCGCGATACCGATTGGTCTCGAGCTGGCTATAAAATCAACGCATTCGTAAGCGATTTATTTACTGCTCTTTTTAACTGCGACCTTTTCGCTTCTAATGCTAATGCTCTCACGCGTTATAATGGCTTTTAAAACAATACCGCTAAAAAGAATCACTAGTTTGTGGTTGTGAGAAGCGGTCAATCGAGTACGGCCAACGTCATTACCGCTAACAGACCAATTACTATTGCCCATTACTCCTCTCCGGCTTATCACCTCCGATTCATCGCCAATCGCGAATATATCTCCTCCACCTCCATCAAAGGATAGCTAGCTCGACCTGGCCTCGGCACTACCACCTCGGATTACGTGGCACACGACTGCACGTGCTACACAGACTTCGATGTCCTTATTTACTACGACCTCTGGCATATTCCGCAATCGGTTAAAAACAAAAAATTCAGTTTCATCCGTTCCATCAAGCAGATTTAGTTGCACAGGTCGTTCATTTTTCCTCGGCTGAAAGGGAGAGTAGCGCTAGTTACGAAGCGTAAAGTGCGAGTAATGCAACAACTTGTTTCATTTATCGCGACTGCTTACATCCCAACTTTCATTCGAATAACAAACTGTATTTAAGGTTCGTTCCTCAAAGCTTGATAAGCAATCAATATTTCTAATCGCGACCATTTTATTCATTTATCCACGAGCCTTAATTGCCTTAAATTACACGGCTTATTATTTAATACGCTCGAGCATAGTTTTTAATATTTATTCTTCAAAGCTTTCGGTCGCTGCGATAATAACTTCCCAAGTAATTTGTTGTAATAATTTATGCTCCGCTATTTCGCTCATTCAACGCGACTATTATTAAGATTGCATTTATAAAGTACATCTTCTTCTTCTTCTTCTTCTTCTTCTTCTTCTTCTTCTTCTTCTTCTTCTTCTTCTTCTTCTTCTTCTTCTTCATCTTCTTACATTGCATTAAAAATGAATCTTTCACTCTGACCAATAGATCTGAAAAGCCTTTTATTGCTTTATTCAATGCATTCGATAACGTAGATATTAAAATTATACGTTTTATCGACTACAATAAATTTTAAGAGTGCGATCGATTTATTAGATTATCTTTATTTTTAATGTCCCTTATATAAATACTGAGTATTAGATGCAAATGAAAAGTTGTCCACCGAACTGTTATTCGAATAGGACTTCGAATATGAAGTATCCATTAGTTTGGCTCTTTTTTTCTTTCGGACTCATTAGCAAAGTGATTTCGGAATTCCAGACTTACGATAAATTAATAAATGGTTAATGTTGAAAGTTAATTTTCTAACCTCTCGCTACTTAATTCTAAACCAATATTTGTGTTTCAAATCAGCAGTTATGCAAAATCATTTCCTTTCCGAGTGTTGTTTAACAATTATACACGAGTTGTAATAGAAATGTTTCTATACTTTAATGTCTAGAATTAAAATGTCAATATTTAACAATTATTCTTTTATCTGTTGTTACATTATTTTACTTATCTTTCTATAATATCCCGTTATTTTCTTTATAACCAATATGTTATATGAATGTTAGGCTACGCACAAGAATTATAATTGACTTAGATAAGTCATTAAATACGTATATGTGTAATTTTATTAATGTATATTTGCGTTAGATACGACATCAATCGTAACTTTCTTTTGGAACGAAATAGCTTTGAGTAAATTGCCGATCAGATTAAACGATTGTGATAGTATTGATTATACGGTCTTGAAAGATGATCGCCGTATTTCAGAACAATGTGTTCCAATACCGCTGGATGTAACAAAACAAGGTAAAAATATATGAATTTTAAACCACGCGAATTTTTCGATAATCTGCTGGCCAGATCTATCCAATAACAGCAGCGATTATATTATTCGGTCAAAATGTATAACAGCACTATTTATTTAAATATTAAAGAGTTGATTTTATTTTTTAGGACTCTGGAGAGTATATATAACAGAAATACAGTTGAAGCAGTGCCTTGAGAAAACGGAAAAAATGTGCACCTTCCATTCCGAGATATAAAATGATAATCAAATGTAAATTAAAATTTATAAAATCATAAATAAATATAATTTAATGTTTTGTTATCAATAATTATTCTATTTGAATTTTGTAAATAAAAAATAAAAAGCTAAGCGTTAAGAAAAATTTATATTTCTTATTAGATAAAGTGTAGCTCTTTTTTGTAAGTTTATCTAGATAAATATCTCATTATCCTATTTATATCCTAGCTAGATATTCAAAAAATTATATAATTATAATGTCTGTATTATATACCGTTTCATAATCGTTTATTTCCTAATAGAGATATTTTGTACTTCAGATTAAAATTGATTTAACGTTTTATCAAATTACAATAAAATTTTATTTATTTTATTCAAATACAATAAAGTATGTAATATTTTTATACTTAAAATTATATATACTAATAATCGTAAACTAATATTTATTCATACTTAAGTTCGAAAAATGCATATAATGAAAAGAAAATTTAAAGTTTTTAATAGGTAATACTAGGTCAAGCATAATTTTAAAGATATCACTTCATTATTATTACTCTGCATATTCTATATAACTTATTCACTCTTACTAACAATAGTGTTTCATACAGTAATTTTTGTTAAGAGCACTTTAAAATTTAATTCTCTAAATAGATTTTGTTCCCTAAATTCAAACCATAAAATAATTTTAAAATGTCTAGTATAATATAAAACTAAATGCACAATCTTTTAGAAATACACATTAATATGTATACATATGTATAATAAATTTCATTATTATATTTCAAAATCAGTTTTGATTTTTGTAAACGTAAAGTTTTTATTTATGTTCAAAATTATTTTATAAAATTTTAGAATAAATGTATTCGATATTTATGTATGATCAACATTCACTTTTATATGATTACTATACAATGCTTTTTTTCATTCAGGAAATAAAACTTTTACAAATTTTTTACATCTAAATATTTTATTAAAATTTTTATTACAATATATTAAAAACATAATGTTTTTAATATCATGCAATTCTTAGTTTATTATTAATTTAAAAATAAAAAAAAACTGATAATAAATATTAAACTCTATAAATATTTGAAATATGTATTATTACAGTAGTATGTCCTTTTATTTACCTACATTCCTTGATTTACAATTAGATAGGTATGATAGCTATATAGATTTATAATTAGGTAAATACATCTCAATACATTATTATTAATATTTTTGAAAACTATTTTTCGTTATATTTAATAATTGCATAATCTAAGAGATATGAAATTAAGATTAATTTTATGATATATGATGTATGAAACGCACTAACTTCATTAATTTTAATGAATAATCCTAAGGCTTAAATTACAAATATTGAAATAATTGTATATGTCTAATTGAAATATGTAATTATTTTAAAGTTATTAAAGTTATTCAGTAATCTAAATTTTTAAGTGTTATTATTGACTTTTTACGTATGCATTAGAAAAGGCTTATTGAAAGAATTTGAACGCTCTTATGTAAGGGCATAAGGCAGCTTTAGATATAAGCTAACTCAAGTATCCTAGAAGGTTATTTAATTGTATTGTTATGCGAAAATCTCTATAATGTTAAGGAGTAATTAAAAATAATTGATTAGCTGATGGTTGTGTGAGTCTTAATCCATTTGTTTTTTGGGAAACTTGCGAGCAATAACAATAAATCGTAACCGAGAGTTTTCCGAATTTTCCGCTCTTAAAATATCTTGGCTCTCTTTATTCTCCGAATTCATGAGAGACGATGGGGTGGATATATATATATATATATATATATATATATAGAGAGAGAGAGAGAGAGAGAGAGAGAAAGAGTAATAAAGAGAATCCTTTGTTAGATAGGTAAGGCGATAAAGGTAACGACGGCGGACGACGCGCGCATCGTCATTGAGGGAAGAAAAAGGGACAAACCGTCGATAAAGAGCGTTTTACGATTTTTTCCTCTATCGACTGAAAAGCCTCGCGCTTTCCCTTTCTCCGGGCTTAAAACTTCACGTGTCCAATCGCTTTAACGATTCTCGCCCAGGCCATTCGGCAGTCGGTCCTGCACTTTTGCTCCGACCCTCATAATACACACCATTGATAAAACTCGATTACGAGCCCCGGCGTTCTTTATGACTTCTACGTACGACTATCGGATTCGGTATTTTCAACTACCAGTATCCATTCGGTACGGACCCCCTTATTGTTTCTCTTCGAGGCTAACTTCCGCGTGACTCTGTGCGCCGCTCTTGGGAAACTGCCTATCCTCCGCTCACTCCTCAGCTAAACATTTATGATTCGACGACCCAGCATTTATCTTTTATCATTTATTCCTCTGTTTTTCTCATTTTTCTTTCTTCCTTTTATTTTTTATCGAAATCAAAGTTTCTTTAAGTTCATTACCGTCTTTTATATGGTTATACCTATCGTCTATTATAATAAGTAATAAGCTGTACACCCCTTACGCCTGCCCCGCCCCAACAGATCCAGCAACGCCTAAATCATATTACTTTAAATTCATTAAGCGAATGTAATTTCCCCTATGAACTGTTTTATAATATGTAATTAGAATCTGCTTCTTATATTTGGGAATTGGTTTTTCGCATTCATGATGAAACCATACTGATGAAACTTCGGAACTCGATTTTCCAATTATAATTCATTAAGAAAAGCTTCTAATCATTGGTACGTGATTTTAGAAATTGTAGCATCTCACCGATACTAACGCTGCAACTTACATTGACTCGAGTCAATTTCGAAAAAACTGTACATCAATTAAAAGGATAACTATTTTTTTTTTATTTTTTTTTTTTTATAAAGTGTAATTAAAACTGTATAGAATTTAAAAAAGTTTATTATTTTATTATAATATCGTTAATATTAATTATAATTTGAATATATATCAACAAAAATATTATTTATTTCTATTCATTGGGCAAGATTTGAATATTCATTTTTTAATCTGTTTGATAATGTAAATCTATTTATATCTACTTATTTCGCATTTTTTTCTTAGAAAAAGTATAGACCTATAATTACGTGGATCTGTCACTGAATTTTAAAAGCTTCTTACAATGGAGATGCAATTTAAGTAGCTATGAATAAGTTACTTTTAACAAATGTAAACTCTGATTTATTATTTTCAAAAACAAAGAAAATTGTAGTATGAAAATACAGTAATAATAAGATAGAAAACAACTTGTATAAAAAGACTTTGTTACGCAATATTTTTCTTAGTTCTTACTATTCGCGCAAACATTAAACATGAAACTAATTCTTGTTTTCACTGCTGTTACAATAATATCATTCTATGTAACTCAGTCTGAGGCATTTTGGTTTTCTAATCTATTCTCCGAAGATGCATCGCAATCAAATTCAAGTATAAAATAATCTTTTACAATAAAACGAAATTTTGTATTCTCAAAATAGTCAATACGATATAAGAAAATATTTATATATATTGTATATAATCAATTAACGGAATCGCGTTATTATTTTACTAATTGTTTTGAAGGTCGAATAAGTTATTATAATTGTAATAGAATATTCTAAGATCAATAATTTTTATGTTCATTAACATTTTTATAATTAGTAATCATTTTTTTAAATGATCCGTATATCTTAGGTTTATATTATATTATTAATTTAAATTTAACTATATAAAAATAAAAAAATTTCTATATTCAATCGGAGTTTAAATGTTTTAATTGTAAAGTCGGAAGAAATAAAATGTCATTAGAAATAATTTTATAACCTCGAATAAAAGTGTTATTCTAAAATATACATAGTTACATGAAATTAATAAAGAAATCGACTTCCTTTTAAAATTCAAATATTTTTATACATACAATTTGTTACAATGCGATAAGAGTTCCTTATATTAATTAACAAATACTTAAAATTCTATGCTGAACAAAAATTAGTTGAAAAACATGTTTATTGATAAGTCGCATTTTAAGTTGCTAATGATCATTGTTTCTAGAAAATTAGCTATCTGATTATTACTAATGAGTTTTTAAGTTATAATTAAATGCATAAATAAATAAATTTCAGGTATTAAGAAAAAGAGACAAAAGGGAGATGAGATGATGAAATCAATGATTATGAAAGTTAAACAGGCTCGTGAGGACTTGGAAAAATTGGTTAACGGTATGCACGATATTGCATTAATTTCAATTTTCAGGTTTTTACAAATACATGTGAAATGCTGTGTGGGGATCTGTACAAATATACACGATTAAGTTTATTGATATATATTTATATATAGCAATTATTATTGGTTGGATGTCACTCATTTCGACATAATAAAATAATTATTACGATTAGATGATTTATACACGCAATGTGAATTAAGTTGCGTTATATGGAAATTTTTTATTGTTTTTTTTTTGTATTTTGTGTTTAAGATGGATAGAAAAGAATGTAAAATTAATATTATTAATAATTTCAACTTGGCATCAAAATCATATTTATAATGATTCAAAAAATATCATATATTATTAGTAATATTATCACTAATTGACATTATAAAACCTGACGTCATATATATTTACCTTTTGCAGAAAAAATAAATTCAACGGAATGAAGATTATAAATTAAGTAGTGGAATTTGAAAGATTGTTTAATAGTAATATAAGAACTGGATAATACTGAAGTATAAATTATTTTTTGACACTTATTTTTTTAATTTTTTGTATTCTTAAACTCTTACTAAGTGTATTAATACATATTTTAGAAAATAAATAAAAAAAATCTTGGTATCGCAATAAAACCAATTTCATAATTCAAGAAATAAAATTAATAAACATTTATGCACAAACATTCACGCATCTGTCTTTATGTTCATGAGCACCTAAAAATCGTATTTGCAATGACACAAGAACAATATAAAGCATTAGATTTTATTCTCTTGAATACAATTTTTAAAACGATGAAAATTACACACATGCGTGCGTGCAGATTGTGGTAATTTAAAGTACATAGTAATGAAGACTATTAAGAAATAGCATAATTAACAATTGGATTCATATTAAATAATTTTTAATTAAACTTTGGCACCAGCTATTTAAAAAATATATATATATATATTATATATTTTTTATAAGATACTTCTGAATAGATCAATCTAACTATTATTTTATATATCTAATAGCTTACTTTTAAATTATTATTTATTTTTTAAATTTTATTTATTTACTAAATTTATGACTTTTTAAAGAATATTTATTAGATAAAATTGACCAACCGTAATAGGTAAAAATGTGTAAATATTATCGTACTGTAATAGTTATTTTCAAGAAAATTTATTATTTCTAAAAAAAATGGTTACATTTAATCAAAATTAATGAAATAAAGAATTATATTATATTAAAAGATTATATTGTTAATAAATGCGTAATTAGTTCACAAATATTTATCTAAATATTATTAATAATTCATTACTAAAGTTATTACACACGCGCGCGCGCGCACACACACACACACACAAACAAACACAAAACTTGTTTATATCTAACCGTATCGTAGTATTTATTAATTGCTGCTAATTTGGAAATTGTTATTTATATGATTATAATCTTTCTATTATATTTAATGTTTTACTATACTTCAATTACTGATTAAATACTAATTTAACCAATAAATAATATTCGTTTATATTTAGATTTAGACATTTTACATTACTTCTTATCAAAAGGTTTTCCATGTATATTAATTCAAAGTAATTATCAAATCGCTGAACTATATTTAGTATTATTTTAACTAACAACTTTAAATATACATTTCATAGCTAAACAAATAATTTAAATGTATTATCCCTTTACTGTATTTATTGCTGTAACTTCCTTATAAATATCAATTATAGAAAACAAGAAAAGCAAATTGCAAAGTGCAAAGGGGCTCTATTTAAATGTAAATAAATTCATAATTATTGTAATTTTGAATCTATACGGATAAATTGAAGTTTATTCTCAAAGTTTATACGAAGAAGATATGAAGGGTTTCAATGATCGTGTGATTTTTAAAAAATAGGTGGTTCAGATGCTGCGGGAACAGCGCCAGGAGAAGCGGCACCGGCAGCTCCACCTCCACCGATGGCACCAGCATCACCAGGAGCGGCCCCGGCAGCAGCTGCACCAGCAGGAGTAGCAGCTCCAGCAGCGGCACCAGGAGCGGTTCCAGCGGTGACAACAGCAGCACCAGCGGCACCAGCAGCATGAGCAGTCGTGTCGACCGTCTCTTCAAAGATTTAGTTAAAAAGCTTTGAAGCCGGTCCTAGCGAACGATAGCCATTCAAACCACCCGAATTACTAACAAAGAACAAACTATGATGACATAGGATTTATAGAAGACATTATTGCGGCTCCAAGTCGCTGTCTAAATGTTTCAGAGCTTTCGCATATGTAATTTTTACCTATTAAATAGTCGAACAAAATAAGGGACGAATGGGACATAGATTTTTTATCTTCATGAACGTTAAAACTAGAAAAAGTCTTATTAATCAACTTTTATTTTCTATTTAAGATAAAAAATATTTTTATACATACGCATTTAAAGTTAAGAATAAAAACTAATTATTAATACAGCAATACTTGCGCTTACCTATTTATTTTTACACAGCTAACCTACCCCCCCCTCTTACCCAAAACACACAATAGATTTACTGGATTAATAAATTATTTTTATTTATCTTTTATGTTTCATTTTACGTATAATGAATGTACCATTGTTAAAACTTTATATTTTATCAAATTTATATAGGACAGTTTGACTCATGTAATTCGAATGCTTAGAGCAAATTTAATTTGTCAATTATCGGATAATCCGGACAGGGTTAAAGGTGGGGAGACAGAGGCAGAGAGATAGATACATAGATAGATAGATAGATAGATAGATAGATAGATAGATAGATAGATAGAGGGAGAGAGAGAGAGGGAGGGAGAGCGAGAGAGAGAGAGGTAGAAAGAGAGAGAGAGAGGTAGAGAGAGAGAGAGAGAGAGAGAGAGAGAGAGAGAGAGAGAGAGAGAGGTAGAGAGGTAGACAGTTCTGTAACGAGGCACTTATTAACTAGGAGTATCATAGGCGGTCGGGGTTGCGAAAGGGATTCGCGAGGTGGTGGTGGAGGCTCGCGAGGGTTGTCGACTCGGCGGCGAAAGGTAATCGGTAGAGTAAGGGAGTTAGGGGGGACGACGACGACGGAGAGGAGGGTGAGGATGAGGAGGATGAGGAGGAGAAGGAGGGAGTCGATGGATGGGAACATGGCCAGTGGGAAACGAGTCCGCGTACTCGGCTGGAGAAAACAGCGCGAAACAATGGGACCACTCGAGAAAGCGCTCTTTCGGCGCTGTGCCCCAGTGCTAATTAGTGCAAAGGGGGTTAGTTTAGCCAAGGGCGGGGCCTCGTCCCGGCCAATGCGGATCAGCCCTTCGCTCCTGCATGCGCATGCATTAATGGCCCTTGGGCTCGGTTCCTATTGCTGAGCGTAATCTCATACCTGCCCCGTCATCGAGCCGAGCTTTTTCGCTAGCCTCGAGGGGGAACGTTGTCGCCCCCCCCCGACCGCCCGCCCGCCCTCCGCTACCCCATCAACCCCTATCTCTCCCCCTGCCACTAAAGGGGAAAGTGCCATCGTCGATCAAGGAGCTCACCCTCCCTTTAACAAGCTTTCCCGACTTTCTGTAAACGGTCTCTCCCGGTACGATCTAGCCCTAGACCAACCCTCCTTCCCCCCCCCCCAATCCCGCGCGACCACTCCGTCATTAGAGCTCGATTATTAATAATGGTTTAAAACGTGGAGGGGAAGGAAGGAGCGATGTCCTTTCTTCGTTCGGCTATTCCGGAAACGAGCCGGATACGGACGAAGCAGGAAATTTAGTGAGCGGATGTAAATACTTGCTGGAGAGGATCGGGGATGTAAACACAGCAACACGTTCTCATTTCTTAGAGAGCTCGGGGGCGCAATTACTCCGGCAATGAAAATGAAAAGTTAGCGGTTCGGGGTATGATCGAGATCGGTGGAAGAGGGAAGCAGGCCCCTTAACGGAATAAAAGAAGCCTCGAGCAGCGTGACCGGTAAGCTAAACTCAGCAAAGTAAACAAAGTGAGAATGGGGCTGGAGAAATTGCGACTCGGAGATTGAGGGCCGTGGCCATGTTATCAGTTATCTCCGCAGCCCCGCGCCCAACTCTATCAATCCGCGGATGCGCTTCCACGACAGAGGGGGTCGAAGGCTTAGGGCGGACTACTGCCGGTCTGAATCTTGCAAGAGACGCTTTCATACGCGAGATTGGAGCCCGCGAGTGAAATCCGTTATCGCGCCCTGGCCATCCACCTCGGATTCCACGTCCTGATTAAAACTTGGGGCGACTTATCTCCCCCCCCCCTAGTGCCCGTTCGATGCTCCACGCCTCCACAGCACGATCCAGGCTCAGAGCTCTGAATATAGATCTCATTTTATAACGAGCTTCTTCTTATTCCTCATTGGACTCTCAACCTAAATTTGCCAAATTTCCTTTAAGCCTCTTTCCAGGATTTTACCAATCGATATACTTCTCGTGTACATGCTCGCTCACACGTAGGCAATGCAGTCAATTTTTGCTCTTCAAATGAGAATCCGATGTGTAACTTACCCTAGGAGAATTAAGGACGACAAGACCGAATGGAGTAATCATAACTTACCTGAAACGAGAAAAATAATACTCATTGAAAACCATTGTAATTATTATTTCTATTCAATAATCGCACTTAATCTACTTGGTAGGAATTTTTAATCGTTAGCGTAAATCATTATATTATTCATTATTTCGATAAAAAAAAAAAAATTATACATATACCCTTAGCAATATATATATATATTCTGCATTTATTTTAGTTTTATTATCGCTGTTCATCAATCTGCTTGGAATTTTATTGGAATTATTTTCTTTTATCCCCGTTCAGATTTATTTCCTTCGGTCTTCGAAGCTAGGCCTTCTTTACGTTCGAGTAATATCTTTTCGTTATTGCACGAGCTATTTGGATTGACATAATCAAAAGATAGGTATTTCGGAAGCACAAGATGAAGATAAACTTTTATGATAATGAAATTTCCGAATGAAGCCGGTCGAATAGTCTCCACGGATAAAACCAATTTCTAGAAATTATAAAAGGTATCATAAGCAAATGTCCGTTTGCTCGTTATTCATATTTTTTAGGAAATTTAATTTCTTCTGTACTGTAAGTAATATTCGTGATATTGTAGCCGTTATTGTAAATTAAAGCAATTAAAAAAATAAGATATTTTGCGTAGATATCCCGTAATCTTCGATTGGCCATAATTGTAAGAATGATCGGTGCTTCTTTTTTTTCAAGCGCGATTTTACGCTAAAAAGGATTGAGCGTTCAAGATTTAATTAAAATATACTGTATTCATATAGTCGGGGTATAAGGTACTTAAGCTTTTTTTTTTCTATTTGAGCCACTGAATTAATTGACGTAACGCTTAGAATAGCAGCTTCAGAGGCACAGCCCCAAAAAGGGCCTCGGCCTCCCCCAGCTATTAACGGCGTCTTCACCAGGCAAAAGAATCTTCACCATTAGCTTTATCTTTTCCTTATTAGCTCATCACCGATGCCTCTATCTCAAGCATAATTATTCTAATTAGATGATATTGCTCCTGATTTTCTGACTGAACGCATACATTAAACTATCGCGTTAAACATTTATTTTGAAAAATGATTCTGTTATTCCATTCTTTCAAATATTATAAAAATTCTCTGCTATTAGTAAAATTACTGTTATTAGTGTGTGGTTAGCAACAACACACAGCTCTTACACCAACAAGAGCTGTGACGCATCTGTAAATATTAAATTGAACGAATCAAGTAACTGCGCATGTGTGCGACTATGTAAAATAATAGACATCTTCCATTGACGAAAGGGGAACAGAATTACCGGGCAGCTAAGCTCTCTATTGAGCTAAATAGATAGATATAAATATATTTATATATATATATATAGATAGATAGATAGATAGATAGATAGATAGATAGATAGATAGAGAGAGAGAGAGAGAGAGAGAGAGAGAGAGAGAGAGAGAGAGAGAGAGAGACAGACAGAGATCTGTTGTCGGCAACGCAAATAATCCGCGATATATTAGATGGGGGTTCGTCTAGGTACAGAACTAAAAGATGGAGGGTCGTAAACGATTTCTGTACTAATGATCGTGCAGATAAATAAAGATAGCCTCTGAGATCATAAGGCGCTATTTTCTTATTGACATATCTATGCTCAAAATACGTTTTTTCCGTAATACCTTAACATGTACTCGTATATCGAAACTTTTACCTATATTGAATGTACGATGTAGATTTAAAAAAAAAAGTTCAATATAATACTATTAATTTTGCAAATATTTGTTTATGTGTACTGGAATTATTCTGGTATATTAATAATATATCGATTTATAACTTATCACTGCCAAATAATTATTTCTATATATTTATAACGAAATGATATATTTAATTAATTTATATTTTCTATGTTTAATTTTTTTTGTAATATTAAGTGAAAATCATTTAACATATGATACGATAACGCTATAATGATTGATTAAAAAAATTTTTTTTAATTCTCAAGGTACAAATGCATTGAATTGTTCAATAATTACCATGTGTAAATACTATATGGGCGAGATACTAAGAAGCTAAATAAGCAGCATTTAAAAAAGTCAGAGTCAATAAATTCTTCGACTTTAGAATTTGGAGTCTCGGTGGGATTTATACGAAAAGGGGGTGAGGAGGAAAACTGAGAGGTAGGTAGTGTATCGGCAGAGAGAAAAAAAGAGTTGGACACTCGAGTGAGTGCCACTCGTGCGAGGATCTCGAAAGTTTGTTGAAAGGGAAGAGTGAAAGAGGCTAGAGATCCGTAAGAGGAGCTGAAAATCTTAAATGTTGAAGAGTATGACCAAGAAAGGCTAATGTTGATGCAATAGCCGGGTGATGATGCGCAGCAAAACAAATTGACCGCAGACAATTGGTACCGAAGTTATTTATTCTATTTATACTCACTGCTGGATAAGGATAAGCTCGTCAATTTATACTACGCTATTCTGAAAAAATGTCTTTTTAAAGCTATTATTAATCTATTAGAGCTTACTGTTGATCTGTACCGATCCCTCGAATCCACTATTCTGACTTAATCTAAATTTTGCTTTATTCTCCCCTCTATGAAACCGTGATACCCACGTTGAAAAATATTCTACTTAACTGTCAACTATATAATGTATTGTATTAACGCTATATGTGTATATATATATATATATATATATAATGTATTTATTGGTGGTTGGTATAAGTCTGTTAGAGTATTGTAATGCCTTAAAAGTAATATGAACAGAGCAGTACATTGAGAATGACTTGGCGATAAAAAAAAAAAAAAATTAAAAAAAATACAAAAAAGACAAAAAAACGAAATCGAAAACGTCAAATATCATTGAAAACAAAGAAGGTGAGGTATTTGTGTTGGGGTAAGTATTTGTTTCGGTTTATACGTGCACAAGAGTTGCGACCAAGCAAATGCAAATTAAAAAGAATCTTTAAGTTGCGGTTGCGTTTCCGGCCAGGCGAAGGAAAAAAAAAACAAATGGATAATATATGACCTCCAATTGAGAGGGCAAAATCTTTGGCGAGGGTAGTAGCATTATTCCGTTAGAGTTCGGAGAACGAAGTCATTGAAGAGGAATATTGCGGAGAGGGAGAAGTGACCGAAAGTGGATGGATGGAGTATCTGATGGAGAGACGCGTGAGTGGTATTTAAAAGCGGAAAAGAAAAAAATGAAGAAAGAAAAAAAGAAAGAAAGAAAGTATAAGGAGCTGGAGGCCGATGGATATGGAGAATTGGAAGAGAGAGAGAGAGTGAGAGGACTTGGCAGCTATTGGCCGGATCCGTCGACTAGGGGTCGGATTGTTAATCCAGAGGAGTCTATCTTGGTCACAGGGTGGAGCACTCGAGTACACTTGCACCTCGCGGTTCACGAATGACGCGTGCGAGCACGGACAAATAAATGCGCGCGGAATAGGAACGTGGAGGAGTGCTGCAAGTAGAAGCGGTCCCGCGGTGCTCCCTGACCCGGGAGCGCTCGAGTGTGCCGTCGAGCTGCACAGCAGCGCACTAGAGAGTAACTCTCGACTCGCTCCGCTCCCTCGAAGCAGTCTCGAAAGCTCGTTAGCGAACTGCTTCGCCATTTTTTTCTCTCTTTTTTTATTTTATACTTCCCTCAAAATGAATCTTGTTTCCTTATTTTACCCCTGGTTCAGAAGTCGGTATATCTGCTTTCTGGACGTGGCGTCAGTAACTTGGTAACAAAATTGGGCTACCAATACGAAAAGGCGATTCGGCCTAGATGCCCTTCGTTAATTTCATTCGGCTTGGCTCGTGATCTCGTTTCGTTTCCTCTCGACTTCAACGACTTTTCACTGAATTGTCACCTCTCTCTCTCTCTCTCTCTCTCTTTCTCTCTCTCTCTCTCTCACACACACCGAATAGACCGACGGATCATTATTTTCTCGAGTGGTCAACTTTTTATTGCAGCAGCATTTGAAATTAGCACCATTAAAGAACCGACTGACCCATTTTTCCCATTTAATTTCGCCATCTAATGTGAGAGCGACCTGATAAGCGCTTTTCTCGGTGAATAATATTATTCTGACCTGAAGATTGACTTAATGTTTTTCATAAATTTCTGTCTCAATGAAAAAATATAATCCATAATATATTACTAATAATAACATTAATAATAATAACAACAATAATAATAACAACAACAATAATAAGAATAATAACAATAATAAAATACTTGTAAAGTTAAAGTTTATTTACAAATTTCTACACATATATACACATACTTTCACAGTTATAATAAATTTGAAATGAGTTACATTTGGATTAAAGTGTACGTTTATTGATAATAAAAGCTTTAAACTATGACGAATGTATGTAATGGGTGGCTAGATTATCAGATAAATAGCTTCAGATCAGCTGTTAATATGAAATATAAAATCTAGAGGATGGTGTGAAATTCTAATGAATAATGTTTGTCGGCACTAGTTTTTTAAAAATGCTCCCGCGACTCCATGACAAGTTGAGACTTATCCTTTAGCTTATCCTTTATCAATGCATATTAATAAAAGTATTCTGTTGAAATATTTCTAATCTAGCACTTGTTTGTCAATTACATTGCAATTATAATTAAGTAAAAGGCTTTGCCGTTATCGATGGAAATCTGTACGCTACTCTATTTCGTGTTTTGAAATGTCTTTTAAGCGGTAAAATTCCGGTGGTAAGCCACATTGATTGACTATTCATTGTTTTATTTTGTTATTTGCACGTTGTAAAATTTGGTATTTTTCAATTAAAACTCATTAGCGTCGAAAAAGGCACACGCTTAACATGTTTTTATTTACAAGATTTATTTTCATGTTTTCATTGCGTCTAGTAATTAAAAGTCCTAAATGAATTATTAAGTATAAATTTTGGTAAAAATCATTTTTCGTGATAAACTCTTATTTAAAAATAATGAGTCAATCAGTATATGTATATATAAATGCCTTGAATTTCTTTGTTATTATTTATATAAAATAAATATGCTCTTTTTCATTGATGGCATGTATAAAATACCAGATAAGTTGATAATAAATAAAATACGAGTGTGTAACTCCATGATATATAATAATATTACCTAACTTGATATTGATAATGAAGTATTAGTACACGATTTTGAAGGGAAGGGCATGATATGCATAGTCCAGATTTAAGTAAGGAAAATATCTGTCCCTAGTGATTTCCGATTTCTAATCAATGGCCCGCACTCCGCCTCACTGACCTTTTTACCCTATCGTGCTACATATGTCGAAATGGGGAAGCAGCGCGCGCGCCTTCTTCCGCCGGCCACGTGCGCGTCATGTAACCGTTTGCTTTTGAACCCTGGCCCTAGGGTCTTGGTAAATTTCTCCTTTAATAATAAAAATCTTGTGGGGCTAGTCATTTGTTTGACCCTCGCATGTTCTTGTAAAGATGCAAACAACCGAGTGTGTGTGTGAGAGAGAGAGAGAGGGGGGGGGCAAAATTTTAAGACTTCTAGGCAACTTCAATGCTATGTATACCAATGGCGAAAAACAATTTTTTCTGGAAGCTGTTTCTTTTTCGCTTTCACATCTTCTTTCTCATTATATATTATATATATGCATTTAATTAGCTTAAAGGTACATTTTACTCTATATTATAGACTGTATTTAAACTTCATTATACAAGTATCTGTTATGATTATTTTTTAATACCCAATAGATGTTATTTTTCTTCAAGAAGAGATGTGCGTTAGATATTCAATTAATTTATATTTTTACACATTAATTTGTTGAAACTAAAGATACACGTCAAATGATGGAATAGCGTTAACCCATATATATACACATATACCTATAGATACTTTAAGTCTGTTCTATTCTCTTTATGTGTATTTAATACTTAAGCATGGGATTAATATCAGCAAAAAAAAAAAAAAAAAATATTGTACCAAATCAGATTAGAGCAGTCGTACGATGAAAAAGATTTTGATAAACGCTATTAATTTATCTTTTAATCTTGAATGTTAGAATATGCTAAATTACAGACATGAAATTTTTATAAACATAATATATTTGATATTATGAAAATGACTTTTACTTGTCTTCTGCATTGAATTCGACAAATCTTTTGTAATTTTCGTCTAATAATATCCGTGAACTGTAAATCCTACTTTTTGATAGATTACTTACTTCATCGTTACCAGCTGATACCTACGCTACTCTATATACATTCGTATCTCTTCAACATTGCATTACATAGATATATACAGGTAAATCCGTTGTTAGAAAAGATTTTATTCTCACAAGAAAACACCATATAATTTAAAAATATAATTTCAGAAACGTTGACAAACTAATGAGGCCTCAAAAGCTAGAAATAAGATATACTTCTACATATATATAAGATACTTTCAAGAAGTAAAATTTTTTGCTTTTTATACTATTTATATTTTATACTATTTATACTTTTTACACTATACTTATTATACTATTAAGCTTTTGATGTATTATAAATTTTTCAAATAATATAATTTGCTTAAAATGATAAAGAAACATATTGAAATCTACAATATAATTTTATACCTTGTAATAACGTTTATTTTTAAATAAATAATAAACTGTTATTGTTATTGTTATTTTTTATTAGTTATATAGCTAGTTATTCTTATTTTTACAAGATTTGTTTATTTTTGTAAGAACGACAATGTTAGGATAAATATGATTCTACAAATTTTAATTAAAAAAAAAAAAATATATATATATATATATATATATACAAGCCATTTGCGTTTTTCAAATATTTGCACTATTAGTTGGATTAATATAATATTGCAGTTGCCTAATGTATAAGGAAATACAATACTCATAAATATGTGTCCAATGTTATATCAATTCTAGCATAAGAATTAGAAGTTACAATAGTCTGAAGTTACAATGTTCTTTGAACACGAATAGAATATTTGAAATAAAATGCGAGAACGTAAGTTTGAATGGAAGAAACGTAAGGTAAATATTTATTATTTAATTATCTGCTTAAAAGGAATAATAGCGGGATAAATTCTGATATTTGTTGCTTATAGTATAATTTTCGATTAGAAATACTTCTTAGTCGTCGGAAAGAACTTGGCTCGAGGAGGTATAATGCACGCTGAACGTGTTTAATCGGATTGGTTTAAGGTAAACGATAAAATTCAGGGAGTTGGGTGCAGAAGGGTATTGTATTGTCGTGTAGGGGGAGCTGCTTCCCCAATTCATGTCCATGCCCTAAGAGTAAGAGAGCTTGAGAATTCGCGAACTATTATTGTATTGAAAGGGAGCCGGTAATCTTAACGATATAATAAGTATGATGTAATTTCGGTAGCAGAGATGGCTAAGAGCCATTGGATTTGATAAAAGGTGATTTGCTTAGGAGCCCGAACGTGAGTTTCGAGCGTCGCGAACCCGCGAGAGGAGAGGCGAGAGGAGAGGCGAGAGGAGAGGCGAGAGGAGAGGCGAATTCCCGATACCCCGAGCTATTCAACTAGGAGCCGCGTGGAACATCGCGCAAGAACATTCGATCCCCTCGCGATATTAGTGGATATCGATTTCGGGTGGACAGCCAACGCGAGTACAACTCAACACGGCGGACTCGAGTCCCGGACGGAGGAAGCCCTTGAAAATTCTTAAGGAACGCGCGCGCCCCTCCGCCCTATTAACCGTAGCGCTGCACCGTCCCAGGCGACGAATGTCCCAGTAACTCAACTCTCTTATCGCTCCCATCCCATTCCTAAGCCCACTCATCTCAAAATCCCCACCCAACGCTTCTCCAAAAGAAGCTCAGGATCTCAGGGGTTAGTTATAACTGTTTATTACAAATACATATTTGACGAGAGAATGGTTGAATAGGCTGCAACAATGTCGGCCTCAATGAAAGAAGAAAAAATTGTAAGGAATTAATTCGGTTGCATCTCTTTAATGTATTTAAATTTACCTAATTACGGATAGTGTCTCATTATTGTGTATAATATTAGAAGAGAAAAATGTTTCAAAGCATTCGTCATTCGGTGTAGAATAAAATTAAAATTCACATTTTTCAAAAGCATTTAAATTTATAGTATCTAAATATGGCTCAACCAAATAATATATCTATCCCCGTGTAAAAATAAAATTAATGCTCTCTCGTAAAGGATTATGTAGAGAATATTAATATGGGCTTAGACAAAGCTTAAAATTTGTTATAACTCACTTATGCAAATACGATCTTATAAAAAATATATGGTATCGCAATAAGGTGGACAGATAGATAAAATACAACCTTGAAATAAAATTAGTATTTTATTTTTGAACCCTCGTGTAAATACAATTATAGCTTTAATATATAGATTCAATATTTTCATATATAAATCGGCCAGTATTAAAGGATTTATTTGACGATGCTGATTTTTAATTCCCCCCCCCCATATCGTAAATATCTTGTAAACGAGAAATTTCGTAAGGTTTCTTTAATTTGCAAATTATTACATATCCGCATTACGTATATAATACAGTGATACGTCTGACTATTTTATTGGAGCCCCGGAATCAAGTGCTCCCGGAGATGTAGAGTCCTTGAAATTTTTATAACAACTCCGAATAACTCCGAATGACTCTGGACGTAGTTAGGAGTATTTAGATTGGAAATGAATAGCTTGGAAAAATGACATTCGTCGCAGGAAAAGGAGAAAAAGTCGAGGTGGATTTAATTCACATGGAGTAATAAAAAAATAACCGGAGGCCCCAATGAACATGAAGCGCAGCGCAATTACCCGACAACGTTACAATGTTATCCGACAACTCCCCGGAACATGAGATTAAAAAATGTTGAGTAAGTATAGAAAGGTCGGCTCGTAGGGCCGATTAAAAGTCGGGCTAGTAAATTTATAAAAGCATCCTTCGTTGGAAAAACAGCGATTATCTGAGGAAGCCACAATCCCCTGAACTTTGCCTGTGTATTATTAGATTGTAGTGGGCGTCTAATTATACGGAGCCGTAGCAAACAAAAGGGCAACGTGTATAAGGCCGTAGCCGCCAGTTTGAAATGTGTATACCGCCGAAATAAAGAAAGACAAAACGAAGAGGTGAGCGAAGAGCAACAAAAGCCTTGTAACGCGGCATAAATTAGCCAAGGGGATTTTTAAAAGCCCGCCTAATCCATCATAAATAACTCCGTACAGATGCGTAGAGGACGGATTCGCGCTCGCCACCCCCCTTCCCCTCTTCATCTTCATTCTACTCCTCCGCAACCATCGCCATTTCCTTTTCCTCTCTATTTCCGTCCCCTAAATTATTTCCAAACGATTATTATTCTCCGACGAGGCATTGCCTACCGCAACTGTACCACATTCTCCCTCCCTCTCTCTCACCCTCCTTCTCTCTCTCTCTCTCTCTCTCTCTCTCTCTCTCTCTCTCTTACCATCGTCACCACCACCACCACCACCACCACCACATCATCATCATCATCATCATCATCATCATCATCATCATCATCATCATCATCATCATCATCGTCATTATTGCAGTGAGGATGGCTTTATACGGACCACTGGAAAATTAAAATTACCGATAAACGGGACTCTAGATTGTACGGATTTCCTTCCAGTGGTCTTCTCTTTTCACAGTAAGCACTCGGGACTTGCATTTCCAAGCGATTCCGGCTCCGATTTTACTCGCTTTTCACTACATAAAACCAGCGTAGGTTGCCGCTATAAAGCACCATTACAGATTTGCGCCTAGCAGTCCCCGTAAACCTTGTTCCCCCTTCTCCTCCTTTCATTATTCTTCTTTTCTTACTTTCTTCCATTTCTTTTTTAAATAACCGGAGATATAACGACGACTTTTTTTATTTTAATTAGTAGCCGAGTGCCGGTAATAGACTCTAACTTCTTATGCTGACACTTATAAGGAGATATGTCCTCTTTACACTAAACGCTTATAAAAAGCACTAATTATTTATGCCAACGTAATGTCACCCGCTTAAAGTCGTTTCCTCTGCATTCGAATAATTCGTGATGACATTTTTCAATTGAGTTTAAATTAACAGTCAACCTATAATATGAAACATCTGGTAAAAACAGTTAAATACTGAAAAAGTAAGTTTTCTAAAAATTAAATTGAGCGGAGAAGATTCAGGCATTTTAAATTCATGTATTTAAGTGATTTTACTTTATCACTACTAGATACATGAATAATAGTGATAACTTTCATAATTAATATTTTTATAAAAGAAAGATAACTGGGGGAAAGCTTTGCAATATGATTTATGGACGAATGTACTCTTCAAGTTATTATGTTTAGCTTAATCAAATAATTACGAAGGAGCAGCAATAATTAGTAAACGAATATGTTGAGCAATATTAAGTGGTAATATTTATTAAATAAGGGAAAAAATACCGCGCTAGTTAATCGTTTAATGAACCTCTTTCTCCTGTAGAGTCGTCCTCCTCTCTCTTGTACTCGTTCTCACTCTCAGTCTCTCTCTCTCTCTCTCTCTCTCTCTCTCTCTCTCTCTCCCTCTCTTACTCGACCACCATCGCACCCTTTCGCTCGAAAGCTTATCGTTCGGTGCTTATCAGCTTCCATCTGGGACTCCCCTACTTGGCTTCCATTCCTATGCAATACGCATTTTACCCAGCGGGCCACAACATCAGCCAGACTACGGACGCATCTCCCATTTCATTTGCCTTGCTTGCGCCCTTTTCTCCGCTCTGACTTCTCTCTTCACTGCCTATAGTTACGGCTTTTTGTACGATAGCAACGAGCCGCTTCGATTTCAAACTCTTCATCTCGAATTGCGCGACAGAGCAATTAATCCTCGGTTTTAAAATGAAGAACTCTTCCCCGCTATAATAACCAGCATCTCAACTAGTCTATCTTTCAAATCAGACAAGAATCCCTTTACTTCATAATTACGATGGAAAAAATAAACATTAACTGCACTAATTTTAATAACTACTATTATCTTAAAGGTCTACATGTCCACATTATGTATTGGGTTATCTATATTTAATGCTTAGCCACTGTCATATTATGATGACAATGATGCTGATGATAACTATGAGGATGGGGAGGAGGAGAAGGGCAAGGAGGAGGAGGAGGAGGAGGAGGAGGAGGGGGAGGAGGAGGAGGGGAAATTGTCGTAATTTGCATAAAAGTAACATCGACGCGAGATTCATCCGCATGGGAGGACAATGTCTGGGCGATTTAGAGCGATTGGACCCTACCATCTTATAGCCGCATACTCCACATAAAGAAGGAATCAGGCCAAGCGTAATGGGGTGGCCGGAAAAATAAGCAGTCGACCCTCGTGGCACCCGGAATCGCCCAAGTCAGTCCCGTAAACTGTCCGGTGTCTTTTAAGTAACGAGATTCCCGACCGGTGTCTTTCCTTTTCCAGAGCTTTCGCGAGAATTAAATCGGAAGTTCCTCCCTCGACCTCGATCGAGTCCTGGCTCGATACCCTCCAGCGGACGTTCCCGCAGCCGCCATCCACCGCGACCTCATCCGTTCGTCCGAGTGCCAAAGTCCGACTCGAAGGGCGCGGGACCTTCTCTTATATTTTCGACCACCAGCCACTTATAGGGGCTAATGCCTTTAAATTTGCGAACGATTATCGGTGCTGCACGAAGCATCAGAATTACCGTGGAAATATTTTATACTCTCAAGTAAATTATTCCTCGAGAAAATCACATTATCGGGAAGAGCGCTCATTCCTATTAATCATTCTTATCTATTCTGTAACTGCTATATTGTATTCCTTTGCTTCTCCAATAGTAAGAGACGAAATAGTCGAAAAATCAAAAGAAAATATAATAATTAAGAGTCGGAGCTTCGGCTATTACCGACAAATAACAGGTCGATAGGTCTCCAAGCTCTCCGCCTCTCCCCCCTCCCCCTTATCGCTACGTTTTTAAGCTAACTACTCGAACTTAAGGGCGGGCGGGTGGGGGGGGGGCGGAAGCGGAGTTGTCGGAGGGATAGGTAAAGTAAAGGAGTGAAAAGTGGAGGGTGTGTGTGTGTTTGCGTGTGTGCGTGTGTGCATAAGCCCCCGGGAATATATGTACCCCGGTACATAACAAATAGACAGGGTTTACGCCTGGTTTACCTTTCGCTCTCAGTCCTTCAGCGACTCACTTCTACTTCTCTTCCTTCTTTTGATTTTCTTTTTTGGGTCCGCGTGTAAGGCGAAGAGTTCCCGACTTTTATTCAGACGCCTTTTATGCGAATGGCCGTGCTACTTGGCTATTACCATTCTTGAATAGCCTCTCGCATCGCGCCTCCCGCTCTTACCTCCCCCGCCCCGTTCCGCGCCCTCTCGAATCGCCGCTCGCGTCATTGAACTACATGCTTGCACGCGCTTGTCTTATCTTTTCGCACTCGTCCGTGCGCGCTTTCGCTTGTTTTCCCAAGCTCCAGATCGGGATACGGATTTTCGCGCGTCCCGTTTACGCGAATATTCAGCACTTGGAGCGACTTCGCAGAATGGCTTTGCCGTGAAAGCGGGAGATTATGTTACAAAAGGGACAACGGATTCTTCGATCGACGTATAAAAACTACTTCAAAGCCTTATTTCTTTCGACAGCTCGACTTCAGTATGAAAATTTTCAAATTTTTTCATAGTTTACCATCTGCCGCCATCATATGCATTTTACCTCAAGTAGAAATTTGATTGATAATTAGAAGGAAAGCTATTAAGCCGTAATAAATAACATAATAATAATAATAATTTTAAGTATACATTCATGAATTACGTATTCTATGATTTTATGATGTATTTTATGAAGGAATAAAAACGTGCAGAAGAACAAGGGCTCAATTACACAAATCACTTTTTTGATATAATAATGAAATAAGAGCAATAAGAAGGAATAAACGTTTCTTGAAATGAAAATAGCACTAATAATTCAGTCTCGGTGAATGTATGATTCAGTTTTGAATCGCAAGATCCCTAATGGAATACAATACCGGTAGCCGGTACAAAGAAAATGCTTAACATTATCAAATGCATCTCAATTTGTAAAACAAGTGCCGTTTTGCTTGGATCTCGAAATACGATCTCTAGTGTCAAAGTTACGAATACTTGCGATAAGATAAAACTAATTGTACAGATTTTGAAGAGATACAATAATTTTCTAATAAATTGCAACGAAGCTTAGCTTTAATAAAATAATGCTTCTATCAAATATAAAGAAAGAGAAGTTGAGTCTCGCTTGCCGAGGCTATTATTCGCTAATGGATGCGTTTGAAAAAGTAGTAGATTGACGAGTGAGCCTCGTTAGTCTTCTTCCAAAACAATTAAGTACGCATGGAGGATGATTTTAAGAAAGCTCGAAAGCTGTACAGTAGTCATCACTTATAGAATTTTGCTTCATTTCCCAGAGCAAGTCAAGCAGAGGATAGAGATTGATTCGCGGTAGGAAGGCTCAAGAGTTCGGTTTAACTAGTATCGAGAATATTCTGATGAGGATAACAGACCATCGTGGGAGTGGAGAGAAGGAATAAACCGATGCTCCTCGATAAAAGAAGCCGAGAGGGTGAATGCATTTTATCTTTTAAGCGCTCTCCTCTCAGTGATTTACGCACCCTGATAATCCATGCAACAAGTGTACTTTCCAGATAGGAGGATGCATTGTACGTCATTCCGTACACGAATCGTCGCTTCGCTCAACTTGGTGCATAAATATTACTTGGGCTGACGCATAATTTATTACGTTTTTTCCCGTTCATATATTATTGAGTTAGTTGAGTTTCTTCAATGTACTTGTGGGATTGACGCGACAAATGCTCCTTTTTTACAAGACTCCTTTTACAGATGACTTTTTAACTTTTATCCAATTTTTGTGACATATCCGTCTCGACATTTTACAGCTTCATTTTGAAATTGAGCAATATTCTAGAAGGTAGACGTATCACCAAACATTAAAACTTATTAACCGCAATGCATATCGTTTTAGCTCCCTTATTTCCTTTTCTTTTCAACCTTCAATGGTTAATAATACTAGCGTTAAACCTTTTTAAACTCTAAAGTGCTTTCACCGCATCCTGTACATAAATTATAATATTTTTATTACAAGTGGTATCGTAAAAGATATTAATTTCTTAATAAGATACTTAAGGATGTCTAATTAATTAAAAGTAGTTTAAATTAATCTTACGAATTTTATCTTCGACGTGAAAAAATTAAAAAGCGTATTTAAAAACGATATTATTTTATCGATAAGGACACCGTTATGACAAAATACCATAGTATTCGTGTGGTAATACCAGAGTTACAATTTGAAAAAATCGTCAGTTACTTTATTATATCGTCAGTCGGCAATAAAAATACAATGATGGTTTGTTATTTTTTTAATTATACCGGAACATTGAAAAAAGTTTTTTTTTAAATACCGCATTCATAAAGAAAAGTTATTTTAATTTTTTCTTCAACATTCATTTTATAAAAACGTATCCAATTTTACTTTTATTGCAAAAAATTGTGTTTTGTTCTTTATAAAAATTGCATTAACAAAGTATATTTTGAAGAGCTTAGAAATAAGTATTTTAGAAAATTAACAAATATATGAAATCTATCGAGGTTATGTATTAATACATAACATAATTCATAACGTAAGACTAAATAATATTGCAATTAATTCAATTTTATGAAAAAAAAAAACATCAAAATATTTTGATACGCGTTGTTGATAAAAAAATAGCTTTGAAATCATTTTACAAAAAGAATTCTATGTACAGCTATCGTTTTTTTACATTTTTAGAATTCATAAAATAAATTCATAAATGATAAAAAATTTATAGCATGAAATGTTATTCATATTTAAAGTAAAGTATTCCGTCCCTTTCATCTTTTAATATTACCGTATAATGCTGTGACGTAAGTTATTATAATGATTTCCATGAAAAAAATGTAACAAATCACTTTCGTAATAACAGAGCCGAAACAGTAGCCTCTTTATAATTTTCTACATTATAAATAAATTATGCTTAATGATAATATGCGAAGACATCGTCAAGGGGATTAATCGTTAATGCAGAGCTCACTTTGAGATTCATATTGAGACCATATACAGACCATATTCAAATATAGTGGCTTTATTTGACTGTGAATTCTGTAGAAATATATAACTTATTGATATAAATTAGTCCGGTAAAAATGTCCCATTGCAATACGATTGTCGTGCAAATGATTTGAAAAAGTCTATTTCGTACACTGTTTATTATTAATTAATTATAAATTTGGAATTTGAAATTTAAATAATACATATTTTATACGATATTTAATGATGATAACTAAAATTTATTTTTACAATTAACTGTATGAACTTTATACAACTGTAATTATCATCTATTAACATAAATAGTTGTTTATAATTATTAGTAATATTAGTACTCCAGGTGAAATGAAGATAATATTGTACTAATCGATATTGAGAAATATTTATTTCTTTTCTAATTTTCCATTCATTCAAGATTGGCATCCTTTCCATTGTTAAAAAATGAGAGCATTTATTGTTACTTACAACAGCGTTATTTTTCTTTTTCTTTTTATTTTAATACGTTGAACCACAAGTGAGATGAGAGGAAATAACGGAGAAAGAATAAGTAAGAATAAAGGGAAGAAAGAGAAAGGCAAAAAGAAGGATAAAGAGCAATGGAGACAATTAGGTATTGCGAAACGATGCAACAAGGCATTCGCGGTTTTTACTGTAATTTATTGCTTCTTAAATAGATGCTCTCGGTTGCAGGGATGCTTGCGGATCTCCTTTTTGTTCTTCCGGAAAAACTTCATCATTGTAAGCGTAGTAATTGGATTATTTGATCGCGCCATTGGCTGTATTATATTTTTCTCTTTTACTCTAATTTTATATTCTTAACGCTCTATTATATGTCCTTTATCGAGACGTATAATCAAAGAATATAGTTTCTTATAGATATTATCTGTATGAATAAGAATATTGAACGTAATTATAAGGATTTATAGTATAAACCGTTTAAAACTGTAAATAAATTTTTACAATAACTTCCATTATATAAAAATATTAAGTTCTGTTTGGAATTTCTCTAATATCTATGATAATTTTATCAAATACAATAATATCGAACATGATTTGTAATTTCAAGTACGTTTTTATTGAATTATTAACTGTATTTAAATGAGTATAGCTTTAATATTTAAATAGTAAGAATGTATAGTTAGAAAAGAATCAACATGCTACTGTAAATAATACTTTAAATAATATAAATTTTGGAAGTTTGTATTTCATTAGGTACAAGTGTAGAGATAATAATCTAAAATGGCATATCTGAAAATTATAATATTATAATAAACTAACTAATAATTTTAATAAAATATGTGCCTTATATATTATGAAAAATAGGAATAAATCAGATGTGCGACTCTTTTACATTTTATAATTAATAATAATCGTTTATACGTATAGTAATGATAAAAAAAAAGTTACGTACGTTTGAATTTTAAAAGATTAAAGATCTCAAGTAGTGAGATGTATATTTAGAAATGCGTCAGAAGGTTACCGGTAGCCCATAGGTGTCAAAAGCTACCGATCCCGAAGATAACTTATTAAGAGCGGCTTTCTGACGGAGAGTCAAAAGTCTCCTTTTCCCAAGGATACGCAAGTGTATTAACGGTTTGGCGGCCGAACCGAAAGCGATATCCTTTCAAAGAATATCGGTCAGAAGTAGTTGCTGTTTTGGATTCTGCTAACAAGATGATTAATGGAACGCTCCCTCCTACGATCCGAGAATAATTCCTTTAGCCTCTGGCCCGACAGCAGTATCGATAGTTTTATACGGCTTTTTATATTTGTTTCAACTAAACGGATAACGATACGTCATCAAACCCTACTCAAGTCACGATATTCATTTCTTTTCCTTTCTTTTCTTTATTTCAATAATAGCTGATTAAGATACTGCAAATATTATTACTAGCTTGTTTATTCTGAAAGTGATACATATATATATATATATATATATATATGTATATGTATATAATTTGTATACTCAGAGCTTACTCTATAATATTTCTATTTTTCATTCGATTATTATTCCGAAATTCAATTTTTAGCATTACCTCTTCACTTGAAATTTTTGTATTTCTTACCCATTTATTATTAAATAACATTATTCAATATACTTATACTTTGTTTAAATTAACAAAGTTTGTTTGTTTAAAATAACAAAGGACTAGATATTTTTTCCAGATTTATCTAAAAAAGTTAACGATCGCAATAGAGTTGAGAATTTATTCAACCGTATGCATGTTAAGCTAATGCTTTATTAATAAGAACAACCTTATTGTTTTTAAATTAATAATAGCTCACAGATGAGCTTACAACTGTATTGTTTGTCTAATCAATTACAATATATATTTTCTTAGCTTATCATGTTCTAATAATCTTATTCAATTCCTGTTTTATACAATTAATCAATAAATTTTGGTTATATATGTTATTTTTCAATATTAGACATATTTCATGATATTATAACTCAATAATATAATTAAAAAATGTCAAGAAATTAACATTTATAAAGAACAAAATAATTTTTAATAAATTGTATAATTTTAAATGATTGGGTATATACATTATTTATAGCTTGAAAGATAGATTGAGATGTAGAACTCGTTATGTTCTTTTTTGTTAAAATATATCCGCATAAGCATAATTTCTTTTTTTTAAACTTTAATAATTTTTTAGCGGAATGTAGTATAGTGTAACATAATGTCAAATAATGATTACATGATCACATACTTTCATATTTTATTAATATTATTTATTGAAATAAACACGGCATTCAATAGAAACAAATTATATAAAATTATCTCATTTTTTACTGTCATGTTTCTTCTTCATCTTATTTTTCCAAAAAAAAAATAAAAATATATAAACATTTGATTTAAATCAGTAGTCTCTGTGTAATACAAAAAAGATTTAATATACAGATTTTATTTTAGATTTCATGGGTTGTAAATGAAAAGCTTTTCTTCACTCATATATAAGTTTGTGGAATTCATTCAAATTGAAATTCTAACGTGTATTTTAATTACGTGCCTGGTTGACAGCTTCGCTGTGCCACGTTTCGTTACAATAAACGTCAAGATTGCGGCGCCTTTGAAAAAGTCAAAGATACGAGCTATGCTGGCGTAGCAGTAACGCACATAAAGTTAATAATGTGGTAAAAATCTTGGATGCAAAATTTTAATCGTTTAATTAGTGTTAGTCGTTGCACATCGATTAATATTTAATTTTCCTCGATTTGATATCTCGATTCTGTCTCTGCCTTACGCACCAAAATGACATAAGGCACAAACGAAATGAAATCGACGATGAAAATTTGCAAAGATCTTTTTCGGTCTTTGCATTCCCAAAATGGCGTTTCTCGCGATCTATTATGATATTCGAGCTTATGCTGTATACCTTAATGGGCTTAGTTCCCTCCTTCTCACCGCTATAAGTCGTAATTGCAGCTTAATATCAATAATGATTCATTTTTCTATTTTAAAGCTTCGTTATTTACTTTTGTTATTCCTCATACGCACCAATGACTGTTTATAACTATGTAATAAACTTTGTATAAGCTAATCACATTATTAAGTACAATTACGCCATGAATGAAACCAGAGAATTTTCTAACCCTGACTGTATTATTAATTATTAATATTATACTTTAACATCATATATACTCGATTTCAGAAATGTAAAAGCTGCAACGGAATATTTTCTTAATATGTAAATTTATATTAAGAACTTGCAAGATTACTTTCGATAGAATCCGTAATAGCAATTAAAAATAATGTTTGAAAGATGATTTATTATTAATTTTGAAATAAAGCAATTCGATTTTCGATTCTGAAATATTACCGTAAACATTTGTTTTTTACGTAATTAACAACTTCATATTTCAATTACAGTGAACGTCTTTATTCATATTATATAAACTTTTAATTCTTATTATAAATATTATATGGTTTTGAAAATATTATTAAATATGTTTTTTAATTAAATGACGTTGAAAGTAACAGTAAAGTAAGAGTAAACCTTTTTAGATATAGTAATTTTTTTACGGTACACAATGTACAAAATATATTGACTATGTTAACTATGAAGAATCATTAATGCCTGAAACGATTTGGAATTACTGTTAAGAAGTCACAAAAGTATAAAACAGATAAAAAAAATGCAAATACGTTTAATAGCATAATTATAGTTAATTATAATTATAGTCGATAATGTATATAAATAATTTTCGGCATAGTCTTTACATTTATTACATTTAAATTACATACCTGTAATACGCGATCGTAATTAAGATTGTTTTGAGTTTTGTGATTTTTGACAAAAAAGAATATGGTAATTGTACTGAAAATTTGATATAAAACTTGTAAAATTAAGAAATTTATAATTATCAGGTTTTTTTATGAAATAATGACATAAAAATGAAAATCGTAAACATAACAGGGAAAATTATAGGGATATTTAACGTATCTAAATTATATCAAATTGTTATTTTAACAAATCATACAAAATTTATAATTTTTTAAATATTGTAAAATTTGATAATTTATATATCATTTATAAGTTTTAATAAATGCTTATTTTTTTTGAAAATTGGAGAAAAATTTCTACCAAGGGCTTAATAAGATTTTGATATATAAAGCCTTTAAATATAATCTTGACTACTTGTTTTATGGTAAATGAGTTCAGCTTACTACGAAATATTATACGATTTAGGTAGTAGGATTTTGAAAAAATAGTCTTTCCATTCAAAACCAATAGTGAATTGAGTAAGGTACGAAAAAGTTTGAAAGCAAACAGTATTTTACACATTTAATACATTAGGTGATTTAATATTTAAGAGTGGGGGGAGGGTCACGTATTTAACGATAATATAATTGTAATAAGATTTGCTGAAATAAGAAAACTTTGATAAAGAAAAGATGAACAAGACTAGACATGTCGATAGGTGTCATAGTCCGAAGGTTCGAGGGCTCAACTATACATGCAGGCAGGCATCAATTACGTAACAGTGCAAGTCCAAGTTATCCCCTTGGGCTTTAGGAGACCATATTGGCGTCTTATTTCCCAGTGAAATGATTCACCGCGATTGTAAATGCCTTCGATTACAATTCCCTCTTCTGTTCCCGCTTTTCCTCCTTTCCCGTTTTCCATCCGGCGTGTTTGCCGACCCCTTCGAAACACACGTCCTCGGCCCTCTCCCACCGATAATAAAACCCGATGTACTTTTATGGAGGAGGAGACGAGCAGAGTCAAATTTACGTGGTACATGATGTCGTAGGGGAAGGTGCCACCGGAATATTGCCGTCTCGCCATTCGTATTCTCAGATTTTTTTTAATGGACACATCTGCGAACGCTAGCCTTTTTTTACAATTCAGCTGTTTAATTATTATTACTTATTTTCTTTCGTTTCCTTCTTTTTTTTTCTCTCTTTAAATCATCTTACGCTTATTTAAATTCTTTGATAAAAATCCCGGAATTTCCCTAGGCTATGATATTACCCTCATTTTTCTTTTTGATGTGCTATACCGGTCAAGTAGGTCTAATTTCCTAGTGATTTATTATTTGAGCTGTCGAACGACTTTGTTTATATGCGCGGTGCCAATATTTTTATATTTGGACGCTTTCCCACGGTGTCTAAAATTAATTAAGGAAAATCGGTCCATGTGTGCGCTCACTTTATTTTCTTCCTATTAAATGTACTCGGGCAAGGGATCATAATTTAAAAATTAATTTTAACGAGGTTAAATTAATCCGACGCCTGCATAATTAAGGACATTTTTCTCGTTAAGGAGTTTATTAAATACGTTTTTTTTTTTCGACAGACGGCGTTATCTTGATCTGATAGTCCATCAGAAAGTATTTATTATAATAGAAATTTGTATTTACTGATTGTAATATTGATAAGTAGCAAATTTTTAATTCAAATTGTTCGTAGGTAAGATTTTTTTTTTTTTTTTTGCAATAGATGCATAATACGTCATTGATCCATTGGAATATTAAGAAGAATTAATATATTATCTATGAATAATGAATAAAGTTACCCGCACAAATAGTTTATAAAAAGAATGTATGTAATGATTCTCAAATCCTTGCACGCTTATAATAAATTTTAAGTCTTCGGTCATTTGCCAATTAGTTATATTTGATCGATAAAAGAAATGCATTGCAGATAAACGGAAAGCTACAATTATGGGCGAAATCAAATATGCGCTTAAAAATGAGCTTTAAAAAGGTAGGCGGCGAGAAGTCGTTGCAGTAGAGATGAGAAAATTTGGAAGGTCGTCACTTGGAGCAACGAAAGCTGCCCATTCGAAAGTCAACTCTAACAGTATCATCGACAGTACTCCGAATCCGCTTTCTACCCCATCGGAATTGCGTACTCCTCTGAAAACAGCACAAAATATGTCCCGTATTGTGCATTATACGCTTGCGCCATCTTGCGTTATCATAAAAAAGACGTATTTCTAAGGGGTCGAGCATTGCCGTGACGCTATTATCCCCTTGGCCTTTAAAAGCTACCCTTCGCCTCTCCTAGCTCACTGCCGAGCCCTGTCCCTGTCGTTACCAATGTCATCGTCTTCTCCCTTACGAATCACGCATTATTTTGCTAACCCTGGCGCGGGAAGAAGAGAGCTCGTGAGGACGAGTTCGTGAAAAGGAAAAAAAAATTGCGATGCTTTATAAGAGTTATACTTCGACATTGCTCATATTCCTGACTCCCTCGGCTTCTAGAACCGGGAGCCTCGCCGCGTTGGACGGCTGTAGGTCTGGGGACAGAGGGGTCGAGAGGGAGACGCTCGTCTGGATTTTTTAAATTTTGCATGCGAATTATCCGAATCGAAGAAGGAGGCGGGTCCTCATTTTTTCTACGATTTATTTGACTGCCCTGTTGCGTATTAGAATTTTTTCCCTTATTTTTCCATGCCCGCTCGTTCCCATATCTTCTGCCACCCATGAGACTTGGAAAATCTGTTTTATTTCAATACTCCCTCAACTGAGGTCAGCGGAAAGCCGCCAAAACAGTCTCGAAATTTCTATTTTTTCAATCATATATATTTAACTATCTGCGTTTCAATTCACATAATTAATCTATATTATAGCAAAATAATTATAATACCACCAGAGTCAGATCGATAGCTTGAAATACTTTCATAAATATTGTTCATTTGCTTTTAAGCGCTAATTCCAATGTGATTAGGGATTATGTACATCTGTCCATAAATTCATTGGCTGTCTCTAAACCTCAGAAGAAATCAAGCCTTACATTACATCATTCCATCAGCTTCTGGCGTATTTATTAAATAAGCATTGTAATGTTTAAAGCAATTTTAATAGCGAACGAGAGAAATTATTAAACTTGTAAGCAAAAGAGAGTTTCAAATATATAGTGGTTTTATAGAAATTTTAATATTAGCGGTAGCCGAACATTATCTAATACGAATCAAGCGCAAGAAGTGTTTGTAAAAACGATGGTGGGGTTGACTGGAGGGCAGGGGGGAGTAGCTTCGTCCATTATTAAAATCGTGAAAATTCGGGGAGGAAAGGGGTAATTGAGGATCGAAGATGAAAATAATTAAGGCTGTTGGAGGTGGAATGAATGCCGGTCAGCTGTGGCCTGTCATGAGAGGATAAGAAGGCACTAAATGACTCGGAATTTCGTTGAATAAACAGCTTAGGATGCTGATGCGCCGTTAATAACGCCATAAAAGCGCTGGCTTTGGCAGTGGCACTTGGTGCACTCGGCATTTTATGGAAGGGATTGCTGCTAAGGTATCATTATACGCGGCGAGCTCGCGGAAAGGAAAGACTCGAGCGAGCGAGTGAGAGGGCCAATGCCGAACGAACGGAAGAGAAAGAGACCTTCCGAGAAGCGACACTTCCGCGAACTGTAAAATTGCCGTTATTATACTACGTTTTCTCTGTCTCTGACCGTCTACTCCCCCCGCCAACGCCGTCGCTGTCAATCCTCTCGCGGGCCTCCGCCGGTCACTCTCACTCGCGAGACCCGGGGACGCGCTCATCGCCCTCTCCTCGCAATCCATCGTCCAGGGGGGACGTCCTGACTTTTCTTTTTCACGGAGCACTACCACTTTTCATTAGCTCCTGGCACAACCGAAGCCTCGATGAACTCGTCACTCAAAACTAATTTACCTCCGAGCTTAGGTCCCTCTCGTCATTAGTTTCACCACCTGTTCACGTTCCCTCTTACCCACGAACCTTTTGACCTTTCGCCTTTCAGATCTCGGATCGAATCGTCATAGATTGTTCATTTAAGCAAAAGTCTTTAATAAAAGATAAAACAGGCCGCGATGTTTGACTAATTTCGTTATTACGAACGTACTCGAACCAAAATCTATATAACGTACGCTCGTATGTTTTTACTTACATATCGATAAAACTAAATTTCTCAAAATCGTTCAATAACGTAAAATAACGCGGAAAGAACTTTATATAAAATTATGTATTCAAAATTATTTCTTTGATCCCATTTCTATAAAATACTTGAACGAGAAATTCTGGTGAAAATGGTTGTATTGCTTCAAATATTAAATACACGGTGATGTATACATAAAAGTTTTAAAACTCGAATAAACAATAAGTCGAATCTTTCTTGGGACAGCGAAAGCCAAATATAGAATAAAGAATTCGGAGTTAAGAGAAAAACGAAATATCGGAAAAATTTTAAAGATAAAAGTAAATTAAGGATCGTAGATTACGTAACTCCCTTTCCTTTTTATTATAAGAATATAATGTCCTAGACAAAACTTATTTGAAATTGCTCTAATCTCATTTAGTTTTCTTCCTTTCCCCTCTCCATCTCAATACATCAATCCACCTATTCATCTTTTTTTCGAACACCCTCACTTCACCCTTAAATATATCTATATTCTCATTTTCTTTACTTCATTTACATTAGAGAATGTTTAAAATTGTGACGCTGACAAGGAAGTATTTTCTGGCATTTAATTATGAGTCCAGAAAATATGATTTTTTTCTTCTATTTGCATTTGGTTTTATACAAGTTGCAACATTGTTGCATGTAATTATAATAATTCATAATATAATATATAATAATTCAGAATAACATTTGTCAAAGGCGCTGTTTTAGATAAATCAATTTTTATCCAAACTGTATATTAACGTATACGGCTACTTTTATTATTTACAGTAGGAAAATTGGAGAAAATCCATTTAGAGATTACGAAAATGAATTTTTGTTATTCATCAGAATATTCGCAAAGAGTATTTATAAAGGTTCTCTCACATTTTTTATCCTAACACAAAGGTAAACCTTATATATCTGCGTAAGTCGTGGGAGTAGAGGAAGATATTACAACTGGTTGTACGTGCTTTTAAAGGATGATAATTTTATTTTTCAGAAACTAATCATACTTTATCTTGAAATACTCGCTACGTGCATTACTTGTTAAGCTTTATGATTAAAAATGTATGTAATAATTCTAATATAGCTACGGGTATTATAAAAATAAATTTGACCATAGTAATAAAATATTCTTTTAACGCTATTCCTTTGAATAAAAAAGAAATAGTTTTAATTTTTTCTTTCATCAATGAAGGTTTTGATTTGGATTTGTAACTGAAATCTTTGTATAGGCAAATATAAAAAGAAAAAAAAAGAAAAAGAAATAAAACTGTAGACATTTATTATTTAGCAGCTTTGTATGGGACCAAGTGTTAAACAGATATTATAAAATGTTTAATGGTTCGTTTTGGAAAATTGTTCCAAACTTTATGCTTTTATGCTGTAAGAGCGCATTATCCCTCTTATTTTGTTTTGGTCGGAAGACTGGAAAAGAGCTATTTTATTTCAGAGGCTTACATCCGAGTTTAGCACTCATAGAAGTACAATGTTAGTTCTTCCATGGGAGTTCAAATAAAGGCCTTATGAAAGATCTAATAAAATTCTTACTGACTATCTCATTTTTATGATCACAGTAATAAAAATTGAAACAGCTGGCCTTTTTTCAAGCAGATCAGAGGTATCTTCTTAGTTCTTTTTTCATTTAATAAATCTTTAATTCCTTATTTTTCATTTTTATAACTATAATACATAATCTTTACTATAATTTTCATCGTATATTCCTTTGTTTCTGAATAAATAGAGATATTTTTAAAGGTTACATTTTTATAGGTTTAACCGTTACGATGAAATTGCTATTCATCTTCTTCATCTTCTTCTTCTTCTTCATCTTCTTCTTTTTCATCTTTTTCTTCTTCTACTTCTTCCTCTTCCACTTATTATTATTATTATTATTATTATTATTATTATTATTATTATTATTATTATTATTATTAAGTATTAAATTTGAGTTATTTTGAAATAGTCAGTTATTTGAATCTTTAAAACTTTTTTGTATTTATTTAATATTAAACTCTTTATCCAATTATTTTATTTTGCAAATAATAGTTTAATCGCTTAATAAGTTTTTAACTAATATGCATAAAAGAATTATTTATCTTTGAAATTTTTTAAAAAATAGTACTCATAATGCTTATAATCAACAATTATGAATATTCAGATATTCAAATATTTCTAGGAAATTAAAAAATTCCTAAATTATTCTAAATAATATAAAAAATTTTGATATTTATTTAAAAAATTGATGTCAAGTATTTGATAACATAAAGAGACGATGATGGATAAGAGATTATAATAGTACGCAAGTTGCTGTTTCAATGTCATTTTATCTTATTTTATTTATTATGCATAATTGCATAAGTAAAGTTATTTTAGTATAATGGTTACATTATTATAAAGGATATAATTTACCTGTTTTAATAGTACATACTCAAAATGCTCCGAATTCATTATATACAATAATCATGAATTATTATTCATAGTATATATTTAATTTTTATTAATCTTTTATTTTAATCTCTGCAAGTTTTATATTTACGCTTAAAATCTTATAAATTTTGATTAGTTCAAAAATATATTAATTTTGTGTAAAATAATTATATCCTTTAGATGTACATAAAGCTCAGTAGAAAGGTAAAGAAAATTGTATTAAAGTAGGAAAATATTGTAAGAACAATTCTACAGAAAATTAAACAAAATTACCGCAACCAATCTTAAACCTTGAAATAATTTAAAATAAATATTAAATATATGGAAATATTGTATAAATTTAATAGAACAGTAATAAAAAGTAATGATTGAAAATAAAACCATTGAAAGTTTATATAATTCATATTTATGAAATCAAAATAACTTATTAGATTTTCAAAGCTTTTTACTAATTTTTAAGCAGTATATAAGAGGTTTTTTTTTAAACCAAACCTTTTTCAAGTTTATGAGATATAAGTAATATGTTGCTTCTGTAGAATCAAAACATATACTATTATTTTATTTTCATTGTAAAGTTTGCATTACTATAAAAATATGTTAAATATTTATTTATAAATAATAAGATATTTTTTTCTTGACTGCAATTACAAAATAATTCTTTACATCAATATAAATATCTATATTTTTCATTAAAACATTTTATTATTATTAATTGTATAATTGTGCGAAATTATATAATTGTTATTCAATTTGAAATGTTATAAGAGTAACAAAATATTTATGTATTAAAACTCCTTAATATTTCACTCCTTTAATGTTGTATATTTATATCTAAGTGAATAGTAATAATATATTTTTTATTTTTTGTTTTTATTTTGAATATATAATTATTGAAGTAAATAATAAATTTAAAATTCTTCTAAGCCATTGAAATTTATTGCCAATTATTATAGAAGTTTTCCGTGTAATCGCATTGGTGAATAATGTATTATACATGTGAGTACCTTTACATCGAATTATAACATTTTACATTTCATTAATAATAACGAATTACATTTTTTAGATCCTTTTTCAATCAAAATGAAATATAATCGATGGAATAATATTTTATTTATAATAGTTAACGATCAAATACATAGACTAAGTATTCGATGATTTTTGTATTAATATTATAGAAATCTTTATTTGCGTTTTATTTTAAAGCATTTGCATTATAATAAAAAATTTTAAAATTAAATTTAATATAAATAATTTACACCACGTATGTCCATAACATTATTTAATTAAATACTATTGTTGCTTGATTATTCATTAACTTTTGTAAAAACATTTTTTTATTTTTAATGAAATTAAAATCTTCTGATTTAAGCAACAAACCAGTTTGATGATTATTTTTAACTGCAATTGATTGGAAATACATAATATAAATTTAGTTAATACCATAGTTCATAATTTATTTCCTCGAATTAATTGCGGCCTTTAATTTATTAAAATACTATACATTATCCGTAAAACGTGTCTAGCTCGTTCGAGAAATAATAACTTATCCTTATTATAATATTGTTCATATTTAGCTATAAAGAGATTTAGTGATTGATTCAAATACGAGTATATTCCATAAATTATTTAAACGCGTATGCGCGTGAAATTTACGAGGAGAATTATGTTTATATGAAACAAGCAGTTTTATAGATCGTAATTGTCAGTTTAAATTTCTTTTTAAATGAGAAGCAGCAACAATCCCACATGCACAAGCCCACTTTGAAAGTCATGTGTGTCGACATGCATTTCATTGTAAATTTCGTGACTTTAATGTTTTAAAATTTATTTCGAAAAACAATAAGACACGAGTAAGCTCGAGTGACAAAAATAGAAGTATATAATTTATCCTTACAGATCTTTTGCCCGATGGAACATTTAAATGTGTGTTTCCTCTTATTACAGTAGCATTCAGGGTGTGCGTAAAAATAAGCCATGGACGTAATCCGCCGGAGTGAAAGAAAAAATTAGGGTAGGAGAGAAGTACTTTCGACTATGTATTGCAGGAAAGATTAAAAAAAGCGACTGGCGTTAATGCGATTTTTAATCGTCCTCGTAAAACCGACGCGCGTTTGCAACCATAATGCGCACCTTTACTTCCCCTCCCAGTTCCCAGTGTCTCTGTCCGTCACTCTCTCCCACCCCCCTTGCTCGCTCTCACCCCCCCCGACCGGCCGCCCACCCTCTCTGCCTTTATTTCTTTCTCTGTCTCTCGTTTTCCGCTTCTCGCTTAATAAACTCGTTTATTAAACCCTCTTCTCCCACACTCTACGTTTATCCTACGTTTAAGGTACTTTCTGCGGCTCTCAAAGTTTTGTTTTTTCGATGAAGACAGCATCATTATTGAAAAATATCTTAAAGGTAATGCATTCTCGTTAGCATATAATTTTAGTTAATCTAAATTTTAAGGCAGTACTTAATACAGCTCCTTGGAAGTTTATTCATTTTTAATCATAAAATAAAACGAAGCTAATTTTACATATGATTTAGCTATAAATTGTCAAATTAAATAATTAAACAAGAAATTATAATTAACTAATTGTATTATCATCATTTTATTATATTCTATGATTTTATTGGAATAGAATACGTACTGGGCTATTTTAAAGTACGTTATTTCAGTGTCGTAGTTTAGAAAGGAATTGATCGTTAGCATTTACTTATATATTTTATTATATGCAAAAAAGAAAAACGCAACTGTTTTTTTGTATATATAAAATATGCGTTAAAGTTAATTTTAATTTTCAAATGATTATATCTTACGCAATTTTATTTATATTACTTGTATCCACTAATTATCTTTCTTTTTCATTATGAAGTAGAAAGTCCGACGATGTAAAACGTAATAAGCGAATTAGAAAGGATATTTTGATATACAAAAAAAAAAAATAAAATAATAAAATAAAGCTAACACCTTGTGATTGTAGTATAGACTATTGCATATATTGTTATGCTTCTCTGTAGCATTTACAATTCATTCGTACAATTCCATCAAAAGAATTGAAAAATTTATTTGGTTCATGTACAAGAAATTACAAGAAAATATAAAAATAAATTCATAAAAAAGATTTTAAATAATTATAGGAGAAGTTGTATGTTTAAAATGCGTACCTAAAGCAGCATAAACGCATAACCAAAACATTTGCAACTGATTTTGAATTAAAGATCTTCAATATTATATGTATAATTTAACAAATCAACGAATTTATTTTTCATTTATTTAGAATCTGTTCAACAGATATGTTTTCATATTAACGTTTTCTTCATCAATCTTTCTTTTCTTCAAAGTTTTAAACATTTTTAAGGAATAATTTGGAGTTTGAATTGAAAAGAGAATAAATATATTATAGTTATTAATATATTATAGTTAATGATTTATAAGTAGGACATAATTAAAAAATTCTGTAAATGAATGATGATAGATGAATACAATTTTTGGCCGAAAGAGGATAAATAATACCTCTTAGAGTTTCCAATAACATATTATCGTCTATTTATAAAAGTTACATAAGCGATAATACTTGCAAGGATCTTTTAATTTAGATAATGCAACAGCAATATAAAATGTTAAAAATTGTTTAAATTAATAGAAAAGGGCGGAGGGGCGGAGGGGCGAAGATCAATCAAGCAAGTAATTAGTTTATTGGTGGTGTCAAATGATCTAATATTTGAAAAGGCTTTAAAACTATCGTGCTCCACAAAGTAGGCAATCACAGGCTCTTGATGGGATTAGAGAAGATATGGTAGCCATTTCGTAGGTTTTTAAAAATTACTTTAGAAGGATTCTCCAATATAATCTCCGGGACGTATTGGTTAACAAAATTAGTGGCTTTTCTCCTTGGGTGCGATAGTTCCTACTCTTCTTTACTGAACATCCTTTCCGCGCCCTTCTTCTCCTAGACTGGACGCCTCCCATCTCTCACTCTCTGACGCCGTATCTGGTTTACCACAATATTGTCGCTCCTTTTCTCTCTGCCCCTGTTTGTAGCGCAGCTCAATTGTTCATTCAGATTTTATTGCCCGTTTATCGCTCCCTGCGCCCCTCCTCACGCTGCTCCTAAAATCGTCCGCACATCCTTCGGCCAATCTTCTCCTCCTCCTCCTCCCCCTCCACCCCTCTCCGCGCCAAGGTACTCGCTAATCCCGATTGCGGAACGTGTCAGGGCGGAGGTGCCGAGGCGGGACATTTCATTGAAAAGGGCGAACCGATCGGTAAGTCGCATTAGCGGCTCGCCGCTAACCTTTTACAAGCCGGGGCAGGCATCCTTTTTGCTCGCCTTAAGATTTTGCTCCGTTAAGGGTCACCGTCTCTTTCTCTCTCTCTCTCTCTCTCTCTCTCTCTCTCTCTGTCTTTCTCTCTGTTTCTCTCTTCCTCTCTGGTTTCGCTGGGTCGGGCAGTCCTCACCACCGGGCGCGCGTCATCTGTCCTCTTCACCGCGAGCGCGAACTTTGACTGCTTTGAGCCTTTGTCGCTTAGCGCGGTACAGCGAAGCGAGGGCATAAACCGCCGGTAATTGCGTCGCGACGCGCGTACTCATCGACCGCTCGGCAAATGCAAGCGGCGAGTAGTGCACTCGCGATGAAAAAAGGCGCGATAGCCCGTACTCGCTCGATGAAAGTGCGAGGAACTCCGACTCTGGCCACGTGCTCAGCCTTTCGCAACTTCAATGGCTGCGGCGGCGCGGCGGCCGTGTTTTGTACGGGTTTTTCTCTTCTCGCTTGAAATCGAATATCGAACGTACCAAAGGAAACAAGAAAAATTTAAGATCTCAACAAAAATGTATGAGAAATAAAGAATAAATGCAGCTTATGAAATTGCTCGTTTCCTCTCTCCTCGATCTCCCCATTCTTCTCCCTTCTCCTGCCCTTCTTATACCCAAACATTCTTTAAAATCTCACTTTTATTCAACATGCCGGCGTATTATTAAAACCAAACCTGTAAGTTTTATTGCGCATTTATTATCTTGGCGACGTTCGCAATTACTGACCGGCCCATTTAAAATAATTATATTAATTTATTGACGATTATATTCGGCCGAATTCGATATAACGCTGTTGAAGCTCGCACAGGCAAACGATTTACGTTACACGCAATACAAGCGCTATCCTAATACATATTTCGGTTCATATCTCACTTTAAATTTCCTTTCCTTCTTATTACCGCTCGCATTTAATAACTTATTAATATATTCCGACATTTTTTCACTAACTCACCAAATTATCAATTAGCCTAAAAAACGTACAAAATTAATAAATACTGTAAGAAATACATATACTCATATATGTATGTAATATTCTTCTTAAGTAGACGCATTCGCCTCTGTCATTACTATGTATGTTTATATAATATCCTTTGTTTTCATTGTAAATCTTAATAAATTTTAATACAAGAATACGTAATTTGTTTCTTTTGGGGAATATAACGCTATATCCTAGAAATATATTTACTCGAGTTTCAAACGCAAGGCAGAGATTTATCGCATTTAAAATTACCATCATTAATTATTCTTTAAGACATTCCTGAATATGTTATATAGAAGTATTGCAGATAAAAATTAATTAAATGCTTGTATATTTTATTAATGCCCCAACAGTTTAATTTACTTTTACGCATCATATATGATCCATTAACGTTTATTAATGTATACAGACATCATCTCAAAGATTAAAGTTTTCTTTCTTATTTTCTTTATTCAAATAAATTACATTTATTTGAGAAATTATACAAAACTCGACTGTTTTGCTTCAAATCACTCAATTAATAAATAAATAAAAGAAAAACTTAATAAGGACATGTCGTATAAATAAAAACTTACGTAGAATACAATATGCATTGCTTAATAAATTCTATAGAATAATAAATAGTTATGAAATCGGTAAGTATAAGGAGAGTAAGTGTACTGATTACAGATCAGCTGGAAACATTCAATTTTTATAATGAAGTAAATTAATAGTTCAATCAATAGTAATTTCAATTTGTTTACACGCTAATACGAATACTTATATAGATAAATAAATTCTTCGTTTTAGATGGATTGTAATGAAAAGTTTTTCTCTTCCGATTTAAAAATTGCCCCAAGTAGATAAAATAGAGCAGTGATAAATCTTGCTGTAGAAAAGACAAAGTAGTGTGATTCGGAGCAATGTTTATAGCATAGAAAAGTGTCTCGATTAGCTTAAGAGTTTAAGAGTTGAAAAAGCGTAGTCAGGCGCGGGAGGGGAAGTATAAATTGAGTATCTAAATAAGAAGTCTGTTGTGATCTCGGGTTTGGCTTGGTGTGCACTCTATGCGCTCCTTTCATCCTAAGGTAGATAATAATATTTCGCGAAAGAATTTAAAAAGCGCCCCACATCGGCGAGATTAAAGAGCAGAGCGATTGGCCCCGTTATCTCTATCGCGATTCGAGGCTCAATTATTCCTGTCATTGCATTAATTACTCAGCGCGGGCCACTATTTTGCATCCTCTTATCTCACTCAGTGTATGTACTGGTCTCTTCAGCAATATCGGCCGAGCAAGCGGCTCCAAGGGACTCTGCGCCTCTTTCATCCTACCGATTTCGTAACGCTCCTGATGCCTGACAAGATGCCCGACGAGCGCAGCCGGAAATACGAAAATATTCTCCGATACGCAGATTAACAAAGGATCTGACGATTATTTCATACTCAATTTTACTATGAGTAGAGAAGAAGCTAGATGGAGCTCCATACAACTTATTAGCTAAATATTTTTTTCTAACGAGTATCGCAAGAATGATTTCCTGCCGCGATATTAAACTTTTTGTTCTATAAATCGATGCTTTCTCCCCTGGCCATTTACACTTACAAAAGAAGTTTTAAAGAACCGTTCTTGCGCGGAGCTGCTTATAGTCCCACGTTTGCGTAACTATTGGCGCTAAAATCGTATTGGAATATCCGGTTAAAATGAACAATTATTATGAATTCGTAACAGGGAATATTTTGTATTAGTAAACTCAATCGTTGGTACCGACAGATATTCACCTGAGATCCCTAGATCCGCTAGCCAGATTTTATTAACTAAATTCTCTACCTTATATAATTATAAGTAATCGGTACAAGTAATCTTTGAATAATATCAGATTAAATCCCGCCTGATATCTATAGGATGCATTCTGACAATAATTGCTTTACTACCGACACTTGTATCACTTGCACCACTTGCACCACTTGCACTCTGCAGCATTCCTCGCCTTTATTATAAAGTCAACCATGTGAAATTGTATCTGCATCTACACGATTAAAAATCATTTCACTACGCTGTAAAATTTAAACAAGTCCATCGGAAGACGTTCTATAATCCATTTGATTATATCGGACTGTAAATTATTATAAATAATCAATGTTAATTATGCAGTAGATAATATATAAGTATAATGGCAAATGGCATAAGTATTAATTATTAAAAATCGAAGAGCATAAGAGATAGGCTAAAGTATTTTATATATATTATTCGGTAAGTACAATATAAAATGCCAAGTAAATTCAGTTATTGGACTCGTGATCGTGCCCAGTTCTCTAGACCAAGTGGGATAATAATTTCTCCTGCAGAACTACAGAATGAAAAGTATTGTTGTGATGGCCGTATTTATCTGACTAAAGCCCAAGGTTTTGTTTAACAGCACTAGAAAAATGGCGCTCCAACATGTTGGCCACGGAATATCGCGTACTCGGAAGAAAGGAATCGCTTCTTCGTAAGGCATCCCACTGGCATTGGATATTCTTTGTCTCAAATAGAATAAGGCTTGCGTAAAAAGGATTTATGCTTTCAAAGAGGCAGGCGAATAATAATTTAAGCTCGCGGGAGAAGAATGTGTCAGCGCGTGCTCTTAGATGCCAGGACGCATGCCAGGATCGTGATGCCCCGGATAGTCATTAAGAATAAATATCAGTCTTCGTGGGGGGAATCGGTTCGGGGGGTTAGAGGTGACCGAGGCCGAGGAATAATTACGAAGGTTCGTTAAAAATCGTGCTCTGTGAGCTTCTTAAGAAAATACAAGGTCCTTGTAGTCACGTCATTTCCGAGAATCAGCGGCCGAATCGAAGAGGGGCCAAAGCTCAGGACGCGCTCTCGGATCCAAATGGGATCCGGGGGGAGGAGGGCTCGCTGAGTAATTTAGCTGTTAATCAGGGAGCGCTACCGCTTTTTCCGGGGGAGACTGGGGCCGAGGCGCGGAACCTCCGGAGCCGCCGTGTGGACGAGCCCGACGAGGGCCGGCCCATTAATCGGCGAACCTGTTTGTCAGAGATAAAATGCCTCGGACGAGCGGACCTACTGGAGGTGATCGGCCAGACTTCCTTTACCTTCATCGGCTCCTTTATACCTCTCCTAGAGCTTATCAATCAGACTCTGCTTAGACGTGTGCACGTCTAAGCTACGTTTTTCAAATATTTCATAGGGCTCAGTCAGGTCACTTAAGCTCTACTGCATTCGGATCATTGTTCAACTTATTCAACAACACTCCCGATCGCTATTCTTGTAATTAACTTGAGCTCTGTCTTCGTATTTTTTCATATTTTTTAGTGGTTTCATGTGAATATCTTGGCTTCGAGTCCTGAATGAGGTAATTGAACCCATGATAAGCGCAATCGAGATGAATATTTTACAAAAATTAAGAATAGCGTCAATTAGGTCAGACAATAATACAAAGAATTTAAATTCCTCTCTTAAAAGATATATTTAGGTTAACAGAGATTAGAATACATTAGTATGTAATGGACTAAGGTTCATTTGCCATTGCAGCTTAGCATTTGCTTCCATGTAGGCAATTCAAAATATTAAGAGAAAAAATTTGGTAGCTTTGGTCGAAGCTGCACAATCGTTATTTTTAAGCTTCCATGTACCATTTAGTAATGAGAACTTTCAAGTTTGAATGAATAAAACGTAAATATTGCGATCGTCAGTAGTTAATAAACTTACACCTGGGCTTTGCGTGCAAAATGAGATAATCTAATTTGCCAGATGCTGGGCTAGGTTCAAGTAATGGAACGGCCCGCGCACACAGTAACAATTAGTTGATAAAAATATGCATAAAAAAGAAAGGGGAGAGAGAGAGAGAGAGAGAGAGAGAGAGAGAGAGAATGAGTGAGTGAGAGGACAGGAGGGAGGGCGTTTAGGCAGATGGGAGCGCGAAGACGATTGTAGCGCCCGTTTACACGTGCGCTTAGGTAAAAGCTGCTGCATTGTAGTTATTGGCGATCGGGACACGTGGCTCGAGTGAGAAGGTAGACGGTAAACCGAAGGAACTAGTACCGAAAACCGCAACTTCCTCACGGAGGAAAATCTGGACTCTGGATGCTGCTGTAGTGCTGGACTTCTAAGTAACTTACCACCAATTGGCTTGAACTCCACTGCGAGCCGCGAGCAACAGCAATAGCAGGAACGAGAGATCCGCGAGCTGCATCCTCGGCGACCTGGCCGTCCTCGGCTCTCCTCCTCGCGTCTAGATCCTTAATCTTATCCTTTCTTCTCTTTTTGGTGGGTTGGTTGATTGGCCGGCTGGAGCTCAAGTGAACCGGGGCATCTCGGCGGCCACGGTCAGTGGCCGCGCGGGGCCCTTCGCATTCTCCGTGTCGCGAACCTTCGGGAGTCGTGGCTCCTGTGGGTTAAAGGCGTCTACGTGAACGAAGAGGTAGAGGACGACAACGGCGGCGATGTCGGGAGATGCTGCTGTGCCGACGCTCGCGTGCGGACTGAGCCGTAGAGTTGCCGGGGAGAGGAGGCGCGCGAACCGCGGCCCCCGAGGGTCGGCGGGGAGGGGCGGGGCCGAGCCTCGCTATTCGTCGGTGGCCGAGGGTGGATTGGCCACCGGGGTCCCGCTCCAGGTCGACGTCGTGTCTCGCAGCCCGATGGCGTCGTCGGACAATATCGAGGGCGATTAAAAGCCTCGGAAGCGTCCTGGTCGGCTTCTCCGAGGGCTGCGGATCTCTCCCTTACCTCCTTCACATCAAGGATCTTTGGCCGCGCTACTTTCCGCAATACTTATCTTTGGATCCCGTAACAACGTTGTTAACCAACTGCAACCAGGTTTTCGACTAATCATCTCAATAAGTGCGTTTTACATTCTTTCATTGCGTCTTTCTATTCATTTTTTGTAAAATACTAGTACGTACGTCATTCAAATAAAAAATTCAGAGACTTGATTCCGCTCGTTATTATGAAACATCCGTTTAGACCCAATTTTTATTTTAGGTTTTCATTTATTCGATCTCAATTTAATTAAGAAATATCCGGTCACTCATCATTTCATCTTCTAATATGGTATGTGAATTATTTACAAATTATTTGCTCAATTGTTATCTTATTCTATCAATTAATTAATTAGTAACTAATTACTGAATTCTGTTAAATTATTATAATTTTTTGGTCTTATATCTTACATATATTATTTCAAAAAAATTATTAATCACTATTGTTATAAATTGTTGTTATAAATAATATCATTAATGATTAGTATTTATATTGTTTAAGCTATAGTTTTTTCATGTAATTATTTTTTTATTATTATTGTAATTTTTTAGTGTAAATTAATGAAAACACGTAAATTAATTAATTAAACTTAATATACTAATATAAAATTGATTCCATTTATACTTTAACAATAAATTAAAATTAAAAATTTAAATATTTATTAATTAAAATATAGGTATTTAACGTTAATATCCGATTCAAGAAATAATATACGATTGAAATAAGTATTTCATTTCAATTAATTTAAATATTATAAAAACAACAAGAGTACTTTTGATTTTGAAATTGAGATAAGTTTAATTAAATGCAAATGCATTTTGTTGAAATTCATTAGAATAAGATATTTTTAAAATTTTCCCTTCATTAATTATTAAAAATTGTATATATTCAATTCTTTAAAAATTTTCAGAAATATCTTAATCTGTTTCGAGATCATTGTATATTAACTAATAATCTTATAGAGAACCTATTTAGGATAATGAATAATGAATGTTGGACAAATGATATTTGCATCTAGTAATGCTTGTATATAGTAAATTATAATATGGGAATTTGTGCATAGGCATAGCTCGGGTAAATATCTTGTGTTCTAAAAGTAATGCCATTTTTTTTGTAATTTATATGAAAATTCAATCATCGAGTTTTCATCCCAATTAAAAAAAAATTTTTTTCGTGATGATGTAAAAACAATAGATTTTAATGAGAGACTAGAGATTTTGCATTCGTTTTCCTACGTGAGATGGAATGAAGAAGAAGGGAAAATAGAAGAGGGGAGGAAAGGGAGGAGGGCCACGAGAGCGCGTATTTTCAAGTCGTTTTTATCGTCGGTCGGAGCAGCTAGGAGTGCGTAAGGAACTGAGAGGGCAAGAGGGAGTGAGAGAGAGAGAGAGAGAGAGAGAGAGTAGAGGGTAATTTGATGAGGATAGAGCGTGTGCAGGTACGGTGAGGTGGGGCTCTTCTTTCTGCGGCGGGGGGATTCGTATCGGATTCGCGAGCCCGCAAACAGGATACCTCAACTAAGTCCCTGATCAGACAATTTTGTATGGTTTAGCCGGCTGATTGTCCCCTTTCCCTTTTAGTTTCGATTCACTCTCGATAAGACATTAACATGACTTTTTATGTCACAGAAGCATTGACTCATGTCTTGATACGTGCACCGATATTCCTATGTTTATTGGCTTCGTATATGATAGTTTTCGGCTACATGCACTTAATGTCGCTAGTTTCAACTTTCAAGCTGCCAAAACATTTTTCATTCCTCGAAGCATGACTGATAGTTTCAGTAGTCGACGCTTTTCAAAATATTATCTGAATAAGCTAAATATTTTAAAGCGACAAAAATTTACCTCGACGTACAACCACCGAGATTTATTACTGCTATAATTGCTCTTCATGCGTTTCAATATTTTTTCTTACGGTTTACCATCACATTCTACGACATTTATGAAGTTATGTAATCATCCTTTTAGGGGGGAAAACGTTGTATAATAAAATTTCGTTGGAAATAATATTAAAAACATATTTTTTTGGATTACTATATATTTTTTCTATATATTTTTTCTATATACTTATTCCCAAAGAGCTTAAATTACTTAAATTACAATTAGTGCCTGTCAAATCATACTTTTATTATATTGAAAAAATAAATTCATACCGAAAAAATGTCCATCTGATTCGGTTGAAAAAACAATTTGTTTTTAATTTAATACAAAACTTTTTTACGAAGGTAAGAAATGTATTAAGATTTTTAAATATAAGTTATAACTCTTAATCTTTAAATATTATAGTCCAGTATATAACGGCATTTAAAGCTTCTGCAAACTACTACAACACATTTATAATTTGAAATTATAAAATGCATCGCTTAATTTAAATTTTTTATTAAATCATTTATAAATGAAACCTTTATTCGTTTAAAAAAATTAAAATATATATTTTTTAATGTAAGACATTTTGTTTTAAAAATATATACTAAAGTATTCCAGAGAAATAGCAGTCTGTAATTATAATAAATAAATATTATTGGTAAAAATTGGAAGAAAATTTTTTTATAATATATCCAAGTTTTTATAATATGGTATTGATAATATAAGTACGTACAACTGAAATAATTTAACGAATGAATAAATTTTCTCATGAAATAAAAGATACATTTTGAAATGAAAATTTCGTTTTTAATTCATATTTAAAAAGTGTTTGAAATATTTTTATGATTTAGAACTTTTTTATCTTATTTAATTCACAGATTTTGCGAGTGAACAAGTCTTATGCATTGTTTGGTAATTTCTTAAATAAAATTAATAATTATAAAATAAAAAAAAATTCTATCTATTAAAATATTTATGATAATATTAAAATATTCTATCTTAAAAATATTTATTTATCAATTCCTTGATATAGAAAGAAATAATCGATTAAATGAAACATATCAAATAAAATGTTTGTAAAATTATTTACACTCATCGGAGACCAATATACTTTGTTATTAATTAAGAAAAATTTTATATAATTAATTTAACATAGCACTCCGTTAGTTAATTAAAATGTAACATTAATATAAATTTATATTAAATTCATTGGATCTAACACTTATTGTCATTTCTAGTAATAATGAAGCTGCAAACAAGCATTATTAAACAAGCATTATTAAACAAGCATTATAAAACCATAAATATTCGTGTTATCGGACCATTGATTTTGCCACATATTACTAAGATGAAAGTCGATCAAACATTGAGTTTAACATCATACAATATATATTAAGCTAGGAATAAAATGTAAAATAGAAGAAATATCAGGATAGAGAAGAAGAATAAAAAGAAGGAAGGGATAGCGGGCGAAGAGGGGGAGAGAGTGAGAGAGAGAGGGGAGAGAGAGAGAGAGAGAGAGAGAGAGAGAGAGAGAGAGAGACAGACAGAGAGACAGAGAGGGAGAACGTGAATGATTTTGAATATAAAGCTATTCTAATATCTGTAGCAAATAATTTAGAATTATAATAATTTATTTAGTAACTATTGATACTTATATTATTATAAATGCATGTTATATTTCATTTTTTAAATCCATGATTAAATATTTTTCTGTCATGAATGAAGTTCTAAATATTGATTTAAAAAAGGTAAAATGCATCTGGAGCTATAAAAATACTTAGAGTAAGTCAATTTGACTTTGATTTATTAAATTTATTAAATTAATTTGATTCAAAATTAATGATTGAAATGCAAGTTTCCATGAAAAATACTTAGAGCAATTTTCTACAAAAAATGATGATGTATCTGTATATTAAAATTAATAGAAAATAAATAGAAAGGACTTTTATAATATCTAGTGAATTCTTCTGACAGAGAATGATAATGTAATAATTATTAATTATGCTATCTCATTTGTAGGGTCACGTGGGAAGAAAGGCCGAGATGAAAGTGTAAAAATTTGGGTCTACCATAAATGTATCTGGGCAATGAAAAATCTATTAGAGAGATAAACTGGGGGAAAAAGTGGAGGAACTTCCTTTCTTCTTTGCCGCTGGTGCGCCCTAATGAAGAGCTTTTTCATTAAACCGAAAATCGGACTGGCCGGGTCGTGTGTGGGACCGACCACCCGAAGCTTGTGAATACATGGCCCGATCTCTGGGTATAGATCGGAAAATCCTAGACCCGATAACAATGATTGTGATTGTTAGGTGAGAGTAACGGCTCTGTGGGAGGAGTGAGTGCTTGTTTGCGTGAGAGCAAAGAGAGAGAGAGAGAGAGAGAGATTGATGAACGGAGGCTCGAGAAGGGGAGGAGGTTAAGAAGGAAGATTATTTGTAAGCTGCAGCTTTGCTGGCGACTTATAGGTACGTATAAAATCTATAAGGTGCATAAAAGAAGGCAACAAAGAAAAAGCGCGTACAAGATAGACGCGTGCCTAATGTGCGCGAGTATCAGCGGCTGCTGAGCTGCGTGTGCCATAAAGACAGAGGGTAACATTCTCGCGCGCGCGCCTGCGTGAGTGAGTAAGATAGAGAGAGAGAGAGAGAGAGAGAGAGAGAGAGAGGGAGAGAAGGAGGCCCTCGTAAATTATCTGCTGTATTTATAGAGTCGTATTTCTCTCTTTCTCCCTCTCATTCGCTACATTTCTGACGCTGCCGCCGAAGATACGCACGAATAATATTACCCGGCGGACATTAATGATTTTATAGAGGTGCTTTATGTTATACATACACTACTATGTAATTCGTGTATGGGGATACAAAGGGAATAAGCATAAGGATAGCACCGATTCCAATGTGACTAAAGCATTTTTGGGCGAGTTTGCCCAAACAATAGCAAACGCAACGAGAACATTTTTGGTCTAACAAAGTATTGTCAGGTCATTTTAAACTACGTTTCGTCCTATCGCTCTTATTTTCAAGATCCAAGACTTTTTCAGATCACCCACGGCCCTATAAAATAGCCATCCGAAACATCCACAGCTAAATTTTATAAAATTTTATGTAATATTGTCATTTCAACTTCTTTAAATTGCATTACTATGCCATTGAAAATGCTCAAAAGAAATTGCCACTATTATATTCAAACCAATAAGTTCGGAATAATAATGAGTGAGTAAATTAAGGTTATAAACTAACTTTTATAAATGATCAAGTAAATTTGAATAATTTGAATTCAAATTCTTATTTATATTTATAAATGCATTAATGATGCTATCATACGTGTAAAATGCTCGAGGCTTATTTAAAACTTTATTAAAAACTATGAGCTATTTCAAGGATTCTTTTACAATTTCACCTTAAAGTCACTGTAAAATTTAATTCAAATGTAATTATTTTGTCCTTGAACATTTTAAAGCCGATTAAGCGCAATGCCCGTGATCATGTTAAAATAAATATTAGTATTTCTTACTTTTCTAATGCAGATATTAAATATAAATTTTTTATACTAAAAGCTATTCATCGTTTCATATCATGTATCTTTGTTTACGTTAATCGTACAGTTTTCTTTAAACATCACTACAATTTTTATATTATATACGATTACTTGTAATTTAGTTATTGATACACCTTATATAAAAATTACACGCGTTAACACTGTAGGATAGCCTTAGATCGATCACTTTACATTTATGTGTGAAAAAATTAATTATTTACATTTATTATTTTATAATTGTTTATATTTATTTATATACTATCTATACATTTTTAAAAAATTTCATTTTCGTTTGAAATAAAGACTTCTAAAATAATTTACTGTATGCCATATAAATACAGGACATAAACAGTTACGCTATACTTAACAATCAGTATAATTGTAAAATAATAACAGATAATCTTTTTCGTAAAAATCACAGACGTAAAAACGAAATTTTATTTAAAAAGTTCAATTTTTTTAGTATTAATTTTAATTGAGGTCATTTCAAAATATTCTCAATTATTCCATGTAAACAGTAATAAAAATCTACTATTAATTAAAACATTCAAATTATATTAAAATAATTTTAGAAATATCGACTACGGTATTCATTTTGTATCTTAATATTATAATTAATGATAAAATTTGATATTATTCATTTTATATAATTCATGTAATTATACTTACATAATATAATCTGCACATTTATTTGTGTACATATAAAAAGTACCTATTGTTTTAAAAACTACAATTTATAGTAATGTCACATTTTTTAAAGATTATGTATTTAATATATATACAGTGAAAGCGTCTTTTACAAAGTTGAACATAAAATATAACAATATTCTCAATGATATTTATTATAAAAAATAAAAAATAAAGATAAGGAATTTTATAATTTATACTTCTATAGTAATATCAAAACTTTTATGAATAAGGATAATTTTTATTTTTAGAATATGTTTAATGTTTGATAAATTTATTCAATAATTATTCAATTTAATACATAAATCATCAGAATTCAATATTCCCTTTAGAATTGAAGAATTCGGACGAATTTTATACTAAATAAAATATAAATTGTACGTAAAAATATACTAGAAATAAGTTGTCATTACTAATAAATGATATTAAAAGTTTGAGAAATAAAGATTGATTTATGTTTTTGTTTACAAGTATAGAATGGTTTAACAGCCATTACTTAATTACCTCGTAATTAAACTTCTCTTAGTATAAATATTTTTAATTATAATATCATTGTGTATTTCACTTAACGTTTCTTCAGAAAAATTAAGAAAAATATTTCATTTACAAGTTTTCTACTTTTTTACTACGACTTTAAGCAAACTTGTTTTTTTTTATTCTATCTCATATGACGGTACATTTTTAAGTACATAAGTTTAATGATGAGCAGTGTAATTGATGATTGGCATAGTAAGATAACTCTCATCTCGTAGGTAAGAGTCGATGGTTTCCCACCATCGGCAAAAAATAAATTTGAATAGAAGTGAAGAGGCTCTTATGAGTAATTGAATATATAAGGACTCTACAGGGAATTTTCATGCAAAATACGCTCTTTACAGGAGTTCTTGAATTTAAAATTAATTTACTTTATGTATTTGTATATTGGAAAAATAAATGATTTTTACGTTAGAAAAACTATAGACTTGATTATTTTAATAACTTAACATGTGCGGTTGAAAATTAGGGAATAGGAAGACAATTAGTAATTTGTCTGCATCAGTAGCCTGAAACCACGTAAAATTAATTATTATTTACTTAATATATAATAATGCTAATCCATTATATTAGAAATTATTTTCTGTTACATGCATAAAAAAATATCAGATTATTTATTAATTATATAAGCAATAATATCTTTCTTGTTTAAATTGTTCTTTTTACATTTTTTAAAGAAAAATTAAAAATTTAATGTTTAATATTGTAGGCTTATAATGTTTGAATAATCATTTATATCACTTATATTGCCACAAACGTTCTTCTTCTTAAATTAGCCAATCAGTTCGAAGCTATTTCTACGCAAGATCGAAAATTCAACACAAGTAGGTGATAAGAGGTTATATCCTTCGCAATTGTATTTTTTTAAAACATTCAAATAATTTTAATTAATATCAATAATTTTGTGCAGCATTCACGTATAATTTTTTATTTATAGATTATGCCTATTTAATTACTATAAATGATGCTGTTACTTTAAGATTTTTAATACATCTTAAAGTTTTAAAATTAAATTAGATATTTTTATTTAATACAACAGAGTAATGTGTTCTTTCATTAATTAAATATGATTATTATGACATAACTATTTATTTGTTTATTTACTGTATGTAAATAAGTTTTATAGTTTAAAAATATTTTTTAATATAATAGTTATTAAATATTATAAATATTATAGAATAAATATTGTATTATTCTGATTTCATAATAAAGATATTATATAAAATAATATAGATTAATACAAAAAATTGATATAATTAAACAGTGATTGAGAACTTCTTGCATAAATTAGAATTTATTTGTAAAAATATTGTTTTCTATATTTTTAATCAAAATTAAAAATTCTAGAATACAAATTAAACTATAAGGTAAATCTATAAAAATGGCTCAATCTAGATTACAAAAAGTAGGTTCAATTTACACAAGGTAAGAAAATCTTTTACATGGTAAATTTATAAAACTTTCTTATTATTTAATAAATATATATATATATATATATTAAATTATTCAATTATAAGAATGAAAACATTGATTGATAATGGTGCCTTGCCTGTACACGAAAAGCCGATATGGATGGATGTATATGAAGCTTTTCCACCTAAATATGAACCACGTTATGATAGACCAGTTTTAAAAGATACAGTAAGACAAATATTTTATAAGGAAGATAAAATCAGAGCGTAAGAGACAAATAAAAAATTTAAATTTTATTTAATATATTATATAATTAATTTTCATAAAAATATTTAATATAATTATCAAATATATTATTTATTACATATTATTAAAAATTATATATTCAATATATATAATTAATATAAGTAATTTTTAATAATAGAAATTAATTACTGCATGAAATTTATTAAAATAAATTATTGTATTCACATTTTTAGAAAATTTCATAAAGAGTATGAAAAATATCTATATTTTGATTTCATTAATAATGAAAAGTCAAAATCAGAAATTTTTATAGAAATGTATAATGAATTAGAAAAGGTATGTTAATAATTGTAATAATATGTAAATGTAAGTCATAAGAAGATAATTCAAATGTAATTTATGTCTCAGGAGGGTAATATAAAAAATGAAGACGAATTATATGATAAAGCAATTAAACAATTTTTAGAACTTCACCCAATAACAAAAAGATCTTTTCAAGAAATTTTAAAATTAAATTTGAGTACAAAAAATTATGACAAAAATGATGTTGCAGAATCAAAAAATAAGAAATTAAGTAGTAAGGTAGCACCATTAGTAGAAAAGGATAATGTAATTTATAAACCAATTAGATTAAATTTAAAAGCATTATTTGAGGACAACAAACAGAGTAATAAAGCTAATGAAGCAGTGACATGTGATGAAAAGGATGACGAAAAACTGAAAAGTGATAAAAAAAATGATTAAATATGATTGATTAATCTTGATATTTCAAATAGTTGTAATAATAGAAATCATTTGTAATACAAATAGGCTTATATTATTTTTAAGCCATTCCAAATGTAATGAATTTTGATATATTTATAACAAAAAGTGTTATATATTACAGTTGTTATATTTTCTGTAAATTTTGAGAGCATTATAGTTATAATAATTTGTAAAAAAGAGTAAAAATTGTTAAAATAATTATATAAATAATTCAAACGTCTAGGTAGACTATTAATAGTAAATATTTTTTAAAATATTAATTTTATTTTATTATATGTTTTATTTCATTAATTTTGATCATTTAATCATAGAATAAATATTAAATTTATAATATTATTGTTATTGTTTAATAATTTTAATATATTAAATGATTTGATTAAGGAATAAATTAAAAATATTTTTAAAAAATGTTTAAATTAACATTAAATGTATTTATTTCAATAAAAATTTATCTATACAATATTAGATCATTGCATAGAAATTAATTTAAAATTTAAAAAATATAAATATGAAGTTGCTAGTGTTTTTGAAATAATATATTAATTATTTTGAATTGTATAATTACTAAAAATTAATTTTATGAAAAATAAAATATCTTATTTACAAAAATATAAAGATAATAATTATGATATAATAATAATTAATCTCAATCAATAAAAAAATAATAAGTAATTGAAATAAATTAAATAATTAAAGAAGGTATGTTATAATTTTTACATCCATATTTTTAGTTAGTGAAATCATTTATTCATAAAAATAAAGTATATTTTTTAATTTCAGTTTAAAAACTATATGTTTATTATGTTTAACGAAAATAATGCAATGTTTCAATTTAAAATTCAGATAGCAATATCAGTTGTAATAAAGTATAAAAGAAATAATATTTTTTTTCATAAAAAATAGTTTGGTAATTGATTTTCAAGTACGCGTTGCCTGTTATTATGTGATATATTAAATATGATTAAATAAGTCCCATCCATATAATTTAAACAAATGCAATGATAAACATATACGTTTAAATATTATTTGAATTTTCTCAACTTAGAGTAGTTATATTAATATAATAAATGAAATGTATAATAATAAACATGAAAAATTCAAAATAGAAATTCATGTATTCACTTATTTTATAAATGATTATTACTTTTTTACTTTATTACAATTATTACTTTCTAAGGAATTCACATAGTTAAAACAAATTAACAGAAATAAAAAATGGTTATATATTGTAAATAGTACATTAGAATGTTTATTATTATTACCAAAAGGGATATGTTTGATAACTACACCATACAATTAAGAAAATTGTATTAAATTGGATAAGAAAAGTAGAGAAAATACAAAGTAACATAGGTAATTACAAGATTTAATAGCAGGCGAATTAATTTAAGTAGTCCTCTTTTGTTCAGGCAATTTGCAAATATTTATTTAATAAGGATGATCAATTAATATATTTATAATCAATAATATTTAGTAAAGGAAAATGCTAAAAAATTGTTAAAAAACATTAAAATTTACATTTTTTAAAGAAATCATTTATTGATTCATATCGCTGTAACGTTAAATTAGATGACAATTCTTATTATTTTTTTTTTATTCGATGACCAGTATAAAATTATCGCAATCCCTACAACTTTTCTTATAGAAAAATCGTGTCAGTTTCAAATGCTTAAATGTGTAATATTCTTTTTTTATAATTACATGAGAATGTAAATAAAATTTGTAATTTATAAATTTCTGACATATTCTACAGGATTGTTCATTTTATTATGAATTTTTACACAACAATATCATACGTATACATTTATGATAAATTGAATAAATAAATTGTCAAAATTACTAATAATTTAAAAATATATATCTATATTATATAATATTACTAATTAATATTTATTGTAACGGATTCATACCATAATTATAATAATACTATAATGCATGTTGTATATAAATATAAGCATATAATTTCTCTTGAGAGAAAATTTGAATTCTTAATTGGAATTTTAAAAATCATTATTACATGTATTTTTTACTGTCTCTTTACAGTAATATACATACTAATGCGTTTCAATACCATTATTAAACTGTAATGTTTACAAATAATATAAAAAATAGCTGATAAATATTAATAAATTTTGATTCATTTACGATAATTATCAATTAAACAAGAAATAATAGCAGGGTATAAGTTATTATGTAAACAACAATTATTCGCGTCTAGGTTATATTCTTAACAATATTTTGATATCTTTACTGTACTATAAGTCATCAAAGTTCCTTTCAATTTCTATGCATTTATTTTTCATGAAATACTTATATATAATTATAAGATGAAGGCGTAGAAGAAAATATAGTTGTTTTTTTTTGTTAAAATAAAAAACTAGTGTTTTTTTTTACTTAATTTAGCAAAATGTCTTGTACCACAAATTTTACTTCTGAAACAGCGAAAGGTTATTAATAATCGAATATACATAATCTATATATAACTTTATTGAAACTTAATCTTATTTAAAACTATAATTTTGATTATAGTTGTATTGGTCGATGTTTTGGCTGCCTTAGAATCTCCAGAAAATGTACAGAAACTTGCTGCTGCTAAAGAAAATTCTGGTAATGAAATACTTAAAACAATGCAGTTTGTTTTTCCAACTGTTATGCAAATTCAAAATGAAGTTATAAAAAAATATGGATTTTCTGAAGGAAGAGAAGGTATTTTTTGGCTTTTAATATATTTTAATAAATATATAAGTATATTCATATTTAAAAAATTGTATTTATTAATTAAATAATTATGTTTTATTTATTTTGTTAATACGCATTATGTTGTTAATATGAATTTTAATGACAATATTGCTATAAGAATAAAATTTATCTGTATTAATATATTTAAATTATAAATTATTCTGTTTTTTTTATTAAATCATTTTAATTTAGTAAATATCAAAATTTTGAATTATTATTAATTACATAAAATATTGTATTTAACAGGTGCTGTACAATTTTCACAGTTAATTAGGTCTCTAGAAAAAGAAGATATTGAAGTAGCTAAGTTACATGCTCAAGTACGCTCTTATTTTCTTCCTAGTGTGCCAATTAATTCATCTACAGATGCATCTTTGTAGAATATGCATTTTTATAAAATTGTATTATACATATTTATAGAATATTTTTAAAAGAACATTCTTTTATAATTTTCATTCCATTACATTTCTTAACAAAATAAAACAAATTATATTAGTTATGTAACGATAATTTTAATTAATTCTTATATTAAAGATTTTTACTATCATACAAAAATAAAAAAAGCAAACACTAAGATAAGTTTATACTGCCTACATGAATTCTTTGACAGTTGTGTATATATATAGAAATCAAATGAAAATTGTAAAAATGAAGTTGAAATAATATTAATTTTTAAAAACAAATGTACAAGGAATTGTTAATTCAATTTATTATAAATTGAGTAAGAAGTACAAATTTTGTGAAAAAAAAGTAAATTAACAATATTTTGAATGGAGTTTCAATTAATATAGGATTATTAATTATATTTAAAAAATAATTTAAATATTAATTTTGTTTTATTACAATTTTATAATTTCATTTAGACATAATACTTCATAATTAAAAAAAAAATGTGTTATACATTTAATTTTATATACTTTTAATAAAATAATTAAATCAAATAAATATATTTTTATAATATTAAATTATTAATCTAGGTTTTATTCAAATACAAATAAATAACTATTATTTTTAAAAATTTTAATCATTTTATCTGCTTTATTGGTATTTATTATTAACTAAAGTTATATTAGAATTTCATACATAGTTATGATGGCTGTATAATCTTTTGTATTATTTATAAAAAAATTTACAATAATAATAAGCCTGTATTTGTATTATTTTATTGACTCCCTTAAACTAATTTATAATTATATTTCTAATAGTTCACAGAAAAAATTTTTTTATTTTCTAAAATTTCTTCTAATTTTAAAATATTTGAGTTTTAAATAAGCAAGTAATTTATGGTAATTACTATGGTATTAATATAAGTAATCATTTAAAAAGCATTTTTAAATGATGGCAAGTCATCTTAATGAAAATAATATAATATATTTTAAGTGTAATTATATATTTTCTCTATTTAGAATAGTTTATACATTACTTGAGCCATGAAGACTCAGTTATGGCAGTAATTTTGTAATTGATTATTCATCTTTAATTATTAAACGTTTGTATGAAAAATATATAATAATTATTACACGAAGTAATCATTCAATATACTACAATTAAGATCACTTAAGTTACGGTTTTTACGATTTAATAGAATACACAGTATCCATCGTATTTACTTTTTTCTGTTCTTAGCAATACTTGTATATTAATATTAATAAAACAAGCTATTTATTGCAAAAAATGAAGTTAGTATTTAGATTGATGGCTAAAAAATAAATTAAAATGAAAAATATTAAATTTTAAAATATAATTTTTAATGAAGATAAAATAAAAATTCTATACTTACGCGAATAATAAACTTAAAAAATTGTTAACATTTTAATATTAATTTCATAATATTTTATAGTAATAGTTATAGTAATAATAATATGATCAGGTATATAATTATGGTTTACTAAAATATATTATAATTTTAAAAAATTTAAAAACAATCATATAATAGTTTTTCTTATGATACGTAGCGATAAAGGAAGATATAAATTTCAGAGCATAAGAGTTGTCACCTTATATCAAACAGATATATAGCATATAATAGAAAATTAAATTACACTTTCAGTTTCTAAATAATCTTGTAAAAAACACGGACTGAAATTTAAACAGCAGTTGTTATAAACAATACTAATAAAAATAAGTTTGTACATTAAAAATAATTTAATTAATTTTGAGTAATTACAATTAAATGTAAAAGGCCGTACTTACAATACATTAATAAACTTCATATTTCTTATAATTTTTTAATAATTTGGATAATTTAGACAAATAAGAAATATGAAATATCAATTATTCCAGTCTTTTTATGATATTTTTTAAATATCCTAATATCTTTTATGAAAGGATAAACTGCATGAATTAAAGCTTCATATATTATGTGTTTATAAAAATTGAATATCTCTTAGTGTCGAATGTATTATCAATTGCTTATGTTAAAACAATTCTTATATGTATAAAATGTTTATATTACATAGTAATAAATTAAACTTAATAAAAATCATATTTGTCTCAATGTACACATTTTACTTTCTATTTTGACGTTGATGGCTTACCAAAGTTAGAACTGGATCGATTTAAATTAAATATTTAATAACAATTAAGAATAACTATTTCAATTTTTTTATATAGCTCTTCAAAGTACATTTTATAACAATTATAGAAGACATTGATGTTTGGTTTTTGGGGTAAAATATTTCATAAAATTAAGTGGTTCAAATTATCTACAGAATTTTAATATTATCCTTTTATGGCATTAGTAACGGTCATTCGTATGCGTTCAAATGAGTTTAATATTCAAAAATTATTTTACACGTAATATATTAAATTATATAAATAAATATTCAGTACTTAATAATAAAGTATTTAAGAAATTATTAAATTATTACCGAGTATTTAAAAAGAAGCAATAGTAAATAATGATCATTTGGATAATTTTGAATTTCTTATAAATATTATTTTAGTAAATGATGGTCAAACGACGTCTAAATATTTATAACTAAAAGAAGCTCATTCTTATATACTTATTGCATATACAATAATTATTTTTAGATTTTCATTTAATTGATAATTAAAATAATTTCTCAAAATTTTTAAGGTTCTACTAAAAGATCACATAGAAATGCCAGTTCAATTGAATCGTTATCGTAAAATAAAAGAGTTATTTTTATATAAATAAAATGGATTAATTTACGCTTAAGGATATTTGCTCATTATGAAAACTAATGAAATTTATTTATAGAATATATTAGTTTCGAGACCTAGTCAAATTTTATAGGAACGTTGCCTCGTTTTAATACATAAGTTAATACCTGAAACATTGAAGGTATCAGTTTAGACAAATAAAGTATTTTAAGGCATATAATGTTTAATATTATTTGAAAGAGTTTAGTCTTATATTTAGCCTTAGGTAATTTTCAAATTTGTAATACAAAGAAATAAGAAAATATAATTAAAAAAAGGCCAATATCTACATTTATATAAAATTCTGTAATTAAGTTATACAGCAAATACCGTAAATATACAGTAAAAATATAAGAAAAATAAAATAATAAAATGCAACATGTATGAAAAATTTATCGCTAAAAATGGCCATTAAAGCGGTATGATATTTTGAAGAGGAAAACAATTTATCTAAACAGAGACCTATAAGTAAAAATTAACGCTATTAATAAAAAGTTAAATTTATTTTTATTTATAAACAAGATATAGTTGTAATGGTCATTCTGGTATACCGGAAAATGATCAAAGAAACACGATGAAAGACACTGGAATTTATGTGATTGACGGTGAGCGACAACGAGCGCCTATTATAAAAAAAAAAAAAAAAAAAACTTTGTACATTATAGCCGATCCTAATAATTAAATCTGATTGCTCATACTCCTTCCAATAATTCTGAAAACCCGACAACGTTGAACCCACAATCTCCAACTGGCGAGGATAATATACCTCCGGAGGTCAAGAAAATGATGTCGAATTATACCGAAAAAATGTATGTTATATTAATCGAACTAAGATTCCTTCTCTCTATGATCGGTATTATCCGAGTATTGCTAGTTCTCAAGCCTTTATATTGTGAATTTGGTGAAGCACTCCCCACTGAAGATGATCCCAAGTATAGTCATTAATGCGGCTCTCGTTTCGCTCCAAATATTTCGGACATTTTATTTCTTAAGAATTATGCGATTCGTGGGATGAAAAATCGAAATCAAAGAGCATATCCAGCAAAATTCCAGAGTTTTAGCCGTAAAAAGGCTTGCGAAACAGCTTCTCCAACTTTGGTATAAGTTACATCAAGAAATTCCTTTATTAATGTCCCATACTTCCGAATGCGTACAACTTGGCTCAGATATTTTCTGTACGGATCATGACTTTTTAAGCATAGATCGATTAAAAGCTTGGTTTCTAACTTTTATTCAATGTCTTTCAACCGGAATTTATATGATTAAATTATAAGTCTTTATATTATTTACCTTAATAAAATAAGAAGCTTATACTAATTATTCGCAATATAAAATATTATTTATAATTTACAAATTTGTCAGTGTGAGGGTTCACTGTTGCACATGTAATTATTTCTCAGTGTTTAATTATCCAGCTTCAAAATCACTAGCTTTTAAAATCACTCTTACTTTTAAAAATTTCTTATTTCAATTAAATAAAAACGTTTATGTAAAGATTTTTTCTATTTTTATGCACAATATTAACTACTTGATTCGTATAAAAAGTTTTCAAATACAATTAATTTTGGAACGCGCGTACAAAAATCCCCTTTAATTTCTTTATACATAAAGTTTATAATATTTAATAATACAATACAATATAATAATATTAATTATAATAATGATAACAATGATGATTGATGATGATGATGATAACAATTATTATTATTTTTTATAAGATTAAAATGAGTAAGTAAAGATTTTTTGTTATTCTTATTTACATTTTCTAAATATAGTTGTTAGTTCCAATCAATTAAGTTTGTGTGTGTACAAATTAATATTCAGCGATAAATTCATAGCGCACGTCATTTTGCAATAAAACAAATAAAAGATAAAAGAAATAACATTTTACTCAACATTATCGGTTCTTTCATAAAAGTTTTTCGTAATCCTCCACTGATGTTTCAAATCAATATTATATTATTGCACTATGGATGGAGGAAAACGCGTTTCTTTCAGCAGAAATAAAAATTTACGGATTTAGAACGTTTTATTATTATATACTGTCATTCGTCCGGTCTTTAACAATAGAAATACAAATTAAAAAAAAATAAAAAAAAACAGTAAATACTCAGAATAGAGAGAGAGAGAGAGAGAGAGAGAGAGAGAGAGAGAGAGAGTCTGTCTTTAAGGCTGAGTTAGAAAGAAATCGTTAAAACTTTACAGCTCGTTTATAAAAGAGTCTTTGTATATTTTCTTAAAAACAGAACCCTGCTTAATATAATAAATTAAAGGCACATTTTTTTCGTGCCTTGATTTCATAATTTTATTTCAAAACATGAAATGCACATTCTTACATTTTGAGATATCATTGCCATTTCATTGATTCTATTCTCTTTTAACCCTTAGACATTTTATATACATACACGTACACGTACGTAAGTGATTTATGCATAAGCACATGTATGTATGTATGTATGTATGTACACGCGTATGCATGCATATATTCATATACATATAAACATATATATACACACACACAGACATACATAAATTTCTTTTTTAATATCTAATAGTAGTGGTAGTAGTAATAATAATAATAATAATAATAATAAAAATTATAATGTTGATAAAAATAATGATAAAAATATTATAGTAATTATAGATATACAAAAAGAAAGGATCTTCTTAATATCCGACGTGCTTTACTTTCCGGGTACTCGAAAAATATGCTATACATACATGAAAAAAGATAGAGTATAAAAGTTTCTTTTTTTTTATACGGATCTTGAAGCGTTCAAAGATAAATTACAATTAGATTTTGGATTTACTAATGATTTCTCTACTTTTTTATTTTTCATTTCCTCTCTTGTCTAATTTCTGTTTGCTTATGTGGGTGTGTGGGTACGCGTGTTCTTAAGCCTTCGATGTCGGGGACTGGTAAACAGCAACAATTCTCTTATGCTCCGACTTGTTCGCGACGTATTCGCAAAGCCTTTTATCTCGATTAGCTTAATTATCTTATACAACACAGGGCTTCGTTTTCTAAAAAGTTTTCCTTCTTTTATTTTGTTTGTAACGCGTATTGTTTATTAGCTTTCATCGGGGGCGCAATGCATCATACTCCTCTTTGCATTTAGTACTGGCTCGGATAACTAAGACTCGTTGACAGTCGGCTACGAGAGGAAAGGATTCGCCGTGGCTGTTGGTGTCGGTGTCGAGGTCGCAGCTCCGCTCATACTACTCCAGGGATCCAGTCGGATCTGGTTGATCGAGGGACGTGGCGGAGGTGTCACCGGTGCGAATGGATTTGCCGAATATGGTACGGGTGCTGCAACATTTCCAATTCACAATGAGTTTTCCTTAACTGGGCACTTTACTTTAAACAATATTATGTCGCATACACATTTTTACAATAGCACATCGAATTTATGATTCAGACGTTATCATAAACAGAATGCATTACAAATAAAAAAATAAGGTTTGTTAAAGAAATATATTTTTTATGAATGTACATTTAGAAAATTCTTTTTATATTTTAATTCAATTGAACCGTGATTTATATAATTTATTAAGGAATATCCTTCGCTTTGCTTTATTTTAATTTTAACCAATAATTTTTCAAACTATTATGTCTATAAATAATATTTAGAAATTATTAATGCTCATTTTATGCATACTTATAATATCAATATTTTTTATTTTCTATTGATGCAAATTTATACAAGAAAACTTTCTTCAAAATGTGTGGGTAATACTTTAACCAAGCTTCTAACTTTTTAAATATTTAAATGCTATATTATTATTATTATTAATAAATTGTATAGCAAATATTATATTTGCAGCTCATATCAAAATATTATTTAATAGTAATCAAATACAGTTAAATTATTTTTTTAACAAACGGTTTAATGTAAAACATTTGTTTCCAATTTATCAATAAAAATGCTGTGATAAATACTGCATAAAAATAAAATAATCCTTTTTATTTTTTGAAAATAATTTACTATAAGTAACAAAAAATAATCATGTAAATTTTTCCATTAATGTGTCTGATTTAGGTATTTTTGATAAATTATGTTCAACTGTGTAAAAACATTTACTACTTAAACATTTTCATAAAAACAGGTATTAAATAATAAGTAGATAAAAAATAGATTCATGAAAGAAAATAGACTTTTCTAAAGAAAATATAAAATCAATTTGACAGGTAAATTAAAAAAATAAATCTACATTCTGATCATTTATGTCATGCCACCATGCAGTACTATTCATTATTTTGAAAATGTTTTTTTTATCTCAATATACTCACAAAAATTATTTCCAATGAAATGCTGCTTTCCAGTCATAGAATAAATATTATAATATTCAGAATTTTGTTTTGAATTAAAGCCAATATAATGCTATAAAATTTTGTAAATAAATATCTACTCCAACATACAATATTATGAGTTAACTTAATAATTTATGAATAGTTATGTGTAGAAAATAAAGTTTACCTGCTGGTGCTGGTGTCGGAGTTTTTATTGACGATGCGCTGACGAGATTATCCAAATTTACAAGAGCTGAATTTTCGCCCAAGAATGATTGCGGTGTCTTTTTCACGGCACCTGTGCTAGGTGGCATCGTATCCCCTAGACCTCGTAGATCAAATGGATCCGGAGAAGTTGTATTTCCTGATTATTAATTTTATCATTAAATTATCATTGCGTACAATATTTTGTTAAAGTAATAATTTTATTTTCTTTGAATATTGTTTAATGTTCAGCAACGAATATTATTGTAGAATAGAAAGTTTTTACTTAAAAATAAAATAAGCATCGCACTAAATCATTTATAATGAAAGTAATTCTCATACATTACATGTTTTATTTTGTAATGAAATTAAAAAAAATATATTTTCTACTGTACGTACCATTATTCATTGGCTGTGGACTAGATCCAATTTTGTTTCTATTGCTAATGATGTCAAATTCGTCGAGGTCACCAAGTGGACTATTATTTTCTTGATTCGATGATGTAGAATTAAAAGTTGTTCCCAGACCATTGAAACCATTGCTGTTGGCAGTTGACGACGGTACATTAAATCCGATTGGCGCCGCCTACATAGTAAAAAATATTTTTCCATTTAGAAACAAACCGTACGCATATACGTGTATGTGCGTGTGTGTGTGCACAGTATGAATAAGTAAATTAATTTATATTTGGAGGCAAAATTAAAACTTCTTAATTAAAATAACAAATAAATACTGTATGCCAATAATAACAACAGTAATAATAGTAATAATAAAAAAGTAGTTACTTTAGTATCGGTATTGTTAGTCGCTGAGACAGGAGCCCAGGGATCTAAAACACGAGCCGGTGTTGGAGTTACTGTAGCTGGTGAGGGGGCTGGAGCTCTCCAAGGATCAACGGTAGCAGCTACAAATAACCATACGGTTAATTGTTAGTATTTCCATTAAACCGACAGTGTCAACTTATTTCACTTCCAATATTTACAATTATTATTATAAATTATTTTAAATTAATTTCATGAATCGGTATATGCGCTCATTTAAAAATTAGCTGTCGGAATTATTGATATAAAAAAAAAAAGAAGAGTTTGTTTATCAAAATGAATAAAGTAATAATAAGTAATCGATCCACATTATTTATCAGGTTCAATGTACAATATATTATTGAAGATAATATTATTATATCAATATTATTGAAGATATAATAACGCTGTGTTATTTTTAAAAATTTTTCATTCATAATTCGCTTTATGATTTAGATAAATACATAGATTATTATGAAAATTTAATTTTAAAATTTAGATTAGAAATAGAAAATTAAATAGAAAATAAAATAAAAAATTAATTTCTAAATTGTTATGTATTAAGATACGGAATAGGTCAAGATTGTTAGTTAGCTTATTATTAATAAAGGGTTTTCAATTACCTGGAGATCCTGTTAGCCAGAATTAAGAAAGTGTTGAGATCATCCAAAAAGTACAAAAAAAAAAAAAAAAAGACAATGTTAATTTGAAGCTGATGTTAAAATAAATTTAATTACCAGACATTGGAAAACCGTTGTTTAATCATAAAAATATACTCACTCGGTCTCTGTGGTAAAACTGGAGCCCACGGGTCTAGTGTCGACCCCGTATTAGTATTGTTGCTCTGTGCTGGAGCAGACCACGGATCATTTTGTGTCTGTAATGTAGAATTAATTACAAATACATTATCAATACAATATCTGAAAAATAAAATTTAAGTATTGTAAATTAATAGCAACTATTGAAACGATAAACATTTAAATATACATTGATTGCGTAAAATATAGTAGCAAAAACGATGATTTACATTATCTTGAAAAATTTATGTATTTAAATGATTTTAAAATATAAGCAAAAATTAATTTATTATTTCGATTCTTCAATAGATGGATACTATATTAATAATAAATATTATTATAGAGGCTATTAGAGAAAAAAACAATAATAGTAAATTTCTATAGATCTTTTATAATTAGAAAATTTTGAAAATATGAATATTTATATTACAAATGCATATTTATATTTTTTATTTTTAGGAAAGAATTTTATTAGCATACGGGTTGCTTCAATACTTGTGTTCAGGATCGAGGTCCCTTACTGGATGGGTTGGATCTAATTTAACTTATGATATACAGGAATGGAAGCAGGAAGGAATGTCAATATAAATATATAAGAAAAGATAATGTAACGACTCCTTGTAGTTTAAACCGCGTTCACCATTCGCCGAAAATGGGGTGGCACATTGGAAAATGAGGTCGATACACAACCCCGTTAGAGTGAATCAATTTCATTAACATCTTGATCCAATAACGAACTTGCGCTTACATTTTGTAAAAAAAATTTTTCCTCCTCCCACTAATAGATAAATCGACTTATTCTTTAATTCCGTAATCGCCGTGTTTTATTTGTGCATCATCTACATTCACAGCTGCCGAACTCATAGCTCTTTATAATTAATTATTAAAAAATTACTTTAGTAGTATTAAGACATCATAAAGATTCATTCATAATATAATTTTTTTAAAGCAATTACGGTGTTCAATGAATATAATATTTCAATGTTCAATTACATAATTTGCATCTTTATCAATTTTTATACTGTAATTCTTGTTAATTAATCCATTAAGGAAAGTATAAAATTTTTTTTCTAAATTTCGCCCGGCTTAAGTATTAATAATAATAAATAAGGAGTTACTGTATATTTAAAATCAAAGTAATTTTAATATACTATGATTAATGTCGAATAAAAATTCAGATATTACAAGATTTGATAATCCGTAACGAAAGCAATAATCTACTAAAATTTCGATTATTTTTTTGCAGAAACATACCTTGTACATATTAAAAAGAGAAAGATCCAGAGACTGCCGCGCAAACATGCAAAATTAACATTTCATGCAGTCATCAGAATTTATTAAAGTACGTATGAATAGAATTTAATTTAAGTTTATACTTGTGGTCTGGGAGGTGGAGGGGTTGGTATTGGTACACCCCAAGGATCAAGTTGAGCATTGGTGCCACTGGCCTCTCCCAAGTTTACGTCCAGTAGATCGAGCATGTGACTTTGCTTTTCCTGAGGTGTTCTAAAATCAAAGCAATATATTTTCGTAAGCTCCCAGCCAACCATATATCATTATATTATTCAAAGTTAAAAATAAATTAACGAATAAATTTAAATAATACTGGCCAATGCAATATGATCGTTATCTTGCTCTAAACATAACTAACTAAGCACCAGATTTTATTACCCTTATTCGTTTTGGTAAAAATAATTAAAACGCAAAAGTATTAAGATATAATGCTGTAGATACATTACAAAGGCGTGCTATATATACGTGTTAGTTATAATGAAATCATGTGCGTTTTAATTTGGCAAAACGGTAACATGTACCGGCGCCCATGTGATCGTCGCGATAACGTTATGCCTTTGGAACCAGAAGGCCATCCCGGCTTAATTATTAATAATGACGTTGTACCGAAATATAAATATAATAAGAATCTGATAAAAAGGGTGTGAATGCGATGTTGTGAATCGGTTGAAAGTGGAATGGACGTGCAGAAGAAAACGCAAGATGTACAGTGATACGTATATAGTGATTTTATCCCGCGGCGTCTATAACCGGATGCATACATATTGAATCATTGAGTGAATTATTCGCAAGGGTGAATTATCTTTTGTCAGGCGGACGCATAAATCGGAGTAAAGGCTTCTTATGACTTTCTTACGACGACGAGGATATGTAAAGTCGAGTCAAGTCGTGTAAGCTGCAGCTTCGAAAGTTGGGAGTCCGATGCCCGAGGCAGCTATCGATTTCGAGGGTCACAAGAAAAAGCTTATGTAATTATAGCCGAAAATGATATGTATATATAATTGTAACGAGAAAATTGTTAAAAGAACAGTAAAGTATCATCGAAAGTCGTCAGAAGCACTACTGTTCATTTACTTGTCGATAAGAGATCGTGCACATATTTTTTTTTCCCGAAAAAGCCTTCATATTAAGCTAAAATCTAAAATGAAATTGTAAAGTTATAAATAAGCCACTGAATTTAAAAATAATTCTATAGATTTTCAATGAACGATATACATTCTGTAGGATAAAACACTCTCCGGTTCATTATGAAGTTAATTTTGAAGTAATACAGCTAGACATTTTTCATTTGAAAGAGACCTGGGAAAAAATGTATTTAAAATGATGTTAACTAACTTGAAGTCTTGTTGGCTTTGGCTAAGTGCCAATTGCAGCCTAACATCATCGCTGCGCCTTCTTTGCTCTTCTTGTTCAGCCTCTTCTCTCGACATTGCTAAGGCAAGTTGCAGTTGAAGCTCTTCCTCACCAACTGTTTGAGGTCTGGCAGCCTCTAATTCCGCTGAGAAAATAAGCGAATTTGAATGTATAATTATTTTTTATTATTATCTATTGCTTATTTATCAATTTGTCTACAATAATATGCTAAAATATCAAAGTACTTTGAGTGTAAAACAAAAAAGTAAAATAATATTGGATTTTCCTAGCATTTACAGGTAAAGAAATATTTGCACAGTCTTTTTACAATACGTTCGAAAATAAATATTGCCGGAGAGCTTCATTTTACTTATGTGGAAAAATTGTTCGAATCAAGATATATAGCTGAAAGGTTCTTACGTCTAGATGACGTTTCCGATAGATGGCAAGGCTCCCACTCTTGGAACTAAAAAATAATGTTGATATTATAAAAAATTGTACATTATTCTAATAATTCTGATATAAAAATTGAATTTTCATAAGTAATTTTCATATATATCAGGGAAATGATAGCGTTGTCGATAATAAGCACTTACGTCACTACTGACTGGTGAAACTGTATCAATTCCGTCACTCCCAAAACCACTAAGGGATTGTGCAAATCTTTCTTTTGCTTTAAGTGCTCTTGCTCTTTCGTTCCTTAATCTTTCGTCATCCCTTAATAAGGCCACCAATTGCTTAGCTTTTTCCCTTACGTTTATCCCTTGGTCTTTATGCCCTTCCATGTACTGGAAATCTGGAAAGAATTTAAGTAAAAACGAATTATCGATGTCCTTCAAATTGAGTTTATACCTGCATTCTCAAAATAACAGTAACAATAAATATTAATCGACCTAAATTTTAATAGATATTTATTTGTTTTTTACTTTAATAAGTAAATTATAAATATCTTAATTGATTTTAAATATATCCCTTAGTATATTGAGATACATTATATTTTAGTCGATACATTATATATATTATTATATTATTATATTATACATTATAAAGAAAATGTATCTGATTGTAAAAATAATTTATAAAAAATAATTTATATAAAGTGCAAGACCAATCTCTTTATATCCCCAAAAAGGTTTTTAATTCACATTTGTTAAGAAAAATGGCTTATTGTTTCAAGATGGTCGTTTAATTTTTTTGCTCGCTAGGTGATTTATTAGTTTATATTCAATCGTGTAGATAAGCTAAACACAAATTCTGGTGCTTTTTTTTTTATTTAATAATGTTGCCTCCTGATTTTTTCCCCCCTTAACTGCAGCAGCTTTTTAAAAATATTAATTTATATTCAGTTATGAAATTGAATCGGAATTGTAATGTCAGTTGCATTAAATATTAATTAGACGAATGAAATTTGATTTTTAATATAAAAATTTAACCAATAAAATCATTTAACGAAGGATGAATTTTTTATTAATAATTTTCCAATATTTTATAATTCCTATTTGATTCTGATTATATAACCTTAAATTTTAAATTGCCTCTTTGCATAATTTCCTTGCGTTGAAGAGAAAATACAACGACGATCGTTCCCGCGATAATTTCGTTAATGAATCTACATAATATAGATAAAAACAGTAGAATAAACTTCTGGTTAAGTAAAACATAGGTCTGCATGAGCAGTTTTGAGAAAGCTAATAAAGAAGTTATGACCGGGCGGGACAATGTGGGGGTATGAATGGTACGAGCTAAGCAAGACTGCGGCCTCCGGTGCCCTCGACGTGGGTGACTGAAAATTCCGACGACCGAGGTACCCGGCTGCGAGCTAACAATGGAAAAAGAAAGCACCCGCCCGGTTTCGTCACGGGGAATCCATGCATTCCTCAGGTAGGAGAAGATCGTGGGAGCAGCTTTGAGATTAAAGGGAGCGGCTACCGGGGCCCTGTTCCCGTGCTTGGCCAGGTAGTGGTGGTCCGAGGGTGGGAGAAGGGAAGAGCGGAAGGGAGAGACATAGCCACTCCTAAGGATGAATCATGCGGCGGGGAGAGGTCCGGACGCACCTTTGAGTGTCTGGATAGCGAAGATATTCTCCTTGCACTGTTGAGCGACCTTCTCGGTGCCGGTTTTGATGAGGTACTCCAGGAGAACAAGGGCCTTGTACACATGTCGCCAGTTTTTACCGTGATCGTTAAGCCGTTTCCAGAGCATTTGCATTATCTCCGTAAAGGCGACGACGTTGTACGTGAGGTCGGCGATCTCGCTCATGAGTGTACTGCTCGGGCCCCAGGGGTCGTTGCTCGTCGCCTTACGCACGGCTTTCTGTGGATTGGTATTGCAAATATTAATATCTTCGAGTGACAGACATATAGCACCGAGCACGTGCCCGATTACAATAAGACCGCTATCAATTTGTCTTAATTTAATGAAGATGTCATACCGACCCAATAAAACAACTAATAACCGCTACTCTGACGTTTTTTTAAAACTAGTGACTCTTAAAATTTATGACTACATGCTTTTCTCTTAATAATTATACGATCTGAAGAGATTTTACCCACTGCTGGGCTGCCTAATAACGATCCATCAATCATTGCTAGATTTAAAAAATATATATAATATAAAATGTAATTTTTTATAAATTATCATTGCTGCACATATTTAAAAAAAATCTACTTATGTATTTGGATTTTAATGTTTTTTTAAAATTACATTTCTGCTTATAATTTCTTCTCAATTCCAAATCTCTATAGTTATTATTTAATATAATTGTAAGGAAAACTTCATATAGTCTGTGCAATCAATCACTGATTAAATTTTTTAAATTGGCACTACATCCGAAGGTGAAAATATTACAAATATTTGAGAATGAGAATATTTTTGTAACGTGACATATTGAAGCTATGGGAAAGGTATTAAAAATGATCATACAAATCCAGTTAAAACAAAATATTATGAGCATAAAAGAAAAGCTTACGGTATGTGCGCGTGGCTGTAACGATCTTTGGGCGCATGATCTTGGGAACGTGTTCTAAGCGATCCGTTAAAAGTGGAATATTTGTAACTATGTTACTCGCACCACACGTGTATAAACTTTCTAAAGAAACTAAATATGATAGCTTGGACAAGAGGAGGCAACTATACTTCTCGTCATTTTGGGATGCTGAGTTTATTCCTTCAGGGTACTTTTGCGTTTATTAAATTCTCTAATACATTTCTAAAGACGTGAGTGAGACGCGAGGTTTAATCAGGTACTGAGAGAGAGAGAGAGAGAGAGAGAGAGAGAGAGAGAGAGAGAGAGAGAGAGAGAGATATTAAGGTTGAAAAGTCTAGCTGCTGACGTAAATAATGTTCGTAAATAATTAACTCGCAAGTGCAGGATCGGATTTACGGGAGAGCTGGATAATGAATGTGGATAGGTGGTACGGGTACAAGAGGAATGGGAGCTGCTGACGTCTAACGCGATTCACTCACCTGTGCATTGCTATAATTGTGGGCGAGATTAACGATATCTCGCCTGATGCCCGCCAAATTCACCTGCATCACGTCTTGTCCTTGTCGCCGCATCTATAACATTAATTATTTTTTATCTAATATGAGTAAAATCCTTATTTCTTTTAAACACAAAAATAGTATAAAAATAATAATATTTATAATATCTATTTGTGGTTAATAAAAATTCTAATAATAACAGTAAAAATACACCATTTAAAAAAAAATTTTTTTTTTAAACTAATCTCTATAAATAATATCTAGTAAATATAATTTAAAGATCAAAACGATAGTATTATATTAATTTCCTGTTAAATTCCTCATAAAGAGAGCATGTATGGAAAACTCTGGACTATAATAAAAAAATCGAGTTCAACTAACGTAATGCAGAAATAGAGAAATAGTAAAAACGACGATGCGTGAAAGAAAAACAAAAGAAACAGGAAAAGAAAGTTTATCGAGGACGGAAGACTGCAAATCTGGGAACTATGATGTATGGAAATACAACTTTATACAGTTACTTTTTCATGGGAGAGCTAATCCTCATATTCACTAGATATGATTAATATAAATTCTATTTTGCATTGTGTATACAGAATAGTTTTTGTTATTACGTCTCACCAAATTGATATTATTAAAATTTAAACAAAAAAATCAATTCATTGATTTATTTTTTTGTAATTATATAACAGTTATTATGTAAAAAATAATGTACCTAAATATTGATTCCAATCAATCGTGTGCGCTTCAAAACTCTATTGTCTCAGGAAACTTCGATTTTATAATTCTTACATGAATTCATTACCGACTTATTTCTTTCTGCAACCTACATTTTTTATATTCACCTTTTTATGCCATAATAGACTACAATATTATATTTAATTGTTTTTAAAATGCGTTTGTCAACTTGTAATACCTAAAATTTACCCCTGTTTGTGTTGGTAACATATATGCATATATAAATATCATATTATTTATATATTTATTGTATATCATATTTATTATATAAGGATATATATGATCATATACTTTATTTTTGTCTAATAACATGATTTATTTTAAAACTAATTAGTAAGTATGCCGATTAGAATTATCAGTTACTTTATATTTATCTATAATTATTTATCTATATTCTTTATTTTTCAAGATGATATGGAAATTTGTTATCAACATAAATAAATGATTGCAATTCGAATCGCATATTAAATTTGCACTTAGTAAAGTTCTGCAGTAATTATTTATAAGCATGTTACAGATTTAGTCAATGACATACTAGTCTCATATATTACGTAAATAAATTTTTATATTAATCGTATCAAAATATTCATATACAAATATATGAAACTTAAATTGCAGTTCAACACTGACTTAACTATATTAATTATGTCATAGTGCAATTATTGTAACAAACTATATATATATATATATATAATTTTTTAATTTTAATTTTTAATTACTTTTATTTAAAATACATGTAATTTTTATTGATATTATTATTATTATTATATTGTTATTAAAGGAATATTAAGCCAATGGTCATTTTAATTTATTACTGTATTTAGCTACACTTACGTGCATGATTAATACTCCGAAGGAAATACATTATATAATATTGGTAAACTCATTTTATTATATGATTTCATATAAATATCTAATCAAGATATTTTTAGTATTTATATTTAAGTATTTGATATTTGCAATTTATTTTTATAAATTAGACTGAAATAAAAGTTGAATATAATATAGTTATTATTTAATTAGAGTATTTTTTAATCTTTCATTTATATAATAAAATTGTTTTCAACGAAAGAAAATTATAGACATAAAATGGGATGGGCATTATTATCTTCATCTTGTGTGCTAATCTAGTAGGACAATTTACTTAGATAAAGGAAGTGTAAATGACATGCGTAATGTATATACATGTACACTTTTATCGTGCAATTGAGAAGACCACTCTATGTAATTTATGTAATGCATATTTTACAGATTTCAATTAATTATTTATACGTTAACTTGTATACATTAGCTTACAAATAAAATTATTAGCAATAAACATAAATTGTCAAAGTTTTAATATTTTAAACTTCCATGTCGGTTTTAAGGAATGTAAAAATTAATAATTGTAATTTAATTTTCAACATATAAATCAAAGAAGTCCTTAGATGCTAATATTATTTAAAAATAATCTTAGCCCGGGATTGCGCATCTAAATAGAATTCGAGTATAATGAACAGAGTCACGTGTTATGAAGTCAGTTTAAATAAATTGTAGAATTTATAAAGGACGTGTATTACGTGCATCAATTTTGATTCTTATTCATTTATTTAAAAAAAATCTTAAGTAAGTTGAATAAATCTAAAAACTATGTTTGTATTCCCTGGATTTAACATTCCCCTACGCAAACTTGAAATTCATGTAGAGAAATGTCGATAATGTATTATTTGATCAATGTACATTAAATTAAAAGAAAGCAACAATAATAAAGAATTTATATATTTGATGGATGTAACGTATTGGGCTTAAAATAGTAATCGATCGTGTAGAAAAATGCCAATAAAAGCTTTCACATTTTCTGAAAATGACTGCAGTAAATCCAGTGTTGGCAACAAATGTTTCTCTAGATTGTCTGCTGGGCAATAAAATTCAACCAGGAATCAATCAAACTTAAAAAATTACGAAAGGTAAAAAAATTACACGTGCGGTTCGGTAAGGATTAATAATAAATGAAGACATGCTTGTCATAATCTGCCACTAATTCCTGTCTACTAAATTAAGGATCATTTAAGGTAAATAGTGGGATAGTGATGTTGAATTTCTTGCAATGAGAAGTCAAATAAAATAGTTGTTACGCATCTAAGTGCTAGCCACGACAATGGCTGCTTAAACATTGTTAATCGATGTTTTGAGGTACCGTTATCGGCTTTAAGAAATAGCTGACTCTAGTGGCAGTCACATTGAGTAACAGTATTGTTAGCTCTAGTGCGTCGTTTTCTATTAATCGACTTGCCGTCTAAGGACGGCTTAGGACAGTTTAGGATATTTTCATACCACATCGATTGAATGAGCTTTATCAAAACCATTTCTGTACTTTATGGCGCATTTCATCTAATTCAAATTATTTAATTTAAAAAAAAAAAAAAAACAAATATTGTGAGGAATATTTTTATTTACAATCAAGACAGAGTTTTTATTTGCATTATTTTTATTTACATCGTCAAGATTACAAAAATATTAAGAAATTTTGCTCTTTCTAAGGAATGGGTTTAAAAAACTATAGCCTTTTGATTTCCCAAGACTTATATTATTTTTATTTTATTTATTTTTTTTTTTTAATTTTAAATTTTAATCGAATGTTAATTTAATTAAAATACTGAATAAATGATGAGTTTTTGTTAATAAATAAATTTCTTCCGAACTCTTAGTACAAAGAATTCACAATTAATGATGAAGGAAACTGATCAATAAGTGATGGAAGCTCTGGAAAATTCTTTTCATCTGGAAAAATATTCTCTCGCTTGTATTAATCATGTTTCAATCAACAATAGAAATAAGTATATCCCCGATAAGGAGCCTATTTATTAAATAACGCTCCGCTAAATTATGAATTAAGCAAATCGTAGGACGTTAAAATAAATGACGTTCATCGTTGTCCAGAGTTCTAACAAAATTATACTTCCCGCATTTGACACATATTTTTTTCAACAAATCTACTTTCGGTATCGCTTACTTAAATAGATTATTACAACGACGCGATGAGCGAACATGAAATGTTTGATTGGAATGAAAAATGCAAGCGATCGCTAAGCTAATACAGACCAATTTAATAGTGACTGTAATTGACTTTGCAAACTTCAATAAGATAAGAATCACGCGTCAGAGGTAGAGGTAGAGGTAGAGATATAGATACTCATAGAGATAGAGATTCGACTTTTTAACGTCGTCTTCTTTATTTCGCGCAGACGACGTTAGAGGGACGTGAATTTCCTGTGCAGGCTTTATGCGTAACAGCTGATGCCCGTTGCGACAGTATCAGAGCTAAGCACATTACACCAGATATTTTTTGCTGTCCAAGCCACCCATATCGTGTGTATGTCCTCAATATGTATGAAAAATTTGCTTTTGGGTTCTGAACGTCAATCCATTTTATTAGGATTTTATTTATATCAGGAATTTTAATAAATTTGATAATTTTAAATATGGCTGCTTGTTCTACCATTATTCAAAATAAACATTATTTATTACTTCAAAATTTATACGGCACATTATTTCAATATTATCAATTTCATCTTTTAAATAGATTATCGACGTGTCTGTAAAAACTTTGGTTTAATAATTTTCTTGAAAATAATAGCAGTTACGTTTACTTTTGAAAAGATTATTTATTACTGCTATTTACTACACCTTTCGAAGAGATTCGATATTTTATTTTTTATATTTCTTTACTCTTATTTTACAATCGGAGCGAAGGTTCGTTGGAAATTTTTGTTTAATGAATTGATAGAAAATTAATATAGGGTACTTCAAATAGCATTTCACGTATAGAAATATTTTATGAATAAGTCTACACTATCGGTACAATTTCAAACGGCATGCAACACATCTTTGCCGTTCAATTCATATTAATAATTATATGCTTGTTATTAATAGCATACATATACGTTCTCTTATTTAATATTAACGTACCTTAACATAATGCAATAAATAAACCGATGTATCTAATTTACTTGTTGTTGGTGAATATTTTCACAAGTCAATTTCTTAAATTAACAAAACTTTACTACTTAAATCATACAATAATTATAACCTAAGTAAATAATTTATAATATATAAGTATGTGCGTAATAATATTAAGAATCTTTATATTAATAGATGTTTGTTCTCCATCTATTGTTGAACGTATCATTTTATATGATATAAATCTAACTAACTATACTATTGAAGTAATGTATGTAAAACAATAAGATGGTTTGTAATGCGATTAAATGATATAAATTGAATAATTTAAGATGTTTTATATTTTTTAAATACGTAATTTCTACTAGTAGATGTAACTCTACTTATTTAACGTATAAGAATAACTTAAATCTTTCTGAGAAATTATATCTAGAAAATAATTATAATAGTGCTATAAGAAATAATTCAAACTATTTAGAACAATAACTTATTCTTTTAAAGTATTCGAATCAAAAGTAGCAACATTAGTATCTTAGCATAAAATGATTACAATTAAGTAATCTAATCATATTGTGTCATTCAAACTAACATTTTTAACGAATATTTTTAACGATTATTAAAACAGTTTTTAAAGTTTGTTTTAGCAAAAGTTATACAGTAACTGTTCAATAAAAATGTATCCTTTATCTGTATTTTATTTATCTTATATTATGAAAAATTTGATTTGACGAAATTTAATACACAAAAACACAATGTTTAACGTTGCGAATAAATTATTATTCAGATGACAAAAGTAGAAAATTTTAATATACAGATGAATTCTTATATTAAATATATATTTAATACAGATCAATTCATATGTTAAATTATATACGACAATTGGCAGTATTTTTTCTTTATTGAAATATTGTGTCATGATATTGAATTTATAAAGAATTTACATCATGAATTACATAATTATTGAAGTGTTAATTTTATTGAATTTATTAGAGTTTCTAAACAAAAACAGAGAATTATTTGTAATTTAATATCTATAATGAAATAATATCATGTTATCAGAAAATCGACTATATGACTCTAAATAAATTAATGAAAACTGTAATTTACCCAGAGAGTGCAAAAATGTTTCTAATATAAATTTCTTGTTATAACAAAAAAAGATGTTTAAATATGTGCAGTTTCAATTTTAAACGAAAAAATGGATCTTCCAACGTATGAAATTCGTTTTTTTAGAATTAAATTTTCTAAAATTTTCTTAGAAATAAAGAAATGTATATACCTACAAAATCTCTTTTTAATGACAATTTACAAAATTTTTTAACTTATAAAATTTCTAAATCTTAAGTTTTTTTTTATTCCAAGCAATAAATGTAACAGATTATATTTGTTTTGCTAACATTAGTTAGAATCAGTAATTAGCAGCAAACATTTAAAAAGTTATAGTATATACAATTATTACTAAAGTTGTGATCTGCTGAATATACGAAATATGATTTAAACTCATTTTAGGCAGTAATATTATATCTGTCAAATACTTTATCGTGCCGAGGTGTCAATACAATAGTATAAGAAATTGTAGTACAAGAAAATATTTCAAAAATTTTATAATAAAAACAAGAAAACAGATGAAAAACTAAAATAAGAAGTATTGTACTTAAGCTACTTACGTTTATTGCTTCGTCGTATAGTTCTCTCAGTCTTCACGATAAAAGTCTCCTGACTATAAAAATACTTTCTTGCTTATTTATCGTCTTTTTCTCTCTCCTGCAACGTTCAAAATAATTTATATGAATTTAAATATTTTTTACAAAAAAAAAATTATAATTTTATTTCAATAAATGAACAATATTGTTATTTTTCTTGTCAAATGTTATTTTATAAAATGAAAATGGAAACTGGTTTTAATAAGCTGAAATATTAATATTAACATTAGTCTTATAATAAAATATATTAATTTTTTTTAATTTTTCGACTAGCATTAGTCTATTTTTTCATTTCTTATAAATTTGGTACAAATAACTTGAATTTAAAAATTTATATTAGACAGAATTTTAAGCTTTAAGTCATGTACAATCGTAAGTGTACGTATGAACGTACGTTGATGAAATGCTAAACAATATCAGCTGTAAATAAAAATTAAATAGATTACAGTAGATTCCTATTGTTATTGACTTATATATAACATTTCTTGATTATAATACAGTTGCTATTGAAAAAACATTTATATTAAAAGACTAAATTACAATAATATTAATAATTGTTAGAGAGAAGTTTGTACATGAGTAATGTTTATGAGCATAAGTTCAAAGCATATCATAGTTTTTAAAATTTTCTGGTATAATCTTCACTATTTATAGTGCCATCTAATCTATTTCTTTCAATTATCACAATCTATATTTAATTTTAAGAGTTAAAAACGTAATTTTATTGATGAAAAAAAGGCTAGTAAAATAATTGCAGTATCTATTAAAATAAAAATGTAATTAAAACGTACTAAGTACGTTGGTTGAAGTATTTTTTTTTTACTAAATTTTGAGAGAATCCGTATTAGGTCGAGACATAAAAATAAAGTAAAAAGTACAAATAGGAATTGTACAGTGGGATTAATCATGCTCAGGGTCAGTAAACTATCTGACGTACATTGTGATTCAGTGTCAAGTATTTGGGTCAGTGTTTTGAATGCTGTATGTGAAAATGATCGCAGATAGAGATAGATGGAATCGTAATTCCATTTGAAGAAGAGTCATGGCTGTGCAGTAAGAATGAAGTCTGGAAATAAAGAATTCTTGTTTTTTCTTTTATTTTTAATATTTAGTCATTTTTTTATACAACTACAAAGTCCTGCACTTAGGTTAAATTAGTACGGAAGTTTTTTTTTGACCTTTCGTATGTCAATACATATAAATTAATTATTTTAATGTCCTTATAGTAAATCTTATACAAATTTACTTTTACGTTTGTCTAACATAAAGCATAGTACATTTATCCAGTTATTTAGAAATTAAAAATACTAACGCTTAGTTATTAAATAACTCGACAGACTTTGATTTAACGGGAAAATAAATTTTTCAACTTAATTAGATTACTGATTGATAAGTATTTGGGTGGCGAAAATGATTTTAATTAATTTATTATATCGCATTACATCTTATGCATATTTATAGAAAATATGTAAAATGATAATTACAAAACCATATAGTACAACAAAGTATAACCTTATTTTAATTCATATTCGCTTTTATGGTTAATTTTTTGTAGATCTATTTAAAAATTTAACAAAATTTTTCTCAAGGTTTAAGATAAGTCTATTAACGTGTCTTACATAACATTACAATGTTGCATAATAACTTTTCACAATTCAGCATTATAAATAAAAAAGTTTAGTGCGATTTCTTATTGAATTGATCGAAAATATCACATCTATTATTAATTATTTACGTAAAATAAAGGAGAGTTAAAAAATCTTAGTAATAATAAATTAAATCATTTAACATATTAATTTGACGTATTTCATGTAAAAATAAAACCTGGTATAAACCGTCAAACATTTTTTAATCTTTAATTAATAATTAAAACTAAGATGAGTTGTTCATTTAAAAATACTGGAACATTTAAAAAATTACGTGTTCAAGATACCTATTACGGAAGATAAAAAAATGTTGATTGTTTTAAATAACTTGCATTTTCCTTAATATAAAAATAGTCATTAATATCAATATATATAGATAACAATAATTTATGACAAAAATTAAGCTACACTCATTAAATTGTATACTTCTTGTAATAATTGTAGCTTTACGCAGCTGAATTTAATTTATTTAATACACATTAAATAATTTATAATACTTATAATTGCTACGTACATTTAATTGGATTTTTGAGGAAATATAATTTATATAAAAAAAATATATTTTTTTTACTCTGATATTTCAATCAAAGTTATTCATAACCACATATTTTACTTGAAATTTGAAGAAATTACCTTATTACCGTTATAAAAATCTATAATTAATCAAGGTATCTGACGTCGGTACAATTGGTTTTCAAAAGACCGGTTTAACTTTCATTTTTTTAAAAGGATTTTTTTTAAATAAATTAAAAATTTTATTTATAATAATTATAGAAGTTAATCTTTATTAATATGTATTATTAAAATTCACAAAACACAATTAATAGTGTATTTAAAAGTAAAATTTCTTTTTCGTTTTTAGAATCTCTCTGTACCTGCAAAATATTAAAAAATTTAATAATAATTACATTTAATTTACGATTGCTAAGCTCCATACTATTGATAAATATTTTAATTATCGATTAGCTGAATATTTGAGGAATAATAATCACCTTTGCGCATGCCGAGTCGATCGCTAACGCGCGATAATAGTTTATTGTCCGTGAAGTGTAGCATTATATATATATATATATGATTAAGAACAATAGCCTTGTAGATTAGGAAAAATGTTAATTATCTTTCGATTTAAAATCTTCTTAGTTTTAAAATGGTCGTACACAATAACAGATCATTACATTACATACAGTTAATCTCTAGGGTTATACTACATACAAATAATTTATATTTATTTATATGCACATGCCTACGTACATGTGCATGTAATGAAGATTTAATTTATTGGATTATAACGTTTTTCTAATTTAAACTATAATTGACGTGAAATGTAATTTACGACAAATACAAATATGCTATTGTTCTCTTTTATCTCTAAGGATTAGTGTAATTTACTACTGCACTTTAGCTATACTGTAAACGATTTCCACATAATTTTACATAATTTGTTAAAACTGACATTATTATTTAAGGTTTGAAATGTTTCAATCTTGTACACAGAGTAACAAAAAATAATATTAATCTTTAAATTGTAGCCTTACTTACACTTTTAAATAATGATATGTAAGTTATAAAAAGAATTTAACGACGTTTTTCCATTTACTGATAGTTAGTATTAAAAAATGTAAATACATTACGTTTTTTAATTATAAGTTTATATTAATGCATCGAAGTTATTACCGGAGAACGAATAGAATCAAAGAATGCCGATCTTCTCAGGAACCAGTCAATTTATAAGAATTTAAAAAAGAATTTGTAATCAAGTAAATTTGTAATGATGATATGAAAATGAAGTTATAGAACTACTCGTTTAAAATTTAAACGTTATTAATTGATTTTGCATTAAAAAATATATAAAAACAAGGAATTACTGCTTAAGTTTGCCAATTTTATCAGATGAAAAATATTATCTATTATTAATAAAATAATGTAACTGATTTATATTTACTTTTTAATAAAATTTTTAATCGTACGAACCGATAGAATGTAATTGCACAGTTAAGAAAAAGGGAGTATAAAATTGGTGAAGCAATTGAGGAGATATTAAGATTTACAAATGTTACTAGACAAATACCATTTTAAGTTAACTAAGTGCTTGCTTCGAAAAAGTTCACGTTAAGCTACTTCTTGAATGAAGTAAATCGTTTTTTTTTTTTTTTTTTAACGTAATACATTTCAGGCACTGAATCAAAGGAACTGGAGAATATTCACCTAACTCAAAAACTCAAAAAACTTTTGGATTTCATTTAAGTAGTGTCATTAAGAGTGGAGGAAAATAGCGAGTGGGAGCGCGCGCGTGTGTCAAGCATAAGCAAGCACGGAAGCAGTAATTCGATTAAAATTATACTTTGCATAGCTCAATAACTTACGGGATTGAAAAATTTCCATTAAGAATTTGTTAATGAATGCGCAAAAAGACTCGTCTCTCTCCCGCTCTTTTTCTCCCTCGTTGAGCTCGTCGTGGCATCCGGGAGCCTAGCTGCACCTACGGTAGACACGTTGCTTTGGAGGGGGTGAGACCGGAGCTCGCGTCCGAGGCGTATAAGGATTGCTCGGTGTAGCTGTACCGCCGCGACCGCCACCGCAGCAACTTAATGACATTAACCGTTTAACGCCGTCCGTGAGCTTATTGATTGATAAGAGGCTCGCGGCCGTCTCCTCCTCGCCGGTCGTCTGACCCCACCTCCTCTTCCGCCCTTCCGTCTACGGACGCTACGTGGACGCACAGGCGCAGAGCTGCACGAGCCTCGTGGCCGACAATGAACTTCAACCGAGGTTCTTGTCGCTCGAAACCCTCCCCCATTATTCCAACACGAGTGCACGCCCTTAAAATGGACCCGCGCCACTGGATCGACTCCGGGAGCGACTCCGGGAGCGACGACTCCAATTTGAAACTCGTCCAAGTGCCCGACACGGTTTTAGTCTCTTTATCGGACGAATCTGCTCCCATCTTCTTCTCCAGCTGCAGTAGTGGTTCTCCCAATCCAACAAGCCACCTCTTTTATCGAGCTTCCCCCGTTACCCCGCCCCTCAGCCGAAAGCCAAAGATTCACGGCGATTTCTCAGGGGCGAGATTACACGGAGCATCAGCCTCAACGCTACAGTGCATATTTACATACTACTTCTTAACCTCCATTCGTTTTATTTTTCATTTGTCCCCAAAGTGAACCAACTCGTATTATTAAACGCTACTCATTGCTAAGGCTGACAAAAAATATTCACCAAGAACTTTCTCAAGAAAGACAAAGATATCAAGACAAAATCAGAATACCGAATGTAATCATTACCTTAAGCCATATTAAACAGAACCTATAGAAAATATTTCAATCAACTGATATTATTCATTATATTATGAAAAGGATTCATTTTCATTCAATGAGCTCAAATTTCTTTCAAATCTTCAAATCTATATTTCCAATAATAAAACTTCTTCTAAACGATTAAAGTTGATATCAAAGTGTTTATAAATTTCAATTTAATTATAAGCTAAAATATATATATATATACATATATACACTATTGCTCGTATGCTTCAGAAATAACAAAATGTTTAAGTAAAAGATAATAAATTCAGAAAGTAGTATTCGTCAAACTGGCCGTAAGGGCTTATAAGATTAAATGAAAACCGTAATTAAGTAGAAGAGAAAAATCCTTTAAAATTGTATAAATCTAGGAACTAGAGGGATTCGGAACAATTTCGCACAGTTTTTATAATATAACCTCATATAAAATATCAAAGTGCGAAAGAATTAGAAAAAGGTAAAATGTTAAAATATAAAGAGACAACATCGTTTTCTTTTATTAAAATTAAAACTCTTCGAATATTCTTCAAGAACAAAATCCAAAGCACGATCAATGTAGAAAAATTTATTTCTTTAAAAATAATTCATATTTATATTTTTATAACATCTATACATTTAAATATTCTTCAATAAGACGAAAGCTTAATTTTAACATTGAAAATCATAAAAGAATCGATGTGCAATATAACAAATGAATTATTCATTGCCTCTTCTGACTAGAATTTGCTTCAGACTTATTGAGAAATAGTAACAATGTAATGTTTTCAAGCCTTCAGTTACTTTATTTCTCAAAAAAATTGATTTTGTAATAATAAGAAAAACATTATGAGCTTTTATAGAAAATACAGTATATTTAAAATCAAAATGTTATACATATTTAGATCGTTTAGAAGAAAAATAATTTTTCAATGGTCTTTATAATTTATTTCAATCAAGACCATTTGAAATATTACAGGAAAACATTTATCCAGGTTTTTTACATATTAAATGTAAGCACTATATTGTTTAAAAATTTATATACGTCATTATTGTCGAACATATAATAATTTATTTACGTATGATATTTTATATCGCATAGGTATTTAATTTAAAAAAAAAATATATATATATATATATATAATATTATTATTGCATGAGTCTATTAAATATTGTAATTATATAAAAATTATAGGTTTACTTCCATAAAAAAATTAAAATAACATGTATTAAAAATCAAATACAATATTTTATTAAATTAAAAAAAAAAAAGAAGATGAATATGGAATAAAAATGACGGTAAACTGAATAATAATAACAAGTCTGTGTGTGTAAATCAATGCTCTTGGAAAATCCGGTTCTGCGATATAAAAAAATGACGAGAGAAAAAATGAGGTAAAAAAATTAGAAAAAACATGTACGGAGATTATTTATCTAATTTTCCTACAGTCTAGTATTTAATAAGGTCGTATAAAACGTTCGACGTCAGAACTTGAAGTTACATCGACGCACACAAAAGTTGTACAGATTCTGTCTATTTTTGGTGCCTATCTTCATATGTATGAAATACGGTAAACGAATAACATTGTACAACGCGTCGAACTAAAAATATACAGAAAGAGTGTTCCAACTCACTGCAAATTAATAACTTTGTCACATTTATATTCTCATCAATCAATCGAATTGTTGGCCCACACACACACACTCATACATTTGTGCACTACAAATAAATGTATACATATGAAAAAAAAAATTTAAAAAATAAATAAATAAATAAAAGCGTATAATGCGATTAATATTTATCTTCTTTTTTTACTGGAGAATGCCGTAAGATGTAATATCGAAAATGTTGGAAGAGACGATACCCATCGATTGCTTCGTGTTTTTCACGAGCTATTTTATCAGATATTAAATATTTTTCTCAGTTTTGAGAACACAAATCATCTGAGACGTGTTGCACAATGACTTCTTTAAACAGCTCAAATTTGGGGGTTGCGCTATTGACTGCCAATAATGATTCTACAGATCTTCGTAGTCAATTTATATCTATTTTATATTAATTGCTTCAAAAATACTAGATATTTATCACCTTAAATTATGAAATAATCTCTAACCGACACCTGCTACGAATCCTCCAATTGTTTTTTTTCGATGAAAAATATTGTGAATCTGACTGTGTCTTTTTATTATAATTCAATAATTTTCCTTATGAATAAATATGAAATAAATAGTTATAAATGGTAAGGACTTGTATCTTTTTATCATCGGCAATGAGATATAAAAAGCGCTATTTTATTTTATTAATAAAACTTACGTAGCTTATAATCTATTATAACGCTTATTCACTACTCTATTTTTTTTCTTTGACTTTATACTAATTGAATTGGAAAGATAAAAAAATTATTTTCAACTGCAGATATTAGTTTAAATGATGAATTAAAAAATATCCATAAACTCAAACGTGTGAAGAATTGAAAACTTTATTTATATGTTCATAATTACATTAAGATTAAAAATTGGTTCATTGAAATCACAATAAGACCTTGAGATTGTATTATGTTCTTCAGAAAAGGGATTACCGATTATAATAGAAATTTAAAACTTATAACTTTCAATAAAACTTTAAATTTAAATTCCTTTACCAGTTAAATATAATTAGATTGACATAATATTTTTATTCTTAATTTTAAGTAATTTATTTAAAAACTATTGTACATTCGATTACCTTGTACTTAATTATATAAACTATTGATACAATATATTGTGATTTTATGTTTATTTGGAATGTTTTATAATTAAATACTTTTCTAATTGTAAATATTTTAAAGCACAATTTTAATGTTGTACATTGACTGAACAAATGAAATTAAACATCTTTCGCTGCGTTATTATCGGACAAGTACTAAATATAAATAATTAAGTACTCGAAAAAAATGAAAAATTCACAATGAAAGATTGTTAAAATTGTCCTGAAATAGGATTTTAAAGTATTTTAACAAACAAAAATTTGTAATACTTATATTATACTTGTAACTTATCATAAAAAGTTGCTGTTTACATTGTAAATGGCTAGGCATAAACAAAGGACTAAATATTTTCGAAAACGTACGAAATGGAAACCGTTTAAAACATTTTTCGTTTTTTTTTGCTTAAAAACGAAAGATTAAAGAAAGGAATATTATTATAAGTAATGAAAAACGCTTTGATACATAGAAACATATATATACGACCAATGAAATTAAATATGTAAAAGATTGACGAAGACCTCACGATTTCAGAAAAAGTTTTTAAATCAACAATAGAATGGAAAATCGTACTAGTAAAATAAGTGTTACAAGGAGAAACGTCGTCAGTTAAAAAATTCATTATTTAAAATACATGCTTGAAATAAAAATAAAATAAACATACGAGGCAATTAATCATTCTTCTAATTGTTATAAAATTGTATAATAAAATAAATAATGTAATTTTAAAATATTGAAGACACAAACTTATAAGAAGAAATATTAAATAACGATGAAACATGAAAGTGCGAATGGAATATTGTGCTAAATAAGGATTGTGAGTTAATAGTAGATAAAATTCTTATCTTATTTTATCTACTATTAAGTTTTCTTCAACATCTTGAAAAACTGTTTAAATAATTTATTATATTTTACAATATTCAAATAGCTGATTTTATTGTTTAAATTATTTTAAAAGATCAAATGAATTAATTTTATGGATATTTATTCACAATGATATTACGAAAATATTAAATTAAAAATGAAATTTGGTAAGGGAAATAAATTTACGGGATTTATTTATTGATATTATGCAACATAATTAAGTTTTGTATGAAAAAAAAAATATATATATATATGTACATGTATTTTAGGATCACAAATATTACAATGAGAGATAAAATAAAGAAGCAGAATAGAAAAGAATAATATAAATGATAAAAATATTGCACGAGTACTTAAAAATTCCTGAGATGTGATTTTGAACCGTTTGAATCAGGTTAAAATATGTGCGTTTCACAAAAGTTTAAATATGGATTAACTAAATATAGAAAAAATTAAATTAAACCTTACTAGTATTGCATATAGTAAGATTCACATTATTTAATTTAAAAAAATGTTAAAACTTTTTAACGTTTATGTAATAATAGAAATAGTTCAAATTTATAAATACTTAAAATAACAATGGATTGTATCAGAACTATTTTTAAAAATAGCTTTTAGAAAATTATTCATTGAATAATTTAAATGTATTATAGTTTCTTTATATTTTTAATTTCCGTTATAATATATCGATATAATTATAATGTAATGTAAAGATATTACTTTTACATGAAATTGGAACCTTTTAAAAATACATTTAACTTTAAAATTTTGTAAAATGAATATTAAATATTATTTTAAGTACTGTCAAATTAAATTACGTTTTAATGAATGTAAATCTTAAAGATTATCTATATTTAGTTTATCTATAAATAATTAGTAAACGTTTTGGTATTCGTGTAATGTATGGAAAAATTAATTGTTTTATTCTTCTTTGCGATTTCATATTTTTTGTCTAATGTTGTTATTTTAGTTTGATTGTCTCTTTTAAATAAACAAAACTAACAATTTGTATAGCATATTAAAATATTTAACTTACGAGTATTTGAAATATTTTGAAATATTTTTAACTGTAATATAAAACATAATCTAATATTAAATTTTTTAAATAGTTATTTTTATAAAATTAATAACGTACTTTTATTAATTTTATGTTAATAATATTATATTAATATTGTTTGTATAATATTTTTATAGTAAAAAAGAAATACATAACGGTTCTATAAAATTAAATAAGATCAGTAAAATAAATATTTTATACTCATTTAAATTTACAATAATAATATTATAAAAAGTGATAAAATGTCATGTATTCCGAAAAAATGTGATTTAAAATATTGTTGTTTTCATTCGAATGAAATAAATTAATCTTGATCAAAATGAAGTATGATGAAAAGGGAATCAAATTTTTTGATAAGAATTAATCAGTCTAGACATGTTTAATCGTACTAAAAATTTTCTGTGAACAGATATTCAATATGTATATATTTAAAAAAAAATCCTAAAAAAATATCCTTATGTATATATATATATATATATATTTTTAATACTAATTGTTTTTTTACGTGTACCGAAAAAAAAGTTTATTAAAATTATATAATTAATCGTATTTGTACGTAATGTATAATGAATTATTTGTATAAGATTTTAATTTTACTTTACAAAAGTGGAATAGAATAATTTTATAAAATGTATAGTTTTAGAATATTTTTTGTTATACAATCTAGAGATTTTGTTTCTTCTAGTACTGGTTTATCATTTGAGCAGCAGGCAGCTCATACAATATATTCTTGTATTTTTCTTGTAATAAAAATATTCTTAATGCTAAAGCTTAATTATAATCTAAAGATATAATAAATCAAAAGGGAAAAAAATATGTTTCATATAGTGTTTATTTAAGATTAAAGAAAGATAATTACGTACAAATAATATTTAATCAGATCTATAGATTCTGGTAAATAATGCAATTGTTGCAGGTACGCAAATTTATGATTTAGACTGTTATTATTACCAATAGAGTATTTAATACTTATAGTATACAATATATAACGGGTAAAATAATTGTTTCTTTTACGAAATGAAACTACACAGTTGAAGCGTAAATTTTAATAATAAAAATAGGTAATGATTCCTGTCGCAAGAGATCTTTAACTACTGAATAAAATAAAAGATAAGAAATTGATTATAACATTTTTTAACTTTACAGTAGGAAACATTGCAACGTTAATAATAGTAAATATAATTAAGATTATGGATCTAATTGGGTAAAGATGATAAAAAGAGTGTCTTAAAATATGAAAACTAAATGCAAGGAATTATAAGCGAAGAAAGTGGGTAACTCTGTCCGTAAACACTTGGAGCGTGACTCGCATGTACAATGGGTACTATTCGAGATTCTCTCTCTTTTGCTCATTTTCAGTTAGCAAAGAGAGCGACAATGAGAGTTGAAGGCGATGCAGTAACAGCAGGCAGAGTAGTGTAAATGACGGAAGCGAAACCGAAGGGGGACGCGAAGAGAAAGGAAAGGATTGGTAGGAACGACAGAAAAGGCAGGAAGGAAAGAAGATGAGAAAATAGGTGTATGCAATGTGATGAACCACGCGACATTTATTCCTTTTTCTTTCTCTCCCCCTCCCCCCTCCCTAATTCTGCTCGTTTGAGCAATCGGCCTGAACCTCGCCTCGCTCTCTCTCTCTCTCTCTCTCTCTCTCTCTCTATATATATATATATATATATATATATATATGAGGGAGGCGAGCTCTCTTGGCGTAAATAAAGGGATACTACTTAGGCACAGGCGGGCACCTCTTCACACGCACTCGGACACATAGACTCACCTTCCCTGGACAAGTGGAAGAGTCACGCAGCGCTGGATTCGGCACGGCACACACCAGATATTTCAGTAGAGGCGGCTGGCCTAGTGATCGCAGCCCTCCTCTTCTTGAAGCCCAGGCAGCCAAGTATACTCCGGGTGTGCGCGCGGCCTAAGAGCCAGAGGGCGAGCTCGCGTTTACGCGGGGACGGCGACAAAGGCAGCGGATGTTCGTCAGACAGCCATAAGCCCATTCGTTCGCGCATAAACCGATGACGACACTAGTTACCGATGACTGGATTCGGTCGAGACTCAGTCCAGGGAGCTCCGACCGCTCTCGTGTGTCTATAATTCTCGTATAGACGCTAAGCCCTCACACACACACACACACACACACACACACAAAAGGCCTTCCGAAGCTCTTTAAACGTCTGCCCGCGAGCTCATGCACACCCGCGCCACCAAGTGTTGGTGCACTTTTTATAGGCCATTTCCTTTGCTCCCGATGGCTCCGCGTCGCCTTCTAACCGTTCCGTCCTTTTTCCTCTTTGTACCGTGTGGCTTGAGCCGCTCGAGATCCCCTCCCTCGAGCGATAACTCCGCGATTCCACGAGCACTTCGGTCTGTTCCCCTAATTCATCCCCGAGCCAGACTAAACGAACCTACCGCTTCTAAGCAACTTCGTATGGACTAAAGACGAGACGTCGAGTTCGAGTATGACTCGACGCCCCGATATCCTACCAGATGGCGCCACGCTACCGTCACTTCAAATTTCAAGTCGATCCTATGAAGCTCAGCTTATTTCATTCGCAGCTTCCATCCTTTAAATCCAATCATTTTTTTTACACTTTTTAACAAATCTATCTTTTCATTTAGTCCCTTCAAACAATGATCATAATCAGATAATCAATTCTTAACCCCTTAATAACCCCTTAATAACTTTAACTTTATTATTTTTTCTATTCTTAATTCTATTTTATTATGAAATTCTATTTTTGATACTATTCAATCGGAACTTTTCTTTATTTTAAAGATATTTTAAATATATATATATACATTTTTTATGTACATTTTTTCATTTTTTGCGTAACCCATCTTAAGAAAATACAGCTGTAATATCTAATTTACCTCTGCAACGCTATAATAATTAATTTCTCGATTTATTTTACTTTATTTAGCTTTGTTTATAGTTATTACTTTTTTTTTCATCTTAAGAGTAAAATCTTTCTAATTTTTCCATTATTACTGATAACGAGAGAAAAAACTATTGATCATAATTTTCAGTGAGCATCGAGCATTATTGAAAACGTTATTGTTGCTTCATAAATGACGCATCGCGATTTACGATGTTAATGTTGACATAGGCCTATGATTCATGGCACATGTCATTAATGTCCTAAAATTTAATTGCGAATAGATTTTTAGAATTTATATTTGCAGTTTAATATTAATATTAATACTAGATTATCTAAAATCTATTTGCTATTAACATGTGAATATAAAAAGAATTATTCAAGAATTTCTTCTTTAATTATTTATACATTACATTTGAAATTTATAATAATTATTTATTCTACATAAACAACAATTTACTTATAAATATAGTTTCAACTATTCATTTATCAATTATGTAATTTCTTTATATATTTAAAGAATGCTTTTATTTATGAACACAAATTCTCATAAGTAAATTTAATTTTTTTCTTTTTTTTATGAATATTATAAATTTTCTAATATGATTTTAATATTGTTTTATAATTACATAAGGTGAACGAGTAAAGCTTAAGTAGAATATTTTCATTTTGCGTTGCTAAACTTGGAAAGACGTACGTTAGGTTCGTTGCGATCGATATTTATTTGATTCTTTAACGTGATACACCGGCAGTTTTGTTTTTATAATTGTAATATTTACAAGTTATGTTTTTAAAATATATGTCTTCTGCCATAATACAAGTGTTTATTTTTTAAAATTTATTATTATAGCTAAAGTGACGGAAACACACGACATAACATTACAGTTTTAAAGACAGATTTTTTTAAAGGATATATATAATTTCCAATAAAAATGATTAATATTACTTTTTTATTTATAATTATACATTTATAAAGATTTTAAAGGTTATTTAAAAGCTAAAAAGTTAACTAAATAACAACTATTATTTTTAAGTAGATAAATGTTTTCAAAAATGATAACTCCATCCAATTACTTAAGATTACAAAAACTTTCCTTTATCAATAAACTTATTAATAAATCACAGCCCTTATTTTGTAAATTCAATATTAATTATATAAATAAGCACTTTTTTTGCCAACAAGTGAAGGATTCTGATGAAATTTGTAATGTAGGAACAATTGGCCATGTTGATCATGGAAAAACTACTGTTACAGCTGCTATTACCAAATATTTATCAAATAGAAATGAAAATTGTAAATATGTTCCTTATCATGAAATTGATAGTACACCACAAGAACAGTCTAGAGGCATTACCATTAATATCGCCCATATTTCTTATCAAACTGAAAAGAGAAGATATGCCCATGTAGATTGTCCTGGACACCTGGATTTTATTAAGAATATGATAAGTGGAACGTCGCAAATGGATGGTGCAATTTTAATTGTTGCAGGTGATGATGGTATAATGCCACAGACTACAGAACATCTTTTATTAGCCAAACAAATTGGAATTAAAAATATTATTGTTTTTATTAATAAAGTAAGTTTTAATTTATATTTTATAAGGAATTTTATAAGGATATTTTAATTTATATTTTATACTGTTACAGTAAATTAGAGTAAAATTTTAATTTGAATAATGTTTTAAAATAATCGTAAGATTAGGTAGTTTAGATAATTACAGAATAAGTTATAAGAATATAATAATATTAATGTAGTTATCAACAAATAATAAATTGAAATAAAAATATAATTTATGTTTAATTATACTTTGTATATCACTTCTAATTAAATTGTATATAAGTATGTATTATATTCATTGTATTATTATATACATCAAATGTATTATTATTAATTTAGTAATTTACACATATATACATGAATAGAAGCCTGAATATGTACTCTGGCAATTTTCTTTTTGTTATTGAAAACTTTATTTTTATTTTATAGGCAGATTTGGTAGATGATGAAACATTAGAACTTGTAGAAATAGAAATCTTAGAACTATTGGAAAGTAAAGGTTTTAATATTCAAGAAATCCCTGTTATCAAAGGCTCAGCATTATTAGTGTTGAATGGAGACACATCAAAATATGGGATTCCAGCAATGAAAGCTTTACTGGATGCTCTTGATAAATATATTTCAATACCTAAAAGAGATTTTAATTCTCCATTTCTTCTTCCAATTAGCAATTTTTTCAGTATACCAGGTAGAGGTACTATTGCAGTAGGAACTGTTCAAAGAGGAATTATTAAGAAAGGAGTTGAAGCAAAGCTTGTAGGATATGATAATATTTTTAAAACTCACATATCTGATATTCAGGTCCAACAATTTTTGACATATAATTCAATAATGATAAAGAACTATAAATTTTAAATTTAATAACTCAATATACTTTTTAAAATTATATAGATTTTTAAAAAGTCACAATTAGAGGCAGCAGCAGGAGAAAATGTTGGTATATTATTAAGAGGCATAAAGGCTGCAAATGTTCGTAGAGGAATGTGGATTTGTGGAAAGAATTGTGAAAATTTTAGCAATCACTATCAAAGTCAAATTTATTTATTGGATGTTAATGAAGGCGGTAGACGATGCCCACTTCCAGTAATTATTTAATCAAGAACTATTAAAAATTCTTTTTCAAAATTACTAAAATAATTTTTTTCAGCAATTTGGCTCCTGTTTAATGTTATATAGTTCAACTTGGAATATCTACACTAGAATTGATATTATATTACCAGAAGGTACAAAAATGTTAATGCCTGGCGAACAAGCTTCAGCAAGGCTAATAATGCGTGATATAATGCCAATGTTATTACATCAAAACTTCACGATACGAGATCAAAATCGAACTATTGGATCTGGTAAAATAACTAAAATTTGTACACCTCTAAATTTCAACAAAAAGAAAATGAATAATATTAGTGAACCACTTACTGATCAAGTAGCTGTACAAAACATTTAAAAGATTGAATAATTTTTAATAATTGTTATTTTATTATTAAGTATATTGATATAATGTAATTGTAAAAATCTTAATAAAAAGTATGGTTTTCATTTCATAAAATTTACCTAATTTTGAAACTAATTCATGTTTTAATTAAAGTAAGCATTTCAATCCTTAAAATTGATATAAAAAATATTAATTTTTTTATATCATTAGTAAATTAAAAGTAGTATTAAAACTAGTTTTAATAAGTCATCAATAAAAAACAACTATGGTAAATTTCAATTTGTAAAACAGTATGTAAAATTATTATTAAAAAAAGAATATTAACATTTGTTAATATTCATACAATTGGTAAATATAAATCTCTATGTTTAACATATTTACGTATAGAAATTATAATGTATTTTTTTTTACAATGAAAGGTATACATAAAAAAGTCTTGTTTTTACGAAATAATGGATATTTTTTTATTAAAGAACCAAATGTAATGTAATGTAATGTATATGACTATCATGTTTATCGTTCGGATGTGGAATTATTATATAATATCTCTGCTTTTTTTTCTATCTTATGAATGTCGTGTACATTGAGTATATTCACAGAAAAACTCGTAAATATAAAACGCATACATAAGATTCTGCAGCTGCATAACAGTTGTAACTAATGAATGGTATTCATAAATGGCTATCCATTTAACGTTTACGCATTGAAGGATTTTAAGAAGTCGGTGACAATGGTCTTCATCTTAGTATTTGATGCTTCACTAATGTTATTTTCTTTTGCAATTGTGGCTAACAGGTCTTTCTGCGTGGATCTGTTAAAACATTATTTTATGTAATTTAAGAATTGCTTATGGCATTATATAAATATTGATAAATTCATAAATTACAGTAACTCAATATATTGACTCGTATAAAATAAACATGTTGAATATATTAGAAATTGCTTACTTAATGTGGGCAAGAAATTCTTTTTCAAAAGCTGTAATTTTGGAGGGGTCCATTTTGTCGAGGTACCCGCGGACACCACAGTAAATAACTGCAACTTGCTCTTCGATGGCCATGGGCACTAAAGGGATATTATTTAAAGCCATGAGGTTAATTGTCAATTACGTGCTTATTTTTAATTACAATGCAGCTGTAGCTGTGGTCGCCAGTTATTTAGGAATGAGTCTCTATACGTACCGTACTGTCCCTGTTTCAATAATTCGGTAAGACGGACACCACGGTTGAGCAACTGCTGGGTAGCTGCGTCCAAATCAGAACCGAACTGGGCGAAAGCTGCTACCTCACGGTACTGAGCCAATTCCAATTTCATAGAACCAGCGACCTAAGGGAATCAAAATAAACTTAATTATTCAGTGAGTTTTCACTTTTCTAATTGAAGTAATTATAAATGTAGGTACAAGCCAATGGGATAACTGTAAAGTGTAGAGCAACTGATTTCCATACATACACTTCATTGTTGTCATTTACTTAATTCGATGAGTGATAACTCGAGCAGGCAATTTCAGAATGACAAACGTGATAAATAAGCAAGGCTAATCGAAAAAACATAATTACTATTGTTGTTGATAAAACCTGAGGATTTTTATATTTCTTAAAATAATTTTTAAACGTTTTAATACTATTAGTAAGTAAGAGAAAGTCATTTTAAAATTGATAAACGTTTAAATATCAATTTTTCCAATATTCATTATTATTTATTTATTTGAATATTTTATAATCATATAGATAAATATAGTGCAATATAAAGTCACCAAATGTTTGTTTTTTGTTTCCGAAATTAATATAGTTAATAGATTTTTGAGAAGGAACACCCTCACTTGGTTTGAAATAGAACTATTAAATTAAATCTACTTTCTGAACATCGGATCTCGTTTTAACCAAATGCACATAATAAATTTATATATTTTATTAGTACCAGCCTCATAATAATTTTCGAAACGTAAAACTCATTACAACATTTAATAATTGAAAATATAAGCTAAGCGAAGCAAATTTTATACCTTGTACAGAAATTTTGAAAACAATATTTTATTTAAGTGATATAATCAAGTCCAAAAAGCCTGCAATTCAATTAAATATATAAAGAAAATTTTTTTTTTAAATTTTTGTTTTATATTAATGAGGAATGTAATAGCCTAAAGAGAAAATGGGTATTTGAAATATTCTAAGAAACTTTATATGAGATGAAATGATTAAATAGGTAAAAAAAAGAAAAAAAAATTATTAGCGTTGTAGCCTTCTAAGTAACTAATAGCTTATAATTTCCTTAGGGATAACAAATTAAATGGCAGGATTATAAAATTTTTAAATTCAATACAGTACTTGTTTCATAGCTTTGGTTTGGGCAGCAGATCCTACACGAGATACTGAGAGACCGACGTTGATGGCTGGTCGGATACCCTTGTAAAACAATTCTGTTTCCAAAAAGATTTGACCATCTGTGATAGAGATGACATTAGTGGGAATGTAGGCTGATACATCACCAGCCTGAGTTTCAATGACGGGAAGGGCAGTGAGAGAACCACCACCAAGAGATTCATTCATTTTAGCGGCACGTTCAAGCAGACGAGAATGGAGGTAAAAGACGTCTCCAGGATAAGCCTCACGACCTGGAGGTCGCCTAAGCAGCAAAGACATCTGACGATAGGCAACGGCCTGCTTCGATAAGTCATCATAGATGATGAGAGCATGCTTACCGTTGTCTCTGAAATTGTGAGCAAATAGATGTTATATTTTAAAATATTATATTACTTTTACGTTATGCTTACAGGTAAAATAAATTCAATTTTTATATTCTATCAATCAATATGGAAGGGATCGGGTAAATTATATTAATTTTTTTATTATTTTTAAAACTTAACGAGATAATATGCGAAAACAGTATGTAAAATAAGAATAAGGTTTTTCATGCAACTTAAAAGTTGCAGTAACTTATACAGGTAAGAAGATAGCTAATATAGAAAGACAAACTAAAATACAAGACTTGAAATATATATATTATAATAGGAACGACTGAAACTCTATATACATACCTAAAATATTCTCCCATAGCACATCCAGAATAAGGTGCAAGGTATTGTAAAGGCGCAGCATCAGATGCAGTGGCCGAGACAATAACGGAATAACCAATAGCATCACTGTCTGTAAGACGTTTTACAATTTGTGCGACAGTAGATCTTTTTTGACCAATAGCTACATAAATACAGTACAATTTCTTTTTCTCATCTCCAGCAGAATTGAATCGCTTTTGATTAATAATAGTATCTATAGCCAAAGCAGTTTTGCCAGTCTGTCTGTCACCAATGATAAGCTCACGCTGTCCTCTGCCAATGGGTACAAGAGAGTCCACGGCTTTGATACCAGTTTGCATCGGCTCTCGCACAGATACTCTACAATTCATAATTTATAAAATTATTTCGTTTGTTCATCTTACATTTACCGAAATTTTTTATTTTTTATCACAGTAAATGAAGATTTTATTTTTTAATTTTTTTTACAATATAATAACTAATATCAAAAATCAAATTCTTTAAATTTTATGATTGTTTTTGTTAAACTAAAAAATAAAAATTCGTTTTTCATTAACAAAATATTTAAATTTATCAAAATTTTGAAAAGAGGAATTAATAAATTTTTTATTATAAATGTGAGCATACCTTGGAATAATACCTGGTGCTTTTGTACCAATACGGAACCTCTGCTTATTATTGAGAGGACCTTTGCCATCAATAGGGTTACCTAAAGCATCAACAACACGTCCCAAAAGCTCATCACCTACAGGTACGTCAACAATAGCTCCAGTTCGCTTGACAATATCACCCTCTTTGATGTGCCTGTCATTACCAAAGACGACAATACCAACGTTGTCAGGCTCCAAATTCAAAGCCATACCTTTCAATCCAGAGCTGAATTCCACCATCTCATCGGCTTGAATATTTTTAAGGCCATAAACTCGAGCAATTCCATCTCCAATGCTGAGTACCCGACCAGTCTCTTCAAGATTGGTCTATTATAAAAACGTTTATTTTTAATTATTTTACAATAACTAATTATTACAACATTTAAAAAATTACACAGAGCTTTCATTTAGGATAGTTAAAAAAACTTCTATATTTATTAAAATTAAAATAAAATTATTTATAGCTTCATATAAAATTTTTATAATATTTTTAATATATTTTTAAAATATATATTTTAACTATTATTTTATTATTAAATATACTTTTATATATTTTTTTTTTAAATGTTATATAATATGCTCATCAGTATTGTATTTTTATATTATTTTTAAATATCTATAAATAACTTTCAATATAGAATATAATAAAAGAAATATATTATACTTGACAAAATTAATTCTTTAAATATTAAAAAAAAAAAAAATTAAATGAATCATACAATATAATATTTATAAATTTTAAATTTATATTTATATTTATACACTATTTATTTATATAATTTCACAGTTATTAATTGTGTTATAATTAAAAAAAAAAATTGAATTGGTATTCTTTGTTAAATGTATTGTATTATATTAAATTAGGATGCACATAACATATTGTAATTATTTGTTAATAATTTTAATGGAATTGAAATAATACAAAAGTTTTACAATGTTATGAAAATTCAGTGTAATATATGTGGGAAGTCTTACCTTGCTGGAAGTGCCAAGAATGCGTTCCTCTAGAATGGATGATATTTCAGCAGATCTACGAGTACAGGAAACATGGTATTTCCGTGAAGCTACAACAGCAGTAGGCCAGCTTAACTGTAATAAAATATATTTCGAATAAATAAAGATAGATATCAGTTTTAAAGAATCTTTAATGCAAGTAATTCTTCAATAGACTCTCCATCAAAATACTAATTACATAACATTCAATCTCAGCGGCCTAAATCCGTTTGTGTTTATGTAATCGTTTTATCGACTTTAGTTCAATTATCAATTAAAAAAAAAGTTGCCGCTGTTCTCGGGTTGAGAGCATAATAAATTAAGGGCTAGTATAATAATTAGGGTTAAAATTATATATTAAGTATCTCCATGTAAATCCGGCCAGGAGAAAAATGGCCTCTATCCCCTCCTGCAGTTCTACCCGAAGAACCAGCTACACATCGGCCACGCCGACATTATCCGGGCACGTTTCTTCCCTATTTCATTATGCGTAAGGGAACATTACAAGACTTACCTGAGTGCTGGGCAACTGCTTCGCAACCGAAGCGGCAAGTCGTACAGAGAGTAATGCCATAACTTTCGGTCTTTCGTTCACAAGTATTCACGCCCGTCAAACCGGACAGTGTCGTACGATGAAGAGCGCTTGAGGAGCAGAAGATCAAGAGAACCGCTGTAGTCCGTTGCCCCTTGCCTCTCTCCTTGTATCTCTCTTCACGAACGCCATCTGTCTCTCTTTCTCTTACTAGCTTGTCAAACTCCGGAGCTGGGACTGCGCAAATGTATCTGCGCATTCCGGAAGTACTACGGTAGTGTATTGTTGATTGACCACTCCCCCGCCGCGATTAGGTCATTTCCAATCGGCAAACCGCTCCTGGTCTCTCTTTTCCAATATTATGGAAGACTCATAAATCCCAACTTGTTACTGCTAGAATTATTTTCTACAGTACCACAGGTTCTTACCTCCGAAATTTAAATTATCTAGAACTTTTTTTGGAACCTTATTGACCTACATAGTTTGTCGACTCAAGATGCCTACTTTCAAATATTATCTTTTCGTTCCTTCTATTTTAAAATAAAATCTTACTCTAAAGTAAGTCAACTAGTTACATTGTAATTCTACTGTACTAAGTCTTATCCTTAATACTATCGCTAGAAATATATACAATGTTTAATAAATTTAATTCCAAATGAACTGTCAGTGTTTACAATTTATAATATACGTATAAATGTACGTAAACAATATAATTTTCAAAAATTAGTCCAATCAGTCATACGAGTTATTCATTCTTACCAGCACTGAAATAATATATTAATTAATTTATCAAGCTGGACTTTTATCATGAACATTCGCTTCTTGGTTAATTGCTTCTATATTTTAGTATTATTTATCAATTTGTAAATTCGTTTTGCTTTTTATTAACAAGTTTATGTGTACATTTCCAAGACATCATTTACTTGATAATCGTCTTGCGTGAAAAAACTATGTAGTCTTTATAAACATAAAACTTTATAAAACAATCGATGTCTGTATTTTAAAAAATTGTCTTGTTCTGTCAAAGAAATTAAATTGATATTATTATCAAAGAATGGATAGCTAATGAAACGTTTCACGATATAAAAGTTCAATAGACTAAATATCGTTAAACATGTCTTTAAGTTACCTCAACAGATAGATATAATTTTGTTTTAATTATTTTATTGTAAGTTTTTTTTAATGATTTTGTACGACAGAAGTGTTTTTCATTCATCAAACTTGAATTTTGTATCTTCAAAGTAATATTTGAACATTAAATGTTCTCTCATTACCAATATTAAATACACAAAATAAATAACTATAAAAGAAAAAAAAAAATTGAAAAAATGATTAAAATATATTTTTATAATATTATGAGAGAAAAAAAAATTGAAATAACTGTATAGTACAACTGGTATTTACAAAACTTTGAATGATAAGCTATTTAAAAATAAAAAATGTTATAAATATTAACATATTAATGAAATTATGTAATGTAAGTACAATTAAAATTTAATTATTGTAATGCTATTGAAAATTGTAATATCCGTTTTTATTCGATTAAAGATTGATTCAATGAATTGTTGATAGTGTTGTGCTAAATCTCTGAAAGTTTAGGGACTTTTGTATTTAAGATAAATCGTGTAGAAATGTTGACAAGTAAAAGTGACGGTCAAATTACAGGTCGAACTCCGTTAATCATAGTTGATTGTCGTCTGCCCCCTTGCAAAAGCTTTTCGAAGTCCAAGATGGTTCCAATAATGAGCTTTCACGAAAAGTAAAAGTTTCTCCAGTCCTAGTGTGTTTTCTTCCATCGGAAATCGCTCTCGATCCAAATGGCAAAAAATCTTTGCCATTATAATGTCAATCGGAGCCTACAAAATAAAGAATGATGTCAGAACTGGAGCTTGAACGTTCCGAAACGCAACACCGGCGCCCACAGTTTGTTGTTGTACGTGCGTGCTTATTGATTGTTTCTTCATTCTGTATCCGACATTGACTCAGCCTTTCGGGGCTACAATGGACTGCCTCGCTGCTTAATAGCATAAAGAGAGGCAAAAATTCGAAAAGCTCGTCTTCGTTAATGAATATTCTCTTTGAATATGGATCGGGAGTGCCACAATTGTCTGATAGAGCAGAATCTCGAAACTCAAAACATTTCTCTTGCTACCACTTGTATGTATCACCTTTACATTATGCCTACTTATACCTGTCAATAATTAACTTTTAAAATCTCATTCTTACTACTTCAGTTTTTAACTGTATTTTTTACTTAACAAAACAAAAAATAAATAAAATACTTCATTTATTATTCAATATATTATTACATTATTTATTTCATTAATTCTGACACTGCTTGCATGGACTTATGTATGCGGATGTGCGAGCGCGTGTGTATGCGTATTTGTGTGTGCAGGCAAATGTTACATGCGTGCATATATTGCATAAGTATTCATAGATACTTACAGTTATTGCAATATTAAAAGTAAAAGATTATTGTTATTTATTATATTATAAAATAACAATAATCTATAAGATTTATAAGTAGCAAATTTAATGAATAAAGTACTAATTACAATAAGACTACTATAATCATTAAATTATAATTAAATTTATAATTAATTTATTTTTAGAGTCGCTGAGTTCAACGTCTGCATCATATTAAAATGACTATTCTATAATAAAATTGCTACTTGTTTATTGTTGAATATTTTAAAACAATACAACTCTATTGAAAAATGGATCCTGCTACTGAATCGGAACATATTGAAAAATTGGCAAAGGAAGCGGAATCTCTTAAAATTCGTCTCGAAGATGAAAGACAAAAATTAAATGACGTCACTCGTAAGTTCAATTAGTCAATTATAAATAAGCTGATGGTTGTACGGAGGAATTGTGTCATATAATTACGAGAATACGTAAAAATTAAATAGCGCCATCAGTTAACTTTCGCATTATTATATTTTTTCGTACAGTTGCTGCGGTTGCCGAAAGACTAGAACCGATTACTTGTATAAACGTAAAACACCGACGGGTTTTAAAAGGACATCAAGCAAAAGTATTATGCTCTGATTGGTCTCCGGATAAACGACATATTGTTTCTTCTTCTCAGGTATTATTTCTACTCTCGTTTATATATCTTAATATTCTTATTAAACAAGTAAAAATATGCATTTAATCTCTTATTAGCACTGTGCTTTCGTTCTAATAAGTATAAAAATTGCTGTAGATTTTAAATTAAAGAGATTGCAGAGACGAGTAAAAGTAACATTCACGTAGCGTACTTTCACTCTAATTATTACTATGTATGCATACGTAAAATTAGATCTGTGTAATTTTTGTTATTATTAACAGGATGGTAAAATGATAATATGGGACGCATTTACAACAAACAAGGAACACGCTGTAACTATGCCAACAACATGGGTAATCGCTTGTGCGTATGCACCAAGTGGACAACTCGTTGCTTGTGGGTAAGTAGCTGTGAATAAAAATACAATAAGCAACAAAAAAAGATTCATAGAAGAAGTTTTTAAGAAAATCACTTGGCTAAATATTAATATATTCTTGTTATTTGTAAAGGACTGTCAGTCGGAAATGAAAAGTTTTTATAAAACAAATATCACTTTGGAAGTCCATTACTGCGATTGAAGAAGTATAAAAAGATTTGGCGATCGCGAGTGACTATTTTCCCCGTAATATTTTCTATTTTCTTTCCAGGGGTCTAGACAACAAAGTTACCGTTTATCCTTTAAGTTTGGAGGACGATGTATCCTCGAAAAAGAAGACCGTTGGTACGCACACCTCGTACACGTCCTGCTGTATCTTCCCGAATAGCGACCAGCAAGTGTTGACAGGTAGCGGCGACAGCACCTGCGCTTTATGGGATGTCGAGAGTGGACAACTGTTGCAAAACTTTCACGGACACTCGGACAGTGTAATGTCGATCGACCTGGCCCCCAGCGAAACCGGTAATACATTCGTATCGGGTAGCTGCGACAAATTAGTATTTATATGGGACATGAGAACTGGTCAGTGCGTGCAGAGCTTTGAAGGACACGAGTCTGACGTCAATTCCGTAAGCATTTATTAATTATAAATAAAAGCCTTTAAACATGATGCCTGGCGACAATGATTGTTAATATATTTGAGAATATACTCGAGAGTACCGACTATTGAGTTGGTTGAATTAAATATAATCGTCAATAACGCCTCTTATTCTGTAACAAGCATAATACTGCTTGAGCATTGGTAATATAACATGCAGATTAACGCTTGTAATACGTGCCAAAGGTGCGATTCCATCCAAGCGGTGATGCCGTAGCCACCGGCTCGGACGATGCAACCTGTCGACTCTTCGACCTGCGGGCCGACAAGGAAATCGCCGTATACACCAAGGAGAGCATAATCTTCGGGGCGAACGCGGTAGATCTATCGGTAAGCGGGCGACTTTTATTCGCCGGCTACAATGACTACACCGTCAACGTCTGGGATACCCTCAAGTGTCAGCGCGTGGCGCTCCTCTACGGACACGAGAATCGCGTCTCCTGCTTACGCGTCTCACCCGACGGCACCGCTTTATCCACCGGCAGCTGGGACACAACCCTTCGCGTCTGGGCTTAAATTAAACAGCCTTTCGCTCTCTCTCTCTCTCTCTTTCTCTCACTATTTGTATTTCTCCTTCTTTACACGTAGTGGCTTTGTTTTTTGCTTTGGTACATGTAAGTTTTTATTGCTAGAGCTAAAGTTTTACATACCCACAATCGACCCTTTTTTCAAGACTTTTCTCGATTTGAAACCATTAACAATATTTAACACTTACCACTTTTACATTTAAACAATTTGACAAATTCAAGTTTTTAGTACACATTTCAATCTGTGGTGCTCAATTAGTGTTCTTTTCTTACTATATGTTCACTTATTACATATAGTACTTTCATATTCAGTTTTATAACTGCCTCATATTTTCTGTACCCAAGCAATATTTTCATACGAATGAAATTTAATACTAATTATTCAACGTAATTAATTGCATATACTGATTATTTTCGATAAGAACTTTTTATTATTTATTAATTATTACCAATATCTACGCCAATGAAATATTTTTGGTGTTCTTTCTATATATGTAATTTAAAATTATTTTGTTGAAGACTATTCCAAAGATAAAAACAAAAATAATATATCAGCTTATTTTTTTATTATTATTTTTTTTATATACATCAAAATAGTATTAACGCATGTTACTCATGCATTTAAATTATTTTCTTTTTATTAATAAGAATTCAAATTGCATAATCATATTGTTTTAAAATAAAAATTATCATTAATTTTAGCTTTATTTAAGAATTAACACCCAATTAATTAATTTTACAAGTTATAATATTGATCTCTTTGAATAAAAGTTATTTATCCCAGAAGATATTTTGATTAGTTAATTGTTATGCATATTGCTACATTGTTTAGTTTCTGCTAATTAACTAATTTATTTATTCTTTTATCTAATTTTATAACTTTATTGATATTTCAATCAATATGAAATAATAGGTTAATGTGAATTATATATAATATGAATTATATAACCTTTACATTTCTTAAATTAGATAAAGTAATTAAAAGTTTTTATACGTAAATAAATTTTACCTATTTTTAATAACATTATTTATTAAATTTTTTTTTAATTTTCACTATGAATAGATTTTCGTGCAAATTTTAAAATAAAAATCATTTTAATACTACCCAAGAAATATTGACGTATTTTATTAAAATTATAATGAGCACGTTATAACGAGATTAGTCAATGAAAATAAGTAATGCATTAATTTTTTTATATTTTTAGATGTTCTTATTTTTTTTAAATATAATTAAAATTTATTAAATTCAATTATAATATATCCACATATTATACTCAATTGAATTATAGTCATGACAAAGTAATTAGAATCAAATTTTTGCATTTATTCTGTATCAATACAATTGATTTAATTTTATATCAATATATGGTATAAAATACTATACTGTACCAATTTAAATTTAAAATAACATTGTTTTTTTTTAATTCTACGTTTTTAATTATTTTATTATTTAAACGTTCTTTATTTCTTAAAGTTCTTTATTCTCAAAGTTCTTTATTTTGATCCAGGTAATAAACAACGAATATATTGAAGTATATTTTATATAAATATCTATGAATTATTTATTTTAAAACAAAGTATGTATATATTTTTTTTTTTAATTTTTCCTTTTCTGCGATAGTTACTCTTTATCCTTTTATTTGACTCTAAAATTTATTGAATATCAAAACATGTATTTTGCCCTACAATATTCATGCTTTATGGCTGCATGTAAAAAGATTATATCATATATTTTTCTATTGTTTAAAAAATTCAGATTTATCGGTGATGTTTTTATATTTGTGATAAATTATTATAACAAAACAGAAAAAAATTCTAGGAAAGAAAAATAATTAATATATATAATTGAGAATTATTACTTTTGAAAATACTTAAAATAAGTATTTGATTGTAATTGCTTAGAATAATATTGAAAATTTTACTACTACATCGGTATCTGTGGTTAAAACGTACCATATTATACTAAAGCAAATATTTAAAATTATAAGGTGAAACGAAAAAATTTTAAATGGGTATATAAAACCCCGAGCTTAAGTTCCCAGTTAAATATTTGTTTTTAAAAATACGCTTTATTAGTTATAGTTTTTGTATTACATTGGAGACAATAGGATTTATTTATAATAACGTATTATTGATTTTTATTAGTAGTTGTTATTCTGCTCAATGCAGTGTAATTAAAATGAAACGCACATATTTTGATATTACTAATAATTTTGTATATCATTATATTAGTTATCATTTTTGTGTATAATCTATATTTTTTCTATACTAATATATTCTGCATTGATATTGTTGTATTCTATAACCATTCTTTTCAGTATTATCTATTTCAATAAAATCCATTAACTATCCATACTCGGACGCTATTATTGTTTTACTATTTTTCTAGCATCGTAATGAATTAATACATATCTCAAAATTTAAAAAAAAAATGGATTTTCATTTGGAACCTTAGTGATATGCTAAATTGCCTGGTGCAGAATTTTACATTTATTGAATGACATATGTCTTTAAATCTATGTTATATAGCTTTATTAATACTTAACCGTTTTACGTTGGAAAAGCTAATGAAAATTTTACACATTTTTTTCCCCTACAAAATGATTTTTTATATATTTATACATAATAATAATTTTAAATGCCAACTCTGACAAGTGTTTTTTGTTGCAAATTACGGTTTACAATTTTTATAGTAGTTCGTTTTCAACATTCACTATACGAATTTTGCCAAAATATGATAAATTTATCGTGATATACAATCACTTAGGAATAAAGTTGACGGGTAATGGAAGTTAAATTATACTGATTATTGGAAATATGCTTTCATGTTTCTTTTTTTTTAGATGTGATTAACTATACATAATTTTGAAAATCTGTGTACCAAATAATGTTGATTTCGAAAGTGCGTTAGGAATTTTTTAAGCCTTAGATTGTAAAATATAAAGAATATTTGTTAGCATTGTTGTTATTTTTGTTTTAGCTTGATAATAATCAATGAGATTCATCCTTATAAGAGATATGGATAATAATTATATTATCCAGTTGTGGAACTGTTTATTTTTAATGTAGAATATTATTTATTATTTTATAGCGTGGACTTGATTAGTGAATATAATTATATAGAATGATAGAACAAACTGTAAAATCCATGTTGCATAGTAATTGTTTGATCATTTATTTTACATTAAAGTTCAATTTTTAACAAGTTTGCTTTCTTTTTTAAATCCATAAGAATGAGATTAAATATTGTATTTGGCATAAAAAAAATTTTAAACCGTTTTTTGAGTTTCAAAAGTTTATCTATACTAGATTTACATTATGTTTTCATTTCAACGAATATTTTTTCAATTTAATTATATAATTTATTATTATTTATATATTTCTTTAAAATCTTTATATATTTTTAATTTATTTATTTTACATATTACTTTGATTTGCTGTGTAATAAAGACCAATTAATCATTACTCGATATAATTTACAAATTTATAATATTTAAACATAATAACATTTATATTACTGTTGATTCTAACGTGAAATGAAAACATTTATTTAAAAAATTGATATTATAGCGATGCCTTCTTAAGCAATTTTTAATAATAATTAACTGATATTTAAACAATTATGTTACAAGATTATTAAATACAATTATTTTCTTTATCATACTGAGTTAATAGCCTTTATTTATTTTTATATAAAAATTTATTTATACAAAAAAGTTTATTGAAGTTTTATTAAGTAGAATATATATCTTTTATAATATTAAAAGTTTATTAAATGAATGCGTCATAATATTATTTAATAATATTATATAGTTGTTAGTATAAAAGAAATAATATTGTTTTAATGTATGAAATAGTTTACGAATGAATTTAAAGATATTACTGAAAAACTAAAGAAAAACAAAAAGTTATTTTGATAAAACATTTACATTATAATTTATTTATTTAATCAAATATTTTGTATTTTGAAAGTATTGTAAAATTTACTTATAATTTCGAAGGTTCGCATTTTAAAATAAATTACATAGTTTACTTTATATATTTCACAAAAGTTCTTTAAATACAATTTTTAAATATGATTGAATAAATGTAAATGTGCATGATAAATAAGAACATCTATTTAAAGTTTATTTGAATCGCAAAAACATTATATACTATACATTTTTGTATTTAGTTTAAAAGAAATAGAAGCTAAGGTACAGCGTACTAATCCAAATTTATTTTATTAACTATTGAATATAAAATATTGTCGTACAAAGGTAAACTAGTTTTATTTATTAATTGTAGTACATAATCACTAGAACTTACGTTTTAAATATATATATATATATATAATGTAAAGAGGCAAGTGCACAAAAATTTACATTAAAATATAAGTGAGATTATAAATAAATTATGAAAAGAAAATAAGAAAAATATAAGTAAATATAAGTGAATATAAATTTAGTGACGTGCGCTCTTCGCTCAACATGATTAGAGAGTCGATAAAACGTCCCTGATGAAAATATTTTTATTTAAAATTTTATATACTTACATTGTTTCTCGGAATATATATATTCCTAAAATTGTTAAGCAACATTTCTTTTATTGAAATTTAAATAAATAATGCAATTATATGAACATATAATGAACTAAAAATTTAATACAAAGTAATCTGCTTAGTGATAAATTAAGTTTTTATATAAATTTAGTAAGAATATTTCCATTAGAGATGAGACTCAAGACTGCCATTAAAGTCAGATGTCATGTGAAGGGCGACAAAAGCGATTGATATTGTTATAGCCGTCGATAAAAATGTAGAGCGTTGAGTACAATAGTGATCGACTGTACGAGGAATACATAATTAAAAAAGGAGCGAAGCCCAACAAAAAAAAATTTATCTTATGTCCTAATCAGCGAAGCTGAAAGTTGCGCTTAGGCTGGTCCTAATTTTTAGGTCATTTGGACAATAGTAATTATTGATCTTTAAAAAGTATATTAACAGAAACGAATTACGAAAGGAATCTCAGAAATGATATGTAGAAACAAATAATTATGAGAATTTAGTAAGCACATTGTAAAAATTTATTTTATTTTGTTAGTCATTAAAACTATAAATCACTTTAGTGCTCGCGTACATATTTATTTTCAATGTAATTATTAGATGGATGTTAACAATCAGTTGTATGGTGACTTATCCAAGTAGAAAAATACATTTTTTTTTTTCAATGTCTCATAATTTTAATTATTATGCAATAGCATTTTCCGTTATAATTAACAACTGCCATGTTATTTATAATAAAATAATACACTTTCGTAGGTTAGATTAAATAAAATTATTATATATTAAATTAATTTTCTTATTATCTCATACCTTTAAATAATTAATTTTATAAATAATTCATATAACCATTATTTTACATTTTATTACTTCGTAATTATTTTATTCATTAACATAATTATTATTAGTAATATCTTTATTTCAATGTTTAATCATTACTTAGATAAGTAATTACAAATACATTTATTTTATAAAATATATGAATTACTTCTTTTTTATTTAGAATTAAAAAAATATTCATAAAATGTTTATTATATATTTATTTTAATAATGTATGGAGCCCAGCTGCTTATATAAATCCTTAGTTATTGTTACAATTATATTACAATTTAACATTATTAATATCATTTATAATGAAAATATAATGAATTTATTTTATCATTTAATTATTTTGAGTTTTTTAAGATTAATTTGTACATTGATCATTACTAATAAGCTAATGAATTACAATTAAAGCTGTATTCTGTACAAAACACAGGAATAAAATTTCTGTTTATTTATAAATATTATAAGATGAATGAAATAATGTAAAAATATTTTTATTCTAGATCAATTATAAAAAAAAAAATAAATCTATTTATAAATTAGTACTCAAAAAGCGACATCATCTTTGAATATAAGAGAGGAAACTTTATGATCAAGTCTTTTACAGCCAGATGTGGAATACAAATTATACGGCGGAGGCCCATAAGTAACATGTGATAGAGCTTGATTAATCATATAATTTGAAGGATTTTCAACCCCCCAATGCTTAAATGCATCATGAAGACATTGAATAACTTGTTTTTCTTCCATAGGAAGGAAAGGAATATGGTGATCAATCAATTTTGATTCTATAGTACCACTTTTATAAAAACCTCCTTCTTCATTGAAAGCACCAATAGAGATCAGAGACTCAAAATCTTGAAGAGTTGCATTTTCTCTAGATATGCCTTTATTCCATAAATCTATCAAGCGCTTAACAATTTGAGAACTTCCTGTGTTCGATAAAAATATAAAAATAGATTTACTTTTCTCTTTTTCACTCCAAGATGTATAATCCAGAAAAGGAACTAATGTATCTAAAATGCCTGCTGGCATTTTATCCACTTCATCAAAAACAAACAAAGATCTTGAACAGCTATTTAAATAGCCTTTGATTGTATTTGTAAGATGAACCTGGTTTGCAAATTATTAAGTTATTAAAAACATTTACTAAATTTATATATCATTAGTTTTAATAAAGCAAATTTTAACATATGGTTTTAAAATATTTACCAAATTATAAATATCTTTTTAATAAAAAATTGTACTAAACTTTGAAATTACAAATAAAAAAAAAATTAATTTTTTGTATTCTGTTAGAATTTTGAAAAACTTTTGTAATAATTGAATAATTTTTATATACAACCAATTTACCTATTTTTTTGTTGTAATATCTCTATATTGTACTTGAAATAAATAATTTACTATTTCCAACTTAATATACCTTATAAAAGTCCAGTTTATCTTCAGGAAAATCATTTCTTCCATTAAAAAAATGGTAATAATTACTTTTTTCCCCTAGTGCAAACAATGCATTAGCTATCATGGTAGCAACATAATTTTTTCCACTCCCTGGTAAACCATGAAAACTTAAAACTAAAGGTTTTTTTGGATTTAAATGGAAAACATGACTATGTATAGCACTGAAAACAATATCAGCAGCAATTTGCTGCCCATATAATTTGGTTTGTAAATTTTTTTTCAGTTCTGAAAATAAAATATTTAGTTTTTATAAGAAAAACTTTAATTTATTATGTCAATAAATTATAAATATTATGTTTAACAGCAATAAAAAATAAAAGAAAATCAAGATATTCATAAGTATAAAAGTTTAATTAAAGTTGTTCAATGTAATATATATATATTTCTGTATACAAGAGTTTTATAAAATACTATGGGTATTTTTATTATTTATAAAAGATACTTACCATGAGTATTTTTAGGTATATGTTTATCATCACAACATTCCAAATAATTGCAACGTAAGAAGTAAAACATAAATGAACTACCAGCAACAATACTTGGAATTATAATTGATCTTCCTAATGTTAAAAAATTAAGTAAAACAATAACAGAAAATAATAAATAGTAACATCTCATTTTTAAAAAATTTTCAATTTGTTTTTTCTAAATTACTAATAACAGAAAAAATAAATTATTCTACTAAAAATAGAATGAAGAATTTACTACAGCTGATTATTTAACATAAAATTAATTATAAACTTATGCTATTGGCTAAAGATTTCAAATTTTATGCAATATAATTATTGTTTGTTTAAATATTTTTTAAATAAAGATTAACATTAAATTCGCATGTCCATGAACAGGATGTGCACAGAATTGTTAGTTAAAAATTAAAATTAATTTTACGTATAAATAGTATACGTTTTTACCGCACTGAAATAGGTTTATTAGTTGTCAAAAGCGCGTAATATAAATTAAGGATTTCACAAGGAATTTAGCATCACAAAACATTAACTCCACATATCTTACACATACAAAGAGTATGCAAGAGTTTATATATGATAATATTGTAATATTAAATTGAGTTTTATGTTTTAAAATTAAGTTTTTAAATTAATTAAAATATATTTGTATATATTTATAGAACCAAATTATGCATTAATGTTGTTCATGTTAGTTCGTTAATATTAATAAAAAGTCTAGAAAAAATAATAAATTTACATATTACGCTGTAAGCATAATGTGTAACAGTATTAGAAGTAAAAAATTGTAACTCCATATCATATAAAGAAAGTATTAAGAAAATACATTTTTGATTTTCTGTATTTTGAAATCCGCTTATGCCAATAATAATGTAAAAGCCGAAGCGGAACGTATTGCCAATGAGTGATAGCAGACTGACGACCCAAAACAAAAGTTATTCTAGATAGGAAAACTTCGATTGTTCTCTACGTGTCCAGTGGATTTGACGCAATCTCTCTCTCTCTCTCTCCCTCTCTCTCTCCCTCTCTTTCTCAATGTACATATATATTTATTATTTCCAATGCATGCGAGAACTTACACTCCCTATAAATTGATTCTGCTGAGAAGTTAGCCTATAAAAGTAGAAAATATAGAAGACTTGAAATCATCTCATCGATTTTGAGTGTGTAGAGTCTGACTGTGCATTTAATTTGTATTTCATATTTTTAGAAGTTAAAGCGTTATTATTTATAAAGTTTTGTTTATATTTTATATGAATTGAATCTCTTTTATAAATACAAAATGCCGAATTATTCAAGTAAGTAAATATTTTTATATAATTATTTTTATTTTAATAACCTCAATTAGAATCTCAATTATGATAAACTATTTCTGACTTATGTTATATTGTTTACTATTATTAATTACTATTATTTTCACAAACTATTAATTTTATTTTAGTTAAAGTCAAATGGGGAAAAAAACTTTTTCCTAATGTGGAAGTTAATACAGATGAAGATCTTCAATTGTTTAAAGCACAGCTTTTTGCATTGACTGGAGTATTACCACAAAGACAAAAAGTTATGCTAAAAGGCATGACTTTAAAAGATAATGATTGGGACAACCTTAAATTAAAAGATGTATGTATTTATACGTTAAAAATTTTTTTTTTAGTGAAGTAATTAAACGCTTGTACATTAAGTCAAATTTCTTACTTTATGAATTTTTTGCAAATTTTGCAATACCTAACATAATTGATTGAATTGATTAGGAATAAAGTAATTTTAAAATCCTTTAAGTTCCTAATGAGTATAAAGTGTTTGAAACATTATTTAAGAGACGGCAATACTGTATACAAAATATATATTTTATTCATTTTACTTTTAAGACAAATTTAGAATAATATTTAATTAATAAGTAAGTAATATTTAATTATGTTTCAAATTAACCTATTATTAAATTAATAAAATCTTTAATAATTAATAAAATAATAAAATATTTAAAATAAAATTTTAAATGTTCATTAATTTTGATATTTATATTAATATTATATATAATTCTATATATAATATTAGATATAAGATTAATAATTTTATGTGATACCTTATAATTAATAATATTTAACATTTTTATAAATTTTTTTAAATATTTCTTTATTTAGGGAATTACAGTTTTAATGATGGGATCTAAAGAAGAAGATTTACCCAGAGAACCACTTCACAAGCCAATATTTTTAGAAGATATGAGTGAATATGAATTATCATCTGTGTTAGATTTACCAGCTGGTTTGACCAATCTTGGTAATACATGTTATTTAAATGCCACTGTTCAGTGTTTAAAAACAGTGCCAGAATTGCGAGAAGCACTTAAAAAATTTTCTGGAGGTCTCACCAATGATGGTTTACAATTTGTGCCTTCGCAAAGTATAACTGCTGCACTTAGAGATTTGTATGAAGGAATGGACAAAGGATCTTCCCTGCCACCAGTTGTTTTAGTTCAAATGATGCATTCTACTTTTCCTCGATTTGCAGAAAAATCAAAAATGGGAGGTTTCCAACAACAAGATGCAAATGAATGTTGGACAGAACTTATTAGGATGTTGCAGCAAAAATTACCTGCTAAGGTAATGGTGGAATAATATTTTTTCTATCAAATGTAAACTATATTTATTATAGAAATGACAATTTCTTTTCATAAAAGTGTACATAAACTTATTGTATATTATTAACATTTTTAAATTTATTAATTTGTTCTATTTATTTATTTATTTATAAATTCTTTAAAAATTTAAAGTATAATTTTCTTGTATATACAATATAATAAATTATTTTGTATATTACTATTTGAATTTATATTTTTAGGAAAATTTTGCTATAACAAATGATTCTGCTAGTTATAAACCAAGATCTTTAATTGAACAATATTTTGGTGGTACTTTTGATACGGAATTAAAGTGTACAGAATCACAAGATGAATCTCCAACAACAGGAAAAGAAGAATTTTTACAACTGAGTTGTTTCATCTCGACAGAAATTAAGTATATGTTTGATGGTCTTAAAAATAAGATGGAAGAACAAATTACAAAAATGTCTCCAACACTCGACAGGGATGCTATTTACACGAAAACGGTACAAGGTTAATTTTGATAATTAATTAATTTACTAATTAATATTTATATATCTAAATATATATTATTTATGAATTAATTCATGAAGGCAGAGAACACTTAGAAAAATTGCGAATTATATATAAAATGCTTTGATTTCAGTCAAGAATTAGTAGATTACCAGCATATTTAACAATTCAATTCGTTCGTTTCTTTTTCAAAGAAAAAGAAGCAATAAATGCAAAGATTTTAAAGGATGTCAAATTTGCGTTAAATTTCGATGCATTTGAATTATGTACAAAAGAATTACAAACTAAGTTAACGCCGATGCGTGAAAAATTCCAGCAGCTTGAGGAAGCTGAATTAGAATTTCGCAACGCAAAAGATAAAAAAGATAAAAAAGAATGTAAAACAAAAGAAACAAAATCAGAACAATTTTGGTTTCCTGATGGTAAGTCGAAAGTACAGTTTAAAAAAGTACATTTTAAAACGATTATTTATTTTTTTCTTATAATCGGGTGCTAAGCAACTTAAAAGATTTATATTTTTAATTGCACTTTTTAATAATTTTGATATAAACTAAAAACTATTAAAATTTTGTAAATTTTAAAAATACGTAATAATTAAAATTTTTTCCAAAATTATTTATAGAAATTGATTATTATAGACAAGTAAAATATCTAAATACTGAATATTATATTTTATTTATTATGATTATTAATGTATGAGCAGTTTAAATTACTGAGTTAGTAATAGTGGTAATTTTTTAAGAAAGAATACCACTGATCTTTGGGCAGTGAAATTATTGTATCATAAAGGGAGATAAATTTTAATAAAATAATTAATAAATTCAAAAATGAATAATCAATTTACTAATAAGGAAGTAACGTAAGTGTAGTCGCAAGTTGTTTAATTGTCTAATGGGTATTTCAGATCTCGGATCAAATAATAGCGGCTATTACACTCTTCAGGCAGTGCTGACTCATCAGGGCCGTACGAGTAGTAGCGGACACTACGTCGCTTGGGTGCGTCAAAGGGGCGACACTTGGCTTAAGTGCGACGACGAGAACATTAGTATCGTCTCGAGCGAGGAAGTGCTAAAGCTTAGCGGTGGCGGGGATTGGCACTGCGCCTACGTTCTCCTTTATGGACCCCGTATTCTCGAGCTACCACTCCACAAACCGGAGGTCGCAGCGAACGTCGAGGAGTTTACCGAGATTACGCACGTACAGGATTAGCTCGCGATTAGCTGCTGCTTTAGCCTCGCAGCTTTTTTACACCCGGGTCTTCCCAACTTCTCTGCCCTTGATGCTCAACGTATTCGGGCTTTTCGCGCGGGATCATCGTGGAAAGTATTGTCATCGATAGTCAAGGGTCGGGAAAACTCGAACTTTCACCGAGAGCGGATTCTTCGGTCCGTGACGTCGAGTCTCCTTTTACCTGACGTCTTCTCTGAAAGAATGGCCCCTTTGCTTCAATAAGAATACTCGTTCCAAAGGTCGGGCGGATTTATTTGTTATTCGGGAGAAACGCAACATTTAGAATCATAATTTTATTACATTAATTTTTTTAAGCAATTTCATTTTCAATCCGCTCGATGGCTTAGCATTCAAGCTATCGCGTTTTTTTTATGATGAAATATATGTTATAAAGCTTTTAAATGGAATCTGCCAGGCATATTATTGAACATTATTCCTATTGAATAAAATGAATGTTTCTTTCAATGTATGATACAATTCTCTCGTTCTAATAAAGGTTTTATTGATTTATCTGATTTTTCAATTTACTCACACCTCTTATAATTATGATTCTTTAAGGATGCAATTTCTCAATTAATTGTTTCTCTTATCTTTCTCTTCTGTCTTTCACCCCCTTTCACCATCTAACCGCCTGTCACCCATGTGCACATATACTAATTTTATTAACTTGCACTATTAAATTATCTTTCAATGCTCATTTAGAGTAAGAAAGTATAAAATACAAAAACTTTATTTTCATTATGGTGGAACGAACTTTATTAACAGTACACCTTATTACGCTTTTATACCATTATTACAATTTATACTTGAATCACAAATCACTGCATGTTGCATTTATTGGGTCCAATTCGAATATATATGTTATGCTAAAATCTACTATGAAATTCAATATGAAAGACTTTATATGTTTCATGATAAAATTGTTTTACAAGTTTGAATAATGTAATTGACTAATGTTGCAAGCTAAAGTTTATATTTTATTTCATTAGCATATTTTTTTTAGCTACACAGAAGAGTAATGTTCTATCGACTTATTTTTTGTTAAATAGTGCTTGTGGATATAATTATATTTTTAGTTTCGCTTATCTTAATACAGAATACTATATATCTACATAAAAATTAGAAATATTTTCATTTTTTTACAACCAATTTGAATGAAGCCCATCAACGATATTTGTGATTTTTAGCTTATTTAAATAAGATATAGGATTGTATACTTTACATTGTATGCTATCATCTTTTTTTATGATATTAAAGAAAATATAAAATAAAACTCGATATTGTGCACTTATTTATAAGAATTGTATAAACTACTCTTTATAATTTGGATATCAACCTTATAAAAATTTCAATTTCCATTACTAATTTTAATTTTAATATATATTTTAATATGTATTAAAAAATTTATTATTGTTTGATTTGCTTTTTCCTTTTTATTCATATTTTAATAATTGTTTAATGAATCACATACACAAAATAAGTATTAATATAAATACAAATAAAAAACTTCTCGAATATTATTAATTAATATTATTTAAATATTTAAGTCTTTCTTTAAAAATAAACGGTGAGATTTATCAAATTGAACAGTACTTTTATAATTATAAAATTGTTTGTAAAATAAGAAACAATTTTAAATGCTTACTTAATATTTATAGTGAATTGCAGTAGACAAGCTTCATAAAACAAATATAAAAATTTTTAATTTAATAATTAAAAAGAAGATTAAATTTTGAAAGGTCACTTTATATAAAATGTAAAAACAACTTTAACGGTATGAGATTCAGTTGAAAATCGGAAAAAAAGTTTTAACGATTTCCATAAAAGTACTATTATAATAAATTAAATATAATATTATTATGTTATATTATAATTATTTATTTAAAACTAATATGGTAAAAGACGTTTAAAAATTTGTATCTCGTTAGTTTTATTTTATAACAAATGTTTGATCATAGAAAAGATATATTTTAAACAATATTTAGGCTACAGTGTGAGCACGTTCAGGCTCAAACTCATTCTTATTGGTAAAGAGAGCGATATCGATGTCGATCTTTTGATATTTTTACGTACAGTCAATTGGCCTTACTAATAGCGTCGCGTCGTTGTATAAATTACGCGGAAATCGATCCTCAAACTGTTCTCGTATGCACCTCGTGCACCATTATTACGAGATTTTCTTACTTTTCCGAGGGAGTGACTTTATTATGCCATCGATTTCTGCTATTAAAACTTGTCAGATTTGTGTACCAAAAGTGACAACATTACGGGCGGCTAAATTTCGAATGACCATTTCGATTATTCTTCGACCAATGACATCATCTTCAACGGCTTTTTGTATTCATTGTTCCTTTCCAGATGTAATGTTATTTGCATTAAAGATCTAGTTACATGAAAGAACAAATGAGTGTAATGAATATCTAATTTCAAATTTTCGAACAAATGTACATAATTAATTTTTAATAACTATAAAAATATTTTCTAAATATTTACTTCTTAAATTATATAGAAGGTTATTAAAAGTAATGACAAAAATTTCGTAAATAGATTTTTGACGGATAGAGATTGTTTATTATCATATTTATAATATTTCTTCCCATGACATAGGGTGTTGATTATTAATTACTATGATTTGAATTTAATTTATTAAAAAATTCTAGAAAAGTATCCATAAAATATACTCATCTTGTTTTCAAGAGTGATAGATTTTTTCTATTTTCTGTTCTCAAATATTTCTTAATAACAATTTCTCTGCCACGTTATTTTATATATAATTAAAATAACTGTTATTTAACAATTGAAATTTAAAAATTTCTATTAATTCTAATGTTATAAAATTTAAATCAATCATTTTGGAAAATATTTATAAATATTTTTATACTGTAGGATACATATTTTATTACTTTAAATCGTTCAAAAAAATTAATCTATTCTTATTGGATTCTCAAAAAAAAAAAAAAAAAAAAAAAAAAAAATTCTTTACGATTACTTATGTATCTCTTATTGTCCCATGATTTTACTTCGTAATTAATCTTGACTTGTCGTTTTTTTGATCTATTCCACATCCAATACAGATCGTATTAATTTTTTTCGGTGACGAGTTGAATAGAGCATGACGCACTAGGAAGACCAAATATGGTCTTGATGGTCTTACCTTGTTACTTCTCACAAATTTAAGTGTTATGCTTAAATACTGAAAACGCTGTTTCATAAATTCATTAATTTTAATATTGTTTAATTTGTTAATTTATGGAAATATTTTTTTTGCGTATACGTATAATTAACTTCAATTTTAATGTTGATTAAGAATTTATGACAATAATCCATATATTAAATAATAACGTAAGTATTCTTATTTATTTTCATTATTTAAATTAATATAAATTAGAATTATTATATTTTATAATATTAAATTTTTCAAATTCTATTAAAAAGTTTATACTGTTTATTACTATTACTATTCAACGTATTTGAATGACTAAATTACTCAATTTTTGCTAATTTATCCAAGGACATGTTAGGGACTAAACTTCTTTGTATATGATAATGTGCACTGACTTATTAAAAATTGGTTAAAAAATTTGTTATAAAAAGTAAAAATTGGAAACATTTTACTTTTTATTTTATTTAGATATCAACAAAAACAGATTTTTAGCAAATGCCAAATAATTAAATGAATTTCTGTAATATGTAAAGATTCACTGGCATCAGTATAATTTGCATTGGTCAATTAATAATAATTAATAATAATTAATAATTAATAATATTTTTCAGTGCTTTAATATTTATTATTTAATATTTATTGACAATATTTTATTTAAAAGAGAAACTTCAATAATAGTGATTAAACTGAATATATGAATTATGTATGTATAGTAAACGTTTTATTTTGAATATTCGACAATAAAAAAATTTGTTATTAAATATATTTCAGTATGTAATATCTTATAATTTATGCTTGTATTTACAAATTTGTTTTGTAAAAACATAAATATAATACCATAGACCATTGAAAAATCATTTCAGCGGTAATTAATTTAACTATATTAATTTATCTCATTATATATTATGACATATAAATCATATTAATATAATTTATATTAACATATAAATCTTATTCCGTCAATACAGTTGAAAATATTATCCAATTATAGTTTAAAAATAACAACTTAAGAACTACCTTTGATTTTTATTTAAAATATACATAAATATTTATTTAACAAATTTTGTGATTAGATTAATTTTTTAAATTTATACAAAAAAATAAGAATAATTTATTTAAAATGTTTCCATCATACTAAATAGTTTATTCAATTTCTTCATTGTATAATACTACAAGAATAAATTTTGTAATCTTTAGATATTACACAGCCCAATAAGTCACATTACTTCGATGATTTGTATATACATTGACACGTCATTTAATTTGTGCTCTACTATATTATTATCATATGTTAGGTGGGTATAAAGTCTTATTGTTATATAATTTGATGTATTGACACATCATTAAATTAAAGGTAAGGAATATAAATTTTTTTCATTCCTTTTTTTTATAAATAAATAATATCTATTTAATTTATGATAATACTATGGAATTTTATTTAATTAATTTAATTAAGTTAAATGATATGTTCCTTGCATTATTCGTTAAAATTATTATTTTAAAGAATTATCGCAATTTGTTATGGCATTTTTTAACATGCCAATTTAATACATATGCTTTTTATATAATAATGTTTAATAATAACATTCATATACATAATTTTTTAATAACAATATTATATATTTTTGTTGGTGTTATACTACGAATGAAGGGAATCATGTACTTTCTTAACAGATTAGTAATATTTTTAATAGAGATTTTTCTCAAAAATATGTTAAAGAATATTTTTTTTTTTATGAATTACATTAAAATTGGTATTTTAAAAAAATAGTTGAAACTTCCAGCGTATTTAAATAAAGTCATGAGGTAAAGTTTATCTAATTTTAAAACGTAAAGCATATCAATACCGTGAAATCATCGAATAATAATTATCATAGTACATAAGGACCCGCGTGAACTGTTATATTTTTAATAGGTATGAATAATTATTTTTATAATATGAGGAAGATATCTAGTGAATATTTATTGAGAGCTAGGAAGTGCCGGATCTAGAGAAATCGTTCGAAGAATCCAAACTTGTATCTAGAGGATAGAGCGATCGACTCGGTCGACTCGATTGACAATAATTGCAAATTCAACGAGCGCAACAATGGCTATTCCATTGCGCCCCGAGTGGATGGGCTATTAATAGATTCGACTTTTACCGAAGCTACTGGTGGCACTTGATTGTGACAGGAGCATACCCGTATGGAAGCATAATCCGTATATTCTACATTTAATGTAGTCGAACATGTTGAAATCCGCGCCGTGATTTGCTCAATTGCTAATCGGCGGCGAGCAGCGTTTATAAGCCTCTCCATTGATTTTCGTTTCACTTCTTTTCGTACCACTGAATTTTGAATTCTGGCATCTTCTAGGGAGCTTTGGCCTTCAGAGCTCATTCCTTGTTCATCGCTCCTGTGGCTTTATTAGTTCACTATACACTATATTGCTATTCGCTAGATTAAACTGAAATTGAATCGTTCCGTAAACTAGCTCATTACTGTTATATCATTTTTTTGTTTTGTTTTATGGATGCCTTAAATGCCATTTTCTTGCTCGTTATATATTACTATTTTCACATATTCAATTCTTATAAGCTTCAATTTTCAATGTGCTTCTATGAAAAATTGATAATTACACCTGTTAGTTTAAAAATTCTTATTTGGATAAAATAAAAAAAGTTTGATCAATTACAATTAATTAATTTAGTAAATCAACAACAAAATTATAATTTATCAATTCATTATTTATAAGTTTTAAATCCGATTTTTTTTCCCTCCATTATAATATCCATTGCTTACATTTTAACTTTTATATTCGTTTTATATACATGTAAAATTATATTGTTCATCATAGTGTCAATTTTTTTTTCTTACGACCTTTTATATTTTTAGTTTAATTAATAAATAACAGCGTAATTGTAGATTAGAATTTGTAAGCAAGTATTATAATTTTTATATACTTCTTCTTATTCGAAAAAAAAAGAAAAAATATAAGAATATAATATTTTTACGATTCATAAAATTATACTATCTAAAATGGAAAAATAATAAGCAATAAGTTTAAAGAAATTTATGAAAATAAATTATTCAAATACCGTAAATTATATTATCATTCATTTTCGTAAATATTATAAATGAATATAAGTCTTATTTGTATTCTATTAAAAAAATTTATTTTCATGGATTGTTTCATAAATGAACCGATAACAACCTACACAGAATGAAAGTATGAAATAATTATTATTAACTTGAATTTAAATATTAAATTCTAAACAGAATCCATTGTTCCACAAGAAAAATATAGAAGTATTTGTAAAAACTTTTTATATTAAATATAATAATAAATTTTTATTTTTGCTTTTGTAAATTTAAATGTATGTATTAGTATTTAACTTAAGTTTGAGCGTGATTAAGTCATTTTGAGTTTGAAACTTTTATAATTATAATTACATTTTTACGATGCTTCTTAAATATTTTTTATTTTCGTTTATTTCATTTTTTATTTTAAATGGTCTTCGCATACTTTTGGTTTATAATTTAATTAAGTATTAAGAATTTCTGTTAAAATTTAAGTAATATTCAAGTAAAAAAATAATCCGATTCAGAATAAGTAATAGCTAAATTTCAATATTTTATTTAATATATTCTCAGTCTTAATTTACTACTTATAATCAAATAGAATATGCTATTTTCAAAAATCTAAGCTATTTAATAAATTTGTAATGTTTTTAATATGGTCGAATTAATAAACAGATTATAACTCAACACTATGTTTAATGAAGTGAGTAGAATATTTTAAATTAAAGTGTAATTAATAATTGAAGAACATGTTTAGTAAGTATTTAATATATTTTATTAGTAATGAGCCGAATGATAATGAAAATGATTTTTGAATGCACGAGTGATAAGAGATGCTTGTTGAAAAAACTGGACAGTCGTCCTGTAGTTCGACGTCGAATTTCAGAAAATTCGTATGAACTCGACATTATCGTTAAGATTGTTTACTTATGGGTGAATGTGGTTAAACGTGGTCAAACACGGAATGAAGATGAAACGCTTTCCGTAGTTGAGGTCACCACGACGGATATCGTTGAAAAAAAATTCATTGTATCGTTATGGAAGATCGTCGAGTGAAAGTACGTGAGATTGTGAGGCTGCAGCCTCTTAAGTGAACGAGTGCACAATATCCTGTACGAAAAATTGCAGATAAAAAAGCTCTGCCGAGGATCGATACCATAATTATGGTTGAATAGAGTTTCGGCTAATACAAATCTTCCTAACGATTCATCTCAATTCATTTTACTTATTTATTTATTTATTTATTTTTTTTTTATATTTATGCTCGGTGCCGTTGAACGAAAATCCAATCTAACGCCATAAACCTAACTCGAACCACTGGTAAAAACAGTTAAGAGAGTTAAGAACTGGTGAAAGTGCACTGAAAATGACGGAGACCACTTTATGGGCTGATAAATTTCCTTCACATTTATTTGATATTTAAGAAATTATACCAATCCAGTATTTGGAGGAAGATATAATAATATTCAATTGTACAATATTCTATTGTACTGTATTGAGAGAACACTTTTTAAGAATTAGGTACGATTCGTGTCAAGTGTAGAGTGCATTTATTCGGAAATAATACAGTATATTACGCATGAACAACAATCGTAACATTACATAAATTAGGCTTTGAATCGATTTCTATTCATTTCCTTCACAAAATTTACCCTCCCCTATCCTTAGCCTCAGACCAATCGTTGCTAAGTATGATTTTTATCTATTTTTAGGCTGAATAAGATTGAATAAGAAATTTTACCTTCTCAGATGTAATTGTATTATCCACTTTCATTATTCCACCTCAACAATAATCATTTTTTTCAATATAATAAAAATATTATTAAGTAGGATAAGTGACGAAATTAATAAACTTAACCAAAGATTATGTTAAAAAATTTGCTTTAATAATAAGATTATATTCAATTTTATAAAAAATTACTTAATATTACCTAATGTAACTTTCTTTGATTAAATAAATATATTAAGGAATGTATACGAAAAAACAAAGAGATATAATAATTATTTAATATTTGAAAAAGTTTTTATTATACGGGCTTTAGATATATTAAATCTAATTATGATGTGTGATTATGAAATGTGTGTCATTGTTAAACAAATACCTGTTAAATGTATTGTCCCTTTTGTATTTTATCGAGAAAAATATGTAAATTTGTAAGACGTATAGCACTTATTTTTTTTTATATTTTAAAGTTTAGGAAGGGTACGCTATGTTAGGCAATTTAATTACTTTATACAGGTGAATAACTCTACAATTCTACATTTAAAATTAAAAAATAATGTATGTCAATTTAAAATATTTAATATAAGTTTAAAGAATTGATTTCTTATGTGGAGAAAATTGAATTCTATTTATTACCGTAATTGTAGTCAATGGTTAAATAAAAAATATAAAATAAAATTTAGAATTCTGAAAGTAATAAATTACAATGTTGTAAAAAATTTATATTCTTATTTAAAAATGTATTTGATTTATGTAATATTTAAAAATAATGTTAGTAATAAAAATTTGGTTTTGTATAGTATACATGAATTTACAATATTTTTCAATTGAATATAGCCGAAAACATCAATTATTAATAAATACATTTTATTATAATTCAAACAGCATCTGCATTTATCACAGTATTATTGAAATCAAATAAAAATCGGATTTTGTTCATCACAACTTGATGTCCGTTCATTATAGTTAAGTTGTAATTAAGGATCCACGTATTCTATTAAGGATAGTAAAGATCTTCTGACCGCATACGTGAATTATAATATACATGCTCTTATACATCGTACTTACTTTAATATTTTTCATAAAATGTATTTCATATGCTCATTCATTGACAAGTAACATGCACAATAGCTCTTGTAAAACGGTATGATGTAATTCTTCGGTATTACAAAACTTTTCCGATCTAATTTTTGGTTTCTTTAACAATATAATAAGAGTATTTAAGTAAGAGTATTGTTTATATCAAAATACAATTATTTTGTTACGAAAAATTGTCTCAAATCGTATTTGCATGAAATTCGAAAATAAATTTATATTTATCGAAAACGAAATGTACTGTCCACATGTTTCGTAATTTCGGTAAAATAGAAGATAGCGATATGCTATGTTTTAGATAAAGCAACAACGCTCTTTATAACAACTTTTAACCTTGTTGAAAGGAATAATTTCATCATTCATCTTCAAAAAACGATTTAAAAACTATTACAAAAACTTTAAGTTTTTGCCTTATCGCTCTCTTACACTTTTACTAGTTATTATTTTAGTAATTTTAACATTTAATATTATCATTTGTTACAAATTTAAAATTATATTAAACTACATAGGCTCAAAATGATTATATGTATGTAGATACATATATATAAAATTATTTCTATTATTTTTTATAGAATTAATATATTTCCTTATTTTTGTGTAAAATGACGAATTTGTTAATAGTAATTTTCAATACTCGATAATTAAAGATAATACTCGATTGAATAATTGCATATTTATTTCTAAATATTACTGATATTTGAATATAGATGATCACTACAAATCTTTTGTTTTCATTATTTTTTCATTTACGATTTCGTGAAGCACTATCCTATAAGAATATTTTTAAACAATGTCTTTACCCATATTCGCTAATTATTTGATAATTAGATCTTTAATTTGAAAACAATTTCCAGAGCAATTATTGGATTAAATGAATTTTGTTTAAATTTATCATATTACACAAAATCTAATTGAATTATTTTATTTAAAACTTTAAAAACAAATGTTTTCGCGCATCAGCAACAATTATTCTTTAATCTGATGATCCTTACAATTTGAAAATAGATTATAATAGGAAATATATTGTACTTTATCCAAAATTTGGGCTAAAAATTATATGTCATTTTGTCTCATATAATGTCTATTTATAATATCATTTTTTATTTAATATGTATAATTTTTTTTTTTAATTATTGAGAGAAATAATTGGTAATAAGTATTTTAAGATTCATGGACTAAAAAATCGAAAATCTATTGAAAATAAAATTTTTTATTTAGAACATAATTCATTATATTTAAAATTTAATATTTTTTTACATTAAAATTTTATTATTTATAATTGTATTATAGTAAACTGTTTGTATTAAAATTATCTTATACATTATTTTAAATCTTATTTATATATATATATATATATATATTATTTATATGAAAATTAATATTTTAAATATTCATTTAATATAGCATTGGAAATGATAATTTGTTTATTAAAAATATATGACAAGTTTCTCTGATAAGTCCATAAAAAATCTATTACTTGCTTGGAGTAGTTGGATATATGAATTGAATCGATTATAAATTTATTTGTAATATAAAAACTGCATTACGCATAAATTTTCTAAAATTGAACATAAACAAATTTGTAACTTGTTAATAACATTTAAAATTACCAAAAATCATGGTGTATTTGGATGTTTTATTTTTTTTTAAATTGTATTGTTATTGTTTTGCCTAAAAATATATTTAAAAAATTTCGTAGCTGTTTACGTGAACAGTAATTTTATAGTATATATTTTAAAAAATTTTATAAATATAGTTTGAGTAAATAATAATTATAAATTATAATAATATTTTATATATGAAAAATTTTATGAAACTAAATATACTTTTAATAATTTTACTCATGATTATATGTTGTATTAACATTGTTATTGTAAAAATTTTTACTTGCCTTTATAAAATTATTTTAATATTGAATTATCAGATAAAATGTGTTTTAAAATTGTATTTAAATAACTTATAATAAATAAAAGTAACTTTGCAGGTAAGACTGACGAATTCAGTGACGAATTCCTTAATATTATTCTAAGTAGACAATATTCTTTCAATAGTATTTTTTATTACTTATAAAATATTAATAATTAATTGAAAAGGTTTTGCAAAGCACTTTAAGTTAGAAAAGTAACGATTACCATTAAAATTTAATGTCTAAAACATAAAATCAAAAAGTATATGTTTGACACGCGATATATTAAATTAAATTTGTTATATTGAATGTGCGTTTAAGTACAACGATTAAAGTATAACTTTTGAAAATGTCATCTCTTATGTTTTACAAAGAAAACTAACAGGGGAATCTGAGTATAATGCCAGCAAGGATAATATGCGGTTTCATCATCATTTTTCTATGAGTTTAATTTTATTCATGCGGGTGCTATAATGTCTTTAGAGACATAAAATAATCTTCGATAAGTTTCGTAATAACAATACTAACGATAGTATCGGTAATAATGATAATTATAATAAACGCACCAACAGCAACAGCAATAACGATAACAACAACAATAATAAAAACGACAATTAATATTAATAAATAATAATAAACAATAAAGATATACATTAACATATTAATTTGCAAAATTTAAATTACATTTGCGTTACTTGCCCTTGTCCGAGGAAGTAAAAGGATCATTATAATAGAGTAATACGAATACAGTCGATTTAAACTAATATCTATAAAATTCAAATAATGCATTGAACGTGAATCTTTTTATGCTATTATAAAATAGGAAGATATCAATCGAGATAAGACACAATTTATTCATCAGCTATTTTATTTAAAATAATTAACTTCGAGTAACCTAAGTGATTGTTAGAGGATGATTTTAATGAGAAAGACTTTTATGCATATTCTTAGTGTACGTATTGGTAATGCTGACGTGTACATGTAGTCAAACGATCCATAGTTGCGGCGTCTATGCATTATAATATTGAGGATATTAAATTAAATTCATTATTCAATACACGTATACTTAGAAGTTATATAACCACTGGAATTGCATATGGACGAAAGTATCGCGATTCCTGTCCTAGCATAAAATAAAATAGACCTTTTGTTTGAGCCGCGTGGGAAATGTTTTGTTTTATTAATGAAAAAGAAAAGAAAGAAGGTAAATAAATTTCAGCTGCCTTTAATTGAACATATTTCCAATGAATACAATAAAGCTAGGAGATCGCAAGCCAATGGCGTACGTGATACAACTATGGCTCGACTAAATAGCGATCACACGCTCGGATCTTTGAGCGCTCGTGTTTCCCCTTTCTTTGCAATCGGTTGCCTTTAGAATGCGTTTTGCATATTATGCAAGGAGCACCCGCGCCTACAAATACACCTTACTCCGAGAAACAGATAGCCGATATCGGCTTTTTACTTCAATTCGAAATTTTAAAGAGAGCCTTCAACAACGTCATTAACATTCACACAACCTGTCGATTGAGCACAACCGGATGATACACTCATTCATATCAAATTAGTCCTGATTTTATTGCCTTTAAGCGTACATTTATTTATTTCCCACCTCGAACGTATGATTACGCATACAATTGATAAATTTGCGGCTAAATCCTCTTTTCGCATTTCAAATTTGGCTTTGCGTTAAGTTTCGATGATTTTAACGATAAATTATTTTGCTACATTCTTAATCCGATTTCTTCCACATTGTTTATTATTCGTAATTTTTATATAATTTAACTGCTTCTTTATTGCTTTCATTCATATTATGAGATATTTTACAAATATTAAATAGCTATTGTGAAAATATTTTTTAATATGCAATTTAATAAGAAAATTTTAATTTCAACAAAAATTGAAATTCTCCTAATTAGTCGATCATTTACTTAACAATAGAGATTTCAGAAATATATATTTAAAATATATTTTTTTTTCAACGTATAATAGGCTTAAATATAAATATAAAAAAGGTCTTTGTTTCCTTGTTTGGAAATGTGAAATCATTGAAACGTACCAAGTTAGCTTATCCTACTTTCCTCAGCATAAATTTAATTGAAAATATAATTTATTTGTATAATTCTGCAATTTAATACACAAGCCATTGCTTATGGTAGTCGGAACGTTTTCATCTATTAAACTTTTAAATAATAATAAACTTTATAAGATATCGTCCGCGAGCTCTTATTGATTTCTTCATTATTCAAGTAAATGGTTAAGCGTGCATTAGGAAAACACTCTATTTAAATAAAAGTAATAGAATTCAGTAAAAAACGTAAATAAATTTGAGGAAGGATTTTAGCCGAAATGTAAAGTGATTAATTAATTCAAGTATAGCATATAGATGGTAACATACGTACTTTCCGTACTAGAAAGTTTCTGAAAGATTGCTCTCCTTTACATTCAGCAATTCAATATATCTATATATCAATACTTATATCACTATACTACTGTATCAATACTTCACATAATTTTTGAGGTATTTTTCGAAAGGGAAGCACGTGTAGCTATAAGATTTTGTTTTGGAATGCTGGGCGAAGAGCAAAGTCAATCGACTTCTAAATAAGTATTATATTTATCAATCCGATACAGTGAAAAACACCGCACGACTTTCTACTTTTCAGAGTCCTGTGAGAAGCCACTCGGATTTTAAAGATTATTTATCATTAAGAGCCTGGGCGAAGCGTCGGGGACAAGTTTTTCTTTCGAGTTGAATGACGCGCGCGTTCGTACGCACAAGAGAGTGAGCGAGAAATGGAGTATGCGAGTAAGTGAGTGAGAGAGAGAGATACACAGAGAGAGAGAGAGAGAGAGAGAGAGAGAGAGAGAGAGAGAGAGTAACGTCGTCAGGCGCTTTTCCATCGGAAATAGCCTCCGCTGCTTGCCGTAACACTTCGAAGCTCGCGCGCACGCGGTTCGAAGCAGATGTTCCTGTGGAGCATCGGCATGACACGTGTGTGCACACGTACACAGATCGTTGATACAGAAATGCCGCATCGGCGAGGAATCACCCGAGTAGCATTGATTATGAAATGAAGGATATCTGGAGATTGAAACCGGGTCAGTCGACATGACGAGCAGGCTTTGATCCTTCCATGCAGATTTTCATGGATCTAAACCGAGCTTTCATTCCATTCGAGCTTATATCGGACCTTTGCCTTACTCTTTTTTACTCTTATTTATTATTCGTAGCAACTCCGTTTGTCCTATGCGATCGTCCGATTATCGCCACTCGATTGCCGCGAATCTTACAAAGTCTATATTAATTAGTTCGAATGTCCCTAAAATACGTTTTTCGGAATATTTTGAATTTGGAAAATAATTTTCATTTTGATCTAGATCTACTGGAGGGTATATAATTTTCTTTGTAGCTAAAAAACTTTATTCAATAAGAAAATCAATAAAATCTTATCGAGGATAAATATTATAAGTAATAAATTTTTTTTACTGCTTTTTTTAGTTCATCCAGCAAGAGAAGGATTATTTATAATATTAATAATTATTTATTGAAGTGTTCGCAATCTTATTAATTGTAATCATGTAGTAGTATAAGTGAAAAGACAAAAACGATACTAAATTTTCGATTAATAATTGAAGTAAAGCATATCATTCAAAACCTATAATGTTTTATATTAATCGTATTTAATATTGTATTTATATAATGATGATCTCCCTCTTATGTTTATATAAATATAAGGAAAAGATTTTTTTAATTTATAATTAATATTACCTTTCGCTTAGCTCTTTTGCTACACTGTACATTGACAATTTATCTCAAGCGTCTCAAATTTGTAATAGCGAAATCATGCTTTTACTTAAATTACAAAACTTATTTACAGGAAAAAGTAATTATTATTTTAAATTACAAATTCTTAATTGATATTTTATAAAGGAACATAAGTTTAAGTATCTGTGTAACGATAATGTAACTACATTATGAAGATGTAAGTTAATAAATTTATAATTTATAATAAAGCTGGCGTATGTAATGTAATATATAAAACTCTTTAAAATAATTAATAATACTGCGAAATGTGCAATATAATTTCAAAATTTAAAATGAATTATATTCGTATATAATTTAATAGAATTAATATTGTATGTAAATAAAATTATTATCTGACTGACTGTTCTTTACTTAACGATAACAAGAACACGTTTAAAAAGAAATATAAATTTAATATTTTTATTATATGGAAATATACTTTTATTTTTATTCTGATGAAATGTTGTACATTTTTAAATTGAATATATTTGTAAAAAGAGAATTCACAAAATAAAAGGTTCTGTTAATAAAGATTTATATTTTAGTAGTACAAATTTAGAGAAATCTTATCTTCTCTTTATTTTACACAAATTTTATTACATCATTGAATTATCTTTAATAATGATGAAAACAATAACTGAAATGAACATTATTATTTGATATGTATTAACATTATACAATTAATAGTAAAAACTAATTTTCTGGTATGAACATTTTTTAAGAATATGTAGTTAATTGTGCAAGTTTCTTGTCTTCTCTTTTAGAAAAAATTTATAGATTTAAATACTTTTAACAGTAATAAACTTTTATAGTAGTCTTTCATTTATTAAGCCAAGGAATTTAGATAAGATTTTAAATCATTATAAATTTTAATGTAATGTAACAAGTGATTCCTTATATAGTAATTTTTATTCAATATTTACTATATATAACCAAATGATTCCTCATTATAATTTATGAAAAACAAAAAATTTTTTAAGGTATTAATCCAGTAACGTCTATTATTTATCTCATCGATCTCTATATTATAAAAACTTTTGTATCGTTGGCCTAGTTTATATAAATTTTTTTAAATTGACGCGTCATGTAACAATATTGTATTATGGTATATTCGAAATATTAAGTGTAATATTATTTCAAGCATATAAAAATTCTAATTACAAATAAATTTATTTTACGAAACACGTCTATAATAAATGACCATAAAATCATTCAGGAATATTCGGAATTGCACGTGGATAAGAAGTTTTATGTGTTTTATTACAATTGGGGAAAGATAAGATTAGAATCTAATACGGTGACTGTAATTATTTATGTTAGTATTATATTTAATGACTTGAATTGAAATGAATTGAAGTTTCGATAATACCCACTTAAATTTTGCGTTAGTTTTTTAAATATAGCTAATAGTTCGAAGATATGTAATACTCGAGCTGGTACTTTATTTATTCGATGTGCATGTTTGTTCTTTATATGTCTGACTTAGTTTATTTCGCGAGGTAATTTTTGGGTCGAACGCCGTACTTATCTGATTTAGTAGAAGCCTTTAAGTATTTCACCCCGCAAAACTTTGATCTTATCGGCTTAAAGGAAATGCTAAATCGGCTGAAAGGTAAAAAGTTTTCTCACAAATAACGCTGAAGTTGTCTTGCAAATATGTATTTTAATCTATTTAAACAATAGTTCTTTAATTCATTTACAATGAACTTGCGAAGAAATGGTTCAAATTTTCGTCACGTTACGTTCCAGTGATAAATAAGATTATTTCCCAACCCTCTATGCATAAATTCTATTCAAGTTCTCATGAAGTTTGTGCAGTATTGCTGACTCGTGTCGAAAATCGGTACCGGTATGCTGCAATATTACGGGAAGCCGACTAGTTGTTAAACTAAGCAATCATCCCGTTCTCTTACATAAATCGCAATAAACTAGGGACCGTAGACGTTCCTTCGAAAAGCAGACTACAATCTTGAAGAAATAATGAATAAAAGGCGCAGTTAATCATGAAAACTTGTTTTTATCCGGTCACTATATGTCTTTGGCTTCTTTGTTATCACAAATAGAGCTTAAATAAAGCTTAGATTCCCATGCGAGGTGATCGATGCGTTCTATCTCTAATTTTTTATATACTTATTGTGAGGCTCGTCATTATATGGATCCAATTATTCATAGATTTACGAGATCTATACCAGTATATATCTTTTTTTAAATACATATCCTACAATGCATATAAGTCTGTACAAGTATTGCTACGCCATTAGTAATTTTATTTTGTTGTAAATTAACAAACTACAAATTTGCTCAATTAAAAAACTTTTTGTGCACCATAAATTTAATAATATGCTGAAGATAGAAAATATAGTATAAATTTTAAAATAATCACTGGCGCCCCCTAATTAAAATAGAATATGTAATTTAAGAATGGCTTTTCTTGATATATGCGTATGCGTTCATACATAGAAATACGTATATTAACATATAGTAACGTAGTAATATAGTGAACATATATTAACGTATAGTAACATATAATAATTACATGATTTTATTATTGCCTGAGTCCAATCCAAAAGAATTTTTATTTATATTTTACGAAATTAAGTAATTTATTTTAGATGTATAGATTTATTGACACATACAATGTTATTATACGTGTTGTACTTTAATTCAATTCTTATTTTTAGAAAGAAGTTATTTATAATTCAAAAAGATTATTAATAATTATTTTGTTGTCTAAATGATTAATAAATATTACCAAAAGAAAAATTTTATTTTAATATTTAATATTTTAGAATTATACTACGTTTTCAGTACATTAAGCCAGTAAATATTTTATAAATTAATGTATTTTATTGTAGATTATTAAATTTAGGTAGTACTGAATGTATTATATAATATACTTTATAAATAATGGTATCATTGCCTTGAAGTACAAATCCGTTAATTATTTAAAAATTATATTTTTTTATAATTCATAATTAGATTTTTTTATAATTAGATTTATTAATAAATTTGATTTTTCGAAAGAAATAATAATAAATAAAATTTTTGTAAGAAAATAAACGATTAAATATTTTTATATATAAAAAATTAAATATAGATCGAATAGCTTATCCAAATACTGCAAATACTGTATAGTCATAATAAGTTTTCAATTGCCATAACATTAGCTTGATAAGCTTACTAAAAATAGATTTTAGTAATTACAATCTTTGCATGCTTGGGAAACTTAGAACAATCAATTATTTCCATCTCCGGCTCTTAATGATGCTAATGCAATTTAATTTATGAACATTAAATTTCTTTCAAAGCTACAGGTGCTTTTATGTAAGTATCACCTATATATTTGATTGCGGGATAGTTTCTTATTAAAATGGATAGCGTGTATACTAATGTAGATGCGACTCTTTCATTGTTCAATCGGTTAAAATGTCACGTAAATTAATTTTCACTTTTATAACTCTGTGATAATTTTGTAATATTAAAATGATATAATTACATTATTTTATTTATAAAAAATTTTTGTTATTGAATTTTCTAAATCCACTTTATATTTTATTTATTTACCCATTTCTGTATTTTAAATAATATCTAATATTTTTGTTATTCCTTTTATATTTTTTTTAATATTAATAACAGAAATATATACAGGATTATACGATTAATCGTAGTAACGATTATCAGAAAACCTTAGGTTTTACAAACATGGAATAACAAAAGTTTAAAATAAAACAAAACTTATTATTATTATTTTTCTTCTTTTATTATTCTATTCTATCTTATTTAACTTTTTTTTATTGTTTTAATAAATTTTTTTTCAATAAAACATTTGAAATTTAGCACATAAATTCTTTATTATATCATCTCTCTTCTAAGCTGATATAAAATTTAAAATTTTATATTATTTTCAAATTATCTAATAAATTTTTTTAATTCCTACTGTATTTCATATGGCTATAATCATTTAACAATAATAAAAAGCTTTTATGGAGAATTTATAATATTTGAATGTTATATTAAATAAATTGAAGCAACAATACATATGCATATTTATAAATGCAAAAGTCAGTCAGTCACAGTTTTTTCTCCCTTTTTAAGAGAAACTTATATTAAATAAAGTATCAAAATAATTTTTTAATTGCTTCCATCTTAATTGCAGAACGTAAAGCAAAAGATTTTTTTTCCACTATTAGAAAAGAAACATATCTATATTTTAAGTTGACCGTTTGAAGTTTATCATTTTTGTAAATAACTATTTTTAATAATTGTATTTAGATATATATTTTAAGTTATCTTCGAATTTAAGTGCATTATTAACATGAGGCATATAATATAATGCATAAATAACTTTTTGTTTAATAAACAAAAAGCAAAGCGTAAACAATATCCCATTAATATTGTATGATTTTCATTATAATATTGTATTGTAACGGTTTTTGTGAAAAGGGAATTTTTGCGAATCGAAGCGCGGCTCGATAGCGATAAATTTATTTGTGTTATTCGAATGTACGCGAAGATCAGCGGGCGCATATAAGTCATTATCCGCGGAATTAATAATATGAACGTTAATCAAAATTTATTGTAAAAGTTATGTAAAAGTTGTGCCTGAGTATCGGATTCATTTCTATTCTCACTTTCGCATTTGTTATAATTCCTAAAATATTGCCAATAAATTCATAATTTAATAATAAAAGTTTTTTGTGGTATTATACCTTTTTACAACATTAAAAAACCAAACGGTAATACGGCGAGTGCAATGCATGTAATGCAATTGGTTTGCTCCTAAACAACGCTACATGCTCGAAAAATATTATTAATTTAAATTAAAAAATACGTGCTTATATATTTTTCCATCTACTTTGATTATTTATAAATTCAGTAACCCAGAAATATTTTTTCACACGAGGCCCATTATTACTAAAGATTTATATTGTGTAGTAACAATTTTGGATTTATGTTTTCGATCAGAGAAGTCATTTTATTATTCAATAGCATAATTCAATTATGCAATTGATCCTGGGTATAGACTTAATCAGATACAAGTGCATGTTTTTACAGGTGAATCGTAAATGTTTACTAATACAAGAAGTTTGTTTCAGTCTATTTACTTTCTCAACATTTTGTTGTAATTATATAAATTTCAATTCGTATTTGGTACAATCTTTAAAACCTTTAAAAAAATATTCGAAATAATTTATAAAGAAATGACAAGTCGCTTAAAAATTGGAATATAGTAAATACAATTTAGGCAAATAATAAGTATTCACTGCGTTCTTGTTAGTTAACTCTTCGAGTAAGTTTACTCATTATTTTTATAATTTTAAATCGAAATTTTAATTAATTCTGTTTTGTTAAATAATTTAAGTTACTTCATTAATTAATAAAATCAATTAAGATAGATTTAAAATAAAATTTTCAACAACTTTAATAGCTTTATATCTGATTTATCTAATAGTTTAATAAGCTTGAATGATTAAAAAAAAAATTTATATATATATATATATTTACAATATCGTAGAATCTCAGCATAAATAAAAATAATTTATAATCAGAGAGAGTCATTTAAATATTCAAATTAGTTTTACCAGTATTAAATACTTTTAACTATTGTTTATAGTTCTCTCCGATTAGAATGTAAACCTCTTCATTAGATGAGAAGTTGGAGTATTAGGTCAAGTTCTCAAAATGACATCACTTATATCGTTTCCTTGAAACTTTTGGTACTTGAAAATATTATTCTACCGTCTAGAGAAGTTTCAAAGAGCTTGTAATACGAAAAATTGAACAGTATCAGGAGAGTTCACGTCAGCGATAAATTTAGAAAGATATATGCTGTTTTATAATTTTTCGTAAGTGTCGACATTGTCGAGAGATGAAGAGATTTATTATCATTGAATTGAAAAGCAATAGTTACCAATGAAGGTAAATATCATATTTCCTAGAATTTTATAAAACATAAATAATGACATATTTTTTAGATTATTAATTGAGCCATAATTAAGAAATTTTTAATAGAATTATCAAAGAGATAAATAAAAGTGAATAAATAAAATGACACATTCAATTTGTTTGATAATAATATATTTTATTCAGATTAAAAAAACTTCAGTAGAAACAAAAAGATAGTTGATATTTCAATATGTCAAGAAGGCTATTTAATATAATTAAAGATAAACAAATTTAAAAATCTAATATATATATATATATATATATATATAAAGGAAAATAAGTTCATGAAGGGCAGCTTAAAGTAATAAAGAAGCTATTCTATTCAGAAACTTTTTCAAAAAGTACTTGATTTTGCAGTATTTTGTATAAGAATTTATTGTTAACAAGAAGGTGTAATAATTTATTGATTTCCGTTTTGTTGGAATTTGAATACATATAAAATATTCAATATAAAAGAAGAAACTAAAACATAAACGATATATCTTAAGATGATATCAGTTAATAAAGAACAAATAAAATAATGAAAATTCTATTTTTAAGCTACTATATATTTTACATTTGATGCTTTAAAAAGTATCATTATAAAGCAACATTTTTTTCAGATAGAAATCAGAGAGCCCTAAAGAATTTGAAGAATTTCTCGCATTTCTTCATCCGGCAATAATAATAATAATACTTGTTTATCGTAAATTTATTTGTTTATTTTTTTAATATTTTTAGTATTTTGTTTTTTGAGTTTTTAAAATTTATGATGATGTTTTAGCAATTAATAAATAATTCATCTTATAGAAGTTGCACGGATGAATTTTAAATCAGTAAAATGTTTTTATTTCCAGTTTTTATATTAAGTTTTGATATCATTATAAGGTAATAATCAACAATTTTCTAATAATTATATTCCTTCAAAGACGACGATTAATGACATAAGCAATTGATTTAAATTTCGCTTAGATTTAATCGAATCTAATTTTATTTTAATAAGTCACTTCATATTATATATCCTTTCAATTTAAAAAAAAAGTTAGTATGGTATTTTTAATAACTTTGAACTCATTTTGTTTCAATTAACTATCGAAATATACTAAGTAATGAAATAATATTGATTCAATAACTTATATAAACAAGAACATCAACCCGTTTAAAAACCCTTATCAATCATTTAAAATTTCAAAACTAACGTAATTGGAAGAGGTAAAATGTTTCCTTTTTATGATAAATAATTTTCTTGAGAACAAATTTGCGAGTCGAGAGCTTAATATTTAATTAATGAGATTTGTTTACAGTACAATGTGGCGTTAAAAAAAATCTTCAAGTCATGGTGTTTATAATTCTTATATTATATACAGTTTTAATTTTAGTATTATATTGTAATTGTATAGGTCCAATAACCTTTAATATATATTTGCATCTTCAAATAAATTATACCTGATCTTGCATAATATTTCGATTAATGCTATGGATGGATTATGTATTTTGATTCTGTATATAATCTGAAAAACAATTTTAAAAAGTAGATTTATAAGACACGAAGAGTCATTTATTCTCATTACTTTTGCAATGAGGCCTAATAATATTTTGGTGTTACCTATAAAAAAGCTATTGGATTACGAAATAGGGGAAGAGATACCAAAAGATGTAATATAGAAATAAATAAGCAAAGAAAATATTATATATATAATAAAATTTGGGGAACTGATATTCAAAGCTAATTAAATCTGGGAATTCATATCGAATTATGAACCAACCTTACTACAAATATTATTATTATTATTATTTTTTTGTTATAATTTTTTTGTTATATATGTACTATAGAATTTTTTACTACGTATCATATAATGGTTCTACGTTACTGAAATAGCTCTTTATATGTGTACGTCAGTGTAGGAGTTATTATTTATTGTATTATTTATTATTATCTGTGTGTATAAAATGTAATATAATTATTTTTTAATGTATCTCTTTTTGAATTTAGATTATTTAATAATATTAATTTAATTATTAATAATAATAATAATTTAATAATAATAATAATAATAATAATAATAATAATAATAATAATAATAATAATAAACATTTTATTACATGAAATAGATATTCATTAGGAAGAGTAATAATTATTTACGTGTAATTGATTTTAAGTAATTACTTATAACAAGATCGGTAAAATTACAATATTTATTTTATTTCTATTACTGACAAAAAAGTGTTACTAGTTTTTTTAGATTTACTACGAACGAGTTTTTGAGAAAGTTTGTAAAGATTTAATGTAAACGAGTTCTGTCAAGTAGATAATGTACTTATGTAAAGTCGCACAAATAAACAATAAAGTCAATAAATACCAGTTTATGTGAGTTAAAATAAAGTATAGTACATATAAGGTGACTCGTGTAATTTTTTCGTTTCTTAAATGAAAACCAATTATGAAAGTTTTGATCCATCAATCAAATTTGTTTTCTTTTTTTCCCATTTTTCTCTTTTTTCATGAAATAATAAGTCTTTAAAGTAGTATAAAAGAATTTCGGAAATTTATATTACTGCAATTTTTATTTAATAAAAATACTGTTCTTCATTTTAATTATACAATATGTTAATTAACACTGTATTTTAATAGATGCTTAGAAAGACAATCATTTACTAAAAACTTTCTAAATGAAAATTTGAAGTCTTTGCCGTAAATTTATTTAGACTTTATCAAAAATTAAAGTCATGCTTAAGGAGTAGACTATAGTAAATTGTATATGTATACATATGTTATCCATGATATCGTAAGCATTGAATGTATTTATGAAATATATTTAACAAATCTACTACCTTTAAAATTTTCCAACAACTGGGTATCATTAAGGTAATCGAATTACTTAATCAATATAACTTTTAAGGAATAACCAAGTAATTCCTAAGTAATCACTTACTAAAAATGACTATAAATATCTTTGATTTGAATATAATACGAGTTTTTTAAATCAATGAAATTTTAGTTTGTCGATAGTAAAAAAAAATTTACTCTCTTTAAATTACTAAAAATGATTAAACTAATTATTAATAAAATAAGAAATTATTTTATTTGCTCGAAAGAAATAATTATAAATAATCTAAAATATTTAAATATAATGCCACAGTGCAAAGATGAACAAATGCCTCGAAAAAGTACTGAAATAAAGATTTTTGTGAAAAGTAGAATTATTTTGTCTATCAATGAAGCCGTAAATGATATGAAATTATTGAGGGAATTGTCCGTCGTTGGGAAAAAGCGAGTCGACATAGAAAAAGTCCGGCTTTTCAAAAAGAGGAAAGAAGGAAAAAGAGCACTAGAATAATAAAGGCTTGCTTGAGCAAGAAGAGAAAAAATGGAATGGCTATAATTAGTGAGAGTAATGCATGTACGTGAGAGGATAAGGTTTTGTAAGAGACCGATCGAATAAGTAATGAGTCTAGAAGTAATTTTGGAAGTCGTTGAGTCGTCGAAGAAAACAGAAGAATGAAAAGCAAACCGTAGCTCGGAAAAATTCGAATCTCTGTCATTTATCCGTAATTAAGTCGTAATTAATTTCCTCGAGGAAAGTACTTCGTGTATTAGCACTTCATGGAAACCCGTGGATTCGTTAGATCGAGAATTAATGGTCCCCGTGCCGAAGTCACGTTATCTCAATAGAGCCTCAATAGAATGGGATAGAGTAGGAATGCTCGGAAAGGCCGGGTGTCCGTTAAAGATCAGGGCTACGTGCAGATACCAGCGGCCACCGGAGTTAGAAGTAACCGAGGCCTCGGCCGGAGGGGCACGTGTTCCTGCACACGCGCGATCGGTGAAGAATCGTAGCGGCCCGGCGGCGATCCCGAGGCTCTTTGCGCGTTTGGCGGGCGCATCGTGCGCTCGAATAAGGAAGGCGAGCCTCTCTCTCGCCCCACGGTCCCCAGTCCCGTCACCCGCGGACACTTTCACTCGGTCCCGTGACTCGGGCCTCCCGCTCCCCCTCGCTGAGCCCCGCGGAAACCCCTCCCCCCCCCGCCGCCCGCCCCAAATCCCGCCCCTGTCACGTGCTCCAGACTGGCCCCTCCGGCCCGCTGGGAGCGGGGCCGTGATACGACAGGGCCGACCCCTCGCGCCCCTGGCCTCCTTACGAGGGGTCCGCGCACGCGCGCACACTCTAACGGGGACCGACCGACGCCAGGCGAAAGTAAGGCCGCCGCTGCCGAGGCGCGGAGGCTCTTGGCGCCGTGCTTAGAAGACGGTCGAGGAGACGGTCGAGGAGACGCTCGAGGAGATTCTCGCTGGGGAATCCCACCGAAGGGTGTGTTTCTTACGACTCCTCTATCTCCTCACTCCTCACCCCTCCCCGCCACAGCCTTGCCCCCCAAATACGTCGCGCCGTTCTCCCGTCGATCCCCCGCTGCTCACCCCCGCTAGCCGCACCGATACAGCTAGAGGCTCCGGATCGTCATAGGCGGTTCGGTTTTATTTATGGGACGGCATTTTTGCCTACGTACGCCCCTGCCCCTCCGTGCATTCATTGTCCTTCGCGGCTTTCAGATTTACGTCCCAGCAACGAAAAGCCTCGAACAAATCAAATCACTTACCGATAATTACAGTGAGCCGCTCGTCTTCCATTAAACGCGATTTTCATTAATCGATCATTACGATCGTTCTTTAGCTTTTCGTCAGTCCTGATCTTTATTCGCAGGCCACTTTAACAATATCAATCCATTTTTATTACTTCTCTGTATATACTTCTCCGAAATGAGTATTCCTCTTTTTTATTATACCTCTTTTTTATTATAGCTTTATTATAACTTTTCATATTCTCTTAATAATATTTAATTTTGAAATTTCATTCATTGTTTATAACAATTATTTAAATTTTAAATGTGTTTTTTTTTTATTTCAACTAAGCAAAACAATATTAAAAGACAAACAATAACATTATATTTTGTTTACACGTTCTAGTAGCTTTTCCTATTTAAAACTAAAAACTTTCATGAAAATTTTCTGCTCAAACGTATTTGCAAATAAATTCTATCGACACTTAACATAATTCCTGTAACTCATATTTACAAAGAAACTGTACGTTTTATCAGTTAGTTGATTAAAGCAGCAAAATCTATTGATCTATTGAACACCAAACTAAGTTATGTTATTATTTAAATAGAGAAAATTAAAATAAATTATTTGAATAATGTCATTAAACTTTATACGGTTGTTCATAAAATATATATGCAACATTTTTCAAATTTTAAAAATGTGAAGCTGCCTAGAGAGTCTGAAAATTACGTAAGAAGACAGTACTATGGTTAAAGATCGAATGAGATTCTAGTAAAATCAACGGTTACATTTTATAATAATCGTATTGAATTCATATAACCGTACTAATAAAGTAGCAAATTTTTATTTATAACTAACTGTATAAAGTAAATAAATTTTTTTCTACACAAGAATTCGAAATATTATTAATGTTATAGAGTTATTACAATGTCTTTCTTTTAATAATAATATTTATCAATAAAAGAATTTTGGTATAATAACTTGTTCTGATTAATAATGCTCTTAATAAAATAATTAACTGAAATAATTAAATATATTGCATTTGTAATTTCATGTATTAGTCTACATATAATTTCAAAGAAAAATCTCTACACAAAAGTTCTATTTATATACTTTGTATGTAATGCTAAGAATGCTATGCATAATTTTTTAAATGCAATAAAAAAAATTCCGAATGTCATGAAATAAATTTATCTATCAATATAAATTGGGATTATTATAATAAATGCTATGATTAAATTAAAAAGAAATTAACAATTTTTTAAAGTTTAATAAATTTATTAAAGTTTAATATATACGAAACACTGATACGACAAGATAAGTTTTTAGACATCTATTTACTCTTGACATTTCAAATATTCGTATTATAATAGTTTCAAAATATTTTACACAATAAAACAAGCTTTTGAACGCTAAAGATATAATATTAAAATGAGTTATTTATTCTTTATCTATTAATTCACAGTTTCGTAAATCTTATAACGTAGGTTATAAATATTATTTGCATTTGGTTTATATTAAATAAGTTTCAAATTCAACCTTATAAGAAATGCATTAATTTATTGCAAAATATAATATATTTGTTTCTATTATATAAGTATTCAATTTATAATTCAAATGCATTATGCTGTAATTTATTAAATAATTAACAAGAATATGAGTATCTTGATGCAAGAATTCTAAATAGATGTTCGATATAATCATAAACTTGATAAGTGATTCAGAACGTGCTCTTTTCAATAAACGTTCACATTTTGTTATCAATTATCACTTTACATAAGCATTTGATAGAATAGTCGTTGGTTTTAAATATATATATATATATATATATATACACAAAGAATAAGATAGAGATTTTTATAATTATTTTTCGTTACTTTTTGTAAATATAATTTGTTATAATTTGCATAGATTAAAAGCATTTATGTCATCTTACATTAAGTGATATATCATGTTTTTATTTATGTAACTTTTTAAAAGCGTTTTTAAGCTCGGATGAAAGTTATCAATTAACAAAAGCAAGTAATATAATAAAAATATAAATACAGAATAAAAAATTGATATAAAATATTACAATAATATCAAAAGTAATAAAAAATGAAGAATGTAATTTAAAAATGAGAATTTCATAATAACTGAGTGTGAAGTAATATATGTTTTTTTTTTAAAAATTACTTTTCTATATTGAAATTATCTATAATTTATTGTTTCTAATATATTGAAGCATATAATAATATCAGAGACATTAAAAATGCCATAACAGCGTTTGTTATGAAAACAATAGTGTTTCGTATTTATTAGTAGTAAAATGAGTAATAAGTATGTAATAAGTATCCAAACCTCATCGTATATATTTGGTAAATAAGTAATGTTTCCATTTTTATTATTTTTTTTTTTGTATTATATTATATTATTAAGGAAAAATTTAGTTATTGATGGAAGAAAGTTTTAATGTATAATAAAATTATTTGTAGAACAGGAGAAAAAATAGCGAACACAGTTTTTGTCAATAAAAACATCCAACATTGTCTTAATATTCTATACTAGCATACCCGTTTCTGTCTGTTTGTCTGTCTGTATCTCTCTCTCTCTCTCTCTCTCTCTCTCTCTCTCTCTCTCTCTCTCAAGCGCACACTACTGGCTTTGTAACGGTAGTCACAATTATGTTAAGCAGTTATAAAAACAAGCACGAACCGAAACTGACTAGGACTGTTAGCGAAAGTGCAACAGCAGCTCATGAAATTTTCGCAAGGTGACAATGTTGAGTGACGAGACCGATTATAAATTCCCTTTGGATCTCGAAATCACTCATCGACGGGAGGGGTGGCCCAAACGAGCATATGCGTTTTCATATAGCAATGTACCACTAACTCCTATTTTGGATTTGAAAATGTCCGTTTAACAGTCTTTACTTTACCGCGCGAAAACGTGATCTTGTATAAGTATGAGGGTTTACTTACACAAGCCTTGCGTAAATGTAATTGGTCGATTCTCGCGAAACTGTATACTGAAATGTGTCTTCAAGGTAAAGATTAAATTGCTTCATATAATGAAATAATTGTAGTTTCAATCATTTTCATTAATTATGTAAGAAAGTGATAGTTATTTTCTATGCTGATGAAAATTAAGCCTTTGGTGAATAATACCTCAAGTTGTAGTAAATCATGCTTCTCTCATCTATGCGCCATTACGCTATTTTTTGAGAATAACTAAAGTAGAAATCTATCTTGATAATTAACAAGAGTCAAATATGAAGTTATTATTAAAAGTTTTAGGAGCAAATGTGAATTAATAAAATACAAATATGTAGATTCATTTGTAAAGAAAATTTCAGTTTTGTATTTCATCATTAATATTAAGTTAAATTTTTAAGCAATCAGATGTGTGCAATGATTTTTTATGAATCCCATTTTTATAAACGTGTATTTGAGAATTGATATTTTAATATTATTGACAACATCAACAATTAGATTTTTATAAATTTCTATTAAATTAAATTTACAGAATTGTAAACAATATTTGTAACATCTTAAACAAATTATGATTATTCAGAAAACTTTATATAAATACGTTAAATTAGTATTGAGTATTTGATTTCACGATGTTTATCAATATTCCTCCTTATAAGCATATAGACTTTAATGATTTTTACAAAGTAATAGTTGGCATTTTTATATTTAAACTGTCTTGCATCAAGTGAAATTGATTAATTGAATTGATTTTTCACCCTCTAAGCCTTTAATAATGATAAATCTCATTATCTTTCACTATAAGATTATAGATATTATAGAATTATATTCATTTTATTTTTAAAAACTCGACCTCTTAGCACGTCATTATTGTAAAAATGCTATTCTTCTCAGTATTAACACAAGTATATACCTATCAACTTCATATGTTTCATTTCAGAATTTAATTTCAAATATATTTTTTTTTTTCAATAAAATATGTTTATTTTTCACTTTTTATCATTTATATGTTCTAGTATGTGATATTTAATATAGTTTTTTAATTTAAGCTTTGATTACGATTAAAAAAGATTTTTATTTCAATACTTTTCAACTAATTATTTTACTTCATAACAAATTACCTGTAGTATTTATTTTCTATTTTATTTTTTTGAATAAGTCAAATAAATCCTGTGTTATTAAATGGAAATTCTATTTAATATTCATCATATTCAATAGATAACATTATTAAATACATCTATAACTAACATTCTATAAACTACAGTCGATTACAAACATCATAGTTTTTTTTGTAATTATATTATAAAATATATCGTAGTAACTTATAAATTTCTTATTTTGAAATTATCTTTCTTAAAAAAGATTTTATTATTTTTTTCAAAATGAAAAGATTTGTGATTAAATTATGTTTTATAGATGATATTCCTTATTTGCAATGTTTATTTATCAATTATATTTTTATATTTTAAATAGATTATTAATGTATGAATAAAATTTCTATATACTTTTTCTACAGTACTCACGCATTCCGAGCTACACTTCTTTTCAAAGAAAATTGATTGGTTATATAAAAATTGATAAAATAAAAGTACTTTATGTAGTTATTGGATTATAAGTGATCCTACATTTAAACAATTTTCCAAATTGTATTCCATAATATCAGATTTTAATTTTATATCAGAATAATTCAGACACTCATTTGCTATTAAAGATTTTTTATTGAAGGATACCCTTAGCGTGGCATAGTGTCCACAATATAGAGCTCGTGCGTTCTATATTTATTTATTCAAGTACAATTTTATGTTATGTCCCTTACATAGATTTTATATTTTAGATAATTACTCAATCATGTTCTTGTATAATCATCAATTATTTATTACCCGATTACTTTCTTATTTATGAAGTTTGATTGCCTTTATTTAGTACTAGACTATATTTTATTTCTTGATTTTTATACTCGTAATAATTTCAAACTTTGCTTATCATAATGAAGTTTAAGAAAATTTAAAGAAAAGTAAATGTAACTTTGATAATCAATAATTCTATTGCTTATAAATTAGCTACTTTGGGGTAATATGAATTAGTTAACTAATTGTTTAAATAAATACGTTTCAGTATGTTTCATGTATTTGCATATGTACTACGAAAATTTTAATGGCTTTTTATATTAAAGTATTAGAACATTGTTACATTGTTACAGGATTAAATTGGTACACGACAAATGTAGTGTGGTTTAAAATGATATTAGTTTACAGTCATTAAAAAAATTTACTCAATTATTACATATTAGGAAGACATTTGTATATAGGTAGATATTTGATAGTGCGTTTCATGATTTTAATGCATATATGGATTGGAATAAATACATCACTGTTACATGTTTACTGTTAGAAGGTGTTAAAGAAATTCATTACTGAGTATAATAGAGGTTTAGAAGTAGAAAATTATTCATTACAACGTTAAGGCACTTAATATTCATAAATGTGAATAGTTTTCTTGCAGCCTTAAATTTATTATTATAACGGTTAAGAAGGGGTTGGGGGGATGTTGCAAATGAATAATCGACACCTTGAGATTACGCCAAAAATTATTTTATTTAACTCTAAATTTCTACAGGGCATAAAAAACCTCCTTTTCTATTGAAGGAGGAAAAAGCCCTTTACTTTTATCTTAACCTAAATGACATAAAAAGAATTCCTTCTCTGTTGAAGGAGGAAAAAGTCGACTTATAAAGTAACGCGCGCAACTGGCCAGCCGCTTACGCTTATAGTAATAATGTTTACACTAAATGCCGTAAATATACCTATGCTAATGGGACCCGCAGAGAGTTAGGAGGAGGGCCGACCAGGTGGAAAAACTCCCGAACAACCCGGTCGTCAACAACAGCGTGTCCACTTCGGGGAAAGGACGGCACGTGCCCACTCGGGAGTCAGCCCGAGCTTAGGGCCTCCCAGCTTATTGGGCCTCAACCCGCGCCAACGAGGATAAACTCCTAGTGGATGTAAGCACGCGTCTCCTACTCACTTTACTCCTCGCCTATCCAAGTCGGGCATAGGACGGCACGTGCCCAGTCTGGATAGGTTCACTAATTATCACTCTCGCTTAGGCCGAAGATAATTTCACGCATTGTTAATAAATTATTTCTCTCGCGGCTTTCAATGCTGCAACGATCTAGAAATCACCGTACTTCGTTTTCGAAAGCTAAGCAGGAACTAACTATATAATCTTTCTGCAAACATCGCTTAACCCGTCCCTCTAGGGCCGCGCGGGAAAGACGATAGTTTACCGAGAGTAATCTCGGGTTACTTGGCGCCACTATTCTGGCTATTTTCTAAACTATACTTAATATTATTCACAAACCGTCGAAAGCGACAATGATGGTATCGAACAAGTTTATATTAATTTTGAATGGAGTCTGGTTCACATTCGATCAGAAATAAAAATTATTACTCTAAACCGAAATGTTCAATTACTTAAATGTTTTTATAAGAAAAACCTTCTTTGGATTTTACGCTACTTGACCTCTTAATTAAATTGAATTGCATGCAGAGAAATTGTATCTTTTAAATATTTTTTAAAGTTTTTGTAGCATAGGCGTGTTAAAAAATTCAAATTAACTTATCGTTAGCTTACAAGATTTTTCAGAGATTGAATTCGAAGTACAAGTAACTTGTACCCACTTTGATCAGATTATACTATGAACGCACTACATAGCGTCTCCATTTTTTTAATAAGGCTTTTCTTTTTTCAAGACGATACGATTGCGTTTTATGTACATTAAGTCGACATGATCGTACAATTGTTATTAATACTTAGATTATTATTATTTTACAATTATATAATATACAAAGAGTTAAGAAAATACTAATATAATTCAGCATATATAATTTATTATTAATTTATTAATGAAGCGTATTTATTAAAGTTTAAACTTAATTAAATAATTGTGTTATTTTCGATATAAATAATTTCTTAAAACTATTGATATTTAATGATATTCTTACTATTTTGAAATTAATATTCATATTTCAAAACTTTCTTTTTTGTTTTTAAACGTTGTTTTCCAGTTTTTGTAATAATTAAATTTGCTTATTAAAATTTTAATACAATGATAAACTGAATATGTAACCACCTTTAGAAAGTAACTGTAAAACTTGATTATTTAACAATTTTATTTAATTCAATTATATGGATTAATTAAGATTTAATACAAGAATTGTATTCATTAATTAGAAATGCACATTATATTATAAATCAATATTGTCACTCAGTAATGAGTTAAAGCAATTTTTTTTATAGAAACGTTATAAAAATCAAATATAATGGTTATTAAAAATAATGTATTACTTAGTAATTAAATAGATGTTTTGTGTTATTTTATCAAGCTGTTAATATCTTCAAAAGACGTAATCTATTAATTGATAAAAAACATGTTTATACATACATATATATATATATATATACTTTATTTATGACGTATAATATTTAAATTGCATAAGAATGCATACCGTATTTTCATCACATGATTGATTCGAAAGATGCGTATCACTGATTATGTATTTAAATAAACATCAGATTTAACAAAATGCATTTCTCATAAAGATCGTCCCCGGATTTTGGCGAGTTATGCAAGAACGATAATGTTTTCTGTTAAATACACAAAGTAAAATAACTAAATGTTCCGAAGAAAGTTAATACTATTTCTTAATAATGTATTTACTTGAATGGATGATACATCCTTCATCTTATTGCATTGTAAGATACCAATGTAGCTCTGTTTAAATAATAAATCTTCAGTATCTCATCAACTTCTAATTAGGATAATAGAGTTACACAATCTTCAACTGGATTTTCATACTAACAAATTAACCTTATTACAAAGTCATAACAAAATTTTAAGAATGTTTTGTACAGTTATAATCATTGTTTGAAATCTTTTAAATAAATTATAAATGAACAAAATATTCCATTATTTTTTATATAATAAAATATATTTATGCTAAATAAATAAAATAATAATAATAATAATAATAATAATAATAATAATAATAATAATAATAATAATAATCAAATAAGATTTTCTATTTGATGAGTTAAGAGTATTATTATGTTATAAATGTTAGGCATATTAGTTTCTATTAAATTTTTATCTGTAGAAATATCCTAGTATGTGTTGAATATAATTAAAGGATTAAAGCGATCTTATCAATAATCATTATATCAACATCTACTGTTTTTTATTATCTTACGTCATTGTCGTTTTATTGCACCAGTACACTGCTTTCAGAGAAGAAAGGATTCACAAAGAAAGATAAATTCTTTTTTATAGACTTAAAGATTGAAAATTCAGATATTAAAGAAATTAAAATGAATATCAATTGATATTATATTTATTCTTATACATAATAAATTTAATATTATGCTATAGAGTATTTGTAGAACTTTCACACAAATCTGACAGATTAAAAGATTTTCGTGTCTTCATATTGTTAAAAAAAATATAAGTTTTACTTATAATATAAGGAACAAAGTAAATCACAATATACTAAAAAGTTATGAATAATTTCTCTATAACCAAGAAATAAATTATTATTTATAATATTTAATTTATTACAGGTTATTAGTTACGCTTTTCGAATTACTGATATGGAATTATTTTATAATGTAATAGTTGAAATGAAAGTAATAAAAGGAACATAACTATAAATGTACAGAAATGAATATTAAAAATAATTTAAAGATTTACTTGGCAATGATTTAAAAGCTATATGAATTTGATAATAAAATTTGTATATAATATATTTGTAACCATCTGTATCTTCGGACCAAGTATTCATGTTCTTTAGGAATTATATAAAAGTATATGAAAACGCATTCAAACTGCAATTAAGTTATATATTTACGTATAATAGAAATCGATATTATAAATCAAAATATAGCGTAAAACTGCATTCCTTCATTTTCTTATAAATTATAACTGTCTTGTTAATAATAATTAAAAACATACGTAATATAATATTGTCTGAATTAATAATACCTATGCTTACTGACATTAAGACTTCAACTTTATAAGTGTACTTATTACTTGTTTGTAGTAGTAATTATCATAGAGAAATATCATTAGAATTCATTATTTTTGAACTACAGACAAATTAAGCAGCAATTAAGCTAAATTAAGCACGTATTTTTCAGTGCAGTTACTGCGATAATATCATAATTGCTTAAAAATAACTTTAAAAAGATAAAAATTGAACTGTAATTGAAGTTTTAGACTATACAATATTACAAAAAAATTTAGTAGATAAAATTAACTTTGATTAATAATGAAGCACTTATTTATTTATTAATTTTCTACATTAACATTACTATTGGATCTGATTCTTTATATATATATAGGAATTATAATACTAATACCTTGTGCTTTATTTTATATTGCATAATAATTTGTCAAATTGTACAGTAACTATTCTTATTTCATAAAATATTTTTATAATAAGATATATTCATTGGGATTTCCAATAGCAGATCCTGTTATTCCTATTAATCAAGTTACTTCCTGAAGTGTATTATTTCCGCGAAATAGAACACTGACAGATGAAATTCAACATCAATTAAAAATTGAAAACTGCATACATATTGATTATTTATTATATAAGCTTATTCGTTAATGAAAAATTAATCCAATTATAGATAATTTGAAATAATTAAATGTAAACTATAAAAAATTTTCAATTATTCACATTTTTAACAAACAGTATCAGAAAATGAATTGAAAGTATGAATATTTTTAAATTATTTTTATAACTTGTATAATTTTATTGAAAATAAATATTACGTACTGTAGTTTCAATTAAAAAATTTCTAATAAAAATATATCTTCCGAATCGTTAGAAATTATTAATAATTATAAATTTTCTTATTTGTAACAAATTAAAATTTGTTTATTGAAGTAAAACACAAATTATTTTGCCCATGCTACTTCGGGATAAAATATAATGCGCTATATGTAAATATTTAATTAATACATAAGCAGTGACTGCATTTTAATTGTAAATATATTTTCCAAACAAATATTTAAAAAAAATTATTCTTAGAATATTTCATCTCTTTTACTTAAAAGATTAATATTTTTTAGCAACAATAATTCGCTAAAACATTATTATATATAATACGTTATGAAGTCGGTCATATATTTACGGTGGGATAATGTAACGTAATATATCTACGTTTAAAACTCTATAAAAATTTTTCTCTCGACAGATCAGATTAATGCTCACACAAAGAAGTTATAATTATTTTGGAAACAATCGAGACTCGCTAGATTCATTAAATTATAATCGTTTACTTTTATGATAAAAATTATTTGTAAGAGTATGTGTATTTTTGATCGAAAATAAAAGGAAGACGAACCATGAAAGATTAAATGAATAAATGGGTGGCATCGTTTGAAGATTGCTTAAAAAGTAAGATTATATTTATATCATTTTTTTTCAAAATAACACAATTTTAATGTAATTAAATCTAGAATTATTAAAGGTCTTAACTAGCACATAAATAATATTTTGTGTTTAGAGATTCGGTTATTTATGTGGTATTTAAAACGGTTCAGAGAAGATCTGAATAGCTATAAATACTTTGGAAAGTTCATTTAACCTTCCGAAGTAAATGCCATTATTTTTATAGTATATTTGAAAATTTTTGTCGGTGACTGGCTTGAAGCTAACTATGTATAGATTAATCTTTTATTTCGTACAGATCGTGAATTTGAAAAACAATATAAAAAAATTCGTGTATATGGTACATGCGTTGTAATATTATTGAAGAGAGGGAGAAAAGGAGGCCTTATTTGTGATATGAAGGCGGTGAATTAAAGGAAAAGAATGAGAGATGAATAGAATGGCATCCGGGCACATGATTCGCTCCTCTGTCACGTGTCTTTACAACTACCCTGTCAAGTAGAAAAGGACAGTGCTGGTCAGCCGGTTCAAACGACCGCAGGCATTCTAGTGCTAAATAACGGCATGACGTGTTATGCTACAAGTTTTTTTTTATATATTTAGTTTAACAGTCTTAGGATGGAACGTCGAAAGTTGTAATTTGCTTTCTTTTTTTAACGCGTAACTTGTGTTTGAAAGTTCCCGAGAAACATTTTAATAATTGACGATAATTTATTCGCTTGAAGAATATTTTTCATTATACACACTATTTTATAATATTACAAAACTTTTTTAATCTAAGATATTATAAATAGAAATCACAATAATTATGACAATGAAAAACTTTATATCTTAAAGTGCTCTAATTACACGTCCCAAACATCTTATGGAAATTTTTTTATTTTTTCCTAAACCTTATTGCTGTTTTCAAAAAAATTATTTAAAATATAATAAATTTATTAATAAAATATTATTTAATTTTTAAATTCCACTTAAACATAATTTAACTTTATTTTCAATAATAATAATTTATTTTATTATTGATTACATTCTCAAAAACTTCAAATATTATTATCGTATAAAATTTATAAGTAATCATCTTCAAGTAAGAAGAAAATATTCTTAGTGCATTCAAAGAATACAGGTAATACATATTTTATATTGTTTTTGAAACTGTAACCAGTTTTTATAGTAGTCTTCAAGTTGTATTTATTGTCCTTGAAATAAATAAATAGACAGGATAAATTTTGAGATTGTAAAATAGTATATAAATTATACATGTAAAGATTTTAATAATTCATGGTAATTAGTTTGGTTAATTAGTATACTATACTATAATATACGCTATTTTGTAAATAAAAATAAATAATTGTGTATTATTCATATAAAATAAACAATGTAATGTTTTTGTATAATTACAAAATTTATGTACATACTAGATTTAAATACTCCTATTTGTGAACATTATCTTCAAATTATATAAATATTATCTTCACAATATACGACATATTACTGTAATATTTTTATATATTAACAGTGTGAGATTATTAACAAATATTCAGACCGAAAGTATTTGTAAGTCTATATTATGTTAATAAGCCATTATTTTATCTATTGTACGCAATTTACGGTTTTTATATTTCGTAAATTTTCTTTGACATTAAAAAAAAATTTTCTATTAAATTCTTACACGAATATTTTTTTACTATATAAATTGAAAATATTATTTTATTTTTTATTCAGATAAGCTGTACATTTACATTTAGATGTACTAATTTATTTGATTGTAAAAGAATGTATTGCTAATCGCAGGTATTATTTGTCGGACTTTAAGAATTTCGTTTCCTGTTTTGTAATGATATCAGTAAAATACTCATATATATTATTACAAGGTTTTTCCTAAACGAATTCAAATATTTCCTTATATTAGTTTTTGCTACCGACTATATGATTATTTTTTGAAGATCTATATTATCAATGATAAGATTCTCCTCACTTCACTCTATTTTAGTTAATATATATTTCAAATTTTATATACTTTAATTTTGACAGGAGATTTAATTTCAAGTCATGATAATGTTATGTTATGATAAATTATATGTAGTTATGTATAATATATATATTTTGTATTTTTTTTAATACTACTAATAGCGTAGCTTAATTTATGATTTTAATATGCATTTGATACGTATTAAGTATATATATATATATATATGTAATAATAATAAATTGAATGAAGTAAAAAATAAAAAAAAAATAAATGTAAATTCTCTATTTATTAGACTACAAAATATATATTTATTATATGCATTCATAAAGCTTATGATTAATGTTATATAACATATTATAATAAGAGTAGATAAGAGAATCAAATTTTTTAATAAATTTTATAAAAAATGTTTGTTTTTAGTGAAGCTGCAATGGTTTAATTGAATCATTTAATATTATCGATGACAGTTTACGTTTACAGTTTACAGCATTAGTTCGGCTGTGAAAAACGCAGCGCGTCATAATCATTGTAATAATGAGAATTAATTTTTTTTACAAAGTATTACTAATCGCGATAAAAAGGATATTTAACTGATTGCGATAGAAGGTACATCTATGATATAATATAAGTAAAAAGAGAATCACTTATTACGTATCATGGAAGAAAGCTGTTTCAACGTTCAATTGAAAGCGCATATAAATGTATATTTAGCGAGAGGAGTAATTTAATAAGATTAAAATATTAATGGGACATGTTGTAATTAATATAAGAGCACATAAGAGTCAGTGAATACGGTTAACATAGACAGGAAACATGAGTTATCGTGGTTGAATTAGTAGGTATGACGTGGGTTGAAAGCTCGGGCAGGAGCTTGAGCTAAATACGTGTAACATGGTCTGCCGGAGCTTCCGAGCAGCCGGTCTTCCTTCCGCGGTTCGCACTTCGAGAGATCGCATACTTTACACGCAGGCACACACATATCGTTGAACAACGTAAGCGCGTACCAGTCCCGGCCTCTCTATCTCCGCGCTTTCGCTCGCTGAGAGCGGGAGACGTTCCTGTGTATCCACATCCCTCCCCTCCGCCCCTCCTCATCCTCCTCCTCTTGCCAGCGTGGGTCCCGTCTCCCGTGCGTGCGTGCCCAGCTGTGTGGTAGAGTCTGTAACAGGGGTAGGGGAGGAGGGTGCCGACGGTATCAAGGGGCAAGGAGAGTGAAAAAAGACCTTTCTTTTCTCGCACCTTTCGCCCTCTCTCCTCGATGCTGATCGTCTCAGCCAAAACTAAAGGAGATCGACTCTCGGAGGTGGAGGAAGGAGCCGGGGGAGCACGATTCCTCGGCGCCCGGAGGAGCGAACCAGGCCCATCAGCGCCGAAATTTTTTTTGGCCTCCCGGTATTAGCGGCTAGCGGCCGCACGCACGCACGCACGCGGAATTTCTTTCACTCTCTCCCCCATCTCTCTCTCTCTCTCTCTCCCCCCCCTCTCTCTCTCTCTCTCTCTTTCTCTCTCTCTCTCCGTACGTTTCTCAGAGTCGAGCCTCTCGCGGTCTGTCGGCCCCTCGGTCTCTCACTCTCACTCGCGCGGGCTTCTCGGCTCCGTCTGACAAGCGGCTCGACAGAGAGAAGAGCCACCGCTCAGTAAGCGGCGGTAACGCGACTGCAGCAGTCGTAGCTGGTAGTACAGCCGATATATATTTCTTACCGAGCGGCCGGCTATTCGCAATGCACGAATAGTGCTAAGTGTCCCTTCGCCACCGTTCAATTCTAAGGGCTTTTGAGGATTCTGCCCTGAGCGTGGAGAAGTTGTTCCCTTGTTTGCTGGTGGAGGGACCGAGATCCTCTTTCCTGCGGAGGACTCGTCGTTAGTGGGGGACTGCGCCAAGTTTAATTATCGAAAGCGAAATCGATAACGCTCGCGAGGATGAAAAGGATCGCTTTGTTTCGGTGAGTTAACCCAATGGCCCTTACGTCTTTTCATTATCTCGATCTCGATCCTCATACGAGATCCATTCAAATTTGTTGCGCTTAACCCCCCCCCCGCCACCACCACCACCCAGCCCCATTATCCCCCAATAATCAATATTTTTATAAACTACAAGCCGATCGATTTTCCAAACTTTCTTACTTTAGTCACGAGATTTTATTCAAGTTTTCACTAAATGCATACTTAAGGAGACTATGAGCTGCTGCTTCTTACATTTCCTACATTTCTTTCTTCAATTTCGAGATTCAGCACATTTAGAAATTTCTAATAAATATAGGCAAGGGATATTTTTCTTTTTTAAATGAACGTTTGAATTGAAAAGCATCTCTTCTTAAGATAATTTATAAGAAATTCCTTAGGCATTTCTTTACACATAAATTCACGTATAATTACAGTATAAAACAATATACAATAATATTTTTAAATACATCAATTTTTCAACCTTTATAGCTACATTACTTTCTTTTTTATTTATGCATTTAATTATATAATACAAAATTTTGTATAAAATGTAGCTTTTCATATTTGTTGAGGTACTTTTTAAAAATTATGAAATATACATTAAAAGAATATTTCCACAGTGTGATTTTGAATCAGGTTGATTAATGTTTGCATTGTACACTCAATAAGAATATTGTCTATATTTTCCAAACAATAGTAATAGCATAAGATATAAAAAAAGAATTCTCTTTACAGCATTTATTATTAATATTCATTATGTGACTTTATTATTAAATTAAAAATTCAGACAGTAAATATAAACTATGAATTATGCTGTAAGATAACTTTCTTAAAAATTTACATGTATATAAAATTTACAAACATCAAATAAAAATAATGAGATATACCAAAAGAAAAAAAAAAAATATATTTATGACTTTGAATTTATTCAATATTATATGTATATTTTATCAAAATATCTTTTAAAAATTTATAAAAATAATGAAGATTCTAATGATTGAAATAGAAAAGTTAAAGTATAAATTAACAGCTATAAGATAGAATTAAGATTTGATGTTGCCAATAAATGTTTAAAATTCATTTCGTTTTTCGGAAACAAAAAAATTCAAGACACGGGCATAAGTTCCGAGTTCTACTGCTCATTAATAAGAGAATCTTTTTTGACATTCTTGGATTTTCCTGAATGGACGCAACTTAGAGCGATAGATATTTTATTCTTGCAAGGTCAATTTCGACACTTAATTGTGGTCAGTGCCGCTGTCGTCCGATTATTTATGCTATTCTTAAAATATAAAGAATATGCGATTGTTCCATTTTATTCTTCTGATGTTAGAGATTGTACTATAATGTCCATTTATTGATGTATAGTTATGGTTTTGTAGGAAGGAATCTATAAAATAAATAGTAGATATTGTTAAAAAATATTGTTTCCAAAATCTACAAAATTTTCTTAAGCTACTAAACGGATATTCCATAATATTTTATTTTAATTATTAAAAACATTTAACTTTTCCTAATTATTAATATAAAAAATCTAAATAATAAAGCCTAATATTTATGAAATGATTACTTCACTTTAAACATTATTCAAGCAGCTTTAAATAAATTTTAATATAAATTTTCATTTGAATTAAATACACAAAATGTTTTACTAGATTATAAATATTTTATTAAACTTTATAGTTACTTACTACGATTTCGGTTCAAGGGACTTTCTTAATAAAAATTGCAATATATAGTATTTAAATTATACTTTAAATATAATATAATTTATTTAATTTATTATTGCGTTGAGATTCTATGAAATTATTATAAAAATATAGTTCTCATTCTTTATGTTTAAAATCATAATAATATAAAATTTATTCAGTAATATAAAAAGTGTAAATTCTTATAATTCTAGTAGAACATTAAAGTAAATGTTAGTTTAATAATATACTTAATACGTTATTATTAACACAAAAGGAAAGTCATTATGTAAACATAATAGAAATTTGAAGTTTCGCTAACGTAAACGTATACAGTATAGTTTTCTTGTTATCTAGTGTAAATTAACTCTTGATTAAGTAATTATCACGTACCATTTTAAATAACTGTTAATTGTACAGAAAAGACTTGAACAAAGTAAATTTACTTCTGCGTGTTGTACAAATTTGAACTATTTTATAAATTAGCTACTCTTACTTTAAGTATTTTCTACAAATTTAACATGACTCTATAGCATTTGAATATCATAATTATTATCTAAATCATTCTAATTACGATGGAAATATACTTTAGCATAAATTTTTTTTAACATAAATTTAATATTCTTCTTGTAATTATTTAATATTCTTGTTCTCTAATTTAATATTAAGTGAAAATGATAATTTAAAAGCATAATAGTACTTTACTGATTTTATTGATAATTCTAGTTCCTAACGCATCGCGAAAATTTATTTTTAGTAAATCACAATTAAAAAAAATTTTTTATAAATTAATTTAAAATTTTATCAATTTATAATTTACAGGCAGTGAGGTGGATTAAGATATTTTAAATTATTAAAAAAACACTTAGACTTTTGCCTTATTTTGAAATTTTTTAATGCTTTTATCAAACAATGACTGAAATTTTAATGTATATTTTAATGTTTGTAGTATGACAGTCTAAGAAAAATATCGAATTAATGTATCGATTGTTAATTTAATGACTGTAGAATATAAATTCAAATAGTGAAAAGCATTGAATATTGTAAATAATTTTTATTTGATTTGATGAATTTAGTTTTGATGAACTAAATTATACTGATGATAACCCCTATCGTCTTTTAATAATTAAAACCCTATAAATATAAATGTCGGCTATTAGATTAACTCGTTAATATTGTACGTATATTTTAATGTGTAATTGGTTATCAAAATGACTGGAGTCGTTAATTGTTCATTTAATTATGGAAAATGTGAGAATTCTAGGCATTAAGCGTATTTATTTTTTTTTAGAAAGTAGTGTAGGATTAAAAATTTAATGATAAAAGATAGATTGACTTGACATTGTTATATGTCTTGAATAATAAACGTCCTCTTTAAAAGATTCCCCAATGTATTTTAATGGTGAATCATAGGTATTGACATCAGTGTCGAGATTCATAAGAAATATATCGAAGGAGAGTATCGTGTTTTTGTTCAGAGCCAATATGACTATTAGACTTTACAAAAAAGTTCTATATGGAAATGGTCTTTCGTATAATTATTAAAGGAAAATTATAAAGGGTCCTTGTGCTTTCTCGAGAGAGGATAATTAATAGAGAATTACCCTTGGGGCAGATTAGGCGTCGTCTTGGAGAGCGCTCGGTACATTTGAATCGAAAGTATTTGTGGCTTAAAGGGACGTCGCTCTGCAGTGCTCGGAGAGGTCGATCCAGGTGCACGCTCACGAGGTCCGTATTTACCTGGAGGGGCCCGCATCGAATTCTTGGCGTGCACGGAAACGTAAAGTAATTACGCTTACGCAAAGAAAGAGAGAAGGAAGGAGAGGAAGAGGGACGCCGGTGACAACGATGACTGCGTCATCCGCTCACGCATATGCTTGCATCGTTCGGTCGCCTAATAATCCTGGATCGCTGACCCAGTGACATGAATTTCCGAGAGCGCCGCGTTACTATGGGGATAAGGATAACGGCCTTGGTGCGGCGCAGGAGGAGAGGGGACCGACGAGCTTACTCGTCGCGCTCGAGCGCAGGATACGATGGCCGAGAGACTGTCGAGTATCGCTTCACATCATCGCTTGGAATGATGCAGCAGGTGGCCGAGTTAATCGGCCGTTTTCTAAGAATGGCTGGCTTACATTCGTCTTGGCTTCCGGTACACACCGCCTTCACGAAATCAATAATCTATTCTTGAGAATGATAGTAAAAGTTCGGGCTGTAGCTTGGCGGGCCTATTTTCATGTCGTATTTGTTAAAGAAAAATCGCACAAGACGGTGTTTGCGTATCTACCAGTTAAATTCTCGTGACATTCCGCTAACCACGCTCCAATGAAAGTTTTCTTAGCTTTGCAGATTTTTTTTATTATTTTTTTTTATTTTTATTTTATGCATTATTGAATCTGTGTGTACTCTATGCGGTTTCCTCAAGTGCGAATTTACGTTATTTTCTATGCCGTTCTATCGGTGCCTAAACTTCTTTTTAAACTAAACAGGAAATATTATTCGTTAAAGGATAATTTTAAAAACCTAATTTTGATTAGTAATTATAGACCTTTTTTTTCTTTTCTTAAACAGCAGTTACTTTTTGTGTTCAATCAATATAACTGCTACATTATTATCGGAATCATAAATTACGGTTAGATACATAAAAATAATAAATAAAATGATCTGTGATAAAATAATATTGTTAAATTCTACAATTTTAACAATAGTTTAGAAGTAAATTTTTTTTATTGTCTCTTAAATGTGCAAAGTCTTAATTATATTTCAATTGCTTGTACTATACTTTTTATATATATTTGCGGTAATACAGCTTAATAGTATATTAAAGGTATTAGTATACCTGGCAAGCTTTAAATTTGTTTGTAGTAATTACTGAAGACGTTGTAATTTGATCCCCTTCAATAAGTATTCTCATATGTAAAAAATGATAAAACAAATAAAGTTTTCTGTATATCGTCTGTCAAATTAATTAAGACATCCAACGGTTGAATTCTTTACATATCAATTAATTTTTTTTCTAAAATTCTTTTCTATTTTAATGATGTTGAAGCTATACATACGTAAACATATAATGACACACTCAATATAATTTTTATATTTATTTAGCAATGTTGTATACGCTTGGTTTAATTTAGATATAAATGGCAGCATCTCCAACTGGTATGCAGATGTTAAGTAAGGAAGAAAGTTGAATAGGCATTAATTCGCTCTAGTCGCGTGCGACTCAGTTCAATTCCCTCGCAACTGCCGTCGAGTTCAAGCCGACTTTTTAGTTTATACGTGCACGCGCGCCTTGCCACTCATGCAATTAATAGTCCTTTCCTGCACAATTCGCGAATTAGTCATCAATAGACTACGAGACTTGTATACGTGCAAATACATTTTTTATAAAACGTCAGTAAAAGAAAAGTGCTTTACGTGATACTCTTGCGGCGTAATTACCTTAACGTCGCCGAATTGAGGGCGCACATTGTGAATAAATTGCGAGATGGATGAAAAAGACAAATAAAGAATCGAATAGTCAATTGAATATTCAAGCGATTATGTCCATTCGTATATAGTTACCTAAATATGTATATGGCAGACTTAAATCAGTAAAATTGATCAACTTTCTCTCTTAAGGAAGACGATCCAACGTTCATCAGACCTTACTTGACCTGTATTTTTTCGATGCTTTTCTTTTCATTCGTCCTTTTCATTAGATTATTTTTATGAATTTATAAATTTTGTACCTACCGTGCAAACCTACCGTAAAAATAATTTCTATATTATTATTATCATTTACCTGACTTTCATGATAAAAAGCATTAACTTCTTTCAATGATCTGATCTGCGTTCATTTATATGATATTTTAATATAATTCAATAGTTATACTAATTCGAAGTCGAGCATAGAACTGCAAATATAAAATGTACATAAAGGATATTAGAATCCTTTATTTTAATATATAAACCGAAGAATAACAAATTAACAGCTTAGTGTCAGTTGAGTGAGAAAATAGGTAATGCGCAAACGCTGTAGAATATTATAAAACTATGTGTAGCAGCCTTTACTATAAAAAAAAACAGTGAAAGTGAAATTAATAGAATTAAAAAACCTCGAGCGATAAGGAAACCGTAAAATTAGCATGCAGAGTAAATTGTACAAAGATAAATGTGCATACTCATTCATCCAAGGAAGAAAGGAAAATATTAAAAAGAATAAAAAGCTCAGAAATTGGTACAAAAGGAATTTATAGTCATGTCACAATATATGAAAAATTATGTGGATTCATATTATATATAAATATAAATAAGTGTATTTATGAAAAAATTAAAAAGAACTTTTTAATAGTTTGATTACACTAGTACAGATTATGTAATAACTTTTTTTAATATAATACAAATAAAATATTTTCCAAAAGTATTAATGCATATTTACAAAGTATGTAGAAAAATTCAAAATCTCATACAGGTATAACCAGATGTATTAACTGAGGGATTCTATGTTAAAATTTTCTACATAAGCACAGATTTTTAAAAAATTTCAATGTAGAGAAATTTAAAATCGAATGGAATTAAATTAGGTATCATAAAAATCTTTTAATTTTTTTACTACCCTTTGTTGATTGACACTTTTCTTTTAAACAAACTATGCATATTAAATGCTTCATATCAACATTTTCGTAGATAAATTATTTATAAATAGCTTTTTTCATGAAAATTATATTTGAATAGATTAATTAAATTACAGATTTATATTTGCATACAATCATTAAACAATGAAAAATTTTTAATATTATATAATTTATTACCATTATTATAAAATATATTTTACATTTATAAAAAAAAATTAAAATATTCTATAAATATAAGATAATAAATTACTCAGAAATTAAGTCAAATTTTTTATAGATACAATTTATAGATAAAAATTAAATTAGTTTAGTAAGGATAAATTTATATTGTTATATTTCTTTAAGTATTACTATAATCATTACATCTAAGAACTTATGGTTTTTTAATCAATCATTATATTTCATAATGGAAACTTCTTAATATAATCGAAATTAGTTTTTAATTAGGTTTTTGATGCAAATGTATTTCATAGAAATTTTGAAAAGCAATCTATTATAATAAGCATTTAATTAATTGAACAATTATTCCCTAATCGACTAACTTTATTACAAATATAATTCATATAATATAATGAAAAATTAAATTCGATACAAATGAATATAAATGATATATTTGAAGACTAACTTTAGTATCTGCGTATGCATTTACTTTTTTTAAGAGAAAAAACTTATAGCAGATATGTAATTTCCTTAGTCTTTTCTCCTGCTGACATATAATTGCATTATCAATGGTTAAAAATTAATAACACACGTATATTACATACATACATGCATACATAAAACATACATATATATACATATACATATATATATATATATATATGTGTGTGTGTGTGTGTGTGTGTGTGTGTATGTATGTATTAAAACGTATTTTTAAATTAATTAATTGACATAATATTAAAAATAATTTCAAGTATTAAAACAATAGCATAAATCTTTGTATTCGAGGATTATAAAAAATAAAAGTATAATTTATTTTCAGTGTCAATATTAATAGTTTTATAATACAAATGTAATAATTAAATATAAAATACAATATGAAATCTCAAATATTCAGATTTCGGTTTTTAATATTATATATATTAGAATAACATAATTATTAAAAAGTATAACCATTGTCAATATATCGATATACGTATCCATATTGATATCATAGAAATTGAGTTAACTATAATCTTACATTTGAAAGTAAAAGTAAGAATGAATCAGAAATAATGACCTATAGAATACTGCGAGAGGATAGAGAAGAAGAAAATTAGAGCTTTTCAATATTTTTTTTATTTTGCTGATTTATTAAGTGATAGTAGCGCAGCAATATCACGCTCTACGTGAAATCACGCTCACTTTGCTTTTTATTTCATGCTCTATTGAGCGACAGCAGTTAATGCAATTGAATTGAGAAAAAGTACTTATTTTACTTGTCAACGAGTTACATGTATTTTGGTAGAAATCCTTTCAACATTAGACATTCTTAAATAATCAATGTAATAATAACAAGAAGTTTATATATTCCTTAAAATAGGTTATTTTCGAATAATTTTTTAATAAAAAATCTGCCTCTAATTGTAGATCGCTAATAGTGGTAAAAAATATTTTTCTTTTAAAGTATAGACATAATTTGCAGTATTCAATAAAAATTAAGAATTTATTTTCTTTAAAAATTAATTTATAGGATAAAAAAAATTCATGTTGTATTAAATTAATATTTTATTTACTCAGGATCCAGGAAATGATACGTTATGTTTATTTATTAGAAGAATAGAAAAATACTTTTCAAATTGAAATAACTATATTATTAAGTACGTATATGAATAACATTTAAAACAATAGTTTCATTGTTGAAATAAACACAAATAAAGGGCAGATTATCTTATAAGTAATATGGATAAATAACAAGAATATTGTGAAATGAATGATCTTAGACGAAAGAGAGAAAAGCAATGGAAGTTTGTATAAAATTTCTAAAGTTATGGATCAATGGGGATTACATTGTGTTTGTATTATATTTTATTGTTCTGCATACTAGAAATTATTGTATTTAAAGAGAATCTTGATTGTAGTAGCTGGTAGTTAATATAAATAAGATCCTTGAGTAAATGAGAGATGAGGAGGATATTATCATTAAAGCGATAATATGAAGTCGCAGTCGTGAGAGGGTCGTGGCGCTCGTCGACTCGTAGAAGAAGATTAAAAGTACGGAGGCTCGTCGTGAAATAATCGAATTGATCTCGGTAGAGTCTGCGAGAGCTGCTGAATTATGGCATCGAGCGGGAGATAAAAGCGGCCACCTGTCCTCTCCTCGCTTAACCTTACCTCGTGATCTTATGGGTCGCGCGAGATCGAGTGCCCGAGCGCTTAAGTAATCGAAAAGGAACGGCGCTGATGCACCACTCGCGAGAGGATTGAACGGGGAGTCTGAGTCAAGGCGAACCACTTGGGCTCGAGGGGCGCGGGGCAGCAGCCATCTACGAGCTCATCCCAATTTTTACGGAACGATGATTAACGGGTTCTTACGGCTTACAGCCGAGCTCCGTCGGTTTCATTGAGCGGGGACAATTTATGTTTCGTTAACGAAATACGAATTACCAGCGACTTGTCCCAGAGATTTATAAAGAATTTTAATTATCCCAGTTGGGCACGAGCTTTCGATTAAAAACTGATAGAGAATCCAGCTACGACGGCATACTAGTACTAAAAAGAATGTTTAGTAATTTCAGTTCTCTTGACAACACACATATTATTGTTACAAAGGCACCTTGTTGCGGGTCATTCATGGGTACAAGCTTTGTAAAACGACTAGAAGGATATTAAAAATAACAACGATAAATAACAACTGTTTTGAAGATAATGATAACGACTATATATATTATAGACTTTTTTATCCTTACGTCGCATCCATTAAATATACTTAATAGGGACAAAACCTTCGTTTAAACATTTTTATTCAAATTTTCATGAATATCGAGATATTTAGAATTTTTTAAATAGCGCAGTAATTAAATATTACTATCTAATATTTTAATAATAATGATTCTTATTATTTTAATGAATATTTTTTGGATAAAACTGATTACTGTTTTTAAGGATTTTAACTTCGATTGGAAGCTCAAAGGATTTTTGAATTGATCATCTGATGATGGCAAGCAACAACATTAGATCATTCATTCTCGTTAAAATTTCATTTAATTTATAATTTATATTAATTTTGTTAAATTTTATATAGCCCAATTATTAGGAATTATTTAGACAATTGATCTTATATGTTTTTATAATTGATTTATTTTAGTGTCTGAATTATTCATATATACAACGAATCAATACAAAAATAGCTTTCGGCGAACATTTAATTAAGTTAAATGTCGAATATTTAATTTCTTATTTAAATGTTAATATATATAATAATTCATCACTAATTAAGGGTGTTTTTTACGGTAAATTAACTAATTATTAAGTTCAAATTTAAAATTAAATAATTAATAAAATGTTTAATTATCGATTTAAATTTACTATTTAGTTAAAAATATCTAGATTACATTAATATATTGGATAAGATATTTTATTCTATTAAAAAGTATTAACGCAGTTACCTTATAATTAGTGATGAGATAGTAAACATTCTATAATGAATGTTTAAATTTTTTAATAAATTATATACAAATATAATTTTGTAAATTTCTTATTTTTTCTCATTTGAATTAAAAATTAAGTTTTCCACTTAACATTCATTAAATTTTAAAATTTAAGTAAATTTTCCTGAATATTAAATTTACTTCTTTCAAGTATTTATTATCTTAAATCTAATCTCTATAGTCTTAATAATTTATGGATTGAAATATTTGAACAGAAATACCGATCGAAGTGATATGTTCTTTTTATTTAATTTTTTTTTTTAATTTTTCGTTTCAAGAATAATATGATAATTTCTCAATAATATTTAATGAATACTTAAATTATTTTATTTCGTAGATTATTCTATCGTTTGTTATAATTAAATACAAATTTTTTATATTGTATTAAATAGAAAAGGTTAAAATGAAAAAACTAACAATTCACTAGTTAACAGCTATTTGCATTCGATAAATATTTTATGTCTAAATACTGTTAATAAATTTCCGCGTAGCGTTTTTACATTAAAGATGCGTACGACTGTTGAATATCCAGTGTCAAAGAAATCGAATGGACAATGACTTTACTTTCGTTATTATAGCATAAAAATGTCTTGACTCTCGGGTCAAGGTTGCAAAATTTAGGTTTGATTTGCGTCATGAGTCAGTATCTATCCTCACTACCTCACTAGTTGTATTTTGTTGACCTTAAAAGTTAAATTGGAATTCCAGGTTATAATTCGAATCCTGAATTGAATTTTAGATATGTATTATCAGTCTTTAAATAAATTAACGATTTAAAAATGGAAGCTATTTTATTTGTGCGTTATATAACAAGATCAAAAGTAAAAAATGTGCTCAATAGTATACACTTTGTCTCCTAAAATTTCTTTCCCTTGTATTTATTTTAGGGTATTAAAAATTTTAGCATAAGAATTTTGAATTTAGTTGTAAAAAAGAAAGAAATATAAAATTTTCATAAATTCCGGGTTGACGAATGAAAGTGAGGCGTCAAAAAATTCAAAGTAAAGTCTAGCAGACCAAAAGGCTAATGATATAGTCCGCATTGAACAGCATGAATTGAAAATAGTTTAATCCAATGCCAGTTTATTATAAAACTCAGACATCTGCTTGTCTACGTTTTTTTTTTTTTTTTTAAATCTATTACGTTATAAAAACGTACGGTACGGATATATAAATCTGATATTCTCGGTATGATCTAAATGAAAATGTAAATAAGCATAAGAAAATGAAGAACTCTATAAATATCGAAGCTGTAGGATATTTTTTAATACAGTTAAGATTTCATAAAGGAAGAAACGAAAGTGGAAGGATGACGGGCAGGTCGATGAGCGAGTTCGACTCGGCATGCATGATTTCACGAAAGTCTCGGACATGACGGGATTATTCAATAGGCGCGGCGAATGAGTCGAGAGCGTAAGTGAAGAAGAAGAAGAAGAAGAAGAAGAAGAAGAAGAAGAAGAAGAAGAAGAAAAAGGTGAGAACGAAAGACGGTTAGAGAAAATTTAAAATAAAAAAGCAATCCCGGAACTAGTCGGTGCCTGGGGGCTAGACGCACATAACGCCGCAGCAGCTTGAAATATCACATGGTTTTCTTTCACCTCGGATAAGTTATTAGCAGCTCACATTTCCGTTGCTATCCCAATACAGACTATAAAATTTAATGTGAAAATTTGAAAATATATGTTATTTTCAAAGTTTTTAAGTATATTCCGGCTTGAGGGGAAAATGAGGAAAACTCATTGGCTTAGTGAGCAACAAAAAATATGAACTCGTTGGATTTTCTTTACTACATCCAACGAAAATAAAGGCTTCATTAATTTTATTATTTATGAGGATGGATGGACTTTGGTTCAAGTTCTGTAAAATACATGAAGATGAAAATAATTTACTGCATTACAGCTTGATATGTTTTCAGAATCGTTAACTGGTCAATTTCAAGGCAATGTCAAGGCCCGTAGTTAAGGCTTTTTTCCTATAGCAATTAAGTTAAGCGGCGCAGAGCGGCGCGCTTCGCTCAAAATGTCCCATTAATAAATCAGTCACTTATTTGAAGTGCGTGTCCTACATCGACATTAATATGCTAAAACATGGATTGGATTCATAATGTTCATACGATTATGATTTAGCTGCCAAAAGTTTTATTATTGTTTGTAATAATCATGGTATTCGTTGAAACGAAGAGATTGAGTTGTAGTTGGCACGTCGTCATGGTGGATGAAGGAATTCCGAGATTAATAGTATTGTAAAATCATTGGCATACTAAAAGTTAAGAAAAAGAAATTAGAATGTCTGTGGAACAGTTCATACGGAAGCGACGGCCGATTCGTAAAGTATTTATTGCGTTGTATGACTCTGGGTTCAGCTGCTGCTGGAGAATGTGCTAGTGGAGACGCCAAGATCGGATGACTGAGAAGGAGGGGGAGCGCGAGATGAAGGATAAATGGTCGTGTCAGGCAAGAGGAATAATCGGCATCGATGACGTCGAACGTTGGCCAATTGGGCCGCGATTGAACCGAGCGAACGGCTTTTCGTTTCAACGGCGGATTCCACTTTCACCCGGTCGGGCACTTCCTCGACTCGAGAGCGAAAGGTAGAGGCTCGTTTCCCGCGTTCTCGACTAGCCTGCACTAATGTGCGCCATTGTAGCCGCCAGATCGAAGAGACAAATTCGGTCGATGATCGAGGAAGCGTAACTTTATTTACAGTGGCAGCAATGAGGATGTGAGTGCGAGTGCCCAGATTACTGTTATCGAGCGACAAAGCCGTTATAGCTGAGCGCCACCTCTTTTTAGTCCCCCCCCCCTTTTTCGGCGACAATTATTTCATTCGTTTTAACGTTTAACAACGAGCATTTTTATTTTCTTCTATCTTCCTTCCTTCCTTCCTTCCTTCCTTCCTTCCTTCCGTCCTTCCTTCCTTCCTTCCTTCCTTCCTTCCTTCCTTTCATTCTTTCTTCTTCTTCTTCTTTTTCTTTCTTTCTTTCTTTCTTCTTCTTCTTCTTTTTCTTTATCAACAGCCAAGAAACCTGACGATGTCAGAATGTAGCCTTCTTTTTATTTCTTTATGGGACTTCGTTACGCGTTACTATCATTCAACGTTTAAATAACCTTAACTTCACGCCAAGGGTACATAATGTATGTGCATACCCAGATTCTTTTCTCGATTCTTGAAATCTTCATTACCTTTCAATTAGCCTAATAAATTTAAGCAATTTCATTACACCAATCTACATATATTCTGCAATTTTACGACTTCTCAACTATCAATTTCTTTATCCTTCTTCTTACTCTACCATCTTCTTTATAATTAACCATTATCATTATTATTATTATTATTATTATTATTATTATTATTATTGTTGTTGTTGTTATAATAACAATAATAATAACAATAATAACAATAATAATAATAATAATAATAATAATAATAATAATAATAATAATAACAACAATAAGAGTAATAATAATAATTATTATTATTCTCGTTAAATTTGCATTAACTCAAATTATATATACAAATATTTATCATCTGAAACCTTTATCCACCACTTATCAGCATCATGATTTTTAAATAACAATATTTTATATTTTTTTAAGAAATTTTTTAATTTATGCATTTTATACGGCTGTTTATAATTATATATGTATATAATTTTGTTAATTATTAAAGTCCTAAGAAAACATACATAAATGTAATCAAATGTCAAAATCAGATAAATTTTTTAATATTTTTACTAAGTTTAGAACACTAATATTTTTGTTTTTTTTATATATATAATTATTGTAGAAATTGTACACTTAATAAAAACTATATTAAGAAATTATTTGAATACAAAATAATCATTATAAATATCATTATCTGTATTTAGGGTGTCATTAGACAGAATTATGTGCGCGCGCAATATTTACTACTTTTTAATACGACATTGAAGTGTGTGTTAATTTGCACTTATTTTTCTAGTACTTTCGTCTTGCATCTACTTTTTATGCTAACCATTCTCAGTTAAAGTGATTCTCTTTTACTGATTATATACTTTACCTTTAATGCATTCATTGTTGTTACTTATATGGAAAAAGTTATTTTTATGCTTCAATTATTTAAATTTTATATTTAGAAATAATACTAACATTTAAAAGCTTTTTTCTATAATTAATAATATCTTTATAACCAGAGAGAACGATGTTCTCTTAAATTTATTCTTATTTTTTATAAGCCTAATATGAAAAATATACACATTGATATATTCTTGTTTAACATTCTGATAAAATTGTTATTCAAATTATTTTTATTTTTCAATGTGCAATCGATGACTAATTAACATTGTGTAAAATTTTTTTAAAATTAATAATGCTTTACGCAAGATTATCTACCTTTGAACATGCTTTGTTATGAAAAAAGTATCGTAATCCCATTAGTGACTGTAAGTTAATAATTTTTTTGACCTCTCGCGACTTTTGATCAATTACAAATGTACAAATTTGTTTCATACTTATGATAGATTAAGACGACACTGCCCAATTAAAATATTTGTCAAAATTTATATATTTTTTATAATGCATAATCGGCTAAAAAACTATAAAGTCACGAATAAAAGATTTAAATGAACTTTCAAGCTTCTTAATAATTCCATTGAAAAAATTAGTACGGTAGAACATTCAATAATTGATTTGTATGATCTGGTAATCAAAGAATGATTTGGCCATTTCTGAGTCACGAGAACCTCAAATGCTAGATCAAATAAGAAAGTGAAATTGTCATTGTTGATGACCAATACGTATGTACTTTCCTTGAGAGAGTAGAGGAACATTGTGAAGGTTACGGTTTCACATCAAAACAAGTGTTACAAGGACCTTCTGAATTATTAAAAAGAGAGGTGTTATTATTGTAGTGCAATGATGAAAAACATCTTACTTGGTGGGAATTTTAATATTAACATAGGCAATACTACCTTTCTATTGAGAAAGAATTTGCTTACAAGGAATAAGCGAAAGTATTTTATTATTTTTAGAAATGAACCACTAACTAACGTTTACAAAAATGATGTTTGTTTTGAAGTCCAATTCTAAAAACCGTTAAAAATTGTTTTAATAACATTTAGATTCTTAATATATCGAATCTCAGTGCATTGCTGCAGTCTAATGTTAATCAATTATTTCGAGACGATCTTAATTTTTGTGTGTATAAAAAGAATTTTACATAAATTACAGCATCCTCGGATAAATCACATGGATAAATATCTGATTTTTATAGATAGATGATTAAGTTCAGAGCTTACAATTGTCGTCAATAATACTAGAATAAAAATATTGTGGTACCAATGATTCATAACTTGAAGCAGATAATCTAAATTCGGCTTTAAATGATCGAAGACGAAGGAAAATCTAAAAATGTATGTTTAACATATATGTTTAACCAGTGAAGGATTTCTAAGTACTGATGCTCCACAATTCGTCAGATGTAAATGATAAGAAGAATTTTAGACAGGTTGATTTATTCAGTATAATTACTTGATCAACATGTAATTAATACTAACCTGCGTGAGTCTTGACTCTAGTCGAGTGAAAGAAAAGCAATTTAAATGCTATACAAAGTGTAGAAGTGGATGTAAATTACTTTAAGATGAAGCCTATTACTAATAGAGTGACGTATGTTGATCGGCACCGAGAAATCCGGAGGTTTCTTCATTGTCGTATAAATACGTGTGAGGGCGAGACTTACACAATAATATGCGAAAGTACTATTGAAGCACGTTTCTTGGTCAAGAGCTTTAATATATGTATTGAAATATCTATATTTATCGCATGCGCTTCGTAAGCACTTGATATCTGGGAGTTGATCTCGTAAGTCGAGGAGCACGTTAGTGCTTTAAGTGGAATATTAGGTACTATTTCAAAAAAAAAGAAAAAAATTATTAAAGAGTAGGGTAAGTTTAATATAAGCATATAAAAAATTTAAATGAATAGCCTATTCGTTATTACATACATTCATGAAAATGAATAATAAGTAGCACAGATTTTACAGCTGTACATACACTTTATCATAATTCATAAGGTCATTTTACAAATACGTACTTGAATCGTATGAGTCTATACTAATAAATAGACTTAAACTACAACTATAAAAATATAAATATTTTAGTATCTATAATATCATTATTACCTTATATAACTAACTATTGAGCTTTTAATACTCTAACTTATAATAGAATTATATTATGAATACTTACGTTAGTATATTTAACCTTCCAAAGCGACATTTATAAATATTTTTAAATAAATGTTCAATAATATAATTATTCGATTATGTGCTTATATAAATATAAAAAAAATCAAGTTTCTAGAGAATTGTATAATAAAAGAAAAAGAAATGCATTAATGAGGTCTCAGTAGGTTTATAGAATAAGGAAATACAAAAATGAATGGTTGAGAATTCGAATAATACGCTGACCATTTTTTTTTCATATTTTACGAGCTATGTTATTTCCCGGGCTTATTGTTATTCGAAGTAGAATCATACGCAAAGGAAAAGAAGATGGATGTACTTCTTTGTTTCAGGTCCATAACGACAGACTTGCATTTCTGTTTTCAAACTTATAAGCTCTCTTACGTTATATGCTTTCCAATATTTCAAATACGAAATTACAACATTCCATTCATTTATTAATATTAGCCTTTTATTTATAATTTTATCCTATAAACACAAATGCAAATGAAATATTATTATTTCTATAAAAATTACGTACTCACTTTGACAAATCTGTAGGTGTCACTTACTTTTTAGTTCAGTTTTTACAAACTTTTTTATGAAACATCTGTCTGATTTTTAAATTAAAAAAAGCAAAAAAAAAAAAACTAAAACTGTTTTTAGTTGTAGAAATAAAAAACGTTTTAATAAATAATAATAAAATTATGTATATAAACTTCTTAATTCATTTCTACTTTATTGAATTCTGTAATTCCTCATTCTTAATTCTAACTGATAATAAGGACTTTTGTATAATTAAGAGATTGTCATGGCTCAGAAAATTTCATATATATTTTTTTAATGTATGAACAATTATTTCTAGAGAAGAAAAAGAATGAATGGAAATTTAATATCGATTACATTTTTATTGCAATACTATGCTGTTAAGTAACCTCCGTGCAAGTTTATTTTCAGTGTAATATTTTATCATGGAAATAATGCTATGATTTCATCATGTATTAGCTATTTATTGGCAAAATTCTTTTATGCTAACTATTAATCATTAATTATAGATAGAGAATTTATTATAGTATTTAAATAAAAATTAATATCATTAATTATTTAATTGTAAGTATAGAAAATATTTACGAAGTAAGTACTGTAAGAATTTAGATCATTAGATGATCTCGTGTGATATTGAACTTCATCGTATAGATCACTAAATAATAAATAGAAACTAAAAAATATATTACTTAAGATAGAAATATAAAAATCGTTTTTAAAATTCAATAAAAATTTACACTTAGGTACAAGTAATCAACATTCACACATATGTCCTTCATAATTTCAGCGTAACGTGCATAAAACGTAAAAAATTATATTATATTTTTTCCAATTTTTTTCTTCAGAATATGCTTATTTAGAAATAAAAGTGAAATTATTTAAATGTTGATAAAGCTATTAATACAAAAAATATAAAACTTGTAATTAAAAAAGTATTAAAAGCATTAGATTAAAAGATTCAGCTCTTTTTAAAATCATTTAATTTTATTTAATATAAATGTGTATTATTGGACATGCTATTGAGTAAATTTTTGCTAATAAAATTTTATAAAACTATATAAGATAGATCAATAAATATAATAGGCCAATAAAAATTATTATATTATCTGTAAATTAAACAAAGATAACTAAATAAGTAACTTGTGTAAAAAAATTTTTTTTTTGCCTAAATAGTTAAGGGACTTAAATACCTTCATAGTTCCGTTAGAAAGTAGAAAATAGAAACATTAACAAAAACTGAAACTTGTAAATACTGTTTAATCGTATGTAGAACGTAGCTGAAATCGGTTTGAATAGTTTTTATTTTATTTTTACCGAAATGAAAAATGTATTATTATTTATTTGCAATTTTAAATTGTATTTTGAAATAAAATTACGAATTATATAAATGAACGGGGAGCGAATGAATAGAGATTTTATTTAATACAGTAATACTTTATAAAATGAAGTTTCTTTTCAAATTGTAAAAATTTAGACTTAAAATATATGAATTGAAAACGATTTGCGCACACGAATTCGTAGTCGTACACACAATCGACTCGCGCGTATAACCACATGTACAAAATAGTTTTGCATACATCATGAGGTTTCAATGTACACATGTAATATTTATAAAATATGAAAAACCTTATGCGGTCAATACGAATGCGCTAAATGATATTAACATTTATTTGAATAAAGCAGCAGATGAATGTGTGAAATATATGAGGAATATCAGAATTGATAAAATTACGACAGTAGCGGCGTCGTCCTTCGATGGAGTTTATCGCAAAGCAAGCAATGTCGCTTAGGAAACTGCGTAAGGTGCCGGTTAGGATATTCCAACTAGCGTCCTTATAAAACGAGGGAGTTATAAAAAAAAAGAAAAAAAAAAGAAAAAAAATGTAGATTTCATTGACCTTCCAAGAGGTGCAGCGCATCGCTGCCTGCGCAGGCGCATGAATCCGTTCATTGAGTGGTGTCGACCTTTCTACGGTGGCCACCTTTCTCTTTCAGTGATAAAGCGCGTATCCTCCGGACGACAGTGAAACGTCCCCCACTGTTTCTCAACTTTTATCATGAGAGAAACATGCACCTCCTCGTCCGCCAGCCAGCGAAATCGAAACCGATGTCCCTACCTCCATCCTAGCCGCCTTGCCTCCGACACTTGCCTCCGACACTTGCCTCCGACACTTGTCTTCGAAACTTGTCTTTGACTACAAGCTTTTATTACTTTTCCTCTATCCGCATGACGTTACCATTTTTTTATTTTAAGTCCAGCATCTCCATTTGGAATTACAATGCTCTTTCAATGCTTCTCTATTTATCGAACGAGAGTAGACATTCTATTTCTTAATAAACTATCGATTTATTACATTTATAATGCATGAGAAATCATATGCGTATGCGCCTTTTAACCGAGCGACGTCATATTTATTTATCATTCATATAAAATACCGTCTATTGCTTGCTTTCGATTTTCGTTTAACATGAATTGTAATTTTCATGAATTTTCACTTTAAAATCAACGTAACATTTCATGCTCTACGAAAGAGAACCATAATCGCTAATGTAAATAGTCTTTAAATCTATAGTTATTGTTGTTGTTTTTGTTGTCGTTGGTATTGTATAAGTGTAAGTTATTCATTTTCATAAAACAACTGAGTTAAAATTAACAGATTTTACAATAATAATTATATAACTATCAATATAAAAATTTATAAATTTTAACGTTAATAAAGAACACCAAAAGAAAATTAATATGAATATTAATATTTGTAGTAATAAATAAGAAATATAAATATTTTTTGATAAATCAGTAATAAATAGTATGCGTTTGTAAGCACACTCATGACTTTGCAATTTATTTTATTTTTTAAAAATACAGATTTGAATTTTATATTAGTTTTTTTTTACACCGTCACCATATTTAATAATTTTGTAGTTATGTGCGTTAATAAACAACGTTATTTTAATTATATTTGGGTATGTTATTTATTAAATAGAAATCATCTTAGATATTTATAATTCCAATAGCCATTATTTAATTTTCTTTTATGTATGCTGTTTTGAATTTGATAACGCTTTTACGTACCAATGTATAGTGATATGTAAAGCAAACAAAGTTCTGGTTGTATTAATTGACTTAAGATGTTGTCTTATTTCATTTATGAAACTTTAATAGAAGTTTTAAGGAATTATAAATTCAGATTATCATGATAATAAGTATTTACATAATAATATTTTTTGTGACTCGATAGCTTTTACGTAAGTCGAGTGAATTGGATATATAAAAATTAATCTTCTAATCACAATTGTATTTATTTGGGATATAAAATCTAATTATTAGGCATTGAATGGAAAGATTTGGAAAAGAATTGAGGGGAAAAGAAAGCATTTAAATATACAATTATTGAAATTTCTGTGACTTAGAATGTATAAATTAGAAAATTTTCTTGCCCATAACGTAGGTCGACCCTTTGTCAAATTATATATAAAACTAATATAATTTTTACTTAGCCAGCGTTGTTATAAAAATAATTTCTAGGTTAGCTAAAGGCTTTTGAGAGAGGCACAGTCATAGCGAAAGAACAATTTTGAAATTAACACACTCTTTGCGTGGGCGTTGAATCTATAAAATACTGTTTTCGTATTCGCAAAAGTCTCTTGAAATATTTCGTCGTAAAAAAGCAATTACTATCACCATAAAAGCATAGAATTAAAATCAGAATAGCATTCGCTCAAGCAGAAAATTCTCAAAGAGATTTATTTATATGCGTTAGACGAATCATTTTCATTGTGTGCTCGCTATAGGAGAAACAGCACAAGTACGTACAGTACCATGTCCAGTTCCATGTATATATCCGACGCACGTGTGTATAAAGATTCTCAGAGAAGGAAGATTTCTCCCGCGCTCGCGGTTCCGTTGACCCACTGACACTGAATTGTCAGGTATTTCCATCCTCCGAAAGAGCGCAAGTGAGTCTCTCTCTCTCTCTCTCTCTCTCTCTCTCTCTATCTATCTATCTATCTATCTATCTATCTATCTATCTATCTATCTATCTATCCCTCCGTCCTTCCTCGCTCTATCACTCATTATCTCTACCTTTCTTTAGGTAACGCTTTATCTATGAAGTTTTTAACCAATAGGGTCTTTTTAATAAATACTCCATCAGATGAGTGAGTGAGTGAGTAAATGAGCAAGGAAATGAGTGAATAGTGTTTCAGTATTTGAATGTATCTCTGTATATGCGAGAGAGTATATGAAACTGCTCTGCTCGTGAGGCATTCCAAAGTTAATGTGATAGAAAACTATGCGAGTGTGTGATCATATGCTACATTGGGTAATTTTCTCTTTTATCGTTTCATATTTAAATTTGTGATGTATATGATTGTCAATCTATCATTTCCCACACGCATTCATGCACGTTTACGTATATGCTTAAATATTTATATTCACGTAGACTGGAAAATTCTAATACAATAATACTTCTTTAACTCGACATTATTATTTGCAACATACAATGTTATCGTAATAATTTTCTTTTATTAGAAAATTATTATAATCAATATTGAACTTAGTTTAACTTAGTTTAGTAATATACCATAAAACCAAAAGTTAATTTTTGTATCCAAAATAGCTTAAAAACATGAAAACTAATATTTAAGATTATAAATTCTAATAAAATTTTACGAATAATGAAATACCATTTTAATATTTTGTATTCATTTTAATGAATATAAATTCATTAAATCAAATTAAATCAAAGGAAAATTCATTTTATCAAGTGCATATATAAATTTTGAGGTATCTGTATCTTATAACTATATGAATATTTTTATCAATTAAAAATAAGAGCAATTGATGATCAAAATATTAAATTTTTTGTTAAAATTTAAAAATTTAATTTTAAATTAATTTTAATTGACAATAAGACTATAAAATTAAATAATAATGTTCGTAAATTAATGAAAAATGTGAAAGCTTACTTGTTTTTTAATATATTGGAAAAAAATTGTTTCCTCAATAAAAAAATGTTGTACTTTTATTGTAATTGTCTGTTTATTATTAAAAAATGAAAATTTTCTGAATGAATCTTATTCTACATTAAAAATTTATTGGTGATCGAATGCTTATATCTTGAATTTTCTCTTTTCTCTTTTACATATTCATTAAATCAAATCGAATTAAAGCGTTTTCGATTTGAATAATTAATTGACAGAAGTTAAAATATATCCTAACTTATTATTACATATATTTAATTATAAATTTCTTTATATAAAAATGTAAAATTTTTTATTGAACAAATATTGTAGAAAAGAAAAACGCGAATAAAGAACAAAATTGAAGTGGAATTAAAAACACCACTTATAATATATTTAATCAGTACATAATGAAAATGGTAATTTATTTTTTTTTAAATAGTTGTCAACTTACTATTTTATTCATTTAATATGTGTGTTAATGACGTTAAAAAAATGCTACGGTTCTAATAGTACAGATTTCTTAATTTGGAAAATTTTAATAATAAACATTAACTAATCAACATAATTGTTCATGTTTATGATAGTGATAGAGCGCTAGAAGGGGGGGTGAATATGGCAGCGTATGCAGAGGATGAGGAATGAGACAAGGTTAGATTGCAAGTGAAATTTTAATCTCAGAATATATATAATCTTTTTCAGAGTCTTTTATATTAGAAACAATGTACGAATTCAACTGCAGAAAGCATTGAAGTTAAAGAAATATCCTGTACGTACAATTTTATTGTACTTAAATTACGTGTACTGTATAATGATAATTATCGCAATAGAGAGATTCTGCGAACAGTATAGAAAACATTATATTCGCATGAGTGAAGTTACAATGAGAGGAAGAGAAATATTGTCGAAATATATATATATATATATATATATATATATATATATATGGAAAATGCTTATTTATTACTTGACGATCACATCTTACCTATTCAAGCATATATTTTCTAATTTTTCATTATAGTTTATTCATTTTGTAAATGTTTTTATTTATTTATTTAATTTTTTGTTTATTACATGGCTTGATACAAATAGATAAAAATCGCGATAAAAATACTAATTTTATATTACATAATATTAAGAAAAATATTATATAATCGGTAAATAGTATATTTACTATTTAAAATATCTGATAAAATAAGTATTCATATTTTTTAACATTGTAATTGTATTATATGGTGCTTTTTAATTTTTTAAGGTATAATCCGGGCATATAATGAGTTTTAATTAATTTATTAATGATTCTCGTTATCTAAGGCGTTTTATAGCAGTTCGTAAATTTTACATAATTTTATACGTGCAAATATATTTCTTAAGCTATTGGCAAATAAGGTAGCATGATAAATTAATGAGAAGACTTAATTTAATATTTTACAATGAGAAAGGAAGAAGGAAGCTTTTCACCAATTAATCTAATGCCTTCGACGTTAAAATAATGGAATTTGCATCGAATAAACATTATTTGCTCTTTCATAGATAAGAGGATCGGCGGCACCCTGAATCGCAGGGAGGGAGGGAGGGATGGAGACGGTTAAGGGAGTCGTTTATAAGGTACAAAACCATTAATCGGGTAAGTAAATTTTTCCACGAGTATTTGCGTATGAGTCGGAAGCCGAGAATGCCAATAGTAAAGCATTCGCGCTTAAAGCAAAGATCCAGAGAAAGCATAAGCGGATCCTTGAGAGTTGAACTTAAAAAAAAAAAAAAAAAGATAATTGCGGTAGAAGTCCGTGGGGATACTTTAGAAGAGAACGAGAGTAAAAAAGAAGAGTGCGACCCGTAAAGAGAAAAGAAAAAATGAGGGGGGAAAAAGAAAAAATGGAGAAGACGGTCGCGGATGGCGCTCGAATGAAATCGGAGGCGCCTCGAGCTACGGAGGACCGTGGACTTGGCACTAGTAGCTCTCCTTCCCTCGCAACTCCCTCTCTCTTCTCTCTCTCTCTCTCTCTCTCTCTCTCTCTCTCTCTCTTTCGCTTCCTCGGGAGGCTCGCCGTGTTCGCGCACACGCACACGCACCGAGCACTGTGGTTATACCCTGAGGCCGACTCGACCTCTCCGACTTTTCTCGATCTTCAAGTCAAGTCGAGAGCCCGGCATTTTTACTGGTCCTTCCTTAACGCGAAAGTCGCGAGATTCATTATAATAGGCAAGATACCCTCCCGCTTCACTCATTCATCGACTTACTTTCCACATTCGCTTTTAATCGGCTGTTTCTTAAGCTCACACTAATGTAATAACCCTTGCAATTATGTTAAAAAAGCATCATCCTTTTACTTCTGTCCATTTACGTTCAACAATGTACTTAAACTTGCAGTTATTCAACATCGTTAAATGGGTTTTTTTCATCACGATTCTTCATTATACTTTGGAACATTAGCTCCTCATTTTCCTGGGAAGAGATAAGCTAATTTTCTTTGAAACTTTCCAATCTACGAAGGCCATTCGTATTTATAAATCGAAATTAAGCATATTAAAAATAATTATTCTCCCCCTCATTTTGACATTATTACGCTCCTTACTCAACGCGCTTGAAAATTATAAGTACAGTTTCCATCAAATGTTGTAATATTACCAAAAAAATTATTATTAATAATTCTTTTCTACCTTAAAATACAAATGTATTTACGTGATCATATAAATATTAAATTATACGATTAAGAATAAATGAACAAAATTTTTTTCATTTATAAAAATTACATAAACATCATTATTATATCAAATTTATGTATATCCATACTATACATGAAACAATAAAAATAATTAAATAAGATAATAAATGTATTAATAATAGACTTTGCCTAATAATAAACATGTAATTTATTCAATACCGATTCCGTACATTTGATGATTTTCAGTAATTTTTTTTATTTGAAATTTCATTATTATAAACCCAATGACTTAATAATAAGGTAAATGCAAGTTAATCAGCTCAATGCTTAATTTTCTATTTCTCGCTTCTATGCATGTTATACTGATTTTTAGTCTAATGGTATAATTAGTATTAAAATATTGATAATCAATGCCCCAATAAGTAACTGAATATTTTATTTTGTTTCAGAACCAGCTTGGTACTGCTGTCCCTGGTTTTTACAGCTTCCACACTTTCTCCCGTGAGTCGGCAAATTGATATTTCCGGTACGTTTTTCCAGAATTCGTGTCAATAGTTAATTATTTACAAATTATTTAATTTAAGATAAATCTTAAGAATTCTCATAAATTTCAATTATATTAAAAGATTAGAGTCATTATAAAATGTGCAATTAGTTGTTCGTAATAAGCATTACTAATTATTTAAATATATTTTAGAATAAAAAGTTTTTTATAAAAAGAATATTAAACATTTTTTATAAAACGCACTAAAATTTGATCATTCATTCGTCAATTACTTTATTATGAAAGCTTTCATTCTTATTTATTACTTTACGAGAATTTATAGTACTCTTAACAGGATTTTGTATTAAATCAAATAAAATATTATATGGAATAAAAAAATATTAAGCATTAATATAAGTGTCATTATTCATTAATTTGTATATACTATTTAATTTTTTTTAATTATAATTTTATTATATAAAATTTTCTTCCGTAGTATAACGATTAATTTTATTAATATAAATATCTCGAATCAAAATAAAATAAGAACAAAAAATTAATTTTTAAAAGGCGACTATAAACTTATAATATTCTCATCTAGAATTTTAAAACATAATTTTTTTAAACGTAATCACGAACTATTTTATTAGTTCTTAATAAATAATAAATGATAATTAAAACAAAATATATTCTTATTTGTCTTTATAAGAGTATTAAGAATTATTTATAATTTTCTGTATAATAGTGCTAAAACTTAAATAACTTTTAATATAAATAAAAATTTTTACATAATCAAAGAAAAACAAAAAAATTACAAAAATAAACAATTGCTAAAACTAAAGCTTTTAATTTTTCAATTTTAAAGTCTTCGTATTGGTCAATAAATTTAAAGATATATTTATTCATAAAATTCAGAAAATTCTGTGAATATGAAATTTAAAAGAAAATAATTATTTTATTTATTGTATCCAGTGATTATTAATTACTTGTCATCTTTTCAGAATACGTGTACGGAGTCGACTATGATCTGCAAGCTAGAGCACGAGCTGCTATCGAGGCAGAGATTTTTAAATTTCGAAGAAACACTTGGTAATATTTTTTTTTCTTTTTTTTTATAATATTAAGATTTAATGATGTTTATATTTCACTAATTACTCTTTAAATATTAATTTGTAATTTACTTTATTGATATATTACTTAGACATTATTAGAATAATTTACTTTAGCTGTAAAATTTTATGTATTAACATTTACTATCTTTTACTTATAGTCATTTCAGGAACAAATATTTTGTTGATATCGAATAATGATTTTATTAAATTTTTAAAATGTAAATGTTCGAATATTCTACAAGAATAAATATTATTCTAAATTTCTAATTTTAATAGCTTTTTGAGTTTTCAAAATATTATAATGAAAAACTATTAATTAACTATTAACGAAATCGTCGATAATAGCGAATTAATTACATTAAAAATTTTAGTTTATAACTCGAATTATCTATTGATCTAAAGATTTTTATATATTTAATTATTATAATAAGATTATACGTATGATTATGCATAAAAGCTACATGAATTAGATAAAATAATAATAAAATTCAGTAATACGTACTACGTATATAAGTACAGAATGTAAATACTTTAGTTTGAAAAAATAATAATTATATTTGGAATATTTAAAAATTTATAAATGTTATGAAAGCAATCAAATTCTTTTTTTTTATTTTTTTTATAACAGTCGAATGAAGATTATTAATCTAATTCGGAACGATTAAGGTATTCTAAAATTAAAATGCATCTCCAATAAAATAGAGATAGCCGTTCATAGTCACGGGTCCGCGGCTTCGATATCCGCTCCGTGCGCGTACCCATTCATCGAGAAGGCCCTCTTTCGAGGATTCTCGAATCATTCATACAGCGGCCTCACTGGCAAACGTCTCACGATCTCACACTTCCACTCATTCTAGGGTTCCACTTCCTTAAGCCCATCACCCGATCGGCTGCAAGCAGTCGATCTTCGACAAGGTGCAGACAACGGATGGAAATAATAATAATAATAACAATAGTAGTAATAATAATAATAATAATAATAATAATAATAATAATAATAATAATAATAATAATAATAATAATAATAATAATAATAATAATTTTTTTTTTTTTTTTTTTTTTTTTATAAAGGAGGGAGGAAATCTTTTAAAGACCATCAGGGACCCGGGTCCCCGGTGTGTGGGACTCCCCGGCATTGAAGATGCCGATATACCCACTAAAACCTCACCCCCTCAGCGCACTCTCGCCGCTCGCGCCCTGTAGTGAAAACCACAGGGCGGGGACGACGCGAGTTCGTCGAGGAGACCTCCTTTCCTGGTTCTTATATCCTCCCCGGCACCGCCGTTAAGCATTACTTCGGGGAGGGAACCAGAAACTATGCCTTCGAGGCACCCTCTACGCTTTCCCCCCTTACCCTAGGGAAGAGCCGGCTTCTTACGTCTCAGGATATCCTCGACGAAAGAAGCGACCCTTCCCCAGTTTTCTTGGCTCGCGAGCATCAGAGGGACGATGCCTTCAGGAGTGACCCTTCCGACATCGCCCTCCAACGCTTCCCTCTGTCGCCCCCAGTATTCGCACACAAAAAATGTGTGCAAGGCGTCGTCCACGGCGGATCCGCAATGCACGCATCGGGGATCCGCCACCTTACCCACACGGTGGAGGTACGCACGGAAGTACCCATGGCCGGTCAACAACTGGGTGAGGTAATAGTTCACCTCACCATGCTGTCGGCCGATCCACGGGGCCACCTGACTGATTAGTCTGGCGGTCCACCTTCCGCGCGTATCCTGTTCCCATCTATCCTGCCAGTTAGCCAGGGATATCTCCCTGGCTCGCACCTTGGCCTCACCACGGTCGAGTGTCCCCCTTGCTTGGTGGACCAGCTTCCTCTCCTGGGCTAAGAGGTCGATGGGAATTACCCCAGCGACCACTAGCGAGGCCGCCTCCGAGACCGTGCGATACGAGCACGCTACACGAAGTGCGCATCTCCGTTGCACAGCCGCCATACGTCTCCGGTACATATTGTACCGAAGCGCGTCGGCCCAAACCTCTGCACCGTAAAGCATGACGGACTCAGCGACACGGAGCAGCAACCGCCTGATACAGGGACGTGGCCCACTTACGTTGGCCATGATCCTGCACAGGGAAGTCACTACCCGTGACGCCTTATCCGCCACTCTCCGAATATGTTCCCCGAAGGTGAGCTTCGTATCTAGCGTCACCCCCAGGTACTTCACGGCTGCTTTGGTCTGGACCGACTCCTCTCCGATAATAAGCGGCTGCACTCTGGGTACGCGCTTCTTCGTAAGGAGCACAATCTCGGTTTTGGCCTCCGCCAGTTCCAGCCCATGATCGTCCATCCAGTGGCGAATTCTCCGCATGGTCTGGTCGAGTCGCGTCTGTGCCAGGACCATGTTACGGGCTGTAATGATGGCTGCCACGTCATCCGCGTACCCGATCAGAGAGCAGCCTTCAGGCATTTCCAATCTCAGGATCCCGTCGTAGGAAATATTCCATAGATCGGGTCCTAAGATGGAGCCTTGGGCCGCACCACACGTCAGTGCCCTCTTTTTTGAGCCCTCCGCCGTCTCGTATACAATGAACCGGTCCCGAAGGTAATCCCCAATAATCTGCAAGAGATACTGGGGCACCCCGAAGTCCCGATCCATTGCCCCGAGCATATCTGTCCACCTTACCGAGTTGAAGGCGTTTCGGACATCCAATGTCACCAGGAGACATATCGGTCGGGAGAAATGGTTTCCCCTTTCCGTGCTCCTGGCCGCCTCCACTACTCTCTGGATAGCGTCGATGGTTGACCTACCTCTCCGGAAGCCGTATTGACTCTCGGAGAGGCCGCCAGATGTTAAAAGCGCCGCCTGAAGACGGGGTCTCACCAGCTTTTCCAGGAGCTTCCCGGCGGTGTCCAGCATGCACAGGGGTCTATACGACGACGGAGCGTCCCACGATCCCTTGCCCTTGCTCACCAGCACAAGTCTCGCCCCCTTCCAACTGGAATAAAAAACTCCCGCTCGAAGGCACGAGTTGTACATGGTGAGCAAGAGCTGTGGATGACTCCTGGCCACCGCTTTCATCACCTCTGCCGGAAGGCCATCGGGACCTGGTGCCTTACGGCTCCTCATAGAGCTTACCGCGCTCTCTAGCTCCGCCATTGTAAACAGCGGAGCCTCAGGACCCGATGGCACCGGGGGCTCATCCCTTCGAACGGGATGTGTGGGGAAGAGGGCATGGACGATCCCGTCCATCACCACCTCGCTCATGGGTGCGCCCTTGGCGAACGCCCCCAATTTGCGGGTGATGACTTTATAGCCCAATCCCCACGGATCTCTGTTGAGATCTTCCCCCAGCTTCTTCCAGCATCGGCTTTTACTCGCCTTGATGGCTCTCTTGAGGGCTCTTCTCGCCACCAGATGCTCGACGATCATCGGAGAGTTGTCGCGGTCGAGGCGTCGGGCCCTTTGGGCTACTCGTCGTAGCCGAAGGCACTTCCGCCTCATTTCCGCGATCTCGCTGGTCCACCAATAAACCGGACGGCGTGTTTTTCTCGCCGACATCCTCGGTATCGCCTCCTTACAAGCTTGGCGAATCAAGCGCATAATTGCGCCTGACACCGCTTCCGCTTGCTTGGAGGACGTTCCGCTCCTTGAAGCCCCGTCCAGGGTTCGCTGTCCGCGTTCTAGGGCACGGGAAAACAAGGCGTCGTCCATCCTCGCAACGAGCCATCTGGAAGGACGGCGTACGATCGCCGTCCCGACCGGCCGGTCATCACGAACGCGAAACGTGATGTACTGGTGATCGCTGGCTGTATAGTCCTCGATCACCCGCCAGTCCCGCACCTTTGCGGCCAGACGTTCCGTCGCAAAGGAGACGTCGGGGATGGTCTGCCTGTAACCGGGCCTCCGGAAGGTCGCCGTTGAACCGGTATTTAAAATTACCAGTCTTGTCCTGGATACCATGTCCAGGACTCGCCTTCCCCTGGAGTCGGTCACAGGTTCACCCCAATCTACAGCCTTGCTGTTAAAGTCCCCGGCCACTACCAGCTCACCCTCCATGTCCCCGATAGCATCCTCGAGGGCATCCAATTTAACTTGGAACCCATCGATGGCCTCGTTTGGAGTGAGGTAACAGCTGACGTAATATACGCCCCTGCTCCTCACCCAAACGAAGCCGCTACCAGCTCCATGGCACTCTGCCTGGAAGCAGTGCGGGCTGGGGATCCAGATCGCAGCGGTGCCGGTGATGTCACGATACCACCCCCCCGCAGGCCCCTCCCGATGCTGCTCACTGATAAGAACAATATCAGCGCGCAGCTCGAGGTGGACCTGGGCGAGCAGATCCTGCGCCGTCCGGCTTCTGTGCAAGTTGGCCTGCAGGACATTAGCCACTTCGGCGGCACTTGGCTAGAGCCTCGCGGAAAACCGCACAGGCTCCTGACCCCGCGACATGGTGTACTGCCGCGGGAGAGGTCCCCGGGCACAGGAAGCACTTGGGCTCGGCCTTACATCCGGCCCCCTTGTGACCCTGTTCCCCACACCGGAAACAGGTCGTACTCCTGTCTGGGCCCCTGCAGCTCGTACCCCGGTGTCCATAGCCGAGACACTTAAAGCAGCGCTCGACTTGGACCCGTGGTCTTATGCCGCAGTAGACCCACCCTACTGGGACCCTGCCCACCTCCAGTAGCTTTTTACTGGCCTCCTCTGTGACGGTCACGATCGCCAGCCGTTTACCGGCTTTGTTGGCTCCCGTGAGTCGCACCTCTAGAGGACCAGTGTAGTCCTGCAGGATCGCAAGGAGGGCGCCTCTGACCTCCTCGGTCGTAGCGCACTCGTCCACGTCCCTGATCTCCAGTGTACTCCTGGGGATCAGAGTGTGGAGTGTTGCGCTGGCTCCGACGGCCTTCTTCAAGGCATCGGCAAAGCCCTCCTTGCACTCGACCGACGATGATTTTCTAATCTCGATGAGGACATCCCCCTTTTGGGTTTTGCGGATGCCCTTGATCGAGAGCCCGTGCTCGGAGGGACTGACCTGATGTCGGATTCCGCTCAGGATATCCGCGTAGGTCTTGCCCTCCGCTGGCTTAAGGACGATGGCCTCTGGCCTCACCTTCCCTCTTTTACTGGGGGCGCTCTTTTTTGTAGGGGTCCCCTTTACCCTATCTCTTACCGTCTTTTGGCGGTCCTCCCGTTTTTCCTCTCGCGTGGGGATTCTCCTCCACTCCGCGCCAGTCGGGCTCTTCCCCACGGTGGTGGTTGGAGGAGGCGTTTGCGATGCTACCGCTGCCTCCTTCTTCCTTTTCTTCTTTTTCTTGCCCGCTTGGGCCTCTGGTGGTGTTGCCGGTGGTGGTCTTTTACCGGCCGTTGTCTGTGGTTTCAGGAGAGGAGGCGCCACCTTCCTCCGGATCCCTCGCCGCTCCCTTCTCTCCTGTTCCTCGAGGGCCTCTATCTTCCCCTGTAATACTGGGAGGCCCTCTTTTATGACTTTGGAGACGTTTGGCTGGCGCTTTAGCGCCTCCATCATCTCCGTCATAATGATTTTTATGGAGGCAAAGATACCCTCGTACGCGGTACCGATACTTTCGGGTGTTGTTCCGGTCGCGGATGGGATCTCCCCCTCCCCCTCGATCACCGTTTCAGGGAATGGAACCGCCGTGTTCCCTTCCCCATCCTTCTTCCCTTTCCCTCCCCCCTGTTGTTTTATTTTCTCCATATATTATGTTTTTTGATTCGTCCCTACGTGTGACCGGCCTCCATGGACCCTTCAACGGCGAGCTCACCAGAATAACCCCCCAACACATGCCTGAAGGGGTTATCCTGGATCGGGCCATCACGTAGGGATATAGCACACCCTGGTACGTTATTCCCCCTTCGTCTCTCTCGAGTTTTGTGTCCCAACAAAGACACTCCACTCTCTGGAGAGCTTCCAGGGGACGTCACGCACCAGACCGCACTCGCCCCGAAGCCGATTGACCGGACCAGGCTACGGTCCAGCCTCCCGTCTTGCCTCCAGCGGGAGCCAAAGATGGTTTGGGTCACCTTGGCACGCAGCCTCGGATGCGCCTCACCACCCAGGATCTCCTTTTGGCAGCTCACGGGTCGCACCGCACGGCCAACACGGCGGTCTGCCATTAGTTCGGGAGTGGTTCCCCTCATTCATTCAGCACATTCAGAATGCCCTCATTTGCTCGGGAATAGCCCGTTTATAGGGTTCCCTCATTCACCTGCACTCAAACGGCCATGGCTATACCCCTTTATTTTTTTTCCGCGGGGTTTCCTTGGCCAGCGCTCCGCGGGTGGTCTCCTTCCTCGCAAGATGCCCGTTTATAGGGCCCACGAGGAGCTCGTCCACCTACATCTCTATATAGCCGGCGAAGACCCATTTATAGGGCCCGCGGCCTCGATATCCGCTCCGTGCGCGTACTCACTCATCGAGAAAACCCTATTTCGAATAATATTCATACAGCGGCCTCTCTTACAAATATTTCACCCACTCACACTGCCACTCATTCTCGGGTTCCATAAGCCCATATCGACTGCAAGCAGTCGATCTTCGACAAGGTGCAGACTACGGATAATAATAATAATAATAATAATAATAATAATAATAATAATAATAATAATAATAATAATAAAGAAGTACCTTAATATTCTAACATGTATAATATCATTACTACTTTCGAATTCAATGGTGACTTATAGCCTTTTCAAATTAAATAATAGTATATTCTTATAAGCATTACAGGTCTTCGTATGAAAATAAAGAAAAAATGAAAGTATATTAAATAAAAAAAGAGATAGGAACTTTTATTCTATTAAATTTCTTAATTAATTATTTACCTTGACGTAACCGGTTATATACAGTAATATAAAAACCCACTATTCAATGATACTATCACTATTATTTTAGCAAGTAAAAATTGGATATAAATGAAAGTAAGATATAGAAATGAAAGACTGAAATCATACCTATTCTCGTACGACTTGTTTGAATTACTAATAAAGCAATATTTGTGAAAACAACAGTGGTTTAATTAAATTTTTCATGTTACAATAATAAAGAAATTATATTTTGACTATTATTTAAATACTTTAATAAATAATTTAAAAAAATTATACTATGGTATATTTAATTACATAGGATTGACAAATCTAATTAAAAAAAAATTTTTATGTTGTTAATTATAAGTTATTACAGTAACCATAAATGTATGAATATTATTTAGAAATGACCATCTTAAATTGTCAAGTACATATTTTTATTTGATTTAATAATTAAAATATCGTATATAAAAAATTATTAATATATTAATTCATGTAGAATAAATATTTTGGACTTTAAATGTGCTGAATAAGCGTATCTTTTTTATTATTGTAATTATACAAATCGTTTTAGAAAATGTATTTGTATACTTTCAGTGCGATAACAAATTTAAATTAGAAATAAACGTGCTAAATTTAATAAAAATATATTTGTTTATCAAGAAATAATTAAATAAAAATTTCAACTACATTGTTTGTTAATACGTAAAAAAATAATTATTTACAAGAAAGAAAATATTAATCAGTAATAATTTATCCAAATGTATTTTAATATTCTCCAATGTTATCCAACAAATTAATAAAATATTAATATTTAAATTTTAAAATTGTTAATTAAAATTTGAATGTCTTATCAGAGCGTGGTGATAATTATTTTTTAAATCTAAGCTTTTGCTTAATATTTAACTTTCCGGAATTTTCATATATGATAATTTATGTTCAGTTACTTCACTAAACATCTTACTTTAATTAATAAATTTGATTAAAGACTAAAACGTGAACATATCAAGGATCGGAGAATTGTAAGAAATAAAAGTGAAACTCAGGCGCTTTATAAAGATAATCGAAAGACAGCGAACGCAAATTCTTGCTAGACCGTGTAGCTTAGAATTTTCAATTTACGTAGAAAAAAGAAGCTACTTAAAATTCAAAAAACTTAACACTACCTCTATTATAAAAATTAATGGTTTATAAATATTTAAAAATGAACGAATATATAAATAAATATTTGCAAACCATTAATTTGTACAATAGAAGGTAGTGTTAAATTTTTTTTAATTTTTCTTATTTATGTAATACGATTATAGAATTTTTTTAGTAACCGCGTATGATATTTACCTCAAAATTTAAATTCAGTATTTAAAAGAATTCAATTATCTGTTTTCGTATAAATTATTTGAACGTAGCCTTCTAAATAGATTCACTGAGTTTATATTAATTTTCAAGAAATATTTATTAATTTCATACTTTTCTTCTTATAACATCTCAGATTGCTTACGTATTACATAGTATTTTTCTTTTCTCATTTTTAATATAAATAATACGTACAATGTATTATATTATCTGCATCAGTTCTATATACGTATATATATATATATATATAATTGGACTAAGAATTTTAATTTGTGATACACAAATTTAGGGAAAAAATCCAATATAGTTTTTATTTTAATTAATTTAGTAATACATAATAAATCATAATAAAAAGTTAGAAATTTAAAATTTATATTCGATTTATAATAAATGAATTGATATTGTATGTTATATAATATTGTTATTTTAAATATCAGAATTGAAAAAAATTGAAACCAAATATGAAATTAAATAACTTTATATTAAAAATTAATAATTTCGCTATATTGATTTAATTACTTTTAATATAAATATTTAGAAGATAAAATATAAAATCGAATATTATTATTAATTGAAAAATAAAGTAGGCTTTTACTATTGGCCTATGTTAAGATTATTCTATATATATATTGTACTTTACATAATGTGTACAGGTAAATTTTCTAATTATTCATAAATTTTTGTTTATCAAAATAATTTTGAATTAGCATAAACTAGATTTAATGTAAATAGAAGATTATGTATAAATAAGAAAAATTTAGAATGAATTTCATTTATTATGTATCTCAATATTAAATTTACATATCTATTCTATTAAATGAAATACTTTGGATTTCAATGGCTTAATTTCAGTTCTCAGGTTTATATATGAAGTACAATTCATATAAAACCAGAAAGGTAAGGAAATAAATTTATAAGTTCATGGATATTTTTATGAATTAACTGTCCTCAGAATGCGTAAAAATTATATTTAATTTATAATTAAAAGAATTTATAGAAACAAGAAAGTAAATTACGTTAGTTTATCAACAAGGAATTTAATACATATAAAATTTTCAACTTACTTGTTAAACAAATTTGTACTGTGCATTGGAAAATTTTGATAAAAATTACATCATTTTAGTAGGATAAATTACAAAATAGAAAGAAATAAGATCGAAAATTTTTCGATTCAGAAATTAGAATAAAAATGAAAAACATTATGAAATTAGAATAAAAATGAAAAAATGAAAAAATATTTAAAAAATAATTTTAAAAATTAAAATTCTCTATTTTTCATTTGGAAAAAATTTATAGACAATTAATAGAGTAGTTCTGAAACTATCTGATAATTCGATAATTTATATTAGCAGTTACGTAATAGTCCAAACACTTTTCTTGTTTTCATGAAAATTAATAATCATTTTCATTATTGATTTTATTTAGTATATCATGCATATTTAATATTGCTTGTAAATATAAATAATAACTACTGACAATTAATATCAATTATATAATTAGTGTATATTATATTATTTCGTGTAAAATAGAGTAAAGGGGATTCTGTTGAATTTATATTCTATAATAAGAGTAACCGTGTTTAAAACTTAAAAGTTAAAAATTCGTGAATACGATTGATCCACAGGGTACAAGGGTCAACAGTAGTTCATGCTCGACTTCCGTGGTTAGGCGATCGAGATAGCGAAGATAGATAGATAGATAGATAGAGTGAGTGAGAGAGAGAGAGAGAGAGAGAGTGTGTGTGTGTGTATAGGGAGAAATTTAAAAAAAAAGGAAGGCGAAACGGTCGAAAAGGAATGTTTTTGCTGAATTGAGAACGGCCCCCGCAAGAAATTTGCCATCTGGCCAGCTTATTGAAAAAAGAAGTAGCGCTACATTCCTCCGCTTTAGAACAAAGAGGAAAGGCTGAACTAGAGAAAGGAGCAGTGGGCCTTATCGAGTGGCTAAGAAGACTCCGGAAGAGAAAGAGGATCCGGAGTCCTAGCGCTGCAGAGGCGCCTCATCGTGTTCAGGTTCCTGACTCCGGATCCCCGCGGGTCCCAACTCCTCGGCTTCCATCACACGTCGATTTTATCAAGAGTTTCTCTTTTCAGGCCCCAGCGGGCGGAACAGAAGCCCTGCCACGTAAGGTTGGAGCGGCCTTGCCCGCCGAGCAAGTACAGAACTCCTTCCGGGGCCTGCAATAACGTCCGACATCCGGCTTGGGGCGCAAGAGGTTCGCCCTATCTTCGGATTCTCTCCCCAGCATATCTCGATGGTGAGCTCATTTTACCCTTTGATGCTTTAATTATATGAAGATTATCTTTCAATGTAATATTATATTGACTGTATTTTTGCTGAAGACTTTAGATTTCAATACGTAGCCTTTGTTGTATTTTATTCTATAAATAAAAGGAAAAGTTTATCCGTATATGTTAATGTATGTGTGAAAGTTCAATAATAAAGTTTCACTAGTAAAATACTTCATTATATAAGACTAATTGAAATTTTTTCATCAATATTATCTGTAATCTGATTGTTATTTATTGTGTAGATGACGGGCTATTTAATAATTAAAGGTTAAATGTTATACGTTAGACGCCGAAATAACATAAATTTATTTCGAAAGTTAATTCTCAACTTAGTTACTTGAACCGTCGCATTCATTTATTTACATAGCGTTAAGCTTTGCTTTACAAAATAAAAGTAAATAGAGCAAAAGTAAGACGAAATTAGACTAAAGCTGAGAAATTTGCAAATTTAAATACTTTGAATTTTTTAAAAAATAAATGAAACTGTTAAAGCAAAATTTTCGAGACCTGAAATAGATACGTTCTACATTTAAATAATTAATAATGCAGAATGATATGTGCTGAGACTATTATAAATTTACATAAAAACAAAATCGTATTTAAAGAGTAGATATATTGCTTGAAATAATAACATTCATTGAAATATATTTTTTCATTGATGAAACTTTTTGTCTTTTCTGCATTTAATTTTGCAAACCTAAAAACAAATATTAATGTTACAGTCTTATAAGCAGTAATTGTGGCCTATATTACTTTTTAGAACATATGAATTATTTTTCTTTCATAAGGGGAAATCATATAATAATAATGTTGCATGCTCAGACCATGTCGAAGACGGCTCTTATCCATTTTATATTTATTTTATAAGAACATAAGAGCTTCTTTTTATGGCAGGATATTGATGTTAAACTGGTTTTAACGCTTCTTATTTCGAAAGTGACGACATTTATAATTTTGAAGCAGTAAATACTTAGATATAGTTTATAGTTTCAAGTTAATAAAGTAATATTTTTATGAACTTATATGAACTCGAATAAAAATAAAATAAACGCATGAACTTTTCTTTTTATTTATAGGATAATCGTTTGAGAGATAGGCTTCTAGTCAATAAAATAAAGTGAACGGTAGATATTGGAATGAAAGCTTTCCAGAAAAAATATCAATATTAAAAAGCTATTAAATTTGTAATAATTAATGGTAGAGGAAGTGCTATTAGGACCGACTGGTAATGCAATGAATTCGACACCAATGTTAAAAATAATTTTAAATTCCAATCTGTATTTGGTACTGAGCTTGAATACATTAAGAGAAATGTAACGTAAAGTTTCACAGCTATAAATTATTATATCTTTTGATTTATATTTTCTGTTAAACTCAATATGTGAAAGCTCATTTGCGTAAGTATCGGGTCATAAAAATACTATTGTACCATCTTATATCTTGACAATGTCTTTTATTCGTATTTTTATTTTTAGAACTTTTATCATTGCTTTTCTATAAGATTATACATTTTAAAGTATTTAATTTACACTTAAAAGAAAAATTGTTGATTTAGTCTTATAACACTTATCAATTATTTTTTTTAATGTTTTAAAATTTTCTATTTAAATTTTTTTACGTTAGTTACGGTAGTCTAATAAGTAATAAATTCCCAAAGTATTTATTCGTACATGTCTTTTACGACGATATAAGAATTAATGTTTCTTTTTTTTTCTTTTTTTTATTAATATTTATAGAAATTATATGAAAATTATAAGCTTAAAATGCTTTGAACGTCAAAGATTTATCTCTTGGCATAAAATTAAAACTAAAAGTTGTCTTTTTTTATTGCTTATTCAATTAAGTACAATTAGCACAACGTATATCATGATTATTTCTTCTTTTATTTTGCTTAAAATCATTTAGGATATTTTTTTTAGGATACCAAAAATAGCGATTCTTTAATTAATTTTTACGGACAGTACGTATAAAATATTTATTGGAATTTCTTCCTTGGAGTATGAATTTATTTTACATTATTAGCGTATAGATAAATAAATACGTTTGCACATCGTTATTATGAGGAAAGAATTTTCATTAAGAAATTCGTGTATTTATAACAAGGTCCAGTAAAAAAGTCGGGAATTAATGTATGATAACTAATATTTCAGACACTATAAAATAGTTCTCATAAATTTATGATAAAAAATAACAAGAACATCAACAACGAGAATAATAACGCTAATAATGACGATGATAATGATAATATAAAAGGGAGCTAGTTGATAATGGAAAATGTCCGCTTAGGAGGCCTCCTATCATTTATTATAGCTTATCTCGCAACCGACGGTATAAAAGAACGAAAATGATTTTCCGGCAGTAAGTTGAAGGGGCGGCTTCTTGTAATATAGTTATATGTAGTAGACATAACTAGGCGACGATCAATTAGAGCACATGATTTGTATGCTACGTATGAAATAACATGCACGTAGGTTTGAAGGCGTTGCGTCGGCCAGAAATAAAATACGGAGCATGTCCCTGTGTACCGTCACGCGTACTCGAATGGAAAGTGAAAATCAGAACGCGTGCGATTAGAAAAGGCGCGGAGGTACACACGCCGACATTTATGTTCCTCTCCCCCTTCCCATCCCACCCCTAGGCGCGTAAGCCAGCATAAGCTAAAGCCGATGGCGCAACCCGGCGCTCCTGCACATTTGTCTACGCTTACCCGCGACATGATTCATATAATAATTGGCAGTATATTGAAAGCTGGCCGGAGATATCGATCCTCATTCGGCTGCAAAGATTCGGCCTTTAATCCTTTACCAGAAGGGAGGAAATTGGATTCCGTTTATTAATCTCATTGCTCCTTCCTTTACTCTTTCCTTCTTGTTTTTCCGACCACGACCTCGTCCTCGAGGATTTAATATTATTATACAATGTATACTAAAGCACAATTATTGCCATGAACAATTATTCAAAATCATCATAATTGCTTCGTATCGAATTAGATTATTACTTATGTCGAATCGAAAAGCTGGATTTTACTGTCATAACTTGAACCGTCAATTCAACTTTATATTTTACTTCTAACACATTCCTCACTTTAATATTATCACTGGAGTCACATTTATTATTATTTGTTAAAAAAAAAAATTGTCTTTGACCTTACCGATACACGATTCTTACATAAAACATTTTTCTATACAACTTCTCTTATGAAGTAACATAATATACTTAACTTAATACTTTGAAATCTGATAATATTTAATTTTAAGTATATTTTCATTTTTAATGAAAAATTCAATTTATCTTTACATTTTAAAATTTTTAATGAAATTATAATATTAATTATTCAAATATAGGTTTTATGTTTTCATAATCAATATTAAGAAAGTAAATAAGCGTAAATATATTTTAAAACCATAGTTTACGCTTAAAATAAAAATATAAAATAAAATATAAAAATTTAAATTTTAGTTTCCTTAATTGCTATAAACCTAATTAGTCTGTATAATCATAAAATATAAAATTCGATGACCAAATAGTGAAATTTAGTTTTCAACAACGGAATTCTTGATATATATATATATATATATATAATTTTCATTTATTTTATAATAATTAGCAAATGCTGCTGTAAAATGATAATATAATTTTTAAATATAAATATAATTTGCCTTTTAAAATGTAAAGTAAAAAACGCAATAAAAATTTTTAATTTTTTCTATTCCTAAAAATGATTTATGCTTCATATTATGTTTCATAGTATTTTTATTATTTCTAAATATTATTTTGCGATAATTTGGATTGCGCCTCAATAATTTTTAGCAATATATTCAATTGATAAGAATTCAATCACTTAAAAAAAATTATCAATTTAATAATTAAACCAATTTTTTCGAACATCTAAACGATTTATTTAGACATCCACTTTTATGAAGAGATGAGAGAACTTACATAATGTATTGCATCAGTGTAGAAGAAGTTAAATTCTGTGAAGTCTAAGACCGCATCAAAGATCTCTTGAAAGTATGTTATATAACATTTTTGCACTTTTGATAAGTTCAGTTATATAACAATTGAAATATATGTTTGAAAATAATAAATTTTAATAACATTGACAAACTTTTCATAAAAATATCTTGCATAAAATTTTAAATACGATTTTTAACGAATACCTAATTCTTACGAAATCTTTTATATCACAGGAAAATTGATATTTTTTCTGAATATTATTCTAATACTCATTCTCTAATAACAAATTTCAGCACTAGCTATTATAATAATTTTAACAAATTCTATTACTTACATAGACATTGGAATATTATAGTATAGTTGATTAAAAAATATATAAAGAATATAATATTAATTATAAAATTTTAAGAATACATATAGAATTTAGTAAATTTAAAAATAGAGTACTTAAGGAAAAGATATAAAAATTTTTTTCTTTTAACCATTAATGAAAATTAAATATATTAAAATTAATTTTAATACTATTATTGAAATTCCGTTGATTACATCATAATTATCAATATAGTATGATGTATGATATGATATAGTAAATAAAATAATGAAATCATGTAGATTTGTGAAATAACAATAAAGTGTCCGTGTTAAGAAATATAAAATTAGCATTTTCATAATAAGTATTTAGTTCTTTTTAAATGCAATTTTTATTCACTAAAAGAATTGGATCCGTAACTATCAATTATGTTACAGAAACGAGCTATAAAAAAAGAGACAATAAATGCATAATTTTGCATTTGTAGTTTTAATTTTATTAAATGAAATACATTTTTAAATTTATTTTAAAATTTAAATAAAATGAAAATAAAATTTTCATTAATCAATAGATAAATTTACATTGTATTTATGTGTTATGAATAATAGAATATGTTTTTATATTTAATAAAGATATTTCTTTTTCATAATCTTATATGTTATGCAGAAATTAGAATTTCAGATTTAATGTATAATTAAATCCATCTATATTTCATTTTTATGAATGCGTCTACGAAGCTTGTATAGATCAAGTATAAATTTTTAAATATTACATAAGTTTTATGTAATTACCACATTAAAATTAATTATAACCATTTGTTGATCGGTATTTTCGGTACAAATTTTCTGTATTATCAATATACTTACAAAGTAAAATTATTTAGAAAATTAAAATATCAGTCAAATATAATGCGATTAGAATTATAATTTATTAATGTAAGAATAATTTACTCCGCAAATTCATTTGTATAACAGGAAGTCGTATAATATTTTTCATGTACATTAAGATTTTGAAATTCATTACATTAAAAATGTAGAAATAATTTTTATAAGAAGTATTTATTATTATTAAATGAAATTTTTAAATATTTTATTATAAGTATATTATAGATTTGAATTTAGATATTTAAAATCTAAATTAATACCAAGTAATATCTGAAATATAAGGTTATACTATTTCGAATAATAATTTTGTAATAAAATAAAAATTCATATAAAAATTTTAAAAAATTAATAATTTAAAATATGTGATTAATAATATTAGCACGTTTCACCATAACATAATTATTATATTTTGAGTAATTCGACAAAATTTTTGTTTAATATTAATTTAATCATTATTAATATTATAATAAATCCTTATTTATGTTTAAATAATTTTATATTAATATTTGTTAGTCAATTGTATGTATAAAAAATATATTTATTAATATAAATAAATTTTAATATCAATAAAAGTATCTCTAAATAGAAACTAATATTTAAGATTTAGAATGAATTTTTATATTAATTATATAACACCAGTATTAATAATTATAATATTAACCATTTGATTGAGTTGGAGTATAATTTTTTTATTTATTCGAAATAATTATAGTAAAGAAACGCGTTTTTATTATTCAATAAATAGATTCATAAATAATTATGAAAATAAAGCAGGAGCGAAATTAAATTAATTCAAAGAATTATTATTGGATTTAAAAATCCGAAATTTATTATGTAGAATTTTTTAATATTTGAGATATTTTAAATAATTTTAAGTCAAAATTAATACATATTTTTAGCTGTAATCGCATAATATGAAATTAAAATATACTTATAAGTTTCATAAAATATAATAAGATTAAAGAATTAGAGGTTAATTAAAGAGGTTAAGCTTAAAAATCGTTTAATAATATTTATTAAGAAAAAAGTAATGCATACAGATTTAGAAATTATAAAAATAAAAGTTTCAGCTATATATGTAATATATGAGAGTTATAATTAATAAATGAGAGAATTATAAGAAATAGGGGAAAATTGATAAATCAAGTAGATTAGATTTACAGTTGGTTCTTTCGAGGATATTTTCTTTTTGTCATAAAACTAATTTCATAAGCTGAAGTAAAAGTAAGTAACTACAGTAAAATAAGCAATAGTAAATGAAAAAACAGATGTTACTTATAATCTACGAGCGAATAAAAAAATAAATAAAATATTGTTTAACGAAATTGCAGAGTTACGTTAATCGTATATAAATTTGGGCAATCGGAATGCAGTAAATAAGTTCCATAAAGATAAAAATTTTGGATTAGAGACAAATTTTCGAAATCATTGAAGGAGTAATTAATTTAGAATTCTCGTCGGCCAAACGAAATGTGAACTGATTTTTTAAAGCGAATCGTATGCACCTGGAAAGGCCGAGGCTATCGGTAATTACGCAATGTTGTGATGAGGTAAAGTACAACAATATATTTTGGTCTTGTTGCGAGACTTTCGAGTTAGCGGCACGCGCACGACAATAGTGAAATTATTGTAAGCACGTTCGCCGCGAATCGCAAACGAGGAGAGAGTACGTATCATATCCATAGGAACTCCGCTCTAGCAATAGACCAGAATTATTCGCATAACCGCCGTCTGGAAGTTTTCATTCTTATATCTATTGCTTCCCTTCCGCTTAACAATTATTTAACACATTCTTTAGTCAATACTTTTCATGCACTTCTTTTTGTTCTTTAATTCTACTATTATACAATGAGCGTTCTCGTCTTTATTTATCTGCGATAATTAATATTCCATTTCTTCGATTTGCTCTTTCACATATTATGCGTCTGCTTTCGTTTATATAATGGTGCCATTTACTAACAAACAGACGACTAAGACTTAATACTAAGAAAGCGGAAAATTGCCGTTTTAGTCATCCAAGTAAATAGATGAATAAATTACATACAGGATTTATAAACATGCTTAATAATATTTTCCTGGTGTAATCATAAATTGTGCAGTATTGATCATTACATCCTATTAATTTTAATCTACAATGTAATTGAATATTTCTATGTAAATTATATAATATCGTATGTGAATTAGTTACGTAGTGTATGAAAACGAGGGAATGTCAATTTTCCTTTATCACAGCTGACTAATCCCGTGTGAATGATGTTAAAAATTATTTATCAAAGGCAAAACTTATTTAAGTGCTCTGTAACTTTATTCTAAAAGCTAAGACTAAATGATGGATTTTGTATTGAATATATCAGGCGATGCAGAGCTGCACATTTAGCTAATATGCAGTTAAATAATAATGTATTTAAACTGATCGTCGAATGACGAATCTAAATTCAATTATCGTTTCAATGAAACTAATGTTACCGAGCCATTAAGATCTTGCTGTTTCATTTAACGACATGAGAGTTGCCGAATGCAGGTTCGGCGCTGCATAGAAGCTTAAAAGCAGGCAAACGACATTAGAGTCTCTTCTCCTCGGTAGGTCTGAACGTGCCCTCGTATCAGTCGTTACCGAGCGGAATTTCGGTTACGGCACAAGTGCGTAACGGGCGAGCAGCGAGTCCCGTGGCTCACGAGGGTTTGAGCAGCCTCGCCGGCGTCTGGGCGGAGCTCCTTCTGCGCGACATCTCGGATCCTGTTAGACCAAGGAGGCGCGATGACGAGTGCTGCAGACCCGGATCCAGGCATCCCGAGTGCATGCCGAACGTGGAGGGCGGTGGTCGCTGCATGGGCTATTGGAGAGCGGTGCCGACCCTGAGCGCCCACAGCTGTCGACCGGAGGCCAGGGAAATCATGAACGGAGCCTCGGGCTACCTCGACGGCTCGGATCTCTATGGCGCCAATGATGACAGGCTCCACAAGCTCCGCATCTACCAGGGTGGAAAGGTCGATATTAGTCAGTGCGAGCTCTGCTCCAGGGCTGACTCGAGCCTGGGACAGCTGTATCGAGCGATTTTGGGGGAGCACAATCGGATCGCCGAGAAGTTGGCTTTCTTCAACGAGCACTGGGATGATACGAGGCTCTATTTGGAGGCTCGTCGAGCTGTCGTTGCTCAGGTATACTCGACATCTGCTTATTCGCTCGACTTAGTTGACCTTCTACATGTTTTCGTAACATACTTTAAACAAAACTCTCATTAGCCACAAGCTCATTCAAACCTATTTATTTATGCTCTCTTATTTAATTAGTAATTTCAAATATTTTAGCGCCTCATTATTTTCCATAAAAGCATATTTCTAAAACTTTCATCAATTACTGCTTGCAGAGTAATATAAATATAAATTTTACACTCTGATAAATAATTCTTGTCCATTCGTCAAAAGCTTTAAAATTCATTTCTTTATAAATACCTTTGATTTTCGTAATTTACGTGCTCGAATGTAAGTATCCGATAAATATTAATTAAGAAGAAAGATACAGAAAATATCTATACTCTATATCTATATTCAATCATTTTATATAATTTTTGGAAAACTATATAGTATTATTTCAGTCTAAAAGTATTTCTACTTAAGCCAATTACAATTACTTATATAATTTATCTATTCATGAATCTTTTAACGAAATTAAAATTATCTACTTAACAAATTATTATTCACAAATTAATAATAAATATAATTAAATGTATGATTTAAAAAATTAAAATAAAACTGTCAAAACTATTTAGTGAAAAGGAATAAATTACCAAGTTTATTATAAATATACTGTTACTAGTTTATTTACTTTTTCAGAGCAATTAATTTAAATTTAAAAATTTGTATTTTATAGTCATGTTTGCAGCATAATAATTTCATACGAATTAATGAAAATGAAGTACAGAGTGATTTTTTTCTTTTTTTTTATTTATTACTATAAGAAAACAAAAAAAGTAAAAAAAGAAAATATTCTATCATTGTCCGCCCTTCATAATAACAGATACAGCACGTGACCTTTAACGAATTTGTACCGAGTGTTCTCGGAGAGGCCGCACACGCGGATAAGGAGCTTATGCCGACGAGCAGTGGCTTCTACGGGGGATACTCGTCAACCAATCGCGGTGGTGCGATTGATGCTGTAGCACTTGCGGCATTGCCAGTGTTAACGTCCCTCAAACGCCGCGACAGCTCGAATCTTGAACAGCAGCTCGTCTTGGCAGCGAACAAGGTCAATCTTAATGTAGCTGAGCAAGAATCCTCGGCTTTTGGCTGGGATATGAGTGCTCTCATGATCCACGCAGCCAAGGATCACGGGATACCTAGCTATGTCAATTACATCAATTTCTGCTCTTCTGGACGACTCAAGGTCAATACTGTTCAAGTAATATTTACAATAATTAAATAATCATGTTTGCTGATCCTTTATTGTCTGATTCAATTTTTAAGTACTTTTTACCTTTAATATATATATATATATATATATAACAATATCTTGTAATAAACAAACAGAAGATATACATCGGCATAATAATTATTATTTAAATGTACTTTAGTTTTATGCATATTTTTTTTAAATATATTGCGTACTTATTAAATATATTTCATCAAAAAACAGTCAAATATCAATAAGATTTTACTGAATTAAAATTGCGTCCTTGGTAGATTATTGATAAATAATTGAGCTACTTTTTCTTTTGAATATATAAATATATAAATGAAAATTATCGACAATAATTTACTATTAACTTTATAAGAAATTCAAAATTATTTTACTTCTTTTTAGATTCAAAACTTTACGAGTTTAATGAATTTCATGGAGCCCAAAGATGTACTACTATTACAACAAATTTATTCCCATGTAGAAGATATAGATCTCCTAACGGGAGGTATTCTCGAAATCCCCACCGAAGGGGCAGCTGTTGGACCAACTTTTGTTTGTCTGCTACGGCAGCAGCTGATCAAGTTACGAAACTCAGATCGGTTTTGGTACGAAAACGATTTACCACCATCGAGCTTGAAGCCTTCGCAAATAACAGAAATACGTAAGGTGTCTCTGTCCGGCATCTTGTGCGCCAACTCGGGCATGACGAAAATTCAGTCGAAATCCTTTATTCAGCAGGACACGTATTTGAATGTTAAAATTAACTGCAACCAACATGGGCTTCTGGACTTGTCAGCATGGCGAGAAGAGGCAATCCCTGCTGCTGTAATCGATAATCATATGCCGATACAAGCGGTTACCGATTCAGCTATGTCACTTATTTCTGAAATTAATCAGGATATGATTGTTGCCGCGGTTAAGAAAGCCGAACAGGATTTAGTTGAGAGAAAGCAGCTTGAATATAATTCTTGGATAGAACAACGAATCGCCGATCCAAAATCTCCGGCCGGCACTGCTGCTAGTTTTTCCAAAGCTAATAAGGATGCTCTACTGCTGGCTAATTCATCAATTCTTTACGAGCTCGCTACGAATGAACTTATTAATGGGATTCATGGCTTGAAAAGAAAAAAGCGACAAGCTTTCGATTCCGGGGATAATATTTTGAGCTTTCCTAATAGCGAGTTCAATGACATTCTTCAAAATGTTGATATCTCTGGCTTTATAACCCAAAAGCCCCCGACAAATCATGAAGAAATCGATTGTCCCGTCGATGATGGGGTCTGTGACCCGACAACCCCGTATCGTACCTTCTCTGGGCACTGCAATAATCTACGCAATCCTTCACTTGCAAAATCTCTTACGACGTTCGCTAGACTTTTGCCACCTGTTTACGAAGACGGTGTTTCTAAACCAAAAATAACATCTGTTACAGGTGCGATTCTTATTTGTTAGAGCGTCATTCTCTTAATAAAAGTATCCCTTTATTTTTAAATCATTTTAAGAATTACCTTAATAAATATTTAAGAAATTAAGTAAAACTTACTAAAACAATAAAAACTAAAATATTTATATTTATATTTTTTGTAAAATTGTACTGCTGTTTTTTAGATAAAAAGTTTTTTATTACAGTACTGTAAAGTAATGTAAATTCTTTTGAATTACGTATGAATATAATTTCTTATTTGGCTAAATATTAATTTAATTATTATTAAAAGATTACTTTTTATAATATATTCGGTGTATAATTGTTAGCTATTTCGAAATGTCAAGAATTAATATTTTTTTTTATTTGTTATAGGAGTACCTTTACCAAATCCAAGAGTCATATCAACAATAATTCACCCAGACATTTCTAATCTACATAATCGCTATACGCTCATGGTCATGCAGTTCGCCCAGTTTCTCGATCATGATTTGACCATGACACCCATTCATAAGGGTTTCGCTGAGTCTATCCCCAGTTGCCGAGCCTGTGACTCGTCTCGCACGGTTCATCCTGAGTGCAATCCATTTCCTGTACCGCCGAACGATCATTTCTATCCGACAGCCAATATATCGACCGGGCAGCGTCTCTGTATACCATCAATGAGATCGCTTCCAGGGCAACAGCACTTAGGTCCGCGGGAGCAGGTTAATCAAAACACTGGTTTTCTCGATGCGTCGGTTGTTTACGGGGAAAACAACTGTATCGCCAATATTTTGCGCGGCTTTAGTGGTCGTATGAATATCACGAGTCATCCTAATCGTGGAAAAGATTTACTGCCACAGTCGCGCACACATCCAGAGTGCAAAGCTCCATCAGGTTATTGTTTCATTGGTGGCGACGGTCGGGCTTCCGAACAACCCGGATTGGCTGTAATGCATACTATGTGGGTCAGAGAGCACAACAGAGTTATGGAGGGCTTAAGGCAGGTCAATCCACACTGGGATGCTGAAAAACTCTTTCAGGTGTATTTTAAATTATTTTATTTCCGTATTAAATTTATTTAATTGATGATATTTATTTCAAACCTTTCAATCATTATAAGCTTCCAGTATAAAGTATAATTAAAATGTATAAATCGAAACCATTAAAAATGTATATTACATATTGACATTACATAGCACTTACTAAAATCAATACTTTTCAAATATTAGGTATTAGCTTTACAAATAACCACAAATCCTTTTTATACATTATCCAGTATAGGTAAATTTAGTTCTTTTATTTAACAAGAAATTAAAAATTAAACCGTTCTTGAAATAATATTTTTAACGCGCTAAACATATTGTTAAACATAATATCCATTTAATCTTGATAGTAATATTTGTATTTCAAAGTATTTTCATAACATTAGAATTGTAATAGTCATTATTTTTTGCTTAAAAATAAAATTCTATGTATATTGTTATTGTTTTTTATGATGTTACATGTAGAGTAAAAAAAAAAAAAATACAAATATTAATTGAAAGTATTTTATTTAGGAAACTCGCCGCGTTATTAGTAGTATGCTTCAGCATGTTACGTATAATGAATTTCTTCCCCGTATTCTTGGATGGAACGCTGTAAGTTTGTATGGTCTAAAGCTCTTGCCTCAAGGATACTATAAAGAATATTCGCCGACTTGTAATCCAAGTATTTTAAATGAATTCGCAACAGCTGCCTATCGTATCGGGCACTCGCTTCTACGACCACATCTGCCAAGAATGGACCGTAGTTATCAAAACATCGATCCACCAATACTATTGCGCGATGGCTTTTTCAATCCTGATATGCTTTATCAGCCGGAAATGATTGATGAGATGATTCGCGGTTTGGTATCCACGCCGATGGAAACCCTCGATCAGTTCATTACTGGCGAGGTGACAAATCACTTGTTCGAACAGCGAGGGATTCCTCATTCAGGCGTCGATTTGATTGCGCTAAACATCCAGAGATCGCGAGATCACGGGATACCAGGCTACAATAACTATAGAGCTTTGTGCAATTTGAAAAGAGCGGGAAATTTTGATGATTTAGCGAGAGAAATGGCACCCGAGGTTATCGCAAGATTAAAAAGAGTTTATAATTCCGTCGATGACATTGATCTTTTCCCAGGTCAGTCCAATTTACATCTCCTTACATATTTACTTTTTTGCTTTCTTTCATTCTTTCTTTATATGTATAATCATTCATAATTACTATTGATTATTTTATTATACCATAAACTTTTATAAACTATTACATAATATAACTATTATATTATAACTATATTATATAATTATATAATATTATTATATTATATATTATAACTATTATAGATATTATATAACTATTATAAACTATAAACTATTATACTATTTATTATATTATAAAATAATTACTAATTATTTTATTATAAGCTGCAAAGCTTTATTTATTAAGCTTTGCTTTATTGTAAGCATTATTTTAAAACAACTATTTATTTTTATTTTGTGAGGGTTCAATCTAATCGGGCATTATTATTTAATGCTCTCGTGCTCGGATTAGGCGAGCTTAGGAAGAGTTTATTTTATATATAAGCGTGCAATGTATATATGAGGATCGAAAATTTTAGGTGGTATGAGCGAGAGGCCGTTACAAGGTGGATTGGTCGGGCCAACGTTCGCCTGTATAATAGCCATTCAGTTCCGTCAATTGCGTAAGTGCGATCGCTTCTGGTACGAGACGGACGATCCAAATATTCGATTGAGTGAGCATCAGCTCGCCGAAATACGAAAGACGACTCTTGCCAAAGTTATGTGCGAGAATATGGATCACCACACGGATATGCAGAGGGCAGCCTTCGATCTGCCGAGTAACTTTTTGAATCCGCGAGTGCCATGCGGCTCGATGCCTCAGATGAATTTCGAGGCCTGGAGAGAAACGCGCCACGGATGTCAAATCGGTGGCAGAAACGTTGCCGTCGGCGAGTCTGGCTTCCCTACGCCTTGCACTAGCTGCGTCTGTACAGCCGAAGGGGTCAGTCAGTTTCAAATTACCTATCCCACTATTGCCAATTAATACTAATACAAAGTCGAAATAATTAAAAATATGTTCCTTTATTGAATGTAATTCATTAATTTCATAATAAACATATTATTTGTACTCGCGACGACGTATTAGAATATTCAAACTTTGTTTCAGACTCATTGCGCGTCATTGAGAGTAACGGATTGCAATCAACTTCTACGGGAAGCATCTCGGGAAGCTATTCTGCGTGACGACGTGTGTACAGCACAATGTGGTTTCATTCTGGCGGCCACTGATAGTTCATCGAATATTCAATTTAAGGCATCAAACAGCTTCCCCGGCTTCTCTCAACATCGAAGTAGCCTGCGGAGCTCATCATTTTCATCATCATTTAATGGCTTCAAGTTGCCAGATCTTTCGCAATTTATCGGTTGAATTATGAAAAATAAAATGAAAAAACAAAAACGTGCCAATACGAATTTCTCATCAAAGACTTAACATCGTCAGTAGTTCGATATATATATATATATATATATATATATAACAAAAACAAAAAAAAACAAACAAAACAAAACAATTTTAACAATCATCGCGACGATGCAAAACGTTGTGAAATTTAAATATTTCAGAAAAAAGAGAAATAAGCATGGATATGTGTGCTTATTGCATGAGAATCGATGAGAATTGATATTACAGTTAATGTAAATATAGTTTATAAGTTATAAATTTTTAGTGCTTAAGTGAATTTTTGTATCTTCTTATGTAAGTACAAAAGACAACGAAATGTTAATATTTTCAGCTCTTTTGTGACTATTTTTTGTAATTATGTAATTAATTAATAATTCAATAATAATTAATGGATGAATATTTTCAAAAAATACCAACTAAATTCATACACAATTAGAATGAAATTAGCAGTTAGCTGACTCCTAATAAAATCGACCTTGATATTTTCCACGTTTAATGTGAGTGGCCGTTCTTGTTTGAAGTTTTCTTATGCTAATGACAGAAATAAATAAAAAATACATCATAGTTTCAAATGATTACCAATATCATTCATTGTCTGTATATTCACATGAATGTAACATCTTTCTTAAGCAAATTTTTGTAAATTTTTGTGTATTTCCCTAAACTTTTTTTTATTCTTTAATTGCAAGATTTATACACACTTTTTGTATGATACAATTATAATATGGTATGCGTAACGTTAATAAATGTTAATGTTTATTTTTCATTCTGTGGTCATTATTTTACAAATAAATAATAATTCATAATTCATATTAAATGAAATCTTGTATAAAACGTTTTTGAAAAAATTACATCGGTTATAAAAATAACAAATGTCAGAAGTTTCTTTTTGTTTGTTTTCTGCATATTTATTTACATATAATTTTGTTTCAAAACATATTATTATAATTAAAAATATTATTTATAATGTATTTATAAAAAATTTAATATTTAATAATATAATTTAACCACAATTATGGTTCCGTATTTTTGACTAATTGATCTTACAATATTTTTTGCACTTGAGGCAAATTACCGTCTTTTTTGGTAGAATTAAAAGATTTTATATATAACTTATCTTTCAATTGGCAGTAACTTCTTGTTTACTATTATTTAATGAACTTGAATTTTCTTGGCTTGTTGGTGATTGTTCAACACATCGCCACAAACCATAAGTCTTTCCAACAGTTGTTTGCCATAATCTTAATGTTCCATCTTCCGAACAACTAGCATAAAGTTCGCCATCCGGTGAGAAACATACACAGTGTATAGGACCAAAATGTCCTTTAAAAGATTCTATATGAAAAATATAAATATATGAGGAGCAATATTAAATATATCGAATTACAATCTAAAATTTAATTCCTAATAATAAATTATTTGCTTAAAATACTTGACACTTCTTCTATAAAATTATTTATTCACATTTATTTAATTTTACTATATTTACGTATAAAACCTGGTATTTTTAAAAATTTTTTTGCACAGATTTTTCATTAATAATATGTGCAAAATACTTATTAGTACAAAAACATTTTTTTTTTAAATAATTTAAAAAATTCTGTAATAGCAAAATAATACCTACTGTAATTTTATTAAAAATTTACTAAAAAATTTTATTTTAAATATGCAAATATACGAATATTTTTTTTAAATTGCTGTTTATCAATTGCCTCATTAATATTATATAAATTAGAAACTTATTTTAAACAATACTTTTAGTAAATAATCTGAATAAAACTTTGAAATATTTACCTATTTCTATACCAGTATTACAATCAAATTTATACATCTTTAAATCTTCCCCTCCGCATATAAAGATACTATTATCGGGATGTAAACTTGCGCTATTAACTTGTGTAGGTACAGTAAAGTCACGCAATTTAGTCAGTCTGTAACAATTAAAAATAATAAAATTGTATTAAAATCCGATAAATTAATTTCATTAATGTATATAATAATAATTTATTAATAAGAATTTACTATAAACTTAAGATTATGCATATGTATTAAATAATTCACAAATAGTGGATTTTAGCACATCCAAAATAAGTTTGATATCTAAATATTATTCCAGCTACTGTTATAAAATCTTTTCGACTTAAAAAAAAATAACATACTCTTTACTATCCCAGAAAGTGACAATATTGGAATGGGTAGTTGTAATAATAGTACCATCCTTTGAGACTTCCATTGAACGAGGAATAGTTGGAAATTCAATTTTTTTAATTTCTTCGCCACTTTTCATATCCCAAGTTCGCATAGTTTTATCCTCTGCACATGATACCAGCAACGAATCATTTTCAAAAAATGATACATGCCTTATTCCTGAAGTATGCCCCGAATAAACCTGTAGAAATATTTCAATTATATCCATAATTTATTATAATTTGTATTATAATTCCTATTAATAATTTATTAATAATAATGGTATGAATAATTTGTAGTGAATATTTGTATTTGAATAAAGGTTACTTTAACTTTTATTGTACCTTTTAAGAAGTTTTTTAAAATGTTTTTAGAAATATTTGTAATGAAAATATGAATAAGTATTTATTAATTCTTACTTGTGCACCTGAATCAGGTTTATTAAGATTAAAAACTCGGACAATTTTGTCTTTTGAACCAGTAGCAAGATATACAGAATCTTTACTAAAATCAACAGATTTTACAATATGATCATGTTGAAAGGAATGAATTTCTTCACCCTTGATTGCATCCCAAACTTTAGCATTAAAATCAGCAGCTCCACTTGCTGCTTTTGTAGCATCAGCATTCAATGCGACACCCCAAACTGCTCCTTTATGGCCCTTAAAAGTGCCAATCCAATCTCCTGTATCACCTTGGCGTAACATAGGCTGACCATCTAATTAGTAAAAATTATAATGATTAAAAGAAAATATCTATTTTATATTTTAAAATATCTATATATATATAAAATTTTTATGCATGATTATGAATGGTTATGAATACTGATGCTAAATGTATGTTCAGATGAGAATAAAAAATGTACAAAATACTTATAATAAGATTTAGATAATGATTTAAAAAATCAATAAATATTCATGATTACTCAAAAAAAAATGAAAAGAACTTGATCTTCCTTTTCTCCTTTATAATTCAAAATATTAATGTCATGTGATTCACAGATTTATAGTTAACGATAGAAATAGTTTAAATTTAATAGTATTTACTAATTTTTTACAATTTATTTTCTTTATTTTTTTCTTTTATCAATTAATTTTCTTAAGAAAATATAAATTAATAATTAATTCCTAATTTAGCTTAATTATTCACAATTCAAATATAAAAATTTTATATTTGAACCAAGTATGCTTATAATGTTAATATTTCAGATGATATTTAACAAGATTCAACCATAACGGTTATTATAACCTAAATTATATAACCTTAGTATAATATGATTGATGCTTGTATAGGCACAATTATATATTAATGAGTATTAATAATTGTAGTTCAAAAGTATATTAACTATGAAAGAAATTATACCTTTGCAGGCTGAAATTAAATAATAGCTTGAATCGGTAATATCGGAAAATTCAAGGTGTACAACAGGTCGTTGATGACCACTACACGTTAAAGGAGTTTGTCTTAAATTCGCCATTTTATTAAACAGTTATACACGTCAAATTTGGAAATTCATCAGGTCAACGGTAATTTAATACACTGTCTAGAGATGATAACGAAAATAACTTCCAAAAACAAGATGAAACTGTGAATTTATAATAGAGTAACACTTTTTATATAAAACAACAGTTTTATAATGTATAGGTTGACAGGGTTTCATACAGAAAAGTAGCGCTCGATAGTGGCTCCATCGCAGTTAGCAATAGGCGAACCGCAATAACGACGGCGTATAACTGAACTAAATGAATGCAAAGCCTCCATAGATACGATAATAATCCCAATAACCCATGCAATTGTATTACTCAGTAATACATCGGAATCGCTACTCGGATAGAAAATGCAGTTACGGAGGAATTTCGGATTTGAAGACTGAAAGAGAAAGATGAGATCAGTTGATTTCATCTTTCGTGGAACATTGCATGCATGTCTCTCTTTATCAGTGTTCTATATCAGCAATGAATTTAGAGGTTTTTAGAATCGAGACTTTCACAAATGCTGATTATTCAGGTGTAATATTGAGATACAATATTCAATAGTCGTATATTATATTAGAATAGAGGTAGACAACTAAAACTAAAATTTTTGAAAATAAGTAGCTTAATAGTCATTACCCAGAACTTATATATCATTTTTAAGAAAAGATCCAGTATATGCGTTGTCTGCACTTTCATTTTTGGCAAATTCATATTTCCATACGCCACAAACCCTCGTTAAAAATTTTGAATAAAAAAAATAATTAACAATCGAATTGAAAAATTTAATATATAACGACAATTTATAAAGTAAATTAATATAATAATTAATATAAAAATTACTGGATTGACATATGAGATTATTTGAACAAAAATTAGGTATTTACATTTATTAATTCAAATTCTTAATCAAATGTCAATTATTCACAATCTTACAATATTTTATAATATATTTAACACATCATAATGCCGTTAATAAAATAATAATGTGGATCATAATTGTGTGTGTATATAAATAATTCCTATCAGGCAGAAGCTTTTAATTATTATTTAATTGTTTAATAATAATTGATTATTATTAATATTAATCATTCGTAATATTGTATTTATGCGAAACTAATCAGAATCATTTTACTTTAAATTCATGCTCAAATATACAAGTATTTGGACAGAGTTTTTTTATTCATAAAAACGTATATGCTTGGAATTAATTTTTTTTTTTTTTAACGTATATGCATTTTATTTTACAATAATTAAAGCTCGACATTAAATTTGGTTTAATGATTCACATTGAATCTTTTTTTCCCTGCGTAATAAGAGTTTACTCGGAGAAATCAGCACACTATTTTACTGTAGCACTAGATTTAATTTTTATTATGGCTTTTATCATACATCTACGGATATTCACCATACAATTAACCCCTAGAACTATTATATAAACAACTTTGATATAATTAAGTCTGATATAAGTATAATTTTTAATAATTAAATTCTATGGTCCTTACGATTATAAAATGTTAATTATTTTATTAATTATTTTATATTGTAAATCGATATTTGAATGAATGTGCCAGGTGAAGAATGGAAGGACCTTACATGTTTTTCCTACATTTACTGAACTTATAATGTTTTCATTAGTAAAATAAAATAATATTAATTTGATTACTGGGCATGGTCATAAGATTTAATCTTTATAATATTTTATGAATTTTTCTCAAAAAATTTCTGAAGCTTTTTAAATATATGTACATGTAATCTATTTTTTTAATATAAATACTACAAATTTTATATTTGAGGTTAAAATACTTGCTACTATACTTCTATATATTTTTTTAATTATTATTAAATTACTATGAATTTATATTTTTTAATTGTTTATTTATATTAATGTATTACAAAAATTATAATAGTATAAGCAATTTAACGTAAATTACATTTTTCGTTTTAAATATAATGTAGTTGAAAATAAAGTATTTAATAATTGTACGTACGAGCCGAAATAGCTCAGTTGGGAGAGCGTTAGACTGAAGATCTAAATGTCCCCGGTTCAATCCCGGGTTTCGGCAGGTTTTTTTTTCCCAAATTTTCTTAAAACGCAAACATTACTATACTATTCTATATCGTCTTTCGTATTCCTAAATCCACAAGCGATTTATTTTTTTATTACTTAAACATTTTATTCTAGAACGTAAGTATTCATTTTCATACATTAAATAGGTACTATTAAATTTTTTTAATATCTATTAGATATTAATATAAATGATGTAATATTTATTAAAAAAAAAAAAAAAAATCTAAAAACTGTATCCTGAACTGAAATCAAGGTTTTATTACATTTTTATAAATTAAATACATGTGTTGGGGACCGAGGTCCCTTGACATCTCGTTTGAACGTTCGGGATGTTCGGGAAGTCAAAAAGTCCGGAGTCTCTAAAGGGTATGGAACAAAAACGCATATGCATTTTCCGATCAGAATCATTAGTTTTCTGTAGAGGAAATAAAACAAGAGCGAATTTCGCGATCAGTAAGATGTGCTTGCGGAGTTGAAGGAAACGATGGAAGATAAAGAGAAATTCGTGGTCGGGATACGACGCGAGGTCCAAATCATATCTGGCGTTCTAGAAGGAATAAGGTCCTTGTAGGGAGGGGCTTGTCGTGGGGTGAGGCAGACTCGGCGAGCTCGAAAAGCTCGGAAAGCTCGGGAAGCTCGGGAAGCTCGGAAAACGTAGCTACGATAGCTTATCTTCCGCCTAATGTGGAGAGGCTACTGCTCGATCCGCTACCTTAAAAAGCGCACAGCATCACACATTACCAGGTTTCTAACGCTTATCTGCGGATTATTGAGATAACCAATCTATCTTGTAAAAAATAAGCTTTCTCCTCCCTCTGCTGGCTGGAGGGTTCTTATGCCCACGCATACGAAATACTTAAATTAACACCTTTCATTAAATCCGTAACCGCTGTGTTGCTATTATTGTAGCCTATCCTTATATCCCTTTGACTTTTCAATATTACCAATACAATAATATATTCACATCAGAATCTTAACCTATAGCCTTATATTTATATTTATAACAGAAAATTAGTATTGAATATTTGTGGAATGTATTTATTTTTTATCCATATTTTTTCTTATTTACTTTAATTTTATATTTTTTTAATGAACTTTACGTAAAATCAAAATTATGTCTATTCAACAATTAGTATATTTATTATTGTTTCTTAGGTACTAATCATTGAAATTTCATTTTTATTATTTTTCAGTTTAGTTTCATACTCTTTATGTATAAATATATAAGGACTTTAGTTATTACAGACGATATTTCATAAAATCGGATCTCATTGTCTGGATAACCCTTTCATCTCCCCGCGTCCAATACATTGGACTTAGTCCAAAACCGCTATTATCACGCGGTCATTTTCTTAAACTGTGAACACCGACTGTAAAAGAGGTTGCAGAGATATCAGGTTATCTTATCCAAGATATATCAGAATATTCTCCATATTTCAGGATAATCAATTCTAATTCCTACTGATGATTAAGTTATTTCTTATAATAAATATCTTTTCTGCATGACACTGTGAATCATCTATTTTGAATTACTCGCCCAGAACCCGATGATCCATTAAAATAGTCATAATAAAAACATTAATAAAGGATTTTATAAATTATCGAAAATCATTATCGAATTATTCGTTGATAAATGAAGATGATATTCGTATTCTTAAATATATCGGAGTAGATTTGTAAGAACTAATTAAAAATTTTTTTTAATAGTTTAATAGTTTTATTAATAAGTTTAATGTAACGTATGTATTGTATATTAATAAGTTTTTTCAATAATAATGTGAAATTAAAATTTTTTATTATATTTATATCGCATTACATTCATAATTTTATAACATTTTACCAAAATCCTATAGAACGGAAGGGAATGATAATATTTATTAATATTGTATAAAATAATAAATAGCAAAAGGAAAAAGTATATAATATTCTAATGAATATCAATAATTACATTTTTTTAAAGTTTCCGTATATTCATGCAAGAAATACGCCCAATCGATTTTAAGAATTTAGTTTTAATTATTGACATTTAAAATCATTGATATTTAGAAGGATACATTATAGAATTATTAAAATCGTTATATTCAAGGTTTTCCATTCTTTACTAAATTATAAATTATTTATACTTATTTAGTAGTGCAAATAACTTTCTGGTATATCATTGAACTTTAAGTAAATAAGTATAATTTTTTTAAAATTAATGTTAACGGCATAAAAACTTACTTAGAAACTAATTATTTAAGAATTATTTTGTTAATCTATAAAAATTGTAAAAATATAATTTTTTACAATTTTCATCACTGTATTAAAAATATATATTTATATATAACTCATAATAATTTTCGCAACACGAATTGACAATAAAATATTTTATTAATAGTATTTATAATATGTTATACATAAAATATAATTTTTAATATTAAAATAATTCATTTTAAAATAATTATTGCAGATTGATCAGACCAATACAGTTTTTAAAAATCCCTAATTTATAAAGATGTACTTTTAAATGCAGCAAACGTGCATACAAATTAATAAATTCACGAATTTTTTAAAAGTACGTGCATTTTATGCTATTTCCTTAGGTTTAAATAGATCCAATTATTAATTATAAAAAAGATCATTTTTTTCTTTCCGATATTTGGCCAGTCGTAAAATACTCGACGATCGAGTTTTACGGTCCTTACTACCTAACACCCGAATATCTCGTCAGGTCAGAGTATTACCTCCCTCGCTCCCTAGAACCGATTATTATCTGCCTTTAGATGGCGCTTCTCTAGTGCGAACCACCACCTAAACAGACATTCAATGCCTAATTCAACGTTATGCTTTACCACATTCTCTCTAAACCCCCGAGTACTCGTAGCCAACTCCAACGCAGCTCAACAATTTCCTATCGATGCAGGCTTGTAGCTCTCTTCGTTACTCCTGTTCAGTGCTTTTTTTTTTTAAGCCTTGCCTCTACATCCTTTCAGGACAAGACCGACGATCCAGACATTCTTGCCATTTTCATTTTCGTTTTCGTGAAAATGTTAACGTCCTTATAATCATTCAGAGTCTCTAGCATTCTCCCCTCCCCTACCTGGAACCTCTTTCACCTTCCTTAACTAAACTTCTCTCACGAGAGTTTGAAAAGAAAAAATGCCATCTATTTGATGTTGACATACTCTACCGTACTTGTCGCTACTCGATAAAATCTTCTATATTATATCTACACTCGTACTTCACTCATCATTCATATACAGGTATAGAGGGAGTGTCCGAAAAGGTCCTTGCTTGCTTCTTTCTTCTTTTAATCATAAGTTTTTTTACACCGTCTGATAGGGACAGCTCATAAAGTGGTGGCACCGGGCGGTATTTTGGCCATCTGGTGGTTCAGTGCTAGAATTAGATTCTCAAGGTCACGATAAATGTTGCCTTTTGATTCTGTATTATCTTAAAAATCGAAACTTTTTTATCTGTTTCTAAAGAAACTGTTTTTTAAAGTATTAGCTTCTTAATGTAAATACATAAATACGTAAAAGTTATTTTAATCGGCATGTGTATAAATGAGAATTTATAACATTTTTTTTTTTTAAGCATTAACAGAAGACAAATTTTATTATTGCATTTTAAGGTATATACAAAGATGCATAAATATTTTTACTATATATTATACAAATGTTGATTTTAATTCCGAATAAACGTGGGTTGTTTCAAAATTTTATTTTTTATTTTTAAATAAAATTGTATTAGATCTTCATCAATGAAATGAAATTGATAATTAATAAAATAATGTAATTAACAGTATAATTTTCATAATTTTCTTATTGACTTATTCTCAAAATTAATTCTATAAAAATATTTCTTTTATAGAATATTTAACAGATTTATAATAGAAAATTAATTCTATTATTATTATTATTATTATTATTATTTCAAGATTTTCTTTTTTATGAAACATTAAAAATGTATTTTAATCTGATAAATAATTAAGTAGAGTAACGTTTTGAGCTTTGTTTGCTTATTTAGTATTTACTATTAAAACAAGTAAATAGATTTTCTGATTATGGTTTTAACAATAAGACCTAATTTAAATTTCATTAGGAAATAGTATTTAATTAAACTAGCAAATCATAATAATTTAAAATACGTATTTATCCAATATTTATGAAAATTTATTATAATAGTATTCGTCAAATTATTATAAAGCTAGTTTTTTATTTGCAGTTCTAAATCTTTAAAAAATTCAATACCTTAGAAGTCAACAATTAAAAAATATGAAAAAGTTCTTTATTTAATGAAATACGTTGAATTTTTTTAAATAACACATAAAACGTATCTTAGGTAAAATATATGAACATTCATTAACATTTATAAAAAAAAAATATCAATGTCTTTTACTATTATTAAAATTTAACTATATAAATTTATCTTTTTTTTTATATTTTATACAATGCATTATATAAATTTAAGAGAAGTTTCAGTATCAAGGAATTTAATTTAATCATTAAATTATAGGCCGAAAAGAATATTAAGATAGAAAATAAAATTTAAAGTAAGTTTGATTCAACAATATATTACGTATCTAATTTTACGTACTACTGTTGAAATACTATTGAAACTGTTGAATAATAAAATGTTTTCAAATTTCCCGTTAATCTTTCTTAAATAATAAATGGATAAAGAAAATTAATAAAATTGAAATATATTTGTGTTTCTAGTAATTTGCTTACGCTAATTCATGTAGGAATACGATAATAATATTTCTTGAGTATCAAGAGCTTTCTTAATTATATCTCTCACAGTATTCTCTCACAGTTTTCTCTCTTAAACCCATTTCACGAACGATCCTACCTATAGCTGTATATACGTAAATTGTTTCCGTTTTTTGTACGTCTCTGTTTCTTTCCTATGCATATAACCATAGTATGAAAGCTGCACACGAGTGCGCAAATGCGATTTCTCGGCTGCGGAGGGCGACAGTGGGCACGCGTGTTACCCCGGCACAATCCGCAATGAGTCAGTCGACTTCTGGCATTCCGAGCTGAAGGATGTCATACATTTTTAATAATTTATTACTTCCTTGGATTCGTGCGACCCAGTCAACACTTGTCGGAGGCATCGCCGCTTATATCCCGGTCGTCTGACCGGTTTCAGACTTTTCTACTAACACTGACAGGTCTTTGAATTACGCTTTTTGTTTTTCCAAGCAACCTATTTTTATGTCTATGTGAAAAAAGCTCATTAACCGTTTTGATTTATTGAATCATAGTTAGGCAAGGTATCAGTTGATAGCTAAATAAAGAGAGATATTAACGAAAAATGAAGAGAACCTTCATATTGGCCGGGTGCTTCGTTTGCTGCGTTGTCAGATCACTGGCAGGTAAGCATTCGAGCTTTTACTGTGTTTATATACATTTTCAATTATTTGCTCTATAGACTTATACTCACTACTTAATCTATTTTTTGTAGAATTGTAATTATATCTAATAACCAAATATCAATTAATTAATTATATCAATATATATCAATGAATTATCAACTTTTTTTTCAACGTTTGTTACTATTATGTAAATTTTATAACCAGAAGAAAAATAATGAATTAAAACAAAGAAGCGTTTTTTTATTTCTTCGAAATATTGCATTTTGTATGTTTAATAAATTACTAATCAATTTAATTTATAAATACATGGAATCATTAATTTTTTTATTTATTTTAGATGCTTATTATTATTATTATTATTGATATTATTATTATTATTTGTTATAATATATTAAATTTAATTTTGGGTATAATAATAGAGATTCGATTTCAGTCTGATATCTGATTCTAGTCACTATGACAACCGTTGTATTCTGTTATTAAAATTCATATTTGATTAAAATATAGCTTTTAAAGGGGATAATTTTTTTTTCATACAAATAGAATAGGAATAAACTGTAGTTATCCTTTGAAGATACCTTGATATATTAATTTGAGTATAAGTGGAACAGATTAATGTAAATTCAGATTTATTTAAGTATAAAAATTTATTATAACTTTTATATAGAAATAATCTATAAATAATATATTGACCTATCGGTTTTAATGTGACATTTGATAAATTCGTTTGTTATGTAAATTTTATGTTACATAGCTTCTGTATTCATAATTTATTATGTCTACATTTAATTTGAAAAATGATAAAATTTAAACTAAAGAAATATAGGACTATATAAATTGAATAAAATTCTCATATCACAATAAGCATAAAGTCGTTACATTTACTAGGATAATCTTACCTTATTCATATTGTCTTCATTTACATATTCCACTTTATCATTTTCCTCTTTTTATTTAAAATATATCATCTGTATTTATCATTAGTTAATCTACTTCGTAACGGAGATTGTGAATATCAGGCTTTCTTATTGAACTATATAGAAAAATGATATTAATATTTAAAATGCTATATAAAATTAATTTTATTCGTAATTTATATTAGACTAACGATTTTATTAAAATTAAATTATATTATATTTACAGAAAAAATTTTAAAATTTATAAGTTGACTTATATTTATAAGTTAAAAAATAATATATTACTTAAAATTACAAACGTGTGAAGAATCAAATAATGAGATAATTAAAATCTTTAAATAGCAGCTATCAATGAAAGAGCTTTGTTAGTTATTTATATAAAAACAGATAAAAACACAGATAAATATTTATTATCGAAATTTACGTACTTATTAACAAAATTTAATTAAATACGTAGACGTCGGAAATCTGCTATACCAATATTTTATGCTAATAAAATATAACATAATTTTATATAATAAATTCATTTTGAAAATAATTTAATACTATTGAAATTTACTGTAAGATTCTAAGATCATTAATTATCTGTATATCAATAAGCATGTTATTTAAATGTTTTGAAATATATTTCACATACGTGCTTAAAGATGTGAAATCTTTGCAGAATAAATAAGCCCATTTACTAAAAATATTAAATATTTACTAAATGTAATTTTTAATTTTTAATTTTAGTAATAAATGTTCTTTTTTAAGGAAATTAGATATTTATTAATTATTTAGTTATTTTCTAATTTATAATAATTATATCTTTTGTATCTATAACTAAATGTGAAAATTTTTCATTATATATAACATTAGTTTTCATCTTAATTTATGGACATTTTATAAAATAATCTATATATATAATTTTAGATATAAATAACATTAAAAATTGAGTATGCATTTTGAGTTTATTAAAATACAATAATTTATTTTATAATTTCTAATTTCTTATTCTTTCTTTTAATTTTTGTATAATTTTTATTTTCATTTTGTTTGATAAATTATTAATAACATATAATCTTATATAAATTTATATTCTTCATATTTATTATATTTTATAAAAATTGAAATTATATCTAGAATAGAAATACGTTATCCAAATTTTTTTATTTTATCATATTATATTATATTAATTATAAATCTTATTTGACTAACGCGTTTAAAAGTTCTTGTATAAAATTATTAAATTTTTTTTTATATAAATATTGTTTATAAAATCGTAAAGGTATTATTCAATTCGATAAATAATTAAAATTATTTTAATTATTCAATTTAACTGAATAACTTTTTATCATTTTTAGAAGGATGAACAGTATGTACATAATAAATATAAAAATTTTTTACTGTATATTCAATTATTTAGTGAAGTATTTGATTTTTAGTCTGATTTATTTTCACTGTTCGAAAATTATAATTTCTCAAGTATATCCTTTATATTTTTCGCTTACAAAGTAAATGTGTCATACATTATATCTAACAAATTATGAGCAATTTATTTGCTTAACATTTAAAAATTTATTTCTTTATATTTCAACGCGTTTTTTAATACACGGTACGCATATTTTTCAAAATTTATGAAAAAATACATTGGATAAGGAAATAGTTATTCAGGAAGCATATTCTTGTACATTGAAAGTGTTTATAAATTATTAAAATATTGTTAATATTTCAAATATATTTTCTATATATTTTCTATATATTAAAAAATACATTGAATAAGGAAATCATTATCCAGGAAGCATATTTTTGTACATTGAAAGTGTTCATAAATTATTAAAATATTGTTAATATTTTAAATATAAATCTATAACGAACAGCTGTAAAACGTTTCGAGAAAAATAAAAGAGAATATTAGTATTACAATAATTAAAACCTGCGTACAGTAACTTCCGATGTAGTAATTAAATATATTACAATCGTATTATTAAAAATTGAATTTTTCTTTTCCGTCAATATAATTAAATTAAAGTTAATATAATATATGTTAAAATGTAATTAATTAATAGTTTATCTTTTTAAAAATAATTAGAAATCGAACATCAATAAATTGTATTCTAATTGTATTACAATCAATCATAATATTAATTTCTCTTCGAACTAATTTAATTGAAAGCTTCGGATCATAAGAATAACTTTTACTTTCAATCGTAGCTTCATGTAACGTAATACGTGTATTAGGAGTTATCTAGAAATTTATAAAAATTTTAATTTATTCTTCTAGAATTGGAATTTATTCTTAACTGACAAATTCTAATTATTCATATTTATAAATTTACTTAATTATTTTATAATTATTATTTTATAATTATTATTAAAAAATATATAATATTCTAAAGAAGAGATGAATATTATATCCTAAAACTTCACTAGGCTATTGAAAAGAGTGCTATCAGTATTACTAGTACTAGGGAAAATGTGTGGGAGTGGGAGCTCCCATAGAGTTTGAAGGGAGCAGTGAATGAGGGGATGTTTGCTTGAGGACTGAAGCCTCTCCTCTTACTTGAATCTTCCATCTTTTTATTTGAGTCGCTTTGTTGACTACTGCCGGTAAAAATACAAGTGGTCCCGTCGAGTTTCATGACCGTATTTTATTGAGCACCAATAAGCTTCGAAGCCAGTTTGACAATTCCCTTTTTATTATTTGGCTATCGGCTTTTCGGATTTATTTGTTGATTCGTTAATGCACGTACGTGACTAAATGATTTAAGAAATCAGATTTTCTCTTCTCGAGGACCCCAATTAAATAAAAAATATTTAAACTTTTAACAGTTCGGGATATCATCTACTTTATATTTTTTTTATTTAGCCGAGAAGTAATACAAAATGAAAAAAGGATAAAACTTTAGACCCTGCATTCTGTTTATTAGAATTATATAATTGTATTTATATTAAAAAATAAAATTTTAGTATAATTATAAATTGAATGCTTTATATTCCACTCAATATATTTCTAATTATACTTAACATAAACTGTTTATTTTACGAAGAAGCATTAACTATAAAATAAATTATAATATAAATTAAATTTATTAAATTACAACATATGTATTATTCTTAGACCTGCGCTTTTATACCAAAACTACTTTTATAATCGTATTATTAAACTCATAACATGGAGATTAAATGAAAACTAAATATGTGCTTATGAAATTATTATAATGTTGATTATGAACCTACATGTAAATGTATAGTTTTGGAAATAACATTTAATTTACGATTCCATATATTTGTAATCAGTAAATAAAATAATGTTTTTTTTTAAGGTAATAATTTATACTTACCTATTTTCATAATTTCATAAGATACAGTTGATTAATGAATTGGAATTCTTCTGTATTCAATAAATAGCTGAATTTGAAGGCTATAAAACGTGATTGATAGTTTACAATACGATAATTATGTTTTTAAATGAGTGTGCGAATGAGTAAGTTTAATAAAAAAAAATTTCAATATATTGATAATAAATACCGTAAGATTGTGAAATTATTTATAAAATTGAATATTATTTATTGAAAGCAATGTATTGAAAAGTTCGGTAGTCAAGGGAATACGGGAGTGCGGGGGTGATGAATTAAAAAAACGATATAAATTTTCTTTAAAATAGTTAGAGTGGCGAATACTGGCGAAAAGAACACACGCGGACGAAGTACTTGTCTTCTTGGGCTTTTCGAGACTCCTCTTGCCTCTTGCTCCGGAACCTACTCGTGCAGACTCGGGGAAACCCCGGCTCGTATCCTCGTGCCTCCGAGATTTTCCCGGATCCCCTAATCCCTATGGGTACGCGCAGCGGTGGCGTTACTGGCAGCGCGTAGCGGGGAGGGGCGAGGCATATTGGACCCGCCGCGCGTCAGTATTGATGATACATAATCAAATTAAATGCAAAATATTGAAAATTCTTCCCTTGTTAGACATCGTGAATGCAGTATATATATCTAGGTACGCACGACGTTTCACTTTAAAGTTACTAAAATATTTTTGAAATGCTTAAATTTATATAAGTATAAAGTAAATTAATTTATAAATACATATAAGTGAATGAGATATTCTAATTTGCAATTAAACAAGCTTGCAATGAGTGAATTCATAATTTATTTTAATACCATTACAGAACTTGTTCTCATACCCTCTTTTATTATTTGTTATATACATATACTTATGGATGTGTGACTTGTTATATACATTATTTATTAAGAAGTCAAATTCGAATGAAATTGTAATTAGTCTAATCCGACTTTAGCCTTTCTTACGAAATAACAAATTTACGTCTTATACATAAACTTTAAAACTTAAACTTTAAAATTTATAGAGATTTAAAATTTTTTAATATTACTTACGTAGAAATTATAAGTTTCGTGTATTTGTATGAATAATAAAAAATACCGAAAAATAAAGATGAATCTTTAGGGAATATTGAGTTTTAATGAATTATCTTATACATATATATATATATATATATATATATATATCTAAATATATTGTAAATTAACAGTATTTAGCTTTAAGAATCTATGTTTGTAGAAACAATATTAACATTTGTATGAGGATGAATATATAATAGAGACGAATTAAAACTAATCATAAGAAAGTAGATCTAAGAATACAAGACGAAGTTAAACATTTCTCAGAAAATCTGAATGAATATCTAATTAATAATTTAATTTTAGCAACAAGAGCATAATAGGAATTAACCTAAAATTATGGTGGTAAAGTTGGAAAAAGGTTTGATAGTTTGGTACAAATTTTGAAAAGTAAGCGTCGGCAGCTTCTGCATTACTTACCGCATACATGCAAAAATCTTCTATGTATATAATAAGTTTCGAATTTCAATATCCGAATCATAATTCTATTAAAATAACTTAATTGAAGTGCGAGTTAATGCCCGTATATTATTTTTAGAAAAATTTCTTTGTACGAGTTATGTGTTTTTAATTAAGATGACCAAATATATATTTTTATTTACTAAACAGATTACGTGCGTGTTCTATTACATTTGTATTTTAATTTGCCTATGAATTTTAATTACTATGCGACATAATGCAACCGAGCTCGTAATTCAAATTCTACATATTCAACGCTTCGAAATTTTGATCCTTAAATGGATATATATGGAATATGGAGAATTTATATGCGTTCATGGCTGCTTACATAATTATTACATTACAATGCCTTTGGACTTATACATTTTATTAATTTTATTTATGGTTTTTCTTAATAAAGATCAGATTTCATTGATTTTTTCAATCAACATTAATTAACCAACATTATTTATTGAAAGAATAAAATATGTTTTACTTAATATAACTGCTATTAATTGATTGTTAGTTTCAAAATTATATTTTTATTTGATTAAAACCGTGGATCTAGATTCTTAATAATGATCATCGTATGAATATAAAGGTACTTTATATAATATGAAGCTTCTAGTAATGAAAAAAGAAATAAAAGATTTTTAATTGTCTAAAAGTTCATACGCTCTATTTTAAAATACATTTTGTAATAATAATACTTAATTTCGAATAAAATAAATTTGTTATTTTTTTATTTTTTTTCTAATGAAAAAATTTCTATAGGTTCAACTTCATTATTCTGAATATACTCATAAATTTGTAACTTTTATAATTATTTACAAACTGTTTTATAATTTTTGCTAAAATTGTTATCTCATGAAATTTATTTAATACATATTAGTTCAATTTATATCTGTAATTCATTCTATTATTAGAACAATTTAAAATTTTTTTAAAATTAATAAGTTCATTACTTTTCATAAATAAATGTGCTAATTTAACACTTGATATTTTGTTATATTTTATTTCTTTTGTTATATTTTATTTTAACACGTCATATGTAGAAATAGTTAGTTTCTTATTTTATATACTTTCATATACAAATTTTTTAAGAATTTATATAATTTTTTCATATATTTTTATTAAATACATATAATATGCAATATGATTAGATATAATATTGAAGAATGTTCTTTTACACGTATGATTATGCACATATTCGCGTCCCTCCTTTAAAAGCGGAAATGTAAAAACATTTAAATTAAAATTGTACAATGATTATATTTTAATTTTAAAGTAATTGTTGAGATACTTAGCAGCTTTTTATGATAACGCTAGGTTACTCTCTATACGCAATAAATTAATAGTTCATATACATATATACATATCCGTATGCAGAGAATAGTAATAATATGTAGCCGAAAATTTGGAAATGTATATAACTTAATTGAAATCATTTCTAAAGCAACAATATTTTAATTTTATGCATATATAATTGACGATAAATCCTCAATTAAAAATTGCCTTAGAAAATTCGTAACTATTCTTTAAAAGAAATGTATGACATAATTTTTATTTAATTGAGTAAAATGTCATCTCTTTCATTTATACGTTTTACCAAATAGGTCAGTGAGCATAAGAAGAAAAAGAGCTTTAATAATCGACGAAATGTAAATTATGCATGAAGACTCAAAAATCTAGAAAAAAATCTTTAAATTCGCAAATTAAAATAATGTTAAATGACATAAAAGGTTTTGTTAAAACAAAATAATATAATGTATGTATTTAAGAAATTGGTTGGATTACAATTTTACATGTTTTATTTCACTTAAAAATTTATTCAATATTAAATACGACTTTCAATTGCATTTCTATATATAATTATTTACAAATTTACAAATTTATAAAGATTTTCATAGATTAAATTAACTAATTTTTTCAGAAAATGAATTTATGAATCAATTAATAATATCATATATTTTCTTTAATTAATATGAACTAAAATTTAAATTCAATTTGAATCAATTTTAAAATTACTACATGAAAGTTTTCTAATATATTTAATACATCAAATATAAATACATGAAAAGATATGATTTTTATTTCAATCAGAAAATTATTAAAAAAAATATATATATTATGACTAGAATTTTGCAAAATTTGCTTTAGTGCATAAAATTACTTTTATCTGTATGAACTTTTAATACATAAAGTAATTTATGCTTATAAAGGCAAGATTGTTTTTTTATATTTTTATACTGATAGCAATGAAACGGAGAATATTGATTACTATATTAATTTTATGTGCTGTCTTATACTATAAATATATTTAATTGCTTTATATTTTTATTCTTAGTGTTTCATTTTTCTAAAAATTAATCTGTAATTATTATTATAATGAACAATCATTTAAATTCAAGTATTTGTAAAATCTATGTAGATAATACTGATAATAATTTTCTCTTCACTAGTACTTTTTTCAATTTTTATATTAAAAATTAACAGTAATTCTAAATTTAAGCTTTATTACAATTTCAATTTCATTTATATTTTATATAAACCTTTTTTTTGTTTTTTTTTTTTTAAATAAAATTATGTTTGTATTATTAGATATTAAAAATTTTAGTTCATATTGTATACGTTTTATAGTTATGAAAGCTAATAAAAATTTTAATTTTCAAGAATTATTAAATATATTTGAAAAAGATTTTATTTATGCAATATATTGATTATTTTCTAATTATTGTATGATTGTATACTCAAACTATTATGTTGATAGAAAAGACTGTAACCGAAGCCGTTAAAAAACTTTTAGTATAAATTTGTAGTTGTAATTATAATAGTAAATATTTTTTACATTTTTTAAAGCAACGTCTTAAATATGAACTATGTTTTCTATATTACAAGTAAAAAATTTTTTAGTAAACTAATACGTAATTTATATATATATAATGCTAAAGTTGACTGAGTGAAAATATTATATATTTCATAAATATTAAAATATTTTTTGTAATTCTTATCAAAACCTTCAGCCCGCCTGTTCCCCGCCTCCCTTCTCACTTTCCCGCTTCGCGTTGACCAGCAACACGCCTCTCTTTGCCCCCATCTTGTTCAGGCATTTTGAAAAAGTTTAAGGTTGTATAAACCAGATATAAAAGCTGTACCTTCTATAAAATGTTTTCATATCACAGAATATGTTTATAATCTTAAATTTAACGAGGAAAAGTTCGAGATAACGGTGTGTCCCCCAAAGTGTTTTAATTGCAATACAATCCTGCTTCATAGTGTTATTATTAGATTTTGCCTCCATTTACTCAGCGCTTTAATACTATTTAGTTTCACCAAATACTCGCTTTTCCTTTCGCTCGCCCTCTACGCACCCCTCGCGTAATGTTGTCATTCCAACTTTCTTTTCCCTTCTTTGCTTCCTTCTTCTGTGTAGTCTTGTGTTCGAAATTTCCTTCTGGCCTCCCTTTCAATCATGTCTCTTTCTGATCTGCCGCTTTACTTCCCCTTTCTAGTGCTTGCATGCTGTTCCCTCTCCTCCCTTTTCCCTCCTGCCTTTCTCCAATTCCGCCCGTTTCTTTTACCCGGCCCCTTAACCTATTTCCTTTCACCTTATCCGTTCAATCTGGTCTTTCCTCCCCGTGTTCCTTCATCCCTCTGTCCCCTTCCCTTTCTCCTACGTGTCACTTTTGGGTATCTCCTTTTTCCACACGCCCACTTCTCCCCCTTGTCACCTGTCATTCGGGGGTCCACATCTCGCCTTCCGTTTCGAATTCGCTTCTTCTCACCGATTCCCCCCATCCTGCTTACGCACCGGTCTCTATCCCCCTCTGCCCATCCTGCCCCCAGTTTTCTTGACTTTTTCATTCTCCTCATTTGTTTTTTTCTCTCCCTCCCGCCTCCCCGGTCGCGCCGCGCGCCCTGGACTTTCCCGTCCCCTTCTATTCTCTTTCCTCCCTGACCCCCCCGCCTTTCCTGCTTTTCTTAGCGTGTCTGACGTCCGCCTTTTCGTCTCGCCTCTTCCTCTTTCCCTCCGTCCTCAGTATTTCCTTGGTTTTCTTCTATTTGGCCGCCCGCGCCCAGTACTTCCTTGTCGTCTCTCCGACTTCTTCCCTTTCATCCCCCCCCACGCCCCCCTTCCTCGGCCCGGTCCCCCCCCTACCGCCCCGATTCATGCCCCCTCCTGCTCCACTTACCCGACGGCCTCTTGCACCCCCTCCGTTGCCTCGCCGTCCCCGGCTTGAGCCCTTCCCCCTGCCCGGGTCCCTTTGTTTACTCATTGACTACTTTACCTCCTTTCCGCTTCTTGTCCGCTCCTCGGTCATTGGGTGGTTTCTGATCTTGCGCTGGTGCGCCCCGAGCCTGCTTTTATCGCTGCCCGTCACGCTGGCTCGTGTTGGCTCTTTCGTATCCCCGGTTTGAATACTGCGCCTCTCGTCAGTCGCATCCCCGCCCTCGCTCCCCCGCCGGAGAGTAGTTGTGAAATGAGTCCAGTTTTTCCACTTAGAACTCCTCGACAAAGCAAGAGGGTGTAGTGAAATTTTGAAGGGCATTCACAAGAGGATGATAATAATAAAAAAGGCAAGCGAATGCTGCAAAATATTGACCAATAAACCATTAAAGTATTTATAAGTATTTGTAAATAATAATACAACTAATTTTTTTAAAAAATAAAAAAGTTAAAAATTATCTAAAATTTAAAGAACTTTAGAACATAGAAGAATCATTTATACAACAAATTAAAATCGTTAAAATAGCTTAAAAACTTTAAAAATATTAATAAATAATAAGTATACATATATTTATAAAAAAACTAATGATTCTATGCAAAAATTAAGTAAAATAAATTGCACTACATAAATTTCAATTGTATATTATTCTTAATCTTTGTAATATATGTGAAGATAATCCCTACGTATAATTTTACTTGAGCACTTATTTTCATTAATAATTCTAAAGAATTCAATCTCATGCTTTTAAATTCTTTCTGTAAAAAATATGGTTAGAATGTTTATATTAATTTTATCTTCATTTATTTGTTTTTGTATTCTTCATTAAGGTGATGTTTTATTTTCTTCACTTTTTAGCTCTGAAGCTCCTATATTCCTTTTTGTTAGTATCGTTGTATTATAAATCATTTCTGTAATCTTCATATCCGTACAGGTGTGTATTATCTGTCTTTCTCTGTGTTACGATTCGCTATTCAGGGGCAAGAGAACAAGTAGGATATTCATTGTGGTCGAATTAGTTTTAAAGAGGATTTTAAAGATCTTATTCATGACTAAGGTATCCATGCTAAGCAATAAATTTGATGGTAAACGTAACTTTTGAAACAGTGTAATTAAAATGTCAAAATATACTTTCTACATTTACGATTTATTTATGTAAACTTAGATATAACTTTTATACTTTCATTTTTGAAATAATATAAATCACTATTTCTGATGAATATATATATATTATATTATTATTTTTCATTACTAACATCATCGTCCTTATCATTATTATTATTATTATTACTATTAATGTTAGTATTATTAATGTTATTGCCATTATTTTTATATTTATACGATGTGCATAAATAATAAATAAAAGAATTAATTTTTTTAGTTAGATTAATGTAAAATATAATTATATAAAATAATTATATAAGATTGATAAAATATAATAAAAAATTAATATATGGTAAAATATTTATTATATCATACACATGTTTTAGAGACTAAAAAGAAAGTCATTGTTCAGTGTTGGAAAATATTACACAATATTAATAAATCGTTGAATATTAATAAATTTGAGAAATTTTAAACTGAATACTTATTAATTAACAGATTCTATATGTCAGTATGACTACGGGTTTAAGGCTTTTCTAATCTAAAAGTACACAGTAACACTTGACCTGTGACCTTTATTCGTAAAATTTTTTTCATTATTCCATCCTCGTTCTCTTGTTCTTTCTACTTGATACGATTCCCTCTTGTTTTTAATTAAATTAATATTAAGTTCAAGCTTTTTTAGAACCTTTACACTATTCTTAACAAATAGTGCAGTGTACAAATACAATACAACTTTTACTCATTAAATAATTAATAAAAAATTATTTCATGATAAAAGTTTCAATTTTTATCTGTAAATGATAATATTATTATACTTTTGAACTACACAATAAGCATTTGTTGGCATCTACTGTGCAAATTTTCAATATTGTTTATTATTTCAATATTAATCATACAAAACCATAACATGAACATTATTTATCCTAACATTTTATAACATATACATAGATATTGAATGCTTATGCTTTTCATAAATTGATTTAATGAATTATATAAAAACGTTTATTACTAACATTTCTTCTAAACTTTAATTAAATCATTAAAGTTATAGTATATATATATATAACACTTTACTTGTTCTATGATAAAAATAGAACAAGAAACAAAAATTAAAATGGATTTTATGTAATAAACTGTTTTTTTTTTTTTTTTTTTAATAAAATTCTACCTCTCGAATTTACTATAATTTATTTGAAGTATCAGATTAAAGTTCTGATTACTATAAACTTTTTAGCTATATTTTCGTAATAATTAAATTGCAACAAGATATTGATCAAGATAGTATATTTGATAAATTTTCCATTTAGATCTGTACGTTATTTATTGATTTCGAATCATTATTTCTTATTTCGAAAAATATTGAATGTCATTACACTTTGTAATTTTAAATATAGTTATTAAATTTACTGTTTGTTTGTTTACTTTTCACATATACTAAGATAATGTTTCATTCATTATTTAATATTTTTTATATATTAATTACATACAAAAGTGCGTTGAATACTTACATGTAATACGTAAATAATACGTGAATTATTTAAAATAAAATAAATCAACAATTTAGGAAGGTAATTTTGTAAATACTTTAGCGAATATTGAAAATAAGAAGGGGAAAAAGATATGAGAAAAGTGAACGTAGAATAAAACTCGTCTAAAGCTTAAAAACCACATATTTGAGCATATTCGGATATTATAAAGGGGATAGTCTCTTATTGGTCGAAGCTTTTTGCACCTGTTTTTGCGTCGTTGCCTAGAAATGGTTAGAAATCGAGAGTGTGCCTCGTTGCTTGTTGTACTTGTAAAGTTTTCATCCTCCAAGGTCGTCGTCTGGTTACCAATACTAAAGTGAATTCAGCCTGATTGAAAGTCTAAAGTAGAGAAGTTAAGATCCATTTCGCCAAAACCATTGGTATAGTTGCTACTACAGCTTTTATTTTAATTTTTTATTTTATAAATGAATAAATGTGTAAATACATAAATAATGAGTAATATAATTTTCATAAATAAACAATAGAAGCATAAAATGGCAAGAAAATTGGAACTAGATATTTCTGTTAGGCATTGCTCGTGTAATGCTGTACTATAATTGGTTACATGATATATTTGACATCTTAAAAAGTAAAAGAAAATAGTCTTTTCCCAAACGAATTTAGAGTTTTTCGTCTTTGTAAATATTAAGTTTGTGATGACGAAAATAAGGCTCATTATATCGTGCAATATTTAAAATTATTCATCAATTATATTTAATGCTTGGTAATATGTAATTGAAATTTTCATAAATTGTTATTAAATTTAATTTATCGTTTAAATTAACCATACGAATTTATACGGTTACAGTTAGCAACGATGATATTGCAAGTTCTTTGTGAAACGTAATGTATTAAGAAAAAATTTATTTTTAAATTGTCCCAAAAAATGGTTGCATAAGTTTTAGAGTTTAAAAATCGATGAGATAACGACGATCGGTCGGTCTCATAGATAATGTTCCTTTTAACCTTTGTATTTCAAATTTTCTGATTGCATTGAAATCCAGGATGATTGGTTGAGCTCGTGTGATCAGATTGCGCGAACAGGTTCAACGTATGAGTAATATCTTCCGTACGTGCAAGCCGACAGACAGATATAGTTAACAAACTAAGCATTGAAAAGGGGGTTTGCACGTAGGGTCGGATTCGGTGATTGGATTTTTCAGAGGTTTCTTATTCTTCTATTCTAAGCTCAGTCGAAGAATTTATTTCATTCGTTCTCAAGGTAAAATTTTTTTTATGTTCTGATTATGTATTTTACTTTTTTTTCCCTTTTTTTTCTTTTTAATATTAATCCGCTGGCGTTTTCATACACTTTCACGTCTTTTTAAACATTTTTATTCAATGATTTATTAATTCAACGACTTTATTGTGGTTTACACTTTTCTCCTTAAAGATAAAAATAAATAAAATAAAAAATAGCGCTTTAACGTAAATGATTTTACAAAAATGGACATTTAACTGAAACGCAATAAACACAATATACATTTAAATTACTTAACAAAAGAATCATTATTATTGGATTATCAAAAGAGTTATTATATTGTTTATATTCGGTTATTTGGTTTAGTAGAAAAATGATTGAAAAAGAGAAAGTATATATATATTTATGCATATATAAATTGGCGCATTGTATTCGGCTGGAAAGGATACTCATCTGCTTGGCAAGAGTAGCAGAGGCTTTGTAACATAATATTAACTAATAAATGGTGTCGAATAAAGAATAAATAGTTATGAATGATTATGAAAATAATAAGTAATAAATGGTTATGAAATACATCAACATACAAACTTGAAAACTCGTAAAATTATAAATTCTAGAAAATTTTGATTATTTTCCCTTTCACTATTTTTAAGATTAGATATATGCGCTTACACAATGAATGGCTTTAGTAGAGTTAAGTCATATTATTAATACTTTAATTGAACATAATTAACTTTCCTACGTGTAACGTACATGTACTTAAATACCAACAGAATTTTTTATGCATAAACTTAGTGATGCATACACTCTATAACCGAATTAAATTGAAGTGTAAAAAGATACAAAAGGAAAATGAAACAAATTTTATCTTTTTACACCTGTAAACTACGATCTCTTCTTCTATTTTTAATAATATACAATTTTAACTGTTCCTTGAATTACTTTATCCAATACAGAAACGTTATGAACATTTTAATGAATATAAAAAAAAAAAAAAGAAGATTAAGCATCTCTTTTTCTATTGTATATTATTAAAATTAATATTTTTATATTTAATTGTCAATTTACGGTAAAATATATTATATGTAAAAAGGCATTGCTAGGAACTGAATAAAAATCTGTTCATGGTATGAAAGAATCTTATTTGATATGTTACAAGTAAATTATACGACTGAGCATTTGTCCCATTTAAATGAAAACATTTTTTTCCATACTGAATATACATAAAAGGGATTGAGTGCATTATGGTGATAAGAGCTTTTAAACTATGCTATTCATAAAATATAGTTAAAACATAAGTATTACAATGTTTTTGCCTCTAAAAGATAAATTGTTGAAATACACGTTTACGATATAAATTATTGACATTAAAGTAGTTAAACAATTTTAATTTTGAATATACTGTGAGATATCTTTTATGAGATAAATTTTGATTAGACATCACATTTCCTTTATATAAAATTTGAATATAACAACCATACAATTTTATAAAAGATATTAATTTTATCATTGTGGGAAAATGAATATTCAGATACTCATACATCAATTAAAAATTTAATTAATGGCATTTCGATAATTTAATATTCAATTAGTTCATACAATTGGTGAGGCCTTTTGTTAAAAAAATATTATGTAAAGATATATTATAAAAATTAAGATAACTTTATGAGTAGTATAAGTGGCAATAATTTAAAATATCTAAGTATTGATAATATTTTATTAAATGCTATACTTGTTCACTTTATTTGACGTCTAATATTTTCTTTGAATTTCCATAAATATTGTATAAATTTAAATTGAAAGATGTATTCTACGATACTTAACATTGTTTACGTTTATCAAACACGTTAATTTTTATACCGTAATAAAGATGCTAAAGTATATTAGTGTTATAATGAAAACAGCTAGCTAATTCTTTATACGGCTATAAACAAAATTTTCTACGAATTCAATAGGATTCATTTTCCATTGTTCGTTTTTGATCGTAGAGAGTACTAATATTAGACATGTACTAGCGAACGCTATAAATGAATTTAATAATCAGTTAGCAACAAGATTAGTGAAGGTCACCGATGTTATGATAGAATTTGAAGAATTAGAAAATATTGAGTCCGAGGAAAGATACGTAAAAAATAAAAGAGAGTGAGCCAGCATTAAGGCTTCATGAGGAAGCGGTCGTCACTCATTGGTTGACGCGAGAAGGCGCCACAAAAGGGCTCCTGAGCAGTTGGGCCTGGGCCCCGATACACACCGGGACCATTGTGAAAATAGTTAAAAAGGGCAGCTGATCTTGTAACGGATCGTGACCACTAAAAGTCTTGTTTGCGACGACATTTACGCTGTAGTCCTCCTATCATATCCTCTACGCCACACAACCGCGTTCACGTTGTAGCTCCCCCATGTCACCGCTTCTACGCCACAAGGATCCGCCACTACACAACCACTTTCACGCCGGGTCTATATAACAAGCAAGGGGGCCGCGTGGCTTGAGACGACGCGGCCTTTCTTCTACTACCGCCAATCTGAAAAGATACGTTTAGAAATGTAATAATTTATTACATTTAATTATCAAAGGTATTAAATATGCTATATTTCCAATAATATCACATTGATAATAGTGTACATTATCATTGGTAATTACTTTTTGCGTCTGATAATATGTATTTAATAATTATAAGTAATTAGAATCTTAATATTCCAAATTATTTATTCAAATTATATCAATGTACCTTAGAGTAGAAATTATTCTCTTCAAAACTTTAGTTTTAAATCCAAATACATCTTAATTTTTTTCATCATGCTTATGAAAAATTATAGAATTCAGATATTTTAAAATTAAATTATAAATTTTTTGAGACTCAAATGTTCGTTTTATAAGAAATTGAAAATATTTTTTATAAAAATACTTAAATCACAGAATATAAAACATTCAAAACAATGCTGCCGTGATTTTGTTATAAGAACTGTAATTTATTAAATAATCTTGAATAATTGATCCAATTACATTTATTTCTCAGCAAGTTATTTAATGCAGCCTAAAATTTATACGATTTTATTGGAAATTTTTTATATTCATTATATGACATTTTATTTATATAAAACATCGAGAATATAATAAATTATTCAATAACAGTTTATTATACACTGATAAGTATTAATCGATTACAGAAAAATTGAAGTATAGCCAGAAAATATAATTATGATATAATATAAAAGTCCCCATTTACAAGTACGTACAATATTTATATGAATTTCTAAAAAATAATTTTGTAATATGAAATAAAAGTAATTATACCATAAAAATGTTACTTATATTAATATTGAAGAATTGTATTTTAAAATAGAAACCCGTGCTATTCATTTAAAAATTTATTTTCATTTTAAATACAAGACAGCTTGAAATTTGTCTAGAAAAGTAAAAAGTTTTTTAAAAAGTAAAGATTTTCTTCAGATCCAAAGGAAACTTTTGTCTATCTACTTTTTTCTTCAGATATATTCTGTTATTTGCGATTTTGAGGCGGGTAGGAATATAATAAAGACTTGTTTTTACTTTTGGTATTCAAAAGAATTTATTGGGGTTTTCGAGTACTATTGCGAACACATCGCGATAATCGTCAACGTGAAAAATATCCCACTTACTCCCCCGCATCTCATTTTATATTTTATCCTCTGCCCGCTTTTCCTAATCTCCTTCTCATTGGTTGGTATCCTTCGGGGGGGGGGGTCGTCGGGTTGTGGGCCTGACCGGGTCCCCTTCCCTTGATGGTGGGCGTGTTGCGACTTTCCCCCCGCTGGGGAGTTGGCGAGGGCCATGTAGACCTTGTCCACCTTGTCCACCCTTATCTATCTTCTTTATCATTAAGTTAATGTTGTTTAGCTAGTGATTTTATACTTAAATAGTGTCTCATTAATATGAAGAATATGAAATGTGTTGTTAGCTTAGATGAAGAAAACAGCAGGAAAGAGGTAAAATCGTATTACTTCTGATCATGCGAATGGAAAAAGAATACTAGAAACATTTAAAGCGCCTTAGTGATTTAAAACGACTGTGATAGATTAAGAAGAAAAATGTTGATCGCATCGCGGAAAAGAAGTTTAGGGTTACAAAAAAAGTCGATGGCTTAAGTGAAAACGATTTGATGGAAAAGATTTTAGAAAATAATATAATAACAAGATCTTTCCATCTATATATATATATATATATATATATATACATATATTGATTATTGACTAATTGATCTAAAAAAATAAGAAACTGATTATATAGATACAGTACACTTGCAGCAACATTCGTAATTAATTATTTATTCGGGTAAACATTTGCTCAGTATGTTATAAAAATTAATTTTGTTAAAAGCTAATAATATATATTAAACGAATAAGTGAATTCGATAATTGAAAAGAAATTTAAATTAATCAAATTTACTTATAATATTTCTATGAATGATCGTTAAATATTTTTAAAAATAAGTAAAATAGTAATAGCGCCATTATTAGGAATATAATAAAATTTAAATTTAATCTTCATAAACAAAATTTTTATTCAAATTTTTGTGTCGTAAAAAACTATGGTAATAGGGGCTAGAATATTGATTTTATATTTTATATTACTATCATTTGTAAATAAATAAATTTTCTATATTTTAAAAAGAATATTATGTACATGATTGCAAAATGTACATATCAATTTTATATTTAAATTCCATTTATGAATTTTATATCTGAACATTAGTTTTTCATTTTTATAAATTAACAATTCTACAGTATGCCACAATATATATATATATATATAATGTTATATAAATATATATATATTGTATTTTAAAAATATATTGTTTAATCGTAAATTAGTATCTAGACTTGCTTATTTATTAAAGTTATTTATTAAAGAAACTCATTAACTAACGAATCTTTTATACTATTAATTTATACGAATTATATTTGTTTTACAAAACATTATGTCTTTATATAATATTATAACAATAAAATTAGTACTCGCGGATTATGTAAATTAAAAATTTTTATTTCATTGTTAGGATGCAAATCATCTAATATTAATTTTATTAATATAATAAAATATTATTCGATTTACAATATTTTTAAATTTTATAAATATATTTATTTATTTTCCAAGGTTTTTAAAAATATTTTTTTTATTTAAACATTGAAAATTTGATTTTTTTTAGAAGCAAATAATTAAAATAATAATTTAATCATAATTAGAAATTCACTTGTACTTAGGAAATATGTTAAAGTATTTTATTAATATCGTTACATAAACGAAATTCTGAATTCATAATTTTAGTGTACATTAAACAGAAAATTTAATATACGAACTTGAATTTTTTAAAACAGATTTAAAATTTAAATATTTCTGAAACATATGAAAACATTTCTTAAGTACTTTTTCGTTATAGATAATTTTTACGTTGTTAGAATAAAAATATCCTAAAATATGAGTAATACTTTAATTGAAATATAATTGAAATAATTGAAAACATTCAATTAATTGAAACATAGTAATATTTTAATTGAAAGGTCCACAATTTTTATATAAATAATGTTATCTTTAAATCTCGGATTAAAAACAAATTATATATAAAACAAAATTTATTACTAAAAGAAGCTTACCACAATAAAGGACATATATATTCAAATTTAGTATATATTTCTTTTTAAACGTAGAATTGAATAATTCCGTATATAACATGAATTTCAAATTTTCCAAATTATTGTAAAGTTGTCAATACGTATTAAAGCTCTTTTATAAAATTTTTATACGCTAATAAAAATAATGTTATTATACAGTGTGCTATAATACACGAAAGAGGAAGAGTAAGTAAGAAAGCTACAACAAATAGAACGAGAAGTCTGCATTACTACATATGATAATTAAACGTAAATGTTTGTAGGATATATTTTCATAAAATTGAGAAAAACTTTTAATTATTCAAAAAATGCCGTTTCTGAACAATAGTCTTCTATAGTTTGGGTAACATTATGTATTTAAATAAAAAGTTTAAAAGTTATTGTTTTTTATAATGTTTCCGATAAAAGAGAAATTGCTCAGTTAGTATTGAAGTATTTCACCAATAAAATTCGAAATGAAAGAAAATAATCCATTCTACATTTACTGAGAATTTGAAATTTCATTAAAATATTATTCATTCAGAAAGTTTTAAATTCTTTGTTATTTTACATAAAGAAGAATTATTCCTTTATTAAAAATTTTGAATAAAATTGAAATACGAAAATTATTAAAGCAACTTTTTGTCCCAACACATTTACTTTTAGCAATTGTAAATCAATAGAAAGTGAAAATTAATATAAGTTATTAAGACAATTACCATTTTTTTTTACGACGATTTTAAATTTCAAAAATTTTGATAATTCAATTTAAGTGCATAATACTTTTAAAGTCTCAAGTATTACAATGACCTACTTTATGTTCTTTTATTCTCAACTTTACACATTTAAAAATACATAATATTATACTTTAAAACTTTGCAAAAAATTCCGACTATCATAATGAACGTGTATAATAGTGCATTTGTAATTTAAGGGAAAACATTCAGGAAAAATTAATTATAAGAATTATTTTATTTGGTAAAATTTATTTACATAAAATTTAGTATTTATGCAATAGTGCATGTATACGCGCGTGATGTGTAACAAGTGTAGGAGTGTATTAGCCTTGATTTCATATACAAATCGTCAAGGGCACCATTAACAATGCACGAGTGATTATCAAGAAAAGATCATCATAGTGGATATGACATCCACTGTCATACAGTATACAGTATACAGTATGTGTATACAGTAGGACATTAAATTATTTGAAAACAAGATGAAATAATTATTTGAAAAGAAGATTAAATAATTATTTGAAAAGAAGATTAAATAATAAGGGGAGAATTTAAGATCCAGTCCAAAGAAAATTTCCATTTAGTTTATCTACTGCAATGTCTAATGTCATTTTGTTTTTGTGAATAAATTAATTTTCATTTTAAACAACTAAGTAGAACGAAAAATTTTTAAACCAATTTTCTACAACGTAAAAATATTTTAGGTATCAACGACGATGGATTCTCCTAAAAGAATAATTTTAAAAAATTATTTTTTTAATTTCTTTTTAAAAAAATATCACCATGGGTATTTTGAGATTTTTTGTATAAAAGGCAGTGTCGATGGAAAGGGATACGCATGGTTACGTAAGGGACAAGTCGGGGAGGTGCAAGGAAAAATCTGCGGAAAATTTTCAGAGCCGCTCGATGGACTCGGGGCACCCGGTCCGACCCAATGGGTTCATCCGACCCAAAAACTGGGACAAAACAAAATTCGTTTTTCGCATACGATTCAATAACCGAACGATTGCGCGTCGTTTGCTCCTTTCCAATTCGTTACTTAAGTCTCCAAATATTAATATTTACGGTCCCAAAATATGGTTTAAAAAATTTTGCTCCCCCCCCGTCCCAGACCATTTTAAAAAAAATATCGCCAAATTGCCCGGTATCTGTCGAACATCGATTGTTTTCTACCTTCGATGCGCTAAAAAGACTTGGAAACGCGTTATTTTGAGTTTGAAGGTCGCCGGGAAAAATCAGACACGGATAATATTATTTACGTTAACGAAGTAAGCAGTAGACTTGTTATTTCGTAATAAAAAAAAAAAATAAAATATATATAATGCTTATTTATGTTTCCGTGTAATGAAAAATATTGAATGTAGGAAGGATTTGTAATTGTAATCGTTTTTATTTATTTTATGAAATTCTAATTATTATGCATTCTAATTATTATGCATTTAATGGCCTAATAAATATAATCCACTATACAATTATATTTGTTATTTAATTTTTTGCAATTAGTTAAAGGTAATGGAAACTTATAAACCTAATTAATGATTCATTATTTATATAATCAGAATTTCAAAGACCCGATAATTCTTCTTTCAGCGTTTTACAATTAAAATTCAGCTCTAAGTACTTATAAAATGAATTTTTTGAAAGCTAATTGCTATTACGTAGTGTTAATAAAATATTTTATATTTTTCAAAACCCTTCTTTATTTCAATAAAATGTAAATATTATAAATTTATGTTACGCAATCACTCCTTTATTGTTAAACATCTTATAGTTATTTTATAATTTTATAGAAAATTAGATTAAAAAGTGAAAATTAATATAAAGGCAAAAAGAGTATTTACTAAAAAATCATAAAATTATTGTTCCAATTTGTTGGTATAATTTATAATGAATGATATTTTTGAACATTTTTCTAATAAGTACTAGTGTTCGAGACCATTGTTGTGGTCTTAATTATCGATTTGTAAAGAATATTAATTATAGCTTAGTAGTAAGAGTAGTGATCAGACGTAATGTGATATTACTCTTCATATGCGATCGAAAGGGGGGGGGGCAGATTATCGAGAATAGGACAAAGGTTTTTGGGGTCAGTTAGAATATTACTACCAAGATAGAAACATCATGACTGTAGTGCATGTAAGTTATAGGTAAACGGCTCTTTCGTCCTTCAATAGAAAAGGAGATTTTTATGTCTGTAGTAAAACAAATAAAATAATTTTTCCCTATAAACCAAAGTGTAGATTATTCACGAGCAATCTCATCCTTTACCCATTCGCGAACCATAACAATAACAAATTCAAAGGTCTAAGCTTACACTTGAAATATTTAATTGAATTTACCAAAATATTTGCCTTTCGGATAATTTATAGACATTATGTGCATAAATTTATATAAACACAGTTAATATGACACTCTATTAATTACTTTTCAATGAAAATAATGTTTTCTTCGTATTCATGGAATTTAATATTTTGTATCTGAGTAATCAAATGTTTAGGTTCTGAATAATATTATTAAATAATTGATATTTGTATAATTATCCTTTGAAATTTCGTATGAACGTTTTGGTATCCTTTGTGCCACGAAGCTTAACATGCTTTAAATAGTAAAAGTTTCTTTTAAATATACGTATAAATTTTTAGTTTCATATAAGAACAATATACTCCATTATTAAAATTCTATGTAATGGTGATATTGGAGCGATATTTTGGTGTCGGGAAGATAGTTGCTATTCTATTCCAGAGTTTGGAATATCTTGTTAATTTATAGTTTTAATGTTTCTTTTCTACAAGAAGAAAATCTAAAAGAACACAATATAATCATGCTACGCTATTATAGTATTTGCAATACTTCTTACAGAAACGGGTAATGAATCTTTATGAAATATACAATCTGTGTATGTTTATAACCATGTTGAATTCCGTTTCATTCGATAATGAAAATTTGTTTCCTTGAGTACGTTTCATGTAAGTAAGCTAGAATTTTACTTTAAAGGATTTATAATATTTATTTGACAAAGCACTATGTAAGGGAAAATCCATTATGAAATGAAAGATTGTATAATATTCTTTAATAAAAGTAGACTAATTTTGTATGTAAGTATATTAAATCTATCATTTAATTTGATGTATTTTGAAAATGTACACGATAGCATGAGTACAGTTTGCAATTTACGATTTTATTTTATGAGCTGTATAATGTAACATGATAGAGTGTAAATATTAGAAAATATAGAGAAAGTCAATTTCGATATTAGAGTTATTGTAAATATCGTTGAAGTTGAAATGGCTATAGCCGGTGCTCTATTCCCGCTTCATCAATTCAGAAAAGCCACTCAAGAATCTCATCAGTTCCCTGAACAGGGGCTGTTAGATCATTGGAAAATCGACATTTCATTTTTTTTAGCTTAGCTCGACCCTCGTACTCATTTGTCCTCGTATTGATGGTTAATAGGTTCGATTGACTAGTAAGGCTGGGAACGAAAGAGAGAGTCAGAAAGAGAGTGAGAGAGAGAGGGAGAGAGAGTGAGAAAGTGAGTGAGAGAGAGAGGGAGTGGGAGAGAGAGAGAGATTGGGAGAGAGAGAGAGAGTGGGAGTGAGAGTGGGGGAGAGAGAGAGAGAGTGGGAGAGAGAGAGGGAGTGCGAGAGAGAGGGAGAGAGAGGGAGAAAGAGAGTGAGAGAGAGGGAGGGAGGGAGGGAGGAGAGAGAGAGAGAGAGAGAGAGAGAGAGAGAGAAAAAGGGCTGGGGTGTTTATCCCGAACTGCACTTTACACTGGCGGGGGTTTGTAGGACTCGATTAGTAAATACGGGGTTGCCAGTGATGCTCATTTGTTTTGTGGTCTAGGGCCATACGCTATCCAGTTTTCTTACTCTCGTCGAGAGATCGATTCCCAACTGCCACCAGCAGGACTCCTCCCTTCTCTCACCCACTATTATATTATACTCGAAACGAGGCTTTGCATTGACTTCTCATTGTCCTGAGATGTCAATTTTATCTATACGAATGTGTATTATTATATAGCTAATACAAATTGCCAGTATTGCATATTATTTAATATAAAAAAACTTATAATCTTTCTTAAACTATCTCTTTCTCCTTCCTATCTCTTTTGCGATTTTTTTTTTTTTTTTTTTTTAATCACCGTATCTTTCGCTTCAGTCTCTTTAGTATTATACAAATTTTGTTAATATATAAGTAAATAAGGGACGTGACATAATTGAATATTATAATGAAATATTTTTCATTATTTATTAATCTAATCCATTATAAAATTAAACATTTTTCCAATCGATAATTAATAATTTTGTTGCTTCATAATATAGAAATTGTGAACAAAGTTTTCTCTGAGTATAAATAATCTATTGGCTAAAAACATTTTACTTAAAAATTCTTTTTCAATAGAAAAATATTGAATATGTTTATTGAATTCATTAATAAAGCTGAAATTTATTTTACTTTACTTACTTTACTTTATTCTAAAACAAAGATTATTATATTAAACGCAAGCTCAACATTTTTTTCCTTTTAAGAATAGACATAATAATTTAAAAAATTAATTCTCCGCCATTATAATTTCAATACTCTCAATGAATTTAAAATAAGTTTATTAACACCTATCCGATTTTATTATGAAAATATAAAATATCTATTTTTTAATAAAATAATATTTTTATAAAGACCGCTAATAAAATATACAAAACATTGTGAGAAGTGTAAGATTATCTGTATATAATTTTCTATTGGTTTTATAAAACGGTGTATTATTTATAGAAATAATAATGATTCATGTTACACTCGTAGAGTGCACTTAGAAAATTTTCTTTAAACACCAATTGTAATTTATGAAAGAATTGTTCTTCACATGAAAATTCTTACGTTTACAACCAACCACTCAAAGAATATTTTTCTTGAGCAATATAAAATTTAACTGCTTTGAATTTTCTAACTTCATATGACGTTTCTTCTAAACTATTATATGAAGATTTACGAATGGTGAGAAAAGAAAAGCGAACGCTCCATCATGTAAGTAGCAAAAAATTCTTTCTTGCTTCTAAGATTATTTAAAAAAAAAAGTAATATGATTCCACAGTAAACAGTATCTATATACTTTCTGTCTTCCCTTGACTGCGATGAAAAAATTTAAGAACTTTAAATTTTTATTCTAAAGCTTTAAAAATTTGATAAAATTTCATAACTTAAAAATATTATTATTTCGACTTAAATTTACAAATCTTTTTAATTTTATGAAATCGTATTTTAAGTACACAGTGCATCAATTACAAGATATTTATTCTATTTACTTCTATTTTAAAGTTTATTTTTCAATCTATAATAATAGTATACAGAAAAATCGTTATGGAAATAGATAAATAGGATATTTTGAAATAAAGAACTTTGTAAATTAATATAATTTTTTGTATAAATTTTTACTCATAATTCTATTTTATGTAAATCGGATTAATAGTTTTCAAAAATGTATGTCACGGAAACTTCTAGCAATTTTATTAGTTAAATAAATTAAATTGATGTAAATTCCTATTAATAACTGAATTATCATGTCGTACAATACTCATTTCTGCTTAAATTAATATTAAGATTCCTTTCGGAAATATCAAAGACTACTATTAAAAAAAAATTATCTAAAAAATTTGCTCAATATTTTTTTTAAATCTTTTAAACTTTAAATTATAATATCAAAGATTGATCTTGGTAATATTGGTTTATACATGTTAATTAGTAAAAATTATCTCTTTAAAATAATTATACCGTTTTGAAGTTATCAAATTGTGTCATTAATTCTATAATATTCTTCTTCTGAAATGTCAAGAGTAAATATTTAAAACAAATTATAAATATACAAATACTTTAAGGAACAAATATTATAATAAGATATTATGCTGCACGAGAAAAATATTTCACGAGAAAATTATAATTTCATATATAGTTACGAAAATATAAAATAGTTTTTATAACGTAATAATTTAATTCGAACACTAGAGGAAATTCGAAACCACATAAATTTTTATTGTTCATTTTATAATAAAAGAATTTTAATATTAACGTTTTTGTTAAAATTATTTATTAGATTTTACGTTAAAAAAATTAGCTACGATTATTTAAATAAAATTATTAATTTATTATTCCATATAGAAATGTAAGTTTTTATAAAAGAAATAACTTAAGAGCATATTATACACGAAATATATTTGAAAATGACATTTTCAAATGCCAGTAATTTATATATAAATATTTATTTTTGTTTTATATTATTTAAGTTAATGTAAATACTATATACAGTTTGTTTAATTTTGTCGAACATATAAAGCAAATTCAGATATTTTAATTTAAAATTTCGTTCATATTATATTATACATTATATAACTGTACTTTTACCAAAAACGTACTGGTATGCATTTATTTTTAAAAAGTATACATTATGCTAAATATTTTATTTAAGAAATATTATATTTAATTTTTGGATTAAAAATGTTTTTAACTTTTTATGAAATATAATAGAATTAAAATCAAATCATTCCAAATTATTGAATAGTTTTAATAAAATTACTTTTTTAAATTAAACTTACATAAAAACTTAATATTTTATATGAAACAACGTTATATAGTAATAAATCATTAATCAATATTGCATTACTGATGTGGAACTATATTAAAAGTATGTTACCGCAATAAAATTCATAATTCATTGTATTTATTTTCCTTGATTTATTTATTTTCAAAATGAATATTTATATCAATAGGTGTTTTATACATTTGTCTTAAATTTAGCAGAAGAATAATATATTTTGCAATATTTTTCAACAAAATATATTTTTGATGAAAACGATTTATTACATATTTTGAAGATCATATAACATACGAGTCTACGCTATCAGAATATTGTTTTTTTAAATTAAAACCTTTTATTATACTGATTCGTATTATTTCTAGTAATTGTCAGATTTTATGATTCTAATGACATTACTTTATAGTTAATGTGATTAAATTTTTCCTTATTCATTATCTGAATGTAAAACAGTAAAATATGACTGTGCATCAGAAAATTTTGTTGAAGTGGTAAATTATCTTTTGCGTGTATTGGTTTCAAAATATTTATTCTAAAATATGTAGTATTAAATATTTTACCAAGCAAACATGATTTTCTATAAAAGAATCTGTCTTTTTCTTTCATTGTTTTTCGTCTTAAATTCAAGAACACTTCTTCAAATCTCTATTCAGTTCTTCTCTTATATTGATGTCTTTTATACTTGCTCTCCGACGCTTAACCTTTAATGTCTGTCTCTCTCAATCCGACCATCTTATTTCTGTCTCTCTTTCTCTCTCTCTCTCTCTCTCTCTCTCCCCCCTCTAAACATATACGTGTGTGTGCGTGCGCGCGCGTGCGCGTGTGTATGTTGCGGCTTGTTAAGCGAGAGAACGAGCCTCTACGATCATCTGCGTAAATTTAAGCATAAAATCTTGTAATTTAAGTATAATTTTAAGTACTACTATTTATCATATAATAGTAAATAAAATGGAAATATTCCAACACTGAGCGCTTTGGGAAACAAAAAAAAGGGTTGCTATTTCACTATCAACGCCACCATGAAAAAGGCCGCAGGGGCACGAAGCCTGATATGGCGGTTTTTTCCACCAACGGGTGGCCAACACTAAGGGCGATCCTAGGGATCGGCCGAATCGGTGCGGATAAAAATTATACGGGCCCCTGTTCTCAGGCCCAGTTATAGTCTACCGACCAATAATACCGATTTCTCGCTCTCCCTGCCGATTTTTCCTCCAATGAAAATTGGACGGAAAATCCCCGATGTAATATCAAAGATATAAAATGGGGAAGAACACCAGGAAGAGCAGCTTTTTTCGGCGTTACTGCATAAGCGCATGCCGTCGAAATAATTTGTTCGAAAAAATTTCTACTTCCATCCCTAACCATTTAAAAAGAAAAACTTAAAGAATAATTAAGTATCGAGTCACAGTGTTACTTTATTTTTTTTTCTGCCATTACCTTTCCTGCTTTCTCTTCTATCAAGAGCAATATGCATATATGTATATATATGTGTGTATATATATATATATATATATATATAATTACCCTTACCTTAAATATATTTTTTTTTTCTTATTCTTCCAAAATCTGCCTTTCAACATTATTTTTTTACACTCTTGTCATGTACTCTACTTTATTGCGTTAAATCGTTTTGAGAAGCTTGCCCCAGTGAAACTTTTGGCATAGACTTTTAGACTTATAAGATACATACTAGCAATGCTATTTGTATTTTCCATATAGGTAAAAAGCAGGGTAAGAACTCGCAAAAATGAACTACATTATATAAGAATCTCGTTCTTCTTCCTTCCGTAATCGTTTATTTTGATTTTTCATCCTTTTTATCATAATTTAGTACTCTATTATCATTAATTTATGACCAAACTCAGCAAATTATCTTGGTAATTGTAATTCAAACAATAAAAGTTAGATAACAAATTACGACTGCTGCCAAAAGAAAGTATAATAAACGCAAGTATTGTCAACCGATACATTCTTTAAATTTAAGATTATATATATCATTTCGAACAATAATGTACATTTTATATAAAATTATTAAAAACCGTATTAATATGACTAATAAAAAATATTAACTCATATGAGAACTTATTTATAGAGTTTTCATAAATACGGGCAACTCTTTTAAATTATGTATATATTTTAACTTCACCCATATAAACCGTACTTTATATTTATAATAGAAAAACAAATAGCAAGAAAGTAAGAACAAAAAATGAGACATTATAATTCTTTTAAAAGATTTCCATAAGGAATGCATATTTATGAAGATCGAATTTTTTCAATTTTTAGAACAATCAATATTTTTTCATTATTTATATTTATTTATTACTTCCTAGAATATATTAAATTAACTAATCACAATAATTATAATTAAACTGTGCTTTTACTTTATTTACTTTAATTTAATTACTCTACTATTTATATATACATCAACTACATTTTTTTATAGCGAATTAAATAACGACAAGTAATAACGTTTTCTACTATTTCATCTATATTCATAAAAAGTATGTGTGTGCGCGTGCGCGAGCGTGTGTGTATGCGTGTGTGTGTATTATAGTATGCACGCAAAGGTATTCTACTGATATTATTATTAAGAAATCGTAAGACACTTATAGTAATTAATTAAATTTGATAATTGAATGATATATATAAATCTTATATTATTATAATTTTTTTAGTTTGTAATAAGAAATACTCACATATTTCATAAATTAATCATTTTGTGTCAAAACTACGAAAAAAAGCTTTATAGTTATGAAGAAAAATTAATCGATTCTATTTTAATTTTGTTCTTAAATTCTAGTTTCACTGTGAATAAATATTCTAATTTAACTATTAACGTAGAAATTTTAGTTTTCCGATTCTTCGAAAAAATTTCATTATATTTTATATTTTTAGTATATTACGTTAATAAGAATAATCAACATATTACAACTAGTTGCAACACATTACAAATTGAAAATTAAATTTTATTTTGAATCCATTAAAATTTAATACGTATTTTATTAATATTTATATTTTTTTAAAAGTAGCTTAAAAGTATATAAATATAATATATTATAAATATAATATATTAATTTAAAATATTATCTGGAAAAATTTCTATTATACGTGAATATAAAGATTTAAAATGAATATGCAATTGATTCAAAAATATTTATTTTTAACTAAAACTCAAATTTTCTAAATAAATAAAAGCTTAAATAGTTTTCCATATTTTACATTCTAATTTTCGAATTATGTAATTGATATCGCAATCTTAATATATTTGTCGAGAATGATAAAATAATATTAGCACATTTAAATTTTGATATTCTTTCATTTAGTATATTCGCTACAACATTAATTCAATATTGAATTCAAATATTGAATAAAACGTTATTTACACCGAATTGTTATAATATGAAACACTATTCACAATACTTACATTGCTGATGTTAAAAATTGTTTAATCTTTTAGATTTTAATCTATCATATGCGTGTGTACTGTAAACTTAAATATCAGGCTAAAAATCAATATAGGTGACAAAAAATCGTTACAAAATGATTAAATGTAATTTAAAATTATAAGAAGTAAGTATGAAGTTATCTGGTAATATTAAAATAATTAAAGTAAGGGTGATAAAAATAGAATATAATTTAGTACATGAAGAAATTAAAACAGAAATTTTAATTAAAAGTTTATATTTTATAAGTACTAAAAAAGCTTTTGATTTATGTATTTTAAATTTAATAAAATTTATTTTAAACTACATTATCTTAAAAATAATGTAAAGATGAATAGGAATGATAATAAAATTTTAAAATATTAAAAATTTTAGAACAAAATAGTGCTGTAGCTCATATTTAATCAATAACTATGGGTATAAAATTTTCGGTGTTAGTATTTCTAAAAGCTAATGAAGTATAGGTAAAGTGTATTTTCAATATAGCGCTAAAGTAACTTTCATCGTGATTAAAATCTAAAAGAAATTTTAAAAAGCACTCGTCTGCTCTTTGAATGAGGCTTTCATTTATTCAATCTTTTGTAATGAATACAAGAATATTCAGGATAATAGAGGAAGAATAGAATGGTGACATAAAGGTTTGAATAGTTGCACACCTTGACGGATTGAGTCTACTGGAAGGATAACGAAGGGATTGCTCGCTCATTGAACGATAGATTCTACATCCCTAGGATCTCCAAGACGTAAAAGCCTTTTCAATTTATCTCCTGTTCACGGCCTTGGTCTTCCGCCTTCTTCGATTCGGCTTAATTAAATTTCACTACGATTAATGGCTTGAGGCTCTTGTCACTTACGCTTAGACACAAGAACAACGAGTGGATATTGTCTCATTTGTTCCTATTTAAGATTGACTAATTTAGATAATAACAACCTCTATGATACTATTTTCGACCTATGACTCTCATTTATAATGTAAAAAGAAGAAAAAATTAATTTATTATTTACAAAGATTAAAAGTAGCGTAAGAGCGAGCGAGCGATGGAGGGGGGAGGACTTTTAAGACAGGAATTTCTAGTCACAAGCTGGTGCAGTGATTTAACGACTTATGACCTCAGTATTTAAAGTGTATTTTAAGAATCTGCCTGAAGCCAAGGAAAGTTATTATTCAGATTTTAGAAGACTTTGAAAGACAGCGTCTAGGAAATATATTTATACACTGTAATGAAAAGGTTTTTTCATTAATTAATTTAATATAAATAGTTTCAAACTTTTGAATTAGCTGTAATCTTTCTTACATCGCTTTTCATTTAAAGTATTGATTGATTCTTTCATCATAAATTCTTTAAATACTATAAATTAATTATAAAATATAGATCTACTTTTAATTCAAAAACACAAAATATTGTATTGTTTCATATTAGTTTCATATTACTGAAAAATTCATTTATTAAAAGAAATAAAATTAAATGCTTACGTTTGTTAATTATTATTGTTTGCAATTGTAATTCACATCATACTTTTACTACGCGATAAATATATAAAATGAAAAAATGTTATGAAAAAATGAATAAAGTATTTTTAATTACATTTTCACGCATAATTGTCATATATCTAAATCATAAATGTCATATATCTAAGATCCATTATCACAAATATGTAACATAACCATGTACACTCATTGCTAACGTAAATTATGTAATATGAGGAAAGCTCGTATCTACAGCGAACTTCTAATACATTATTGTAATAATAATGTTACGATTAAATAATCATATTTAAATTAATTTTATTATTTACGCTTATTAAGGAATTCAATTACCAAAATATTAATTTTTAATAAAATATTAATTAAACTAATAAAGAGTTGTTTGATAAAAATATCTTATCTTCCTGAATTAAATAATATCCTGAATTTTTATAATAAAAATGAAAGGTTGTACTTATTATTATAAGGATTAAACGACATGGACTTTTCATAATAAAAAAAATGTAATGATTACGAATAAAAATGTAGTACTGTTTTTATTATTAATAACTGAATGTATTTATTTTCGCTAATAAACATTTTATGCCATTTAATAAAAGAAACTTGTTAACAAATAAATTGGCTCTCATATTTGAAACAGAATAAAAGAATGCAAAGATAATGTTGCAGACTAAAATTGACGATAAATTTAATATTTATTAATATTTATTTATATTGATAGTAGACAGTGAGAGTGATAATAATATCCTAAATTCTCAAATAATGATTTGTTGTAATAATATTGTTGACAGAAGAGATTTATTGAATATTGTTTACAATATTGTGTACAAACACAAGATTGAATTTCAATTTCTCTAAATAAGTGACATTTGTTAAGTTAATATAATATATTATTATTTTGGACTCATATGTACAGAAATGTTATAATGATTGCTTAAATCGAGCTTTATTCGATACTTCTCATGATTGTATGTACCTAAAGTTTTTATTTTTGACGAAGTTATAAAAACTGCAATTAAAAAATGATATACAATTACTCCCTATATAAAAGTATATATATATATATATATATTAGTTTAATTATTCTAAATTGAATAAGTATAATATTTATTACAAGTATGATCGACATATTTAGAGGATACGTATATTCATCCAGAAAAGGCACTTATTTGTATTAAAATTAATGAGATAGAATTCATCAATTATTCGTTAAGTATAATATAAATTATAAAATTAATGTTAAATTTTAAGAAATATATGAATTTTATTAATCTTTTTTTTTAACGGGAAATGTGATAGAATAAAAAGTTCCATCTTCAATGACTGTAAAATCATATTTTCAATTAGCATAGAAACGGACTTTTTTGTTGACATTTCAGTATGCGCATTCATAGTCATAAACAACAGGGTATTTAAAACCGTTCGGTGCATTATTAATATTGATATGCCGAAAAAATAGAATTCAGTCAAGCTGCGGAAATTTAGGTTTTATCTATTCGCATTTATATGCGTGAAGTATCTAGATGCCTAATGAGAAATAGGTTAGTCGGTCATGTTATGAATGCCTATACGTGTATGATTTGTGTGCACGCTTGCTTGAGGTACATGACTGCATTACAGTAGACTTGTATTATTGAAGTATATTCACATACGTATTCAGCAATGCAAAGATTCAGATTTGTGCTTAACAAGAAACTTTGAAAGATCAATAACATTTGAAGTTACACAACTTTGCATAATATATTTTATTCTTTAAATGTGTCGAATATTTGTGTTTTATAAATACTTCTAAAAATAATAATGATCATTTTTTGTATTTTATTTTACTTTTCTTTTATCTTTCATTCATCAGATTTTATAAGATTTTATAAAATAAAAATTTATATGATTTTTTTAGGAGTAATGGTATGTAAATTTCTATATTTTGTTCGCAACGTTTCACACTGTTATTATGTTTTATTATTATCGATATATCTCATGTTCAAAATTAATGAGACTATTAATTTAATATCATTTTTCATATAGTTCCAGGCAACTATTGCACAATAATTTATATTAATTTATAATATGTAAAAGTACATTTCAATTGCAGGAAGAATACATTCCATTTGACATGTGCATCCCAATTATAACTATCAGGAATAGACTGGGTCAACGATATTTCTGAAAATTAATATTCTAGTCAATAATTATACAATTTATGGAGGTAATATTTTAATAATCAATAATTGAGAAGCACACATTTAATTCAAAATTTTAATTAAGTCAAACAATTGTGTTGACGTAAATTATTAAAGACATTATATTTGTATGATTAAAATACATTCTAATACGCCGATATCTATTTAGATGTAGAAATACGTGGAAATGGATTACCTACATATTTACAAACATTAATTGTTGAATCAATTTATAAGATATTTTTGAAGTACATATATATTTTAGAATGTTAAAAATCTTACTACCATGTAACTATAATTTAATACTAACTATTCACTTCTCTAAATTCAATATACGTATTCATTAATTAATAACAATTCTTAAGTCTTAAGAGATACAATTCAGAAAACTTAAGTTTACGTAAGTATAATGTTATTACTACAATAGATATATGTTATAATTCTCGGACTTTAATTATAGACATCTGAAACAATAACCATACGTACTTCAATTTTGACGACAAAATATCTAATATCTATACCACTAACATTCGCTAAATCAGATTTGTAAGATAATTCTAGATTTCTAATTATAGATTTGTAATAACAACTTTATAAGTATCATCATTGTGAAAATAATTATAATGCCTCTAATATTAATTCAATTTTTCAATTAACCTCACTTTATTATTGTTATTATGATAGTAACTGGATAAAGAAATGTCATATATCTGAAAATAATTTAAAATATTTATGACTATTCATTATGCATACATTATTTAATAAAATTATGACTGTAAAATTATGTAAATATTTTTAATTTTACATCTATATATAAAATTACATCTACATAAAAAAAATAAATAAAAGAAATAGCATATTGCAAAATTTCATTGTTATGTATTTTTATTTATAGATACGTTCATACATAAATTTTAATGAAGAAACTTTTCATATTTGAAAAACATAAAACGAAAGCTTTGTATTTGTCGCATTTGCTCGTTGAAATTTAACTAAAGTCATTTTTACTGGTAAGGCTTCTTCTTGGGAAGCTCAGAATATATTTTTCATCTAATCTAATTATACAGTAAGTTACAGGACATCGTTAAACGTATAATTCCTTAATATATAAAATAAAAACATTGTAGATATTCATTAAAATATAAATATTGTACAGAAAATCGCATTTTTCATAAATAAAGAATTTAAATCATGTATATAATGAAAAAATCAATAAATTCGATTTATTCATATTGGTTTAGTATTTAGATAAAAACAATACATTTATCAAACTAAATAGATTAAATGCAAATGAAAACGTGTTGTCTAAAAAATTACTCCACATTGTATTTACTTTGGAACAGGTATATATTTTAAATTTTAGTTATAACATTTAAAAGTAAATTATAAAAAGATACTTTTTATTGAAAAGTATTTATTGAGTTCTTTTAATAACAAAAATAAGGCAAGAACGATTAAGCGATATTGAATGTTACTTACAGAAAATATTTCGAAAAATATCGTTTCGTTTGTACTCAAAATTACTAAATATGTAAGTTGCAATTGAAAAAAGATAAAATATGGAAAAATGTTTTTATTATTGCATACGAAAAATGGATTGACATCTAATAAATATTCGCAAAAAATATAATACTTGATATTTGATGCAAAACAAGATTTAAATTACTCAAATTATTCAAAATATATACAAATCATGCAAAACATTATTTTACCACCTTTTATTTATTTACAAATATTCATAAGATTCTTCTAAAGAAAGTTTCTTTTACTTCACAATATTATATTTCTATTATTTTCTATTTTAAAAAGTTATAGCTTAAATTATTAAAATTAATTCGATTTTATTAACAGTAGAAAAATTAAACATTTTAAATACTAATCACATTATTATGGTATGAATATTGATATAATAATTGAAAAGATTAAGTCTTAGTATTCTTTTATTGTTATATAAATATAATATAATTATTTATTAAAGTATTCTTTGTGAAGACGGACTTATAATAACAATGATTTTATATTTTTTAATACATTTTTTTCGACTGAGACTATTAGTTTTTTTCTGGCTACAAAAATTTATTATTTTAAAATAATTAATTTTAACATGTCAAAAATTTTGTAAAAGTTTTAATTAAAATATTTACTTTGTATTTATAAATAATATAATTTTTAATATTGTTTATATATTAAAATTTATACATTTTATTCCGTAATAATATATATTTTACCTATTTTAATAATAAATAAATTTATTAACACATGTATCAAACAACTATTATAAATACGAACAATTTTTTAAAGGTATTTAAAATAAATTATATTAAAAAAAAGAGTTTAAAATACAATTAATGAATACATCTCCTTGAATGTGTAAATTCATTTAAATATAACTTGTAAAACTTATGAAAGTTCATATGCTGCTTCGATGTAAACATTCGCAATACATTATTTATATTTTAATTTAAAAATAAATGAATTAATGAAAAATATAAAATAGTTTTGGTTTTTCCTTTTTCTCGCACTCTCCAATTTTCTTTTTATTGATATATATATATATATATATATATATATATGCACAAATTTGTTCATTCTTTTATTCTTTTAAATTTTTTAACCAAAAATTTCTGTACTATTTTTCTGTATTATTCGATAGAAGCATATATTTATTATTATGCTACGACATATTTATTTAAATTATTAAGTTTTTAAAAATAGAGTTTATAATATAAATAATTCCCCTAATGAAAAGCTAATATTTTTATAACTATTAATTATTAAATTACGTAATATGCTTCATTTTATTTGCTTCTAACATTGTGTATTATTTAGTGATTGTCTGTGAATCTCTAACCGTAATTTATTCAATAAAATTTAACTGGCCCTAATTATTGAGCTTATAATGAAACATATTAAATACTTTCGTTTCTATTTCAGCTCCAGATCGAAGTACAAGAGAAATACTGATCGGCGAGGTCGATATAGCAATGGGATACGATAGTGATAGTAAAACAATCCACGAATCCTCTACGAATAAACCATTCGCAAAAAACTGCATAGTCAATAATAAGATCTATGCTCATAGTCAAATGGCAAGTTAAATATATATAAAATAAGTTATTATTTCATTATTTGTGCTCTTTCACCCTACATTTGTTTGAGCTTGATAAAGATACATGTTTTAACTAGCTTTCTATTTTAAATTACATCTTTGTAATGACAAATAAATGTATTTTAATTTATCAACATATGTTTCTATAGATATAATTTCAGAGATTTTTTTTATTAGAAGTATATTTTTAAGTGGAATACGTTATTAACAGACTTATTAAAAATAAATTTATTTTTGTTCATATAAATATGTTTGTACACACATGTATACAGATGAATGCGCATATGTACATACATGAATATATAAATGCAGCCACGCACAGTTTAATATATAAGATTTTATACTTAGAAATACTCATACCTAGTATAACAATATTATTCATGTTTGCTTAATAAATAATAACTTAATGTTGTAAAATTTTTTTAAAAAGTTATATTTCGAAAAGACAGAGTTTTTTCTAATGTAAAAAATGTATTTTAATGCTAACAATTTGTATATTTTATTTTGAAATTACTTTAAAAACGGATAAGGAAATTTTCTTGCTCAAGATTTTTAATTTTTAAGTTAAATTCAGTTTAATTTGTGTCATATCTTGAAAATATTTCTTTTCGTCATTATATTAATGAGAAAATATATTCATCCAAAAATGCAAATAAGCAAATTTTATAATGCATGTACAGCAAAAGTTAAAATTTCCATGCATAAATCAGCATTAAGAACAATCATAACATACTTTAATTACAGTTTTTTCACACAAATAAAATATTTTTAAAATTAACATTGAAATACATTAAATATTTTTAGTATTTATTTTATATCATTTTATATTTTACAGTTAAATAAGTTTAAATAACAGGTAAATAGTTTAAATAAGATTCATATTTAAAATGTTTATAAATGCAATTACAATAAAATGCATTATATTGTATTTATCAATTTTAAAAAAGGGATTATGAATAATATTGAAAATAATGTAAAGAAGACCAATAATATATCAGCCGAGTGTAAATTCGTATAATATAGTATAGAAAGTATCTGAATCTTTATAAGCCGTAATACAAAAAGCGAGAAAAATCTATCCAAATATATCTATCAGCACAAATATTGTCTGGACGATGAAAGCCATTTATTTCAAAAGGGAGCCAATTTTAACACCGCCGCATGAACACTATGAATATTTATTATAGATTCGTCTTTTTTTAAATACAGTAGTAATATTTCATTGAAATTTAAAATGAAATTCTACGTGAATATTGGGTGCAGTGAAACGGCTTAGATTCATTTATTCAAAAACGAAAAAAAGCTAAAAGCATCATCCTAAGCTCTAATTGGATACGCACACATTTGTTATTCAATATTTTTTCGGAGCATTTTGTGAATTAAAAAGAAAAAAAAGAAAATTTAAATAAAATTTTTATTTTAAATAATTCTATAAGCCGTATAATAATTGTATAATAATCTACTGTTTGAATATAATGGAAAAATGACAAATTATATTTACATACGAGCTAGTTTTTACTGTGAATTATTGGAGCACAGCAAATAAAATGTACATGTATTGCAATGTAATTATAATTCAAATGATAAATATATGATAAATGGTGAATAAATATTAAAAAAAATTTTTATTTATTATAGTAATTTTACAAAGAACGTTAATTCAATTAATCAGATATAAGTAGAATAGATAAAAGATAATTCGATATCGTTATTGCCTTATACTTGGATTGTTTATAATAAAATATTACTAATCCAACAGTGAATACGCAAATAGAATCAAGCAAATAGTGATACGGATACTGAGGTAATAGGTGTATAGATTGTCGCTTGATGTATTAGAAATATCTTTGACAAGCTATAAGATATATATATATATATATATATACACACATATAAAGAAGCCCTTCGAACTCTTTCAACATAGGAGCTTAGTTTGGTCTATAACGACATTAGCGACGAGTTCGACAAAACCATTCGAAACGAAACGAACCGCAACTTTATTCAATACTCCTTTCCCATTTATCCAACACCTCGGCATTGGCAATAATTTTAAATTACAAATTACGGTAATTCAAAAGCTGGATGCAGGTGCAAGTGAAAAGTAATTGGTACAGGGTCAGGAGAAATGTCTAGATAGCGAGGAGCGTCAGTAGCGATATAATTGAAAATAAATTAGTCCTTTGTGGCTAATGGCTCGAATCGTTGATCATATAAAATAATTAAGCTGAATTATCTAGGGACTCCAATATCTACTATAGTCTTGCTAATATTCCATTATCGATTAATTTAACATCACTCTTCGCTATTCTAATTATTTTTTTAGATTCTCTCACAGTTGACGAATTCAAATTTTTATTCTCATTATTTTTTCATAATGTTCTTGTACCTTATTATCCTCAAGACCATTTCATTTACGATAATACTATCAATCATAATTTCACTGGATTTGTATATATTTAAATTATTTAACACCTATTATTAATTATCAAATATATAATTATTATTGTACATATGTTTATATTGTTTTCTTAATAATATCATTTATAAATATTGCATAATAATTAGTCTATTTAATATAGCTATCGTATTTTCAGAATATAATCATTGATAATTAATAAAATTATTTGTAAATTTAAGTATAATAGTAAATATTTTTTTATACTTAAAAATAGGAAAAATCACATTTTTAATTATTAATCTACAAAATTGAATCTTATATATTAAATGTTATTCGTATTTAAATTTGAATTTTCTTGGTAGTATTCAGGTACTCTTACTATTAAATTGTTATTAACAATTCTATCAAACATTAATACAAATTAAAAATGTAAATTTTTTAAAATTATAAAACGATTTGTTTATGAAAAATTCTTATTTTAAAAATCTATTGAAAATATTACGATATTTATTAAAACATGATTATAATTTTTAAATCATACTTAAGTAAATATAATCATCATTTAACGAAGAAACTAAATGAACTATATTGACACACTAAGTCTATCTTTAATGGTAACATTAATAATCACAAAAGACTTTTAAAAATAATAGCAGTTGATTTTATTTCATCGGAAATGGAATCTGGTAGCTTTTATTTTTGTCGGATGCTCTTTTCAACTAAACTATTGATGCATATACACTTTTTATTTCCTAGTAAGTCTTATATCATAACGAGAGCTCGTAACCAGATATCCGTGTTCGTATCACAAATACAACATTTTCAATACAGATAAAAATAAACGTACGTAAAACTACATTTATAGTAGTAAAATATTATATAAGAATATATACTTGAAATATAAATAAACTATTAAGCTGTATAATTGCAGATACAAATATTTAATCGCTTGTTAATTTTAAATGGACTAATAATTATATAATCAGCATTGAAGTCAAAATTTCATATATGTACTATAAATTTCTTAAAATACATGTTTCTAATATAAATATGGAAAATATTGAAAATACATCATATATTATATGTAATAAATATTCTCTTGAAAAGTAAGAGAGATTTTGACTATAGTTTAAAAATTCTTTAATCTCGCTATATAAATATATAACTATATAACTTCTTACTATAAATAATTATACAATAATTATACCATTCTGTATAATTAGGAAACTCTCTAATCCTCTTATTATAGGATCATATATAAGTTCATAATATATATATGTAGTTCACAATATATATATATATGAAGACTCTAATAGACGTACTTAGGTTTTATTATTATAAAAAAAAAAAATAAAAAAAAAATAAAAAAATACTGTAAAAGTCATAGATTATAAATATATGTTCAGTTCGTATATGTTCAAATTATAAAGAACAGTATACCTTGCTTACTGCTTATTGCTTACTGTATACTGTACTATCATCGATTATTTTGCTACTATGTACATTCCAATTTTCAAGAAGATTGAAAAAAAAGAGCTTTTGAATGTATTGAAAATAAAAAAATTTTCATGATAATTATGAGAAGTACTGAAATAGGAAATATTTTTCATAAATTAGTGAATCTTTATTCAGTTTTTCTTTCACTTTTTTTAAGTAATAGTATACTTTGTAACTATCCTAATGAAAGCTTTAAAGTTGTAATAAATAATTGAAATTTTAAAAGATTATATTTAATTTAGTATTTTTTCTAAATAAAAGCTTATATTTGAACTAATGTAATAATAAAATTATTAATTATAAAATTTACTGAATAAGATTTAAAAATATATTCTGAAATCATACAAAATTGTGTATTTCAAATAATCATAATAAAACAAAAAGAAAGATAAAGAAAAAAAAAAGAAAAAAGATTCTTTATCATGTTATAATGGGCACTCGTTCTTATATAAAATATAAGATTATTATATATTTCAAATAAAATAAAAAAATAAAATTACTTTAGTAGTGGCAGAGCACATATTTATGAAATCTACAAATTATTCGGTGTTACTCTTTCATAAAATTCGAATTAACCTTTTATCAACGGATAGTCGTTATTTTACCATTTATTTCTTGATTGTTTTTCATACACTACAAGAGCTCCTCCTGCCTTTTCTTTTGTTTCTATACATTATATTGTTTCACATTTATATAAATAGCACATTGCGTTGAAAAATAGCTATAGTTGAGTTTTCAATAAAAACTGAAACTGTGAAATTTTCTGAAAATTGAAGATGTGACTTTTGTGTGCTTTTGCCAGGTCACATTAAAATTCATTAATCAATTGCAATTTCTCGGCTCGAGAAATATTATTCTACATTAAGCTCGACTTTTAAATTATATAACTGAAAGTAATTATTTAATTAATGTATTAACTAGTGATAATTTTTGTTAAACATTTTACAATTTTTAATATATTTTTTTGATATTTGTTTCCTTTCTACAAATCATTGTCATAAATCTATAATGTAGTTCGAGGAGATACATTAAATTTTCAGTGTAGTGTATTGTAAATGCGTACTTACAATTCAGATTATCCAATACCTGCAACAAGGCGATAATTTATTATTTCATTGTTATGTTTGTATGTAGAGATATTGTACAATATTTTGATATTGAATTTTTTTAAATATGAAATATAAGCTCTATCGTGCTAACTGTTACCTAGACATAAATATTACTTACACTAACATTTAAAGATATAAACAATGACGGTATTTTCATTTGCTATACTAAATATATATATTACGATGCGCAAATATATGTATGGCTAGCATATGACACGTGGAATATTGTATTAAAAAACGATAATGTAAGCATATTTTTCAACGCATATTAATAATAAATTAGCATTTATTAAGCATTGTTGCATTTTCCTTTGTCGGTTTCATTTGGAAAATGAAGAATTCGCACTGAATTACTCACAGATGTAAAATTATAATTAAAATAAAATGTTTGACGTGGCAATGAAGTCGAGATAAAGTGTCAACGGCAGAGAGCGGGGCAATTTCATATAACCAATTACATTAGTGTTCATTTAACGCAGCACGTGATGGCCTCATCATATAAACGTATCTGTTGGTCGTGTTTATAGATCCCATCAGAAGACCAAAACGCGCATTGTTTATGCGTCGCTGGTGAAGTGTACTGCTGGTGGCAAACGTATACCGGCTCATTCGGTTCGGGGGTTACGAACATGGGACTTACGAACCAGGAGAGCTCCACCGTAAACTCGCGCGCCTCATTAATATCCAATAATTACTCAGCATTAATTAAAGGGCCGAACGAGAATTCCGAAGGATCTGACAAGTCCTTACCTGAGGCTTCTGGCGAAATGCAAGACGTATGTTTACAACTTTACCTTTCTAATTGATTCATTTCAGTAATCCAACTTTTTATGTATTTTAAATCCAACAACATTCATTTTATATGTATTCATGATATTCGAAAATTTCTTCTCCTTCATTCGAAAATTTCTTTTTTCACATCATTAGCATTCGAGTCGTTTTTCCAATTGCAAATTTCGATTGATATTTGCAATCTAGGGCGTGTCGTAGTGTACATTTAAAGCCGGGGATAAATACGGAAACATATTTTAAATATATGTAATTGAGTTTGGCCAATAATTCCATAATTCTCATAAATTTCATTTAATTTTCATTTAATAATTTCGGTAATATCGTGAAATCTACTCAACGAAATTGTGATGACAGATTATATAACTATTTGAAGAATGCTTTATAGAAGCAGAGCAAATAAGTTGCAAGTATTTTCAAACGAAGGCCTCTATAGGACCAGTACATAATTCATTATATTAATACATGTCATCCTGAAAACTAGATATATCTTAATACCTAGAAGGGGCTGCTTCGCACATTTCTGCAATAGTTTATAAGCATGCCTTGCTCTCATTCCGATCCTAATGGAAGCATCTCAGTTTAACAGAGTTCGCTCGCATTTCATGGCTTAAGCTTCAGAATGCAGAGCCATTATTATTTTTCGACTTTATGCCGTGATTAGAATTGCTCAAATTGCAGGATAGCGTCGACGACTCGGACGAGCTCGCGGACTTAGTTGAGGAGAATGAATACGACGAGGACGAATCTCTGGAGAGCAACGATATTTTGAAAGGTCCGTCTTTAGACATCAACTTTAATTCTACAGCAACGTCTACACCATTGAAAACTGCGGCTTCGACTAGGATGACGACGACATGCCTTGTCATGGGTAAAGCTACTCTTATATCTTTTATCAACCCCTTATATTCAGCTACCATTGCTATTAACTTTAATCATTAATAGAATGTTCTAACAGCCTACCTTTTTCTTCCCCGACTCCTCTTCTTCCCTCATATCACAAAACACACCCTAACTCACGACTATTTATACTTAATACCTTTTTTACCGCTGATGAATTACAAACGTGAAAACATTTTATCTCTCTAGATAATTATACTCTTCTAATAATTTTCATATATATATATATATATATATATATATATATTTCAATAGACTATAAGTATTGCTTGTCATGTAATCGACATCTTAGTTCATATTTTATGATAAATCTATTTTTAATAATAATGTTAATCGTAACAACGTTGCATTCAATGTGATGACAAATCCATGTCGTACTATTGAATATTGTACTAAAAATTGTAGCTAAAATTTTTTACAAATTTTAATTTTACATTACTTAAATTTTATAAGCTACAAATTCTTCAGACGTTTAGCAAAATTTTAAATTGAAATTTTTTTATTTTATTTTTTTGTTTTCAGTGAGAAACTGAAATAATGACATTCAAAATTAAATCTAATATAATTTTTAAATTTAAATGGATAACTTAGTTTAGTATAATTTTTTTAATTAATAAATAAAAATAATTTTTAATTCAATAAATAAACTACTTCAATTTGAGAATGATTTTAGTCAAAATATTACATGGAAACGTGCTATAATAGTATTTAGCAAATTTACATGAAAAAAGTAGAAATTATTATTTTAGTCGATACCCAGAAACACGTTAACAACTCCTTTTAGAGAATATCTACAGCACACCAACGATAAATGCAATAATAATATAAATGTATTTGTAAATAGTTATAAGATATATTAAAATTCTTTAAATTTAAACAACAGGCTAGAATCGTTTTATTCAAATACCTATACCCGATACCATATTTACATCGAAATTTCATTTTCAATAAAATATTCTGTAAATTATTAATATCAAAATTTATTTCAATTTGCATAATATCATGTCTGTCTATGATTTTTATATTTATAAAGTAATTGAAACAGATTAGCAAACTTTATTCTTTTAGAGTCTTTCAATTTTCCCTGATAAAACTTTTTTTTATAGCCTATGTATTCCATGACTTCTCCGAATATAAAATTTCATTCATTTAAAAAAATTTCACATTCCTTACTGAACTTCAGATTCAATAAGTCGTTCAATAAAGAATTCTAACGTATAAAAATTTTACAAGAATAAATCAATATAATTTTTGCTAATTATTATACAAAAATTTTTTTTTTTTGTAATAACCAATTACAGTTTTACAATTTGTTTTAATAATTCGGTCGGTTTCTTTTCAGGAAGGACATATCGCCAAGGAGATGTACTTCCACATTCGACGGGAAATTGTGTCGAGTGTAGTTGTGGAGATGGAGGTCGTATCGAGTGCTCACCAAAAGATTGTATTGGCCTAAGGCCCCAAAATGTCGGAGAAGACGACGACTTTGAGCTGTTTGACACCGATCGTGACCGGGGCATCGAAGGAAGTTTTTAAAGGAGCAATATACTTAATTCATACAAAAAAAACAAAATATTTTCTTTTAATTTGCCACAAATTCAAACTGTTCTAGATTTCTATTTAATACTTCTATTTAAAAGAATGTACGCAGTATTAAAATATACTCAAGCGAATTTACTAAATTAATGATATATAAGGTTCATTAGCAATATTTAGTAAGCATTATTGAACATAATATTACAAGCTAACAAATTTAATAATACAAGTAATTTTTACAAACAACTTATATTATATAAAATAAAAATCTTAACATATTTTTAGAGATACAAAATTATATAAAAGTAATTTTCATTCGCTTTTACGATGCCTTTAATAACGATTTATTAATAAAAAAAAAGAAGATCATTTTACAAGTTAGAATAAAGACATAAAAAATTTATAGTGGATTTGTTAAGAATTTTAGTCATGTAAGATTTTCAAATATAAACTTTGGGTACTTGATCATTTCATGAAAAAATATACGAAGTAAGAAAAACTAATTCTTTTTAATGGCAGTCTAAATCAGCCCATTATAGCATTACTTATAGAAATTATTAATAAAATACGCAAATATTATTATTACATAGCCTTCTTCTATTTATAAATTTACACTTTTAATATATATTAGACATTTTTCAATGGATTTGCGCCAATATAACAGATTCTCAATCACTTAAAATTTCTATAAATTTTAAACCTGAGATTTTCACTATTTTTAAATTTAGATAGACAAAATAACATAGAAAAAATTAATTTATTTTCTATAATAAAGAAGAAGATAAACCTGACATTTCCATAAATAAATGCATTAGTAACCTATTAAATATTAAAGGATATAATCTCATTTTAGATTCCTATTTATTAAAAAACATGGGTGTGTAAATAAATTATCTATTAGTTATTGTCACTTTAATGAATTTGTTTGTTGTGTTAAATATTATAAAAAAATGTCTAATCCCAAATAGAAAGTTTATTTAATTATTTAAAATTCTCATTAAAATTTATAATTCTTCAAATTTAAAAATACATTAATAATTAGATTATGCTTTTAAGGCATGGAAAAATTAATATAAACGAAAATGTGTTATCCTTACATATCATCTTTTATAAAATATGTAAACCGAAATTTATATATACAATATATCCGAACATATTTTTAACAAAAGTAAAATCTTATTAAAATATTAAATGAGCATATTGACATATTTATAAATAAATCTATAGTGGTAAAAAATGTTGTAGTAATATTATCCTTAACATTATATGTATACTAGTATAATAGTTTCTTTTTATATATAATATAACTAACAATAAATAGTATAATTAAATGAACACACTCACACACACCGTAAACATAATATAGTAAATAATAGAATATCATTGTATCTTTGTCAATTAAAATACGTATGACTATGTACTTTAAAAGACTTAAAAATATATATAAGTAATTAAAATACACAAGTTCATGTTACGGGCCATAATAAAAAAAGAGAAATATAAATTGGGAGAATAATCGCAAAATTAGCGTTACCACTTCCAATTTTTAAGTAAAATAAGTATGATAATTAATCATTTCGTAAGCATAAAAATTATATATTATGTATTAAGTATTAATAATTGAATTAAAAAAATTTTTAAATTAATTTTAAAAATTTAAATTAATTATATTTTATTTTATTTTTTATTACTTATGTTTCACAGTCATATTAAAAATACATATTTTTATTATTTTTCAACTAAAGTAAAAATGGTTTTATATCCAACGATATTTTTTAAATATTAATCTTTTTTATATATTTTAAAAAAACCTTTACTCGAATTACCGCTAATTTATAAATTTAATAATAAGAATAATTTGATTTACTTTAATTTATAAACACTTAGAAAGTATTCATCATAAGAAATTGATCATGAAAATTTATCATTATTATAAATATATAAACGGATTATAATGATAAATGCAATAATATAATGTATACATACTATAATTTTCTAAAATGTAAAAAAATTAATGACTACATATAATGCAATTTAATGGATTTAAAAATTTCAAAAGTATATATAATTTATGATATATTCAATTATAATATTTTTGTAAAATCGTTTAAAAATTATTAAACCAATATTAAACAAAATTATTGTAATAAATTATATTAAGTTTTGAATATATTAACTTAAGTTTCTCAAATGAATCTACTGTTAAATAATGTATACATTTCATTTATTATTAAATTTAATTTAAAATATACATATTTGTTAGACTAAGAAGTAACACATTCTAGTATGAATCAGTATTATATCATACGTACAGATTATAAGGAATAAAAAATGGTGGAAGAAATTGTTTGTACTATAAATGATATCGAAATCGATTATACAATACTCCATTGTGATATATATAAAAACAAGCGAATGTTTCTACCTAAAGTCTAGAATTCCCAAAACTGTTTAAATTTTTTTACCTTCGTAGTAAAAATGGAGTTGAAAAATAGAATCACAAATGATATAAATAACGAAACTGTAAGAATGTAACATTAGGATAGATATGCATATACATGTAAAAATATTGCTTTGAAAAAAAAAAAATTAAATAAAGTAAGTAGTTACCCTTTCAATTTGAAGAAAGAAATTTTACATTTGTTCTTTATGATAGCTAAAGCTTGTATAATATAATAGAAATAAATTATTACTTAGAAATATACACTCATAAATACCTTAATAAATTGTATTACAATATTGTAATTGAAGTATGACTCTTACTTGTAATTAATATGATTTGAGAAGACTTCTTTAGTTTAAAATACTCATACGCTTACATAAATTTATTCTACAATATCTATAAAAATACAATAAAAAAAATTGCAAGTCCTCAGAAGCATATCATATGTGGGACCATCTTCATTGAAGTAGATATTCTAAAGCTTAATTCCTATGGGTATATTTTATACGCTCATTAATTTATGTAAAAGTAACAATATTTATCTTATACGCCTTTCAGTTATTTTATCAACTTGAGATATATTATTACATATAATATTATTTATAAATAAATAATAAAAAATTATTTTAAAATCCAATAAACTTATTACTATTATTCTTATAAATACTGATAAATCGTCATAACGATGAGTTACAAAGAAAAAATTGACATTCATTGTTCTAATAAAGTTAGAATTTTAGTTACTTTTTTTTTAATTGTACACTTGATACAAATAAGACATTTCAACTCAATAATCTGTTAATAATAAAGTTATTTCTTATTAACTTATTATGCTTTGAATAGAGTACACTGGTTAAACGTAAATTCTCTATTCACTTTTAAAATATTTATATTTAATTTAAAAAATTCCAAAGTTTAAAAACTCTATAGTAATATTATTTATTATTTACCCTTTTTTCATAAAAAATTTGATTTAATATAACCTTATTTGATTAATAATACTTCGATATAACATGGCTTCTAGAATAAAATATATTGTTTAATCTATATGTTTCATTCATATAATCTATAAAGCTTATTTTATAATTTTATTTTATTAATCAAGATATTTAAAAAAATGGAAAACATAAATAAAAACATAAAAATTATACCATATTATGATAAATTATTTAAGAATTTAAATTTTTGTAACTCAAATAAAGATTGCTTTGAATTTCTTTGAAACATGTAACCATTTCTTTGCATAATATAATAAAATTATCAGTACTAGACATGTTTATTAATTTTTAAAATACCAATAAAATTTATTTAGAAGTATGAAATGCAATTGAACAATTTTCGGTATGTCAAATAGTTAATTCAGTTTTAGATATATCATAATTATCATAATTAAAAGTAATATTAAATAGAATTATTTTTGCTGAAAGTGCATAATTTCACATTATAATTAATTATTACAAGTATGAATAATAATATTATTATTGTTGTTGTTATTATTGTTATTATTATTATTAAAAATATGTGTACAATTATAAATTATTAATAATATAAAAATCGGATCTGAAAAAAGTATTTTACAATCGTAGAAATTATAGTTAATGAAATAATTTGTGAACCGCCCTATGTAGTAACGCATAAACTCTATTATGATTTCTCGTTAATTAGAAACAACTTCAATTATATTTAAAAAAATTCTATTATTATATCTCATAAATCAAATGCTTTAACAAAAAAAAATAATATTCGCGGTTTCATACTCGCTAATAAACTATAAATTCACACATTAAATAAAATGTCTTAGTCATTAATAATTAAAATATTTAATTAAACGACGTAGTACATTAAATACGTATTTATTATTTGTATCAGAATAAGTATTATGTTAAGTAGTCTTCATTCCATGTAAGTTTACATGTAATTGAATATGTAAACACAATTGTTACTTAGAAATTTCGAATACTCGTTTATTTAAACCATAAAATATATATTTAATTTTTAGTACTCATAGTTCATTGTCATAATAAAGAGCAATGAAAAGACCGATATAATAATTTTAAAAATAAAAGTTTAAAAATAAATTAAAAAATTTACAAACAATACCACATACTACAGAATTTTAAATATATTTAATATAGATGAATTATATATGGATTGTTTAAATAGTGGCTGTTACTAAATATATTAAAATATTTTAATTAATAATTGAATCTATAATATTAAAAAACATAAGTTTTTTATATTTAATTCAACACCTATTAAAACAAATGAAGATTGATTAAACTTGATATTCAAAAACAGAAAACTTTAATTACAACTGGTAAATTACTTTAAATATATTTTCAAATTAACAATTTCAAGATGAATTAATTGACTAATCATATCTACAAATATTGAGTAATATTCTTTAATTGGTTAAAACAGATTTATAAAATAAAAAGAAATATGTAAAAGTATTGAAAGCTTAAGTTTTATTAAAAAAATATATAAAGCTGTGGAAACTAACGAGATTTTATTTTTTAAAGTTTTAGATTATTATTATTTTATTAATAACTTTTTTTATATTAAAACCTGCAAAACAATTAAATCATTACAACCACGTTTAATCATCAAATGACACATGCGTTATTAAATCTTAAAGAATTGAATAGTAATGATTTCAAAAACATACTATATAATTTTATATCTTTGTGAGAAGAACTAAATATTAGTTAAAATAAAGTGTTCAAGTGGCTCACAGAAGTAAATACAGAAAATTTATGTGACTATTTTTACATTTCTTTATGATTTGAACTCAAGATTTTATTTAGTGTTTATTTATTTATTTATTGTATTTAATAAATATTTTATTTAGTGAAATAATAAAAAAAAGAAATAAACTTTACAATATTTATAATTACAATGAAGTACGAAAATACCATGAATACCATGAATATCTAGTAACTGAAAATGTATACTAAAAGAAAATTTTGAAAAGAATATCTAAACCATAAGGCAGTAAAATTTTAATAAATTTCAATTAATGTAAAATGTTTAGTCTACAAATAACAATAATAAATAGAGATAATAACTGCTAATATTTAATAATTACTTTACATAATTTTTAATAAATAGGTTCATATTTAATTAAAATATACTCTTAAAATATATAATTCATTTAAAATATTTTAAGTAAATTGTATATATATATATATTTTTTTTTTTTTAAATCCTATACATATTCATTTGTAAATTTTAATAAAACTTTTTAATATAAAATTTGTATTTTTAAAACTTTTATTGACAAAAATATTCTTTAGTCTGCTAGTTACAACTTAATAAGAAACTTTAAAATATTTATACATAACTGCTTAAATTAAATTATCTACAATTTACAATATTTTTAACAATCAAATTAATTTAGTAAATATGAAGTGCTTAAACATTTTAACATTTTAAATTAGATACTCAGATTCAATATACAATGTTTAGGGAGATATAAATTTAACCATAATACTGATAACCTCATTCATTACTATTTTATGTTTTATATCTATTATTAATAGTTGATTATAATGTTTTTTAATTTAGTAAATACTAATATATTTTCTGAATAAATTATTAAAAATTATAAATTTTTATATAACTATTTGTACAATATTAAGTTATATAAAAATTATACTTTTACATGAATATCATTGACCCCAATCTTGGTATCAACATCTTTTATCAACTTACAGATATCCAAGGACTGTTCCAATTACAAATAGATAATTTAATAAACATCAAAGATCTCAGTGAATATCCGCCGTTGACAGATATATAAACATAAAAGTGAATTGCACTTGAAAGTGAGATACTGCAGTTCCGTTAAAAGATAAATTTTTTAAGATATACGCTAACTAATTTTTAGCCTTGATCTAGTAGAAGCGGAAAACCATTGTAAGCTTCTTCTATTTAGGAAGTTGAATATGCATATACTGTCCTCAGATGCAAACAGAAACCATGGAAGTAAATGAAAGAGTTGCTCATCCTATCAAAAGTTTAAAAGAACTTTACAGTAAGATAGATTCCCTTGTTTATTGGCCAGGAATTTTGACATTAAATAAAACAACAGATTTTGTGTATCATGCTAATGATATTAATGCATACATCGATAGTCCAGAAAAACTTCAAAGGAATAATGTGCCGAAAACTATTTTGTGTCATGACATGATGGGTGGTTATTTAGAAGATAAGTAAGTTAATAATTTCAATACTTTTATAGATTATAATCTAATTTAAATTTGATAAAAAATTATTACATATTAATTTTTAAATAGAATCAATTGATTTTAGATATATAGATGGATCAAATGAATATAATTCATATCATTTCTATCACTGGAATGTTATAGATACTTTTATATACTTTAGTCACTACTTTATAACAATTCCACCATTTGGCTGGATTAATGCTGCACATAGGCATGGTGTAAAAATCTTAGGCACTTTAATTACAGAGAGTGCACAAGGAAAAGAAATTTGGAATGAAATTTTTAAAATAAAAGATAATGTCCTAAAACTTGCAGATGCTTTAATACGTATAGCTGAATTTTATAAATTTGATGGTTGGCTTATAAACATTGAAAATGAAATTAATGAAAGTGACATTAATCAACTCATATTTTTTGTGAAATATTTAACAGAAAATATTCATAAGAAAATAGAAAACTCCGAAATCATCTGGTATGATAGTGTAACAAGTACTGGAAAATTAAGATGGCAAAATGAGCTTAACGAGAACAATGTGTAAGATTTTTTTCAATATAGAAGTTTTTAATTGTATAAATAAGTATATATTTTATCATTTTTGTATTAGCATTTTAGTAAAAGACATTTTTGAAATATATGTGTATTCCAAAATCATAAGTCTATAATTGAAAAACTACTTTAATTTTAAAAATATATTTATAATAAAATGGCATAATATAAATACATAATTAAGAAAAGCATTAATTTAAATTTATATTGCCTTTTTCCGTTTATTTTATTTTTATAATGTTTTCAGGTGCTTTTTCGATAATTGTGATGGAATATTCTTAAATTATAACTGGACAGACTCAGGATTAATAAAAAGTGCAATTGATGCAGATAAAAAAAAAAGAATGAAAGATATTTATGTTGGATTAGACGTTTGGGGAAGAGGTTGTCCAGGTGGAGGAGGTTTTAATTCTACTTATGTAGGATTTTTAAATACAACTATATTTGAACTAATTAAGAAAAAAATGCAGTATTTTTGTATTTTTGTAGGCTCTTCAAAGAATACGAGAACAAAAGCTGTCAGTTGCTATATTTGCTCCAGCTTGGACATTTGAATATTTTGGACCAGCAACGTTTCCGAGAGTCGAAAATATCTTTTGGGCACAATTGATGCAATATTTGTACATTCATGTATGTGTATACGAAAACGAACGTTTTATAACGACTTTCTGTCGAGGAGCTGGATTAAAATATTTTGAATATGGAACGGTAAAAATATAAAATAAATTAAAAATAAATTATTGTTTTTATAAAAGAATGTTCATTTCTATATTTACTTTTTTATATTTTAAATAGCAAATAAAATATCATGATCCAGATACGCATACTGTAGTGGAAAAAAATAATTCATTCTATAATATGGCAATGCAAAAATGTCAAATTATTATGACTTGTCCGCATTTAAAATTTACTTCTATGAATATTTTACTGGCCAAAAAAGATAACGATACGTCCAAATCAGAAGCAGAAGCAAGTACATTTGAAAATTTGCATGAAAAAATAAGTATACTAGAAAAAAAAATTTTATTTGAAGACAAACCTAATTCGTTTGCTGGAATAAATTGTACACAATTCACATATGATATTTCGTATGAAGGTGGCGGCTGTATAAAGTTACTTTGTAAAAATATCAGATCATATCATAGGTATGCTCATCATTGCACCTGTGTCTTATTAGTATATTTTATAAAATTAGCTTAACTAGTAAATAAGATAATGAATTAAATAATTGTTAAATAATTAAATTAAATAATGTTTATAAAATATAAGTAATTAAAAATAAAATTTCTCGATTTAAAATAATAAAACAGAAAAATAATGTTTTTTTAAATCCAAGTTAAAAATCATGGGTAAATAAATACTGTACTTTTTCAGACTTTTCTTTGTATATGTAAAATTTACAAGAGAAATTCAAGCTCGTATTATTTACCGAAATGATGGTGATGCATCATCCGAATCGAATGTTTCTAACAGTCCAGTATTGTTATTACGTAGTAATTCGGGAATCAGGTCATTTCTACCAAGAGAAACAGTACACTACGGATTAGGCTGGAACATGAGGTACGCATGAAATATTTAAATATATCATTTAATTAATTCATAAATACAAGAAAAGATATTATATTAAATAATTACTTTGATAATACTAATTATATTGATTAGCTTCAATAATTTATTCTACGACTAATACGGGAGTGAATTTGAAAAAAGTATAATTTTACTATATCGATATAAAAATAATAAATTTCATTGTAATGATATTTTAAGCTTAAAATATTATTTAATATTATGAATGCACAAATATTTTATACAATAAAGATTTTTTTATTACTTTTTAATTCAGTATTACAGTCATTTCTTGTAATTCTTCATTTAAATGTTCCTAACTATATAATAGTTAATAATATATTTTTTTCATATTAAAAATAATTATATAAATACAAAAACATTTTTTATATAAAAATAATAATACTTTTGTTATATAATGCTATTCAAACTTTCATATTTTAATGGCCTTAATTCTATTTTGTTCATTCTTTTATAAGTATTTAAATAGAAGTAAAATTAAAAATAAAAATACTTTTTTTATATGTTCTAGCATCTTTCAGACCAGTATAAAACTAGCCTATGAGATTGGTGTGGCCTTAACACACGTTGGAAGCTGCTATATAGGAAAAATCGTTCTTGAACCAGCAAGACATCCTTATCGTACTTAACTTTTAAAATATCTTACATAATATATTTTCCATCATTTTTGTGTTCAAAACAAAGACGTATTTTTATATACTAAAGTGTAAATTTAATATTATTCTATAATTAATGTTGTGTTTATATATTTTATTAAGTTTTTTTTATATTTGTTAACAATAAAATATTTTATAAGAAAAAACTTGTATATGTAATAATATTTTTTTAGGATTATGTAGGTGTCATTGACTATATTCCATTATCGACAGTAATTTTATTTTCAATTAAAAATAAAAAGAGCAAATAAATTGAAAGAGATCTGAAACTATCAAAATTTGCATTTAAATCATAGCTATTAATGGAATACTTCATTTCATTAACGGTCAAAATATTCTATTATTATAAATAAAGAATACCATTGACATGCATTCTGATTGTTAATTAAAAAATTAATTATTAATTGAATGCTATGTTTTACTAACTTCTCTTTGTGTGCATACTTTTATAATTTTGTTGACGTTAACATAAGAGTATTAAGCTTTAAGATCAATCACATTAAACTGTCCGTTTTCTATAGGAATTAAACATTTTCCTATTTAAATCAAAGTATGTTGTTTAAAACAAAAATCGAAACTTTAAACAAATGATGGAACATTAATAAATATACTAATTTAATATTAAAATCACCAAGATAAAAAAATATGTCGATTACAAAGAAATCAACATTCACTTCTTATTGCTTATTTATACGTATAATATCTACATCGTCTAAAATTAAACTTCGCTCAAAATTGAATATAATATATCACAAATTCCCGGAAGGCATACCGAGTCTTATCAATTACAAACACGACAATTTCCTGTGCTAATGTATCTCTGTCTCAGTTTATCTCTGTCTCTCTCTCTCTCTCTCTCTCTCTCGCTCGCTCTCTGACTATTTTACTTTTATACCTCTATCTTGATTAAATTAAATTTTGTAAACAAAAACATGCATAAATAAAATTATTAATAACTTTTAAAAAATATTATTATAAAATAGAAAATTACGTGATATTAAATTTAAGTTCTCATTTAAAACGTACAATCGCAACTGAAGATACGCACGCTTTATTTTGTATAATATTTTTAATTCGTATAGTGGTATATCAAAAAATCTGAATGCTAGGGTAGTGCGAGGTGGAGTGGAAAAATCCTATGCTTCTGACTTGGTCTAAGCGCATTTTGCATTCCAGTGCAGCTGAGCTTTGACACTGTTACGCGAAAATTAATTATTCATGCTTAGGTGGTCAAATAAAAGAGGGTCGAGAAGTCATTATTCCCGCAAAGGACATTATTATTATATTAAATTCATGTAAGCTTGCAGTTTAAAAAATCGCCGACCCACAGAATCGATTTTTTCATATATTATGATTTTCTGTAATATGCTTAATATCATTCTGACAGAGATTTTTAATTTAAAGTATATTATTATTGCATTTTATACTCTTAGCAATATATCTACAAAGAGTGTATATGTAAACCTCTTATTAATTTCAATTTTAATAATTAATGAAAAAAATAGAAAGTACAGGCAAATTTTGAAATATCTACCTCATTGTAAAATGACAAGTAAAATAATTAATTAAACATAAACGAGCGTATATAGTGATGAAAGTTCAATGAGATTTTCAACTTGAATTTAATTCAAAACTTTAAGAGCACGGTAGTACAAATATTCAATTACGAAAATAGTAAATAAAGTAAATTTTAATTAAAAATCTTGAATTGTATTGGTTACAGTAACAAGCGTCACGTCGATACTTGCGAAATTAATTGGATACTATTCCAAACGCATACTCGCCTTGTCTATACGTGAATATATGTATGTTGAATGCCTGCGTGCCACTACTTGTTATTAAGATTTGGAATGAAATAAAGTTATCTGACCTTTGGGTGACCTCAATAGTACGAGAGCCAGATACATCAAATCTCAGCTATAATCATATTCTACGGCTTTTACAAAGTTTCTTGCTCGTACATAAGCGGGATCGAGAACATTTAGTAGGGATTATTTGCATGTGTATGAAAATGGACTTGACTAGTCACGACTTACCTCTGATTTAATACAACGTATGCTCTGCGACTTCCAAAGCAAATGCAAACATGTTTTTCTGCTTTACATGTGTTTATTATCGTTTTTTATCGAGGAAGCTACTTAATGAAGTCTCGTCAAGATAATATTTATTTGAAATTGTTGGGCATAATATAAATTAACAATTATTTTGACTAAATATTAATATTTAATGTAATTAAGGCTGAAGAGAGATACAAAATGTTTAAATTTAAATATTGTGGATACAATATTCTCGTATTTTTCATACAATAATATTCTCTCGTATTAAAGTTATACATTTAATATACTTATACCGTTATCAATAAATAATAGTTACATGAAATACTACTTTTTTAATATAAGCTATTAATTTCGAAGTTTGAAAGATGTTAACAAAAATTAACTAAATTTTAATAATATTGACAATTAAGGCACAAAACAATTAAATATAAAATTTATTAATTTTCATTACAAGCCAACGATTTTTTTAGTTCTTTCTATAACATACAGTAAGGCTATTATATAAAACATAATACAATGAAAAGTTTTTATTTTTAAATAATTAAAAATGAAAATAGAGCGATGTATTAAAAAATATTAATTTTATGAAAAAACATTGAAAATATGTAAAAATTATGTTTATACTAAATCTAATATGAAAACAGTACTAGAATAAGAAAAGAACTTATACAACATACCAATTTTAGAAATATAATTTAAACAAAAATATGCTTAAAACTAGAAATCTCAGTATTTTTGTATATAAGATTTATAATATAGTCTGCTAAATATTAAAAAATATGATTGATTACATGTAAAATAAGTTGTTGATTGTTAACGACATCCAAAAATGATCTTAATTACTTCATATTTAATACTAAACTATTAAACATTTAATAATTTTTCGTAGTCAAATAAATTTTAAATATATTTATTTGATTTTTTATTATCAAAGTATTGTGTCTTTAAAAAGTATTATATTATTCAAAATTTTCTTATATATAAAATTAGGACTATTTCTGTATATTTTAATCCTTGACAAATATTACTAAGAATGTGTTTTTTGCTTATTAGGTACATTAATTAAATTAAATAATAATATTTCATCCTTGGCATTACGATGTCTATGGATTGAATGCTGGACAGTGAAAGCAATATTCTTTCATAGTCAACTTGTTCAATAAACTTATAACATTCTTCTGAAATGGCAACACAATCAATTAGCACAATTAATTTACACTCGCAATTTTACATTAATAAAATTATTGCTTTATATGCACATAAAAAACGTAAAATAAAAATTATATAATTTGAAATGAAAAATAACATTGTCGTAAATAAAAACTAATACGAAGTAAAATAACTGAGATTTTTATATTATTTGTTCTACTATTACAAATAATAATATATTTAATAAAACGTTAAATAATATGTTATATACAAATTTACAAAATATATTCAATACTACTCATTACATCCGTTTATTTTTACATATAAATATAAAACGCTAATATTCATTTATAATTGTCAGTGTCATGCAAGTTTATTTCTTTTATACGAAGGTAAATAATTGAATACGAAAAGAGTTACAAAATTATAACCAGCTTATATACATTTGGATGATCTAAGATGACTTTGTAATATTATGCAAATTGATAAGACTGTATAAAGTAAACAAGTCATCCCCGCCCTATTTCTTAAGATTAAAGTTACAAAATTAAAACGAACAAGAAAAAGTCGACAATTAAATCAATTAACAAGTCAATGTCCCTATCGCTGAGTACGTCATCGGAAACCAACTCCTTCTATTGTTACTTCAGGCAATTCTTTTATCGAGAGCTCAATATAAAAAACATTGAAACTGCCATTTAAACATCCTCGAAACAATAAACCGTTCATCATATAAGAGACGACCGGGGCATTGCATCCTGTGACATCGATTCATAAATGACGATTAATTCGACGATTAATACATCGACCAGAGATGCATCGACCCACTCATAATATAAAAAGTTAATGCGACAATAGTGATTTGCTTCGTTCGTCGTTATGAAAGAATTATCCGTAATTTACATGCAAGCAACAACAACATGAATCTATTTCAGAGATTACTGATTTTACAGGGACGATTGTCAAATCCATAGGAAATTTCGAAATATTATAATTCTTACAGGAATACTCATTTTCTAAATGTTGAAAGAATGATGTGGCTCTCATGTTTTCATAGAAACATATAAAATGAATAAATTAATAAATTCAAATGATTTGCCTCTTTTAGGGTTATAATAATTGGCGTTGGTTATTTAATTTCATATATAAAAAAAACGTCATTTAAATATTCAAAGAAAATCGAGTGACGTTAACATTGCAAAAATATTGAAATCATAGCAAGAACGTTGTTTTTATTTTTTATATATTTTTTTTTATTATGGGTCAATATAGAGCGATAATTAATTTTGGCAAGCAAGTTAGTTAAAATGTCAAATATACTTTATTATTTATTTTAATTTCACGTAATATTATTCTCGTTGTATTAATACGATTGTATATAACAAAAATTCAAACAAATTTTAACAATTTTGAATGGTCATAAAGAATATTTAAAAAAATATAATATAATCAGCAATAGTAAAATCGTCTTATATATTTAAATCTAAAAGTTGACCAACGACTTCGATAAGTTCAAAATTCAAAATCTACGCACCAAATTAAATGTGAAATTCATAGCTTTCTCCACATTATATTTTGGACAGGAATAAATTGTGGAAAATATGGATCATGCACGCTAAGTGCTATAGGAATGTAAGACTCATTAAGATTGCAAATTATATACGACTTTCCAACTTGAAATCACGTAGTACAATTTTTTTAACCATTTAGATTTCTTATGATATTAAAAACTTATGCCCTCGCCAATTATTCGTTTAGGCTATTGATAGAAAAAGGCCTTAAAAGGGTATTAAAATTCTGTAAATATGAAATGAACAAATAATCTTCATTCATTAAATGTTTACATGAAATAAAAATATTAAAATCATTATTAAATGAATAATTATCAAACTATTATATTAGAAATAAATTTTATCAAATAAGTGAAATAAAACATTCATAAAATATTCATAACACTTTTGTTACGAATGTATTAATAAAAACTATGTTGTTGGAATTCTTATAATAAAATTTATAAATTTAATGAAAGTAAAAAAATATTTAAATATATGAAATGAAGGTATTATCAGTATTTTGTTTATACAATAAAATTTAATAAAATAATTCTGTTACGGCGCGTCTGGCGATAAAACTAGACGCGGCTACCTAACGAAACCCTTGATCTTCGTTAAATTAATCTTTTTCGAATAAAATCACAAAAGAAGTAACAAAGATTGATGTCGAAAGAGTTATTTATTAGCGAATTGTGAATTACAATTGATTTACTTTAACACTTGTCCTTGGACTCGTGAGATTTAGCGTTATTCTTGATGAAGGAGGGGAGTGTACTGACTAGTCTTTTTTGTCTTTTTGATAGTAATTAGGCAATTAGAAGGCATGCCGATCGCCATGTATTGGCGGCTAATTGCGCAGATAAAGGACAATGGGTCAAGTCGCGTGGTAGGGATTTGGAGGTTGTGGCGCAGGTTTTAGCTTTGATGAGGTATAAAAGATGGGGTCTTGATCAGTCTGTTTAAAGGGCATTTTGCGCTTTAACAAATTCAAAGAATTACAAATAATTGAATTTTAAATAAATACCATAATGCATCACAATAAGTATTTTCAATTGTCACATTACTTCGTATGTACTTGGTAAAATTGATTAAAATTATTATAATTTGATCGTATATACCAATCAAACTACATCATGTAATAATATTCATATCATATTTTATAGTATTGGAATGACATATTGATTTGTATTAGCTCCGATCGATGAACAGTTTATTTATTTAAATTTAAAATACCGGAAATTTTGATTAATTAATCCTGTTATTACTTTTGATTTTTAGAAAATTTAATTAGAATCCAAATTTAATAGAACTCATCATGCTATCTTTTTGAAGTTAAAAATGTAATTTTCAAGGGCCACAAACTGATACAATCAGGCTTAATAGTTACAAACTATTATACAAATTTTATAAATTACATGAGTACATAATTAGGTTTGAGAAATTAAAATTTGTTATGACAATTGTTCTATTAACAAATACCAAAATATACCGAAATACATTTATATAATGTTCGCAAAAAATGATATTATTATAATACATGGTACTTTTATTGTTCATTTCAAATTTTTATTATTTTTATTATATTACTAAAATAAGGAATCACGTCGTTTATATAGCATTTTATATTTATTAACATGTATTTCCAATATCAATGAATTGATATAGGCCCGAAATGAAACAGAAGCGAGGTATATATGTATATACATATACGTATGCCCCGGATAGTAAATGTTAAATCCTAATGTCAGTTCATCATGGCTAATAGTAGCGGAAGTTCAGACACGAAACCCCGCCGCTAAAATAACTCTCGAGTTTGTTTACAATTATATTTATACGAATGAGGTTTCTGAATCCAAATAAAAAAATTCTCAGCCAAGTTCTGCGGTTAGCTTGTCTTAATTTCTTGTACTCCCTTGACTCTAAATAACCCTAGGCACTGCTGTTCACGCATTCCGATCTGCGGTGGTCGCTCGTTCTTTCATTTCCCTCTTAAACTACGCCGCGAAAGTAAAACGTGACTACCGATACGACATTCATTATCTGTAATTCCATTATCATTTGAATCAAGACGCAAAGATGTACTCGGGAAGGGGCAAGTGAAACTCCGTTTCATCCGTATGCAAACCATTGGCTATTTATAATAATAATATAGTAGCGACGTTATTATTCGTGAAATAAAACGCTTTATGACAGCTTATGTTTGATGTTTGGAAAGTGAAACGACTTCGATGCATTTGTAAGAAGGATCGAAAACGAACATTAGATTCACATTCGTTTAATTAAAGTCTTAATGAGGATCGAATTATGTTAATCACATACTATCTAATATTTTAATGTTAATATGATTATAAATGGTTAGTAATACTGAAAGATTAAATGTACCTATTATTAAAAATTATAAATAACTATAATTCAATTAGTTTTAAAAAATTTAACAGATTAAATTAAATATTACAACATTATAATATTTAATAAATTAAATATTATGAAAAAGAATGAATAATAAAACATAGAGAAAATTTTTTTAAATTATATATAATAAAATTTTTATTTATTTATATTTATAGATATATATGTATCCAATCAAAAAAATTACTTTTGAAGCTCAGCTAAAGTAATTAATGCGAATAACTATTAATAATGAAACTATAGTTGAGTTATTTGCATTTGTAAAATTCTAATTAGTTATGTCTTTGGAAAGTTATTGTAAAAGACATTATTTATCGAAAAATTATAAAGTTATGTAAATAAACGATTCTTCAATCTACATTCAAAAAAATAAATAGGTTCTTAATATAGTGTTTGCACAAAGCATACAATATAATTTTAAAAAAGTCAACGGTGCTCAAGCCATAAAAGTTATAGAGTTAGTATATTATATTCAAAAAATGTTTCACATCAAGGCTGATAAATTTTTTTCCCCTTGAATTGTAAAAATCGATTCATCATATTAGTCTCATATACAGTTTTGTATATTTTTAAGTTCCTGTTTACCAGGATAATAAAAGTATTAAATTTACAGATCAAATTTAATTCATACACATCAATTTTATTAATCATAAATAAAAAATTGATGAAATATTAAAAGAACTTTTATTTCTATATTTAACACTGCAACAAAAATATAAATTTCTCAAGATTATTTTCATGAAATACTTGATAATTACGTCTTTGAATTCTATACAGTTTAAAGTATTTGTTTTTTTTCTCTTATATGTACGTTTAAAAAGTATTTCCAGATATCAATGTCATATTCTGTAAACATAACTAATATAAATTCAAATTTAAGAAATATTTCAATAACGAAATAAATTTTCAGTTATTTTTTCTTTATATGATATTATATAAATATATAATATAATAATAAAATAGAAAATTGTATATTTTTATTTAAAACATAATTATTACATCCGTATTGAAGTAAATAAAGGAAATTATATAATATCCTAAGGTAAATCTAACACAGTAAATATTACGCCGTCCCAATAAAATTATTGAAAGTGGTAAAATTTACAGCGCATATAAAATGGAAAGCACAAAGTGGTTCAAACTTCACTTCTTCTGTTTCATTTTGTTAATTTTCTTTATTATTTAAACTTGTATTATTACTTATTGTAGAAGTGCATATGAAGAAAATTATAAAAAATAAGTTGTGATTGTAATAAAATATACATTATGTATAAACATATAATATAACATATGATTTATAAAAAATCTGAATTTTTTCCTCATAAATTTAATATTGTACTAAAATATTTGTATATCATTATATATAAATCATTAAAAAAAGCAGACATAATGAACGTTCCTGTAATGTCACCTAATAAAACGAATTCTCTGTATAATCATGTCTTTATTATACAGTATTACTTTATTTCAGTATGACAATTATTAAATTACATATTAATATAATTGGATTTAATATTAATGGATTAATATTAATATTTACTTGAAACCTTGTCTTGTAGAAGATAATATTTGGAAAAAATACTGTAGGAATATAACACTTCATTGAAGAGGTACATTAGATTATTTCTAAAGCTTAAGATTCTGCTTAAGATCAATTCTGTTTTTCATATTATTTAAAAATTTAGAAATTAATATAGAAACGATATGATGAAAACTGTCATGACGATATACATGATATCATACTTTTTAAATATTACTATTTTTTAATATAAAACTTGTTACAAATTCATTTAGAAACCTGTTTAAAAATATTAACTATTTATTAGTAATAGAATATATGTATAATTCGTTGGTAAAGATGATTTATAAAAAAAAAAGTTGGTATTGTACAAAATATATTTAAAAAGTTCAAATCTAACCACCTACATTCGATACAGATAAACGAGAATAAATAAATCCATGAATAAAAAGTTAGATAATGATTATGTCAAGCACTTTAAAAGATTACTTAAGTAATTTTGTATTTTTAAAAATAGTATGCCCATAAAACTAACATTTCCATTATTTCGTTATAATATTTCATTAATCCCTTTCACTTTTTACAGCACAGTTACTAAACTGTTATTAGGATTAGTCTAATGTTTACTTTAATTATCAATTTAAAGGCATTTATCTCATATTTGGTTTGAAAATCTAATGCACTAGATTAGCAATTTTTTTCAAAACTTTATAAAGATAGTAAAACAGTGATAATTATTGATAAATCCGAATAAAAATCAGAAAATTCGATAATAATTATGTTTTTTTTTATGCATACTACATTCTTTTTATCAGTTAAACATTATTTATTTGTGTATAAGTTTGTAAAATGCGAATTGATTGTATGCAGGAGGGATAGCGGAGGGACCATTTTCCTTAAAAATTAGTAATTAAGAAGCTTTGTTTATACATCCGTATCCTTTATTTTTTTACGTAAAAATAATGAGATTATATTAATGATCAATAAAATTAATTCTGTTAATAACTAGTAATGAAGTCGTTTAAAAGATTACAGTGATAGGTTAAAATTGAATTTGTGTGTACAAATGTAATAGCATATATAAAATAAGGCAGAGCTTCATAATTGAATTTATTTTCTATTGTATCCATAATTGAAGAATTGATAATGCAATCTTTTGAGATATAAAATGCTGAAATATTGAATCCCAGTGCAGGAACCTAAAATAATATTGTTAGTCGACATCATAATCCTAGATAAGATATAGGGCATTGTAAAACATATTATTTAAAACTATAATTAAAAAAATTTCAAACTAAAAAATAGAATAAGTACAGTAATAAAACGGTCTAAATACGAACTCCTCTTATTTGAAGTATTAATGTCTCCAATCGAGGATAAAACTGTAGAAAATTATGCATAATGTTTTGCTGTGGCCATTTCGTACAGATCCTAAAAATAACTTTGATGCGTAGACTTTAAGTGCGAGTAAAAAGTGAATAGTGAAGTTACCTCAGAGCGAGGTAATGTCATGAATTCCATTGCAAAGTCTGTCGAAGGAAGGCCTCGCGCGTCGGGCGTCGGGCGTCAGGCGTCAGGGCGTCGTATATAATAATAATCAGTAAATATTATCGGCATTTGGAAAAAAAACTTTCATCGGGTCCCAACTTTCGCGATGAAATCACCGCTACTTTTTTTGACTCCCACTTTCATTATGAATTTCCTTTCCAGCTCATCTCGCATGCTCTGCCGCCGCTTCAGGCTTCTGCAATTGCGCAAGACGAAAACTGGCTTACCCGCACATACACATCCGAACATCAATATTTATTATACGTGCTCTCTTTTACATCTCACTTATGCTTTTGTTATTTATGTCACAGTGTCAGCGACGTGCCACTCACTATGCTCTTCTAAAAATTAATGAAATACTTTATAAGTACTTTATAGGTTTTGCATGATTATGAATATTATTAATGATCCTTATAATTTTATTTTTCTAATATCGGCTGTTCGATCACCAATTAATTCACTTTAAGCGTGAAAATTTCTATTAAAAAATTTTATCATAATAATATTATATTTTATGTAGTGGTCTTGTTCTACTTCAGTTTCACTTCAGTAATCTAAAAGACAGATCTAGAAACAATACTTTTTTTTTCTAATCAATACTTTTTTAATTTCAAGGTTAATGACCGGCATGTTATAAGTAGTTAATAGTTTCAATATAAGTATAGATAAATAATAATTTTGTTTCCAAATATTTTCATTGTATACACGCATGTGTGCACGGGGGCGCGCCTGTACTTATACACAAACGAAATATTATAAAATGTCATAACAAACGTAGCTGTGTTACATTCAACTTTTAAATGTAATCAATGCAATTAGGTACATTTATTTCACTTAAAAATTAAGCGAATGCGAATACAATACTGAATTTATAATATCTTCTTGTTTTCTCTAATTCTTTTAATTATTAATTTTCAAGATTCAATATTGGCTTTATAAATGTAATTTAATAATAACATATTATTTATTATGAAAGTAGGCAACACTTTAAATAATTGTTATATAACAATTGATAAAGTTTCCATTTAATTTTTAGAACTTATATGTTCCAAAAGAATAATTACATTATTGAATCGTCGTAACCATATTTAAAAAGCATATTTTTAATAGTGAATTTTCGTAGTTTTTTATTTTTAGTTTTATTGTAATCGCTTTAAATATTGCAGCCATGAATATTATTTATTTATTATTTATTTTTGATGCTTGAAATATTTATCGTTTTTAAGATTCATAAGATTATATAATACAAAAGATGCAATTTTGACAATATTTTTACAAAGAAATACATTCTGGTGTCCTTTAGCAAATATTAAATTAGTGTAATAATAATAATAATAATAATAATAATAATAATAATAATAATAATAATAATAATAATAATAAATTATTATTATAATAATTATAATAATATAAAAGATTAATTAAATTAAATTAACTGAAATTCAGAAGATCTTTTAAACTTGTAGTACGGAATTTACCGGAATACATAACATGTATAAAGCAAAACGCTTTCTATTGAAAATGGTATTGTTACATATTTTTAACTCTTCCTTTACCTGTAGTCGCAGATTCTTCCGAGTCAATTGTTGCATTTTGCAGGAAAGGGGGGCGGGGACTTTCCGCCTATAACAGGTCACACAGGAATTCGTGTTATTTTCTCGAGTGAGAAGGTGAGTCAGTCGACGAACTAGAAACCTTCGGCTCGTTATATTGTATTTGAAGATCTTGGTCTTTTATTTATTTTTTTTCCTTCTATCCTCACCCCCCTTTCCCCCGAGAGCGGCGCCTCAACTTCATTAAAGTGAAATCGGGATGAGGCGAGTTCGCCGCACGGCAACCAGTCGCAAGAGACGCATTCATCTGTCAATCTGGGAGTGCGCTTCTTTCCTCCGCCAGGGCGACTCCGTCCACGGCCTTTCCTCAGACCTTTCACAATTTATTGCTTATACTCTGCTGTTATCAATTATACGCATATCTCCCTCCGACCCCGTCTATAATCTGCTAAAAAGTATGCACTTTCTGTTACATCGGTATGTATGCTCTTCAAACCAAGCTTTACTCATCCTATCGGGCACATCAAGCGCGATCCTTTCAAAAATTTATATATTTAATCGGACATTTTCGGGCGTCCATGAAAATGATCCATGAATCGGGGCTTCGGTCTGTCAATGTATATCGATTGAAATTACGACTGACATATATCGAGCAATGAAAGACTCAATTACTAATGCAGAGTTGAAAATAGTTCAATTTCATGCGTTAAATATTAATTACAACTTAGTCCCTTAATTATAATTAACTTTCCTACAATAATCACACGTTTAAATCACATATTGTGATAAACTTTATAATATTTATTTTATTTATTATATTTATTTTTAATTTAAGTCAACAATGTTTTAATAAAAACGTTTTATTCGGTTTAGTAGAGTGATCTTAAACTTTCTCTAATTTATCTTTCAGAAATGTATGTCATAGGAAGGCAAAAATTTATCGAAGCTATGTTTATTCAGTATTTTATGATTTTTGTACAAGCAAGCATTTCATAGCTTTTATTAATTATGTCTTATATTATCAAATATTTTTTTCGAGCTGTTAAAATTTAATTTGGCTTAAAACATTGTACAAATATTTACAATGTTATTTACTACCTCTTCTTTACAGTTATATTTATTCGATACGTAATATAAAAATGTAGAAGTGCAATTCCTAACAGAATAATTTTTACATATCTTATGAAAATGAAGAAATTCATTAGTCTAGGTATTACAGGAATGCCTCTATTAAGCAATTTGGAAACATCTCTTGAACAAAATTCTTGTAAATGAATGGATAAATAGTCAAATGTAATTGTGCGTTGTAATGCGTGAATTATTTATATTGCTGCTGATGACTTTAGTGAGGTTTGCTGTGGTTATTGAAGCTGCAACCTTACAAGGCAAATGATGCTTGAGGTAGAGAATCTGACGAAATTATGGTACTCAAGCTCTATTATTTTCATTCCACGTACTTGTTTTTAAGCTAAGATAAATAAATGAATTATTTAACATTTAAGTAACAACGCTGAATGCTCTAAGCATTTTAAAAACTCGAGTAACACATATGATCCTCAGAATATTGCAATGTTCGTGACGCAATGTCATTTATATTTAGTAATCACCAAAACTTCTACAACACTTATGCAAAATTGTAAATAGATTTTCATTTATTTTAATTATATTAAAGTTTAATTAATATAAAAATTTAATGTATTTTAATTATAATTTATATATTTTGCGTATTATAAAACATTCCTCTATATTCAATCACAGCAATAATAGTTTTTAATAAAAATTAAAAAATTAAAAGACCAATATATCAGTTAATCTATTTATATAAGGATAAATAATAATCAAATTTATGAATTATAACAAATTTTAGAAAACTTGATATAATCGGTACAATTGAAATATATATGTATATATATATATTCTTATAAAATTAGAATAACATTTCAAGATCACATAAAATAAAGATACATTAGTAAGGAAAGTGGCTGCGCAGGTATTAGGCGCAGTTAGATATTAATCATTAGAGAAGCTTGGGGCATTTCTCAATTATTTCTGATGCAGGAAAGCTGGACAGGTGAAACGTTGAAACGGTGTGCGAAATAAGCAGTTCAAATAGCGTTCCGCCTCTATAGATTCACATAAAACGTTATACTTTGTACTACGACTGCTTATGCTCGCTCTTTCCAATTTTTCTTACCACCATCTTATTTATTATCAATCCACCCACGGATTTTCTTTCCTTTTTTTTTTTTTTTTTTTTTAAGAAAAAGGAGACATTTAAGAGAACTTAATAGATTTTTTTGATTTAGATAAATTAACCTGGCGATAATAGAATAACACATGATATGAAAGTACTAAATACACTGAAATTGAAATGCAAATAAAACTGCTGCTAACAATTTTGCACCCTGATTACAAAGTGACGTGGTCGGCGGACAGAGAAGTTGATGAATCGATTAGGAATCTTGTTATAACGGACCACGAATGATATAAATGATTGCTTCACCGAATTCGTGAAAGGGTATAGTTGAGCCCAGATCGGCCTGCATGAAAGGAAGTAGGTAAGAGAGCGTAATTATGCATACTATTCCAGCCCCATACATGCCGTGCTTCAAGCATTATATCTCTCTTGTGTTCCATGCCATTTTCACATTCTTCGGGGGCGATACTTGTAATAAAAATAAGGAGCGCACATGTATTTACGATGCATACTAAATTAGAAAGGAGGCAGGCTTCATGAACGGAAGTTAATTATACAACTATAGAGTACAGTTTCGCAAGTAAAGCAACAGTTCCGGAGTCGATCGAAAATATCAGTGTGAGTGCGAGGTATGATCTATAGCTTGCAAGAATCCCACGCTACTAAAGTCTAAGCCTCCACCTCTCAAACCTTCTTCGATGTTTTACACCTTCACTTACGAACAATAAAAATTTGTAGTAACAGTGAAAAGTATCAAATCAAACTATAAATTTAATAATCAATTCAATTAATATATGTGCAGATGTATCGAATTAAAAGCCAATTTACGTATTATTCACGAATCAAAATAACAGTATAAAACTAGATCAGGAATTTTTTGTCAAAGTAAATACTAATTTTATCATCGCATCGAATTCTCTAAGCTCTATTCAGCAGGCTAAGTTAATTGGCATTTTACTTTATAAATACAAGGGTAGAATGTACGAAAAAGGTTAAAGACCGTCATTTGTTCGAATGGAAGACTGTATTACAATATTAAGGTGAATAGACCGGGAGATCAAAGCTGCTTATATCTGATTCTGGTCAACTATATAAATGCTCGGAATATTATTGCATTGATGCAATTGCAAAATTCACAATGCATCTAAAAATTTACGATTAATATGTTGAATTTGAAAATATAAATTAAGATCAATGTGTTTTGAGCTAAATCATAATCAACTTTAGTATAGAAAATTGTAAATAGAAAAACAGACTGGAAGTATATTTTAAAAAAGCATTTCTAAAAATTGATCAAATCGAGTTTTTGTAATCATGTCAATAACTAAATTGTTCTAAAGAAATAAAAAAATACTATCCGACAAATGATCTAATTATAATCACAAAATATACTCCAAATAAAAAATATATCATTTAATGAAACTGAAATCTCGTCGGCGTTTATAGTCTTCTATAAATTATACATCTCTATAACTATATATGCAAATTCCTAACATAGTGGTAATAAAAATTATTCCATTAAAACTTGGTTATAAAAATTTTGACATTTCATTCAATTATTGAAAAATCAATAATTTATATTTGAATAGTTTTAAACATTAATTTTAACTTTCGCGTTTTTATATAGTTATTTAATCCTAATGATTATTATCATATAAACTACGTATCACCTTTAACAGAGCATATACTTTATAAGAAATCGAACCATCCAACAACACATATATTTAAAGCTGTAGTATCATTCAGCCTTGAACTTCAGCGTACCTTTAAAGTTTTGCCGCGATCATTGATAAGAGTAAAGGAATCGAATGAATAGAATTGAAAAATAAAGAGACTGAGATAGATAGGAAGAAGTTACACTAAGGGCTTGAAGAGCAACTTCAGTATAAGTATACATGTTACAATATGTAAGGATTGAGCCAATCTGAGTGAAGCTATATAAGGAAATATACATTCCAAATTCAATTTAATTGGTTAACCCTTTATAATTTCAAATATATATTTGATTTACTACATTTTAGTATTCAAATTCTGAAAAAAGTAAATAATAAATGCATTATAAAACAAAGTATGTATTAAAAATATTTTATAATACTCATGAATATAATGAATATACTTGAAATTTAATGCTAAGTATGAATATAAATAACTAATGTATTTAATAATGAAAAAAAGATTAAGAACAGTAAATAAATATATTTTAAATATTAATAAAACATTTTAATTTATAGATTTTTAAAATAAATGCGTATTTTAGTATTATTCGTATTTCATTTAATTTGTCCGTTAAAAATTCTTTTAAATGTATATTTAAAAAAAAAATATATATATATATAAATATATATATATATATAATGTATATAATAAAATATATACTAAGAAATATATATTTGAGCAATCTATATATTAGATAATATCGTACGTGTACATTAGAATATTATTTTTATACTGCAAATAAATGTATTCACAGTAAGTAGCGGTTTGTGAAAATTAAATACAAAACTTTTTTTTTATTTAAAATATATAAGATGAATTACTAAATAGCAATTATGCTTTAAAAAAATTACATAACTGTGCATAGAGTGTTATAGAAATTTCAATGAAATTTAAATATTATTCATACTCTTCCAGTAAATAAACAAAAATATTTTCACCATAAAATGCATACAAATATAAAAAAATTTATAAAAAATTTATTTATAAAAAATTTAATTTATAAAAAAATTGTCGACATATTTGATAAAAATTACCAAGTCAACAAGATCTTGTAATGTACAATATTTTATTTTCTATATTTAAGAAAAAGTTATTTAAAAATTTAAATTTATTTAATAAAAAATAAATTAAGCGCTTTTATATATGCAATCATTTTAAAATTTCTTATTTAAAAAATAATTACAATTTGAATTAAGTTTTTATTACAGACTATCCATATAAAAAATTGCAAGAGATTTAAAAATTTTGAAATTATTTTAAATTATAATTCTATATTAAAAATAGTAAATTGTATAATAAATAAAATTGAAAATAAAATACGACAAAAGAAAAAGGTAAAAAATCCTTTGACTTTTTAATCTTCAATAAAAATAATTTTAATTTTTATTAAACATAGATCTCTACGAAATATTATTATTTATACAGTCTTAATCCTTATTCGACAGCGTTTAATTAGATGCTCTAAAAAAATAAAAATTAAAAAAAAAACTTTTATGATAACAACTCAATAAATTTCATCGCAAAAGTAGTTTATATGAATTATCTAAATTTTCAATAATACAGAAACTTACGTAAATATTAATATCTAGATATTAAGAACAGTTTATAGTCTGATGTATAAAAAAAAAATACATATACATATATATATATTGTTAATAATAGGGGTTCATTTTCTTACTTTCAATTATAACTTTTGGTAAGGAGTTTCTTTACTATCCGAATATAACGGAATGGGCGAAATAAAATGAAGGTAACATTTTTCGAGGTATTATTTGGTACGCAGAGTTTTCTTCAGTTAACCTAGGTTAACGACCTTATACAGGGTTGTTATATACTTTTTGCAACATATACGTAGACAAATGCTTATTAAAAGTGCCACGCGGTCTACACCTGATCGACAACTGAAAGTAAAAGTAAAGTGGAGGCAATTATTTCAATCTTTCCACTAATAAATTGCGCGCGACTTTCCTCGCGCATGAGCGTAAGCACATGAGGGGTAAGGCAAAGTCAACTCTTATTATATACGTCATATACTTGCACGTTTGGCGAGAAAAAGAAATTTTAGGTCGTGGTTACGAAGTTTCGAGTGGTCACTACATTCTCAAAAAATACCTCCATGCATAATGAACGATAGAATGGACATTTGCGTTGGAAATAACTTTTTTATCAGTTTCTTCATGACATGCCTGTAAATATTATGTCGACCCGTGCGTAAAGTATTGTGCTAAAAAAAATTCATTTCGTGAGTGTTATGAAATTAGAAATTGTTACAAATTTTTACCTGTAAAACAGGTTCTCAAATTATTCAAGATCCTTAATGAGGCATAATATTAATATATTATTTTTAATTTATAAATTTTAAATCTCAGGTAAGTTGATTCGTTAACGAAAATATTTGTCCTTTATTAGTTTCTACAGTTCGGTTCGTTTCGTTACAATTAGATTCGATAATCCTCCTAAGAATATTAACGAAGAATAACTTTAATTTTAATTCTAAACTGCAAACTCTAATATAAGTATTAGGGTATCTACTTTTTTCTTCTCTGAATTTGAAAATACACGAGTTGTCTTATTTAATGTGCGAAGGATAATCAGAATAACATGAAATAACTTTATTAGTATAAGTACAGAAATTACCTAATACACCTCAATTTTATTAGATTAGGCATTAAAAATATTTAAGTAATGCAATAATATAATTGCATTAAAGAATTCAATTTTATTAAAAATTAACAATTCTACTTGTTTTCCCGTATATTAATTACAATTGATTTTGCGAATTTTTGTCTTTCTTCTTTTTGTATAATTAATGAAATCGAGTGGATAGATTGCGTAAAATTTAGTCCATACAATTGACCCAATCGTATAAAATAAAAATAAATCTTTGATGTAGTAAGCCGCAGTGTATATCAGTTTATACAATCAGTTTTTCTTCTAAAATCAATTAACGTTGCATTTTATAATTTTCTTAATCTTTTGCTGACCCATAATTTTCTAAATCCATTGATAAAAATTTGATTCCGTTTGTTGATTCTACATTTTCATTCACAAATTTCTGAACAATACAATGCAGTGTAAAAACTAATAAATAATCGCAAAATTATCGTTCACATTAATTACAGTATAGACGTTATAATAACTAAAATTTGTATTCTTGAATTCGTTTGTTCATACAAACTATATAAATAAATAAAAAAAACTTACTATTAATACAAGTATTATGCTAAGATCTACATTTTAAAACTTGGTTTATCATTAAAAAGTGTTATTCATATTAATTTAATAATTTTAACAATACTAAGTTTAATTTGTATTTTTCACATTAAATTTTATTGTCCATATAAACGTTTTTATAAACAGAATTATGTTTTAGTAAATATGAATAAATATATTTTCACACAATTAATTAACACAAACTTTAAAAAAACTTTATATATATATAAATATATATATATATATATGTACTATTAGTTTTTAGCTTTAAAACAATTTAGCTGTTTCAAAATATTTATTATTGAATTTATTTTTTAATTATTAATTTAATAAACCGATATATTTAATGATGATTTATTAAAGTATGTCTAAATAAAGAGAAAATTTCAAAATTATAACAAAATATTGAAGATTAACTTTCGTTACAAAATATAAAAATTTACAAATGTAAGATCAGTACTATATCGTAATGATGATTCACCAATTTTTAATTGTATTAGTAACAGAAATTTTCACCATACACAATTTTATACCTATTGGTATTTACAAAAAACGTCCTCAAGAGAATAATATAAAAGCAAGTAATAGATTTAAAAATTCACGGTAACATTAACAGCCCTTGACTATGCTCATTATTATTAGAATTATACATCGCTAAAGCATAATAAAATAACTGTATTGAGATTGACATAATATTGTGTGATTTGGATGTATAATATATATTCAGATTTGCATATATATTCAGATTTCCGAATCCCTCTACTTCACCGCCTCTGTCGCGACTCCCTTATCTACATGTATTTAACCTCGAGTCAAGTGCTGAAATATTTTTGCACTAAGAGTACGTATGCGGTCTAGTAAATAAAGTTATTTTACATCTTGTATTCGCTTAAAAAAAAAAAAAAAAAAAAAAAAAAAATTATGTCGATCGGATACATACCAAGAGATTGCATGTAATAATTATTACAAAGAAAATTGTGCTGAATATCAATGTTTTTTTTTTATTTTATTGACTAGAGTTAAACAAAAGACTGAAATAATGTACAATATTATATATATGTATGTACTATGTACCAATATATATATATATATATATATATGTACTAATCGGTTAACCTTCTAAATATATAAAAGTGATTATGAATTTTATGAAGTTATTTCTATCTCTGATAAAATAGATGATTAAAATCTATTTATCGGTTTAATTATTTCATGTAATAATTTTCGTGAGTAGAATAAAAATATAATTTTCTTATATAAAAATCATTAGTTTAGAAACCGTTGCAAAATTTGAAAATATTATTTTGTAGCCTCCGCGCGCGCGAGTGCCTTGAGTACATACGTATCACAATTTAAAATTCTGATACAAAATGAATAGTTGTATTGAAAGAAATATATTTAAATTAAAAATTAGCAATAAGATAATTAAATTAAATAGTTTGAGATAATTCTTTAATATTTCAGTAAAGCATTTTACGCTCGTTATTCTTATAACGAGTTGTAACTTATAAATTCATAATGATTTACATTGGATTTATTGAGTTTACCAGGCATGCACATGTGTGCAGATGTCTGTATTTAGTAAAGTAATAATCCATTCGCTAATCTGATTCAATTGACTTTCCCACTAGAACTCTAAAGTTCATTGAGTATTGATATACATATGTGTCTATTAGCCCAGGCCATTTCAGCATATGCATGCTTTCGCACATAAATGCACGCACGCACTTTTAATTGATGTAGAAAATTCATGGCTGGCCAGACGAGCTCACATAGAATCAGCAATATTTTAAGTGTCCCGCTATTATAGAATAAAAATAAAGAAGCAATCGATCCGCAATCCGTTAATATTATTTTGCCGACGCTTGGACAATTTCATCTGCATGAACCAATTGAATGTAGATTTGACGGGAAGAGTGCGAAAATAAACGTGCAGAGTAGGTTTTAAATCAAATTCAACCGACCGCTTTTGAGGAATGTATACGACCATTGTTATTTCATTGTTCATCCTTAATGGAATAGAAATGTCATATATCATTGTTCAAAACACAGGTTTTTTTTTATTATCCCGTTGAATAGAAGTGCTTATGATCATTGAGAAACAATTGATGAATAAATACATGCTTTATTTGAGATTTATGATTATATGTGCGTGTCTATAAAGTTTATCTAGAAATTTTATCTGTCATTGCATAACTTCATTATTAACTTACCTTAACGCATTAATTATTTTTAATTCATATCGGACCTATTAATCAGGAATTTTTAATTTATATTTTTTGTGATAATTAAATCGTGTTAATCGAGCAAATATATATATATATATATATATATATACAATGTTATATATATATATAACATTCGTACTCGATTTTCATTTATTAATCAGTAATTTTTTCAAACTCTATATTTATACCAAGAAAATATGAAGAAAAGTTTAAGATGGGTTGTAAATGTATGCGGAAGTACTAAAAAATGATTTAATATTAATTATAGCGTATATAAATTATAGTAAGCTATTAAAGTTAAACTGAATTTAAAAAAAAAAGTAGGTATTTTTCATTATGTGCACTACTTATTTAGCCATTCTTCGAAATGTTATATAAAATTCAAAATAATTAATAATATTATTTTTCATGTAAGATCAAGTAATTTTTAATTATTACTTTTCGGATATGACCGTTTTTATTAGAATTATGCTGTTTACTTATGTACACTAATTTAAGAATTTATATATACTTATATTACTTAGAGTTGGAAAAGAGAGAACGATTTTCCGGTTTTATTTTATGATTATTCAAACTTACAATCTAAATTGTATTTATGTAAGAGATGAAACAATATATCGTAAAACAACAATGACAGTAACGGTAATTAACGCATATAGATTATTTCTTTGTTCAATAAGTTTACTACGAAATTGATTCATATTAGAGTCTATGACCTCGTAGACTCTCCATTAAACTTTATTTACATCTTTTAAATAAAAATTTATTTCTGTATTATGAAACATATATTACATGAATACAGTAAAAATAATTTCAAACTTTTTACAACTTTTATTGTTTTATATTACAATAATTACAGTAATAAGAAAAAAATTATACATTTTGTATCAAAGTATGTTGTATAAAACTTAAAACTCTAAATTATTATTTAATAATATGATTTATCTTTAATTTTGAAATAGTTATAGGATTGTCAATTGAAATTTTAACTTTAAATAGAAAATTTACGATTAAACTATAATTTCATTCTAGATATCAAACATTCTGTTAATTTCACTTGAATTGCATCTTACATTACATTAATATAAGAGTAATAAGTATATTACTTAAAGGGAGATTTTTTTTTAAATTACAATATATAGTCATTGGACTATAGAATACTTTTTTCAATTATTTTTTGAAGTACAGTTTAATCTTAAAAGTCTTCACAATACTGCGAGTATACTATATAAATAAAGCAATATTTATTATTTATTAACTGATGATTAAAACATTTTATAAATATATGATATAAATTTCGAAGTTAAGAAAAAAGTGCTTAGCATGGATTTTATTAAATAAAATTATGTGAAATATAATAAGCGATCATTTTTATCCTAAAATTTCGAAAAACTTTAGCAATGGAAAAATTTCATCAGAAATGTAGATGTTTATTTCGAAATATAATTATCTGTATAGTATATATATATATATATATGTTAAAAATCTCTATATACTTGTTAAATATGTGGATATTTTTTAAACGAAAAGTTGGCATGGAAAAAAAGCCAATGTTAAAAAAGTTAAAATGAAACTAAAATGTATTTATTGCATTTGTGTATAATTGTTGATGGTATATGGTGGTGATATTCATAAAATTAATTGGCAATTGTATTAAATCCGAAACTATTTTGCCGAACTATTTTTTCAAATGCCATGAGAAAGTATAGGAAGCCATTCTCAATGCCGGGAAGCTAAAAGAAAATAAGCGTTTACAATCGCCGAGGCGAATGTTGAACTCGAAAGAGTTAATCGAAAGACATAATCGGTCTTTAGGGCTGGAAAAATAAAAGAAAAGGTAGCTATGAAAATTACGGCTACGCCGATCGTGCTGAGTGCTGATTTCGCTTAAACGGCGATGCTCACTCCTTTCAACCCCGACTCTTTCACGCATTTCTTTTCGTCGGTGCCGCGCTAGAAAGGCAGCCAGCGCCTCTAAGAGAAACCTTCACTTTTCTCTGCCCCTCCTCCCTCCCGCCCCCGCCCCACCACCAATATCACGCCCCTCACCGCTCACTCGCTCTCTCGCTCTCTCGTCCTCGTCACTTGCACTTTAAGCACACAATCTTCTTTCACTCGAATCACACGGTACGATCATGTCAGCCTCAACTACACAGCTGTACTAAACTTCTATTTCATTGTATTAAATAGCGCGATACAGTTTCTCCAAATAATTCGTGCTCCAAACATTTTATGTATTATGAAATTTAAAATTATTTTAAGGTTCAAAGCTTTCTTTGAAACTAACAAATTTATTCATTACATCATTTAAGTTGCAGTTTTCAAACTTTAAAATTACCCAATTATTTTTCAATTATTGTTTTATTTTTAAAATATTATAATAATAATAATAATAATAATAATAATAATAATAATATTATTATTATTATTATTGTTATTTATTATGCAGATAATATTATAAATGAAACATATTTAAGACGATATATCTTTACCTAATATTCTGAATATTATTCTTGGCCAATCAATATTGAACTCTGTTATTTGCAATAACAGATACATACATAAATGCAATTTTTTATACAACCATAATAGAGTATAATAAAACTTTACAATAAATATTTATTCAAATTATGCTAAAGTACTTACTTATTTCTTAACAAAGTAAATTGCGTTCATTTCGTTTTTAGTAACAGACTTATTCTAAAATTCATGCAAATTTATGCAGACAAAATATACTACTAAATAATTAGGCAATAATAAAAACAAATAAATGTTAAACAGTCAAATTACTTATTCCATAATAAAAGAATTATGACTTAATATATTATGCTTTTTACGAACGTATATTATAAATATCATTTGAAAATCCATTGAAAATTATTGTATAATTAACTATATTAAATAATTAACAGTTTTAATTTAATTTTGAAAATGTAATTATCAACACATTTTCAGATTTAAATTGATTTAAATGTATTCATTCGAGAACTTTTTATTTAAAAACGATTGCATTAAAAAATTGTAGTTTTAGAATTAAAGAGTTTTACTATTAATTAAAATTTAATTTAACTATTGGATTACAATTGTAAAAAATACACGGAAAAATCTGTATTTTAATTCATAAATATATTTTTTGTAGCATTTACGTACTTTAATTTATTAAGAATATTATTAATAAATCCAATATATACCTTTTTAATCTCTTTTTGCATAATAAATACTTCTGAGTATCAATAGAGTAACAATTCAAAAACAAATGACTATTAACCTTTAATGTAAATGAAAAGCTTAACAGAATAGTCTTTATATAATTACTTAGTAACATTACATAAAGTATGAGAAAAAAATATCTAATATATTAGGCAATCTTTTAAAAAATTAAACTTTTAAATCAAATGTTTAATTACAAAAATATTTATATAACTAATTTGATTGTTAGATAAAAGAAACTCTTTATCTATAAAATATAATTAGAATAAATATTTTAAATGCACATTACACATATTATTTCTGGAATATTTTTGTAAGGAAATTATCATTGAAGGATAGAATCTAGTGAGTGAAACGATTGAACATCTTTTATAATCTTTTATAATCTTCGACAGTCCTTGAATATATCTATGATAAAATAAATGTTTCAGAGCGATCAAATATCGTATAGATAATGTAAAAGGAAATAATTTTTGGCTTGAAACTCGCCCGAATAGCTCGTGCGATAGTATCCGGGCAGGTTACACTTAGGTACTGGTGGATCAAAGCCACAGATCTATTCGCTGAAACCGCGAAACCGCATTCCAGCACAAACAAGCAGGAAAATCGTCTAGAAATTCGTGTTCGCATACAGCTGTACATATGTGTTCTTTCTTTAAATACTAATGCGATTTTGTGCAACGGTTATTCAGAGGCCATCAATAAGAAGGAGAAGAAGGTGAAGAAGGTGAAAAAGAAGAAGAGACGAGCTTGGATGGGAGTGTCCTTGTCCCGAACGCAGATGAACCTGTCCTCATTACTCTTCTTGATTAGCGCGTTATATGAGCTTTTCTATCAATTAGCTAATATTCAGCTGACGAGATTTATAAGACGACAAAAACGTGGGATTCCTCGGACACTTTAATGCCACGATTTTCTATATGGCTTATTTAATCGAAAGGAAAACGGCCTCTACATTATTTCCTTTTATACGTTATTCACGAGACTATTCATTCCTTGTAAACGGATCTTCAGCTTTTCACTTTTAAGGAGTAAATTTTTTTCCTATTTAAAATTAATTATTTCTTCTGGTTGATCTGATACAATTTCTTTTTTTTCTTCTTCTTCTTTTTTATTTAAAATTCCTACTTTCTTATTTTATTTTTGGTGAAAGTTTTGATTTACTTCTTATATATAAAACGATCATAAATAATAATGAATTCATATTGTACGAGTTTATATTGCAATATGTATTGTTACAAATAATGATGTTACAAATTTATTCCAATACCTCAAGCTCTGATAAATTAAGAATAAACTAATAATCTAGAAACTTATATTCACATCCATTATTTATATTATATGTATTATAAATAAAAATTTTATAAATCTGATCAGGGATTTTTTAAACATTAATTGTACAGGATATTATTCTCATTATTTTAAACCATCTAAGCAATTATATGAATATCCTTACATAAGTCATGTAATGAATTTCATCGATTATCTTGTATATTATTCTGTGATATTATAATTTGAAATTAATAAAATTAAAACGACTGTCTATGTAATATAAAGTAAATATTGCAGACAATTGCTAGTTAATTAAAGCAAATAGGAATAAAAACCGTAACAAAATATAAATTAATTTCATGGCTTCCTGTTAGATTTAAATTATTATAGAATAAAATTTATTTACAATATCCAAATTAATTTTAATTCTAAAATCTTATTTGAAAGTTCGATATACATTTTTCACACAAAAATACAAAATTTATAAATACCTATTTGCAAAAATTTGTCTGTAAAAACTATGAAAACTAATCTATGTTCATTGGGTACCCAAATTTGATTATATATACATAAACAATAAAATATAAATTCAATGTAATGGATATATAACGATCGAATTAATTACCTTAAACAAATATTACATTCTGTGGAATGCTTATTGTTAATTTTTATTATTTATTGTTTATTTATATAATAATACAAACTTTTATTATTTTTTCAATAAGTTAAATAAAATTTGAATTTAATATTTAAATTTAAAATTTCTAGCCCATTAAATGAAGATAATTTTTCATTTATTATCTATGAATTGTTTAAAAAGTAATTTTATAATCTTAAAATCCTACTTATTTTGCCTATGTAATTATTAATTAGGAGTTGAATTTTAACGAAAATAAATATACATTTAAAATATAATTTTTTAGTTATGTTTATTCAATAAATTTATAGCAATAATGAATACTTCCTAATGATATTAGTATTTTTATAATATTATAATACGGTAATATAACATTTATTTAATATATATAATATACAATACTCTGAATTTAAAAAATAAAAAAAAGCCTTATATAGTCAAATTTTTATGATAAAATGTTAATCTAATGTTATTAAAAAAAAAAAGTACTTAAAAAACTTTTAAAATGCATATCCAAATTTATAATATAAATTTATAAAGTTATAGACTTTCGCAATATGTATGATAAATTGTTTAAGCCGTTTGTCATTGTTATAAATTTCTGCTCAATCGAGTGAGGCCGTTAAAATATTTAAAATATTTGCAACGCATATTGAGCAGATAAGCAAAGCAATTTTTCGTGGTGAAATAGACGCTGCTCAAAGAAGTGCAAAGTAAAGAAACTTGACTGCCTTATTATGTGAAATAGAAAAGTACAGCGAGATCAAAAAAGCGTAACAAAGCAAAGTCAAGACGTTCGTAGGCGTGCGAGCATAAACATGATTATGGAACGATGATTCAGTGTGGGTAGCTTACACGCACGGGTTTTCGGTGTGCATAGTTAACCTCAAAGGCGCTACCTTAGCAATGCAACAATGACCGAGCAACGGGGAAAAACAGGATCATCTTCGCAAGTATACAGCACCTCGTAAGAAAGATTATGTGTGCGTAATATATAGCTAAAGCTACGGAAACGAATAGACTTCGCCGCGTCCGAGTAAATTAGAGAAGCGTGAGTGCAAAGCGGAACTGCGGAAGGTAGATAGAGCGGCATACGAGCTTAAGATATATGTAAGATAGCCAAAGAATAAATAGATTAAATTCTAAGCTCGGATAAAGTATTTTAGCCTGCTCTGCCGACTCCCTTTATTTCGCCTTTCGATTCTTCTCACTTAATTAACTCGAAGATTCTTTTTGTAAAATCTAATTAAATAGCAGCTGCTCTTTAAGAAATTTTCTATTCCAATATTCACGCTTGACGTGAACGGATATAAACAATTTATAGTCTTATGAAATATAAATATTTTCTTATTGATAAAAGAATCCGAGTTATTTAAAATTTTCATTTCGCATAGATATGGTCACATTTATCTCTTTATCTTTAAACAAGAAATACAATTCACTTAGTAATGGTTATTTTAAATTTCACGATTAAAAATTAATATACGTATTTAAAAAATCGTAAACATATTTACCTTATCTATTAGAAAAATATACAAAATATTTTACTAGTTATCTTTAGAATTATGTATTTGCAAGATAAATAATTAATTTAATATATTTATGTCTCCTTTTTATTAACATCCTTATTGCATTAAACATAGTTATTCTGTTTCAAATAATGCATTTCATAATGCATTATCTATTAATCTTAGTTTTTAAATTTCTTAAATATTTAAATGAAGATTCCTCTACTGTTTAATATCGTAATTATAAATAAATCAAATGAGAGAGTATTCAGTTTCAAAATAAATTGCCGTTATCGATTAAATCAGACTCATTGAAATATTTAAAATTTATTTATATAGAATCTATAGAAAAAGTGCCGATAAATTATTTGACCGCTAACTGTATACTAAATGTAATAGAAATTACATTATTTCAATCCTTTGAAATTATTCAATGATATATAATCTCTCGATTTTTTTAATTAACGCCAATAATGTTTATTCTACATGCAGTTATTTTTAACTTTAATAACAAACTAACATCCTTACACTATTGTTTCAAATAAAAAGTCAAACAAATATGAGATTTTCATATTTTAAATACAATTTGCTACATATTATTTTATAATCGCTCGTTGTCCTGCTTCAACTATAAAATGCAAACAATAAGTACGTCAAAAAAACATAATGATAACATTCCTTTATAATGCTGGAGGAATGCAAAAATTTTCTCGTAAGACACACGAGAGAAATAATAAGGTTTTGAAGGGATGGCAAATGCGGAAGTGTGGACAAAAAATTCTAGTAAGGTACTGAGAAAGAACTGAAAAACCTACCGAGCGCTTAAATTCCATGCTACCGAATGGAATTTAAGTGAAAAAGGAAAAAAGATACCGCTTTTATATTGTGTATAGAAGGTAAAGTATAATGATGTTGGCTAAGATGGTACTTTGCATAGATTTTTCTTATTTTCTTACATATATCAAATGATCTAAGACATTCCATAAATAGGATATATTATAATTCATTAGTATATTAAAAAAGTATAACAAATTAATTATTTCGATATTATTATAGATAAAAATAAAAATTTTTAGTAAAACAATTGAATAATATTTTATTTAAATATCCTTTATACCGTTTGTAATTTATTATGTATTATCAAATAATGCCATAACAATACTTACCATTACTCATTATAAATACTATAAATTTAAATTTATAGTATTAAGTGAAAGATTAATATATTAATATATTAAAGATTAATATATTATTAAACCGCGTATAAAGATAAAATTGAATTTCATAATATATTGCACAGATTTAATATTAACTATAAGAGAAAATTTTTAATTAATTTCTTTAAGATTATTATAAACACTTATAACTACCTAGTTTATATACATATATGTATATATTTTAATTAAAAAAAAAATAAATAATGATGATGGGCTTTTAATAAATGTTAATCCAAATTTTATGAAAATAAGAAAATGATGTTTTCATTTATTTAATTTTTTTTTAATTTAAGTAAAATATAAAATTTGTTAAAAACAATTTGTTCAAAGTATTAATTATAAAGATTGATTGACAAACAGTACAGTATTAAAATAAATGCTACAAATAAATACTCAATCACGAATGGAAGTAAACTAATAATTAGTAAAATAAATGTGGATTCGTAAAACAGCTGGGTGAATATAAATATGACGTCTAATATTCATTTATTGAGATAATATAAAGAGAATAATTACTAATAAAGATCATATAAAGCAACTTAATTTTAAAATATAAAATTTTACTTCTACAAAAAATGTTTGGAAAACCGATTATACCAATTTATTTTATACTATTTAAGTTATTTAGTTAAAAAGATTAAGGCTAGAAAAAAAGGTATAACATAAATTTTTTACTGAAAAATTATATAACGTATAATTTTCAGGTCAAATTACTTTATTTATAAGAATTAAATTGAGCTTATGAACATTTAAGTATTAAAAATAAATATTACTAATATCAATAAAAATAATTGATTTTTAAATTAAATATCTATTGCAAAATGAAAAGCTAATATTTAGTAATGAATCTTATATGGATCTATTAAAATTCCAATTGCGTGTTTGTATAAAGTCGAAAACGCACACGCATTTAAGGATACGCAATTGAGCATGCTATTGCAAAACATTCGATATTATAAAGATGCATAACAATAAGATACACTTGTTGCAATACGTAAATGACTAAAAATCGATTAGAGAGAGAGAGAGAGAAAGAGAGATAGAGAGAGAGAGAGAGCGAGTGGGTGGGTTAGAGGAGGGGGCGAGAGAAAGGAGAAAAGGAACAGCCGCGATTAAAGAAGAAGGTAAGTAGGGAGGAGGAAAGAGAGGAGACCGCCATATCCCGGGAGTTCATACAAGAGCAATTCGTAGAAAGAGATGGATCTAGGGAGAGGAAGGGAGTGCAACCTGCCATGAGCTGAAAGCGCGCCAGTCACTGACCAGACATACGACTGTACACAAGCCCCATTACTATCGCGCGAACCTCTCCATTTTTCAATCAAAGTAAGCGAAAAGCCGAGAAGACGATGCCTCTGAGATTTGCGAATACGCGCCTCCAAGGCTGCTGATAGTACTTTTCGAGCTCCCTTTAACATCGCGTGTGCTTTTATTTGTGAAATGTATCGAAGATCCTCATGGGACTCAATGGATCAAGCTAGCGGAGCTATTAAAGGGACACACAGCTGATTTCGAAACTCGTAAGAACTAAACTTACAACTTCCTGGACTTGCGCAACTTTTACACCAAAATTTAATCCCACCTTGACTACAGTACGATCTCGGTCAATACGTGCAATTTAATAATTACCGTAAGATCAGGTTTTACTTAGGCGCCACCCCCATGCCGATAATACTTAATAATAAAATTTAACATAAGATTTATTTAGCAAGTGAATGAAGTACTGAAAAGTACCTGATTTGCTGCTCCGACTTAAAACGAAATCATTAGACAGCTCCCTAGGCTCCCAAATTGCATTACTCATTATACTCTTTCATAAATCAAGTTGTGCTCATAGACGAAGAACTGATTCGATTTAACCGAATATGATGAATCGATAATTTAATGCGGTTAAACTTCCGCGGTTATACTTTTACGGGAACGGCGGGAGTGCATTTACTTGATCCCCCTTCAATACGCTTGACGAGCACATTACGAGCGCTTCACTTTTACAAATGACATATTACTTTATTTTAACAAACATTGAATTTTATAAATGTATTGTTATCTAGGATCATTTATTTTACTCGAAACCCTAGTCACATCACGCTTATTGTCGAATAAATTCACTTCTTATGTTCTATAAAACATTGTATATGAAAACATAGGTTGAAAAAGGAAAAGAGATTGTAAATTAAATATGGTTAAATTTATCAAACTATCTAGTTATTCATTTTATAAAAAATATATTTCAGCAAAAAAAATTTACAAATATTTAAATAAAGGATCATAAATTACCTTTAAATCTTTATATGCGAAACTTAAGCTTCTTCAAATATGAATATTCTTAATTTTAATGCTTTTTTCCCTAATGTAATGCAAAACAGTCTGAAAGGAATTCATGGTAAATAGAAATTATGTACCATTTTGCAAAATAATTTTAACAATAAAAAATTAACAAAAATAATTAAATTTTTTTAAATAGACTTTGGTATTTAAAACAAATAAAATATTTTTCGTAAGAAATATTTAAATCAACTTTACTAGATTCAAATTATATTATCAACATTAATAAGCTTCTAATTGTAATAAACTGAAATTTAATATTGACTTTTTTTTTTAATCTATAATCTGTAACAGAAAGCAGTGATTTTTATTTTTCTCTGTAAATAGATTTAGTTATTTTGAATAAAATAATTTTTAAAACATTCAAATTTATAAATATATTTGTCTTCTTCAAAGATTAACTATTTCCATTACATAATTTCTTAAAAGTAGTAATCGTTACTTTACGTATTCGTATAACAATCATAAACGATAAAATAAAGACTAAATTTTCTTCAATGTACTTAAACATTTATTTTATAAAGAAATTATTTATTTATAAAAATTTAATATTGAAAGTGAACTAAAACCTACACTTTTAAATTTAATAGTTTTCTTATTTTATACGTACAACCTTGATATCCTTGTTGATTGTTTTTTACTTAATTCTTCTTAGTATTAGAAATATAAGCTTTATTTTACATTCTATAGTGATCCTATAAATTTTTTTAAAATAAGAAAATGGTATCTGAAAAAGGTATTTACACAAAAAAAATTGCTTTCTAGGTGATTTGGCTGCATTTTAAAGTACTTTTTAACTAATTTATTTCCAAGAGTTTTAATGCAATTATTCTACTTTTATCTAATTTAATGATTCGTTTATTGGATACTATAAAATGTCAATATTTTTCCCGTTCTTTGCATATAATTAAGACATATATTTAGAATGTAACTTTTTTATTTATAGTTCTTGTAATAAGAAAATTTATTAGATACTAATGGATTCTCCTTTACAACTTGTAAACATTGATATTGGAACTTTTAAATTTCTTTGTACATACTATTAGAGTATGTACATAATATTGAAGGAAAATGAATTCTTACTATTAATTCATATATTTTAAGAGTAGCTTATAAATATATTAATATTAATTGACAATAATCATTTGTATCTGATAAAAAATAATATATTTTTTTATATTTGAGCAATCGATGTATTAAGCAAATTGACTTGACATTACAACATTGTTATGTTCATTTGAACTTTAGAACGCGTTATAATAGTCTAATGGATTGAAATAATTATAATCGTTAAGATATACAAATATTTTTGTATGCTATCTTAGACAGATGAATTTAAAATATAAAAATGATAAATATATAACTATTACTATAAGTAATTCATATTTTTATGATTTCAAGAGAAAACAACAAGTTAAAAAATATTTAAAATGTAATTTTAATTTTTTTAACAAATGTCAATTATACATGGGAAAAGAAATATTGAATAAATATAATTAAACAGCTTTTAGAAAGCGTTTAGAAATATATTTATTCAACACGGCAGAGTATGTCTGGAATGCCTATAAAATATTACGTCGAATAAGACTTTACGTAGTTTTATACCCTTTATAAAAGCAAATGTCAAGTGTAAATATAATTGTTCTCTACTTACAGAAATAAAAGTTCTATTCGGGTGAAGAATTAGGAGTGAGAAAATTTTATTCTAAGCTAGTCGATGCATAATTAAGCTCTCGTGAATTTCTTAGGAATTACAGTTCACAAGGTAGAAGTCGCCGAACCGAATATCGACTCAGATGACCTGACATTCATTATCGTCACGCTGAGCGTCAAGTTCATTGAATCTGGACAATTTAATACGCTACAGTAGCTACTCGCCGTACGGATATAATCGATAATTGCCGGCTCTATAGAAAATTACAATCAGGAGCAGGAAGGTGGCGGAAGACGGACGCGGGGGAAAAAATACTCTGTGAGTATGATTAGATCTGGTCTACGTAACGCCATAAGCAAAAAGCCGTGAAATTGAAAAAGACGGAAGACATAAGGAAAGAGACGGTACGTAACTTATAGAGATTACGAAAAGAAAGAAATTATGTTTGGTAAGTACAGTCTTCTTGTATGATGAGCTCGATGCTGCCATCGATCGTTCTCATTAATTATTATCGTTCGTATACATACACACGCACGCACGCAGACAGGTCGACAGACAATATTTATATAGATATATCGGGAGATAGGCTCTTAGAGAATTAATTAATAGAGCTATACGATCTTGTATTTAAAATATAAATTTTTTGGCAAACATGGTGTTATAATATTAGTGACACGTGTCAAGATTCACATCGATAGAAAAGCAAACTACTTGCCTAAAGGCTTGAGTTTAACGTTTAATTGGTGATGCTAAGGAATGAAACGTTAGACCAAAAAAGTTAAAGTACCAGAGAGACCGAAAAGAACAGTAAGGTATTAAGGATGGAACATCAGACAACAACAATGGCGGCAGACTCAACGGTCAGGAGTCAGGATTCGAATAACAGTAGTGACTCAAAGGACACGAAAATCTCCAAGATATCCGAGAGCACGCAGCTATCTAAAGACTCAAAGTCTGAAAGCTGTCATGAGTCAAAGCATTCGAAAGAAGTTCTCATTGACTCGAAACATCAGGATCGCCATCAACATCAGAATCACCAGCAGCCGCAGAAGCCAAAAGTTCAACAAGAAGCCAAAGATGACTCGAATATCCTCATGTTTACCTCTTGTGGACAATTACTATTGGGTAAGGACATTTTTATTCTCGTTTTCATAGTAATAGTGTGAATTACAAAGGAAATGAACATTTAAAATTCACTTCAGCTAATCTATTACAAAACAATTATTCACTTCGACTTATTTAAACGCTGCTCCCGTGTTATAACTGAGCTCATATAATTGAATAATCTAAAGCTTCATCATTACCTCCATATGCTAAAACATAAAATTAATAAATAATTGTAATTTTTTTCTATACGGATAATGGAAAGAGAGAAGAATAAATCAATTTTAATGTAAAATCATTCTCCAAACTTTAATAGTATTAAAAACATTATTATTCCTATGTGCGTTAAAAATAATATAAACTGCAAATACTCTGTGAAAAATAATTGTCTTCACGAGTCCAAGTAAGTCATAAGTAAAAGAAAAAATACTAGTTTGAAAAGTAAAACTTTTCGAATCGAATTGAATTCAAATGAACCCATAAGCTGGGAATAAATTTCAAAGCTCTTCGAATTACAAATTCTAGCCAATGATATTGTAAACGATACGAAAGATCCGCTCAACTTTTGCGGTAAAGTGTATAAAGGCACTGTAGCTGATTTGCTTTTGTTGCCATTACTTGCGGTATTCATTTCGCCGCTCTTACCGTACTCTTATTTTTATATTCTCATTTCCGTGAGGAATTCATTTCTTTTGTTGTATTTCTTATGCAATTCATCATTACCGTAATGCCGTCATTTTAATAATAATCTTGCGATATTGCTAATACCTTTATTATCTAAAGTCTTTATTATCTCGATTTACATTTACTTTCTATTGAAAGGTTTATTCTAATATTATTTAATGTTATCGACAACATTATTGTTTGCCAGTTTGCAATTAAATTTCATTATTATTTTTTTTTATATTTAATTTTTTGAATGCTACTATATACAAACATTTATACAAATATACAATAATTTAAAACTAGTACTGAGCCATCTGCATACAAATATATATATAAATAAATGAAACAAGTAAATAATTAATTAATTAATTAATATTCTTAGAAAATATCTTTAAGAAAAGCAAGAGAATTGTTTTATTATAAATTACTTCTGAAGAATGTAGAAGTGAATTGCATTAGACAAAACAAAGTGTTTTAAAGAAAATATTTATAAAATTTAAAAGTAATATTAAAATAAGAGCTAAGAAAATATTACAGCTATAAAGCATTAAAAATTCTCCTCTTGTTGTAAATATATAACATTGTGGGTCAATGTCAATAAAGATTACAACACTGTTCCATGAAGTGTTCAATAAAAATAAACAATCCATTCCTTACTGAATTCGTGTAGTTTTATTAATATTTTTTTGTATTGACATAACAAATTCATGCGAATAAAGTAAGGAATACAAGAATTAAAAATACTTAATCTAAGTTTACGTAATAGCAAACCAAATTCACAGATTATATTTTTAATCAATATAATAGAGCACGGCATATCATTAACAATACGTATATAGACATATAACAGCGTGATTTCTTGTAATCGAATATATTAAAGAAAGAAAAGGAAGAAAGAAAAAGGGTATTACAAACGTAAATTTTTACCAATGCATATTTAAATATTAATATATGAAAATTATAACTCTGATCAATGTTTATGTGGCTAACAATATATGTGTAATACGCGAGCTTATTATTATTATTTCTTATTCCATAATAGAAAAAGTTATGAGATAGAAGGTCGAACGAATGTCGTAAAGATAAAATGAGAAATAATATAATAATTTTAAAAAGTGTATGTCAGGGTATAAGAATAGAGTGTGTAGAATAATTGTAAGATCGGGCTGATGAGGTGGGGGCATGGGGTAGTACGCCAATAAGAAAGTTAACCCTAACTAATTGAAGCGAAAGAAGTATGAGGTAAAGGAGATAAAAGAGGGCGGATTATGATGGATATTTTGTTAATGCGCAGGCGTGGTACTGGTGGTGTTCGGCGTGTTGGTGTTGGTCCACGGAGCATCTTTAGGCGGTTCAGGGGCGGGTCTGTGGGCCGGCGCGGGTGCGCTGGTCGCCGGCGCCCTTGGGGTAGTCGCAACCCTCGCAACGACGTCGAGCAGTAGACAAAGCTCTGGATTCTCCTCGGCCCACCTCGCTTCCAGTCTCGTCGCCCTCGCCTTATCGAACATGGCCGCCATCACTGCCCTTACGGCCGTCGTACGAGACGCCCAGAGAGCAGCCCCCGACGCTGAAACCATCGCCCTTCTGGTTAGTAAGCCATCACTGAGCACTTGCTCTCCTTCCATCTTCACTACCACCTACCTCCAATCGCCAAATGCATGGGTCATCCCAATTATGCCATCATCGTGGTAAATAAGTATTACTGTAAATCTCGCGGAGCTAAGCCCTATTTTGCATTACTCAACATTAACAATTAATTATGTCTCTTCTCCGATTTCATCCTCTTCACTCATAATCCTATCTATTTATTTCAATAATAATTTTACAGAATAATACCTTATGTCCAGTCAACCGGTGAATTTCGGAAAAAAATAACACACCGACATTCCTTACTGGCTCTATCGAACTTATTACTAACGTGATTTATTACCGTATTAAGAACGAATAATAAAACTGTACAATTTTTAGAATATATAATTAAAAATTCGAGACATATAACTGAAATGCTTTAGTAAGTAATATGTATAGTATTTATAAAAGGTAGGTTTGATGCATTATATTGGAATTTATATTTAATATTTTTCTTAAATCTATTTTATTATTCAGCGTAGCTCAAATATCTAATAGTTATAAAAATATTAATTGGTATCATTAAAATATCACAATTAATATTAATAGCTAGCTTAATGCAAAATCAATTAAAGCCAATAGAAGACTGAAATAACTATGTATGGAAATTATGAACATTAATCATTTGAAACAATTTAAAAAATTAATCTTAATGTGATACTGCAAAAATACTCTTCTTCGTAAAGTATCTAGCAGTAATATTTTCAAATATAATATATATATAATTATAAACTGAATATCATTAATAGGCAATTAATATTTAATTAATACATCTATTAACTTGCTTTTGCTGCTTATTCATTGAGATTTTATCAGCGAAACGCGTTCCGTTCTTTGTGAACCGTTATTTTCTTCTTTTCTTGCGATACTTTTGTCGACCTCTCTCTCTTTCTCTCTCTCTCTCTACTCTTCCTCTTCTTTTTCTTTTTCTTTTTCTTTATCGTCTTGTACTTAGGTTTATATTTTGCTTGCTCTATTTAATTTCTTACGTATTCCGAAACTTGTTAAAAATTTGCTCTTTACTAAATTGTTACCGTGCCAACGGTAAAATGCACCAGTTATGTTGCATAGTCAAGTATATCGCGAATTATTCATGACCACTCCCGAAGCCAAACACAGTTAAAATAACACGGTATGGCTGCCACTTTAGAGAGAAAATATTTTATGAGCCGACTAAGCTTCACTAAATAAAACAATGCGAAATTGGATTAGCTAAGGCTGTCGACACATACAACATATGTTTATACGTTTACTAAAACTAATTTAATATTCTTATTTTCCCAGCCTTTTTTAAAATCGCTTATTTACTTCAAACAAAACTTCATTTTAAGTCTATAAATTATTAGCTTATACTTAGTTCAGCTCGTAAATATTACAAAATATTAAGCTTTGATAAAATAATCTAATAACCTATTAGGATATACTACGTAACTATTAATGTATAATTATAATTAAGTAAAAAATTCAGTGAATATTTTATGAATAATTATGATATATATTGTTTACATGTGAACCAAATTTATTTATTCAACGAAATCTTAGCAAAATAATGTAGAATATGTGAATTAAAAATACATGCTTGGAAAGCAAGTACATTATCATCATTTTATATTTAAATATAATCGAATAATATAGAGACTTTATTATTTTATACATTAATTGAAGCATAATAAAGAGCCGAAATCATTTTAATGTAATAAATTTAAAATAATAGAAATTGATGCCCTAAAAGAAAATTTTTGAAGTCTTAATTAAATAATTATACATTATTAATGTTGAACAAAACCAAGAATTACAATTTATTGATAAATTTACAAATCTTTGACATAAAATTCAATAAAAAATGAAAGATTTAAATTTACTAAAACGGTCAAACTTTAAATTATGTTTTACCTTTTCAAAAATATATTTAGGTTGATTTAACAAAGTATTGCAAAATTTAAATCACTTTTGAATAGTAAAGATTTCAATTCTGAAGTAAATATTATATTTTCATTATTTATTTTATTATCAAAGTTATTCATATTCTATTATATTTTATTATTCGTTTAAATTATTATCCTGCCATATAAATGTTTTATATTTTCTACCGAAATTATTAAAATTTTAATTACCACTATAATTACGTCCTAAAATGTAACGTGTTTGAATACTTAATAGTTTCGACTATTTATACCACATAAGTACCATATAATTAATACGTGGAACGAAAAATCTTATCATTTTTAAATCTTACGAATGAAATTAATTTAAATCTTGAATCTTACGAATTATTGTTGTTGTTGTTGTTGTTGTTGTTGTTGTTGTTGTTGTTGGGGTTATTGGGGTTATGTAGTCTTTTGACATTTATAAAAGGTAAAGATCGTTAAATACAAAATAATAAAATCTACCATAATAGATCAATAATTAAATATATATTTAACCATTTAAATGAAGGTATTTTTTCATGAATCGAGTATTCCATATAACATTATAATATAAAATCAAGTGCTCTATATACATTTTATCTAATAATTTAAAAATCTTTTAAACATTTTGCTATGATAAAATTTCTAATATTTATAGTAAACTAAAAAAATGTAATATTACTTGTATTTAAGTTTTGTATTATTTATAATTTATATGTTTATAAATATAATATACTATAACTAAATTAGTTTTAAAACTAATATCTTAATAATGAATATTTTAATAAGTCATTATGATATATATTTTTTTTAGTCATATTTTAAACATAACTCTTAAAATATTCACAAAGTTCTGAGTGAAAACAATTTCACTCAGAAAAATAAAACTTTTCAACATCTTTAAAACGTAATATTTAGTATTACGTAATACAATAAACATAATACAATAAACCAATTATAAGAAAATTTGTATGAAGCACAAATGGTTTGGCACAAAGTATAAAAATATTCGAGCCTAGTCAAGATAATTAACTTTCAAGTTTTAAACATAATTGTAAAAAATATAACTATAATAATCATAATACTATTGCTTTTTAAAATAATTATATTTGATAATGTATGCATGATTTTTTCAATATTCGATATTTATTTAGACGATATATGTAATTTTTTGTAAATAAAATTTTTTATTAAAAATCAATTCCTTATTAAGTTACACAAATGAGATATAAGCAATTTCATATGATAATCATTATCGATATCAATTTTCTTTCGATTTAACAAGAAATAATAATAAAGATATAACAATAAATAATAATTAATAATCAAAAGATTTTCGATTAAATGAAAAAAAAATTAATTTAACGCATGTATAAATAAAGAATCTACTACTATAAATCTAAATAATGAAAATGTTAGTTATAAATGCGAGATTAATTTTCAGGGCTATTTCTTGTAGTTATATCTTGCAGCTAAAAAATCTACTATTTTTATGGACTTCCAATTCTTAAATAGTCATATTTAATTAATTAACGATTTTTAATGATAACAATGAAAAATAGAGCTTGATAAGAATCCATTGGTTAGTATAATACATACTATAACCTTCAGGCTTATATAAGATCAATAATTTTATGATGGGAATGTTACACTCGACCTAAAATAGAAATTTAATTTCGCTTCAAGTTGAGTTTCGCCATTCTAATAATAGCACTTTGTAAGTAATTAAAAATTTATAGATTCATGAAATTCCTAATATAAAAAATTGTAGCTCTTATTGTAGGTAACTTATTGCTTTTATATTTCAATAGCTTGCATCGATCTTATAATCTAAGGATTACACGGGAGCAATACATAAAGGGTAATTTAGTTTTATTATGATGAGCCTTAATGATGACTCGCTACTTGCGTTTATGTGAATATATAGATATATGTAAAGCCGTAAATATTTTTACGTTTTTGTATGCAAAGCATGGAAGTTAGGCAATTCGGTTCAGTTTCCTGACCTATATACGATCTCAAACGCGAATATTTAGAAAATGATTTGAGCTTAGGAAATTAGGGATTCTAAAGTGGGATCGGGTCAAGTGCAAGGTGAGCGAGAGAAATGGCCGCTAATCATGGCTACCGGCGAAACTTTATTTTCGGTTTTTCTTGAATTGCGCACATCATCGAGAAATAAGAGAGAGAGAGAGACAGCGCGATGGGGGGGGGGAGTCACGCACACAGAGTGGTAGGTATATGTATACAGGCCCCCTATCGGCAAGCGAACCTCAAGGACCGAGACACGTGACAGGTTGGCAGAGGGGCGGGAAGGGAAGAACTAGGCTGCCAGGGGAAGGGGTCAGTTAACGGAGCGCAGAGCATCAATGGCCCCGTTTCGATCGGAGCGTCGATTCTCCGAGAGTGACGACGAAAAACGTTTGCCGCCGAGTTGCGAGCGCTGGACCCCTACACCCAGGTGTATAGAGCGAGAAAAGAGTGAGGCCCGCGGATGTTGACGCGGATCGACGTCAACCCACACCAACCCGCATCAACAACCAGAGGAGGGGGTCGCTCAACTGACCCGGGCCGCCTTTTGTCGCCGCTAACAAGTCTGCGGGCTGAAGCGCGCACTTGCTCGAGAGAAAGTTCAGTGTCAAGGCTGTAACACGGTCAAGGGATACACGATCGTTAAGCCTACGTCCGCGTACGAGCGGATTGGGTCACATCCCGTGTTTTCATTAGCTTCCTGCCTCACCCCTCCCCTTACTCGCTCACACATACTCCCTGACTCTCTGCCTCTCTCGCGGCCTTTCGCGTATTTGCCATTGAATAGTGAGAGGATCTCAATCTTGGCGACACAATCCACCTCCTGCTTTATTCTGCCTTAAAACTCCGGTCGTCCGTAGCTCTTTTAAAGAGGTGGAGGGGTGGGAAGAGAATAAGGATGTACCTACTGAGCAAAAATCTTTGCGGTACTCTTGTAAGTGATGCTGATGCGTAAATACTGTTATACGCAACCGATGGCATTATTCTCTCGGCGCGTCAAAGCTTCTCGATCCATATCTGACTAGAGTTTATTTTCTCCAGGACTAAGATCATATATAAAAAAAGATATGCAAGATCGAAATCTTTTATTTTCTTATGTTCCTTCGAATGTTCTTATTAATAAATTCTTTACTTTAGCTCGAAATTTTTATGGAATTATTTCTATCGTACAAAAAGAAAATTACTTGAATGCTTAGTTTCTTTACCATTCTTACAAGAAGAAGAATTTATACAATTCAGTTACCTCTACTAATAGCTTCAGCGCATCTGTTCAATTTCATCTTCTATTTCTTCTGTTGATTTTAAATTATATTCTATTATTGTTCTACCAATCGATTATAATTTAAAGTCTAATTGTACGCAAGTTTAAATACAAATACGTATATAACCGTAGAATTAAATTATACTGAAGGAAATATTTATTAATGTAAGAAGGTGTTTTTTAATCAAATGAATTTATCTATCTATCTATCTATCTATCTAACATTGAATTCGAAAAGATCAACTTATCGTTGCAATTGTTATTATCTCTAATCGATATGATTTCTAATTGTTTCATTCGTTGTAATCTTTTCAATTAAATTAAATTAAATATACATTCTTTTATCAAAGTATAGTCACGTAAAAGTCAACCTTATCTTTTTATCCCTCTATCGTATAACCTTTCTCACTTATACACTCACACTTAGGCATACACAGAGACAATCTCTTTTTATCTCATTTTCTCATTTTATACGGATCTCTTCATGATTATCTAATTTTCAATTTCTCTCTTTTTATTTTAAAATTTAAATTAAACTACATTTTTTTTTTATTTGAAACTTTTGTTTAATAATCGATTCAGTATCGATTCAATTAATCATAATTATATTATAATTTTACTTTTCATGGTGAATTTATTTATTTATTGTTTTTTAATATTATAATGTTTCCAGCTTTTAATGCTACTTTTGTTACGAATTATTACACAAATTTTTATTGTACAATTTACTTACCAATAATAGTAGGAATTAAGAAATAGTAGGAATTTGTTACTTTATTCGATGTTTACAACTCCATACAATATCAAATACCGTACTTTTATGCTTTTATTTAAATTTATCATATTACAATAATAAAAGGAAGGTTAAAACTAAAACATAATATGAATTGAAATACAATAGTAAGATTTATATATTCATGTATGCAAAATCTAAAATATCATATAAAAGAAATTATATATCTCTTTATAATAAAGGTGTGGTGCGCAATGCTATGTAGTAAATTTATACCTAATATAAAAAATTGTATCGTAATTCTACTCTCTTCGACTCACCAATATATCCGAATGAAATACATGAAGGTGACATTATTAATTGCGAATTAAATATATTACAAATAATGATTATTTGCACAGAACGTGACAAATAGTTTTAAAAAAATGTGTTTTTTCTAATATAATGAGAGTATTGTATCTCATTATTATTCCTAAAAATGAAATCCAGGTTCGCATTTTACTCAAAAGAACATTCGGGATACTTGGCCACTTATCTCGTATAGACATCCTTCCGCGTACGTGCACTTACGTTTCTCCCAACGCAGATGCGAGATGTTTTTTAAAACATAGCCCCGATTATATGTGAGATAGGTAATGCATTAATCGCTTTTTCGGGCTTACGCACCAAAGAGTAGAGAAATTTAACAATATGAAGAAAAATAAAGATCGAGTGAAGTGTATCCAATGATTTGCGGGTTTCTTCACGATAGTTTGCGCGTCTGCGCGTGTGCGTAATTGTGCACTTACAATTACGGTCGGTCCAATGAATAACTTTGCACCTGACTGTAGCCATACATTTAAAAACACTCCCACGCCGATTAATATTGTAGGCTGAATATGTAACAAATAGTTATTGGACAAGAATAGTAAACCTGCCATAATGGCAATACACAAAAATATTTGGTAATTTGTCTAAAGTGAATTTATCAAATATATAAAAAATAGTCAAATTAATAATTCAATAAAATGAATGCTATTGTACTATTACGAGCATACTCAATACCATATACTAAAGAGTCTAACATATATTAAAGTATATAAAGTATCTCTAACCAAAATTATTAAATTAAAGAGTAATATTAATTTAAAGGTTGTTGAAAAATAATTCTAAACCATTACATTCTACCATATAAATACTTGACTAAAAAAACTTAAAAATCATAATTTGATCATGACTACTTTGATAACTTTATTAATTTTAAACAATTTTTTACATATAAGCAATATTTTCTTTTCGGAAGTTATTTAAAAATTCATTTTCCATACAAAAGGTTTTTAAAATACATAATTTTGTAATACATGATTAATCAATGATTATAAAATCATAAAAAATAAGTAGGATTTTTTATATTAATTTGGTTCCGACAATATTCCACATTCAATCAATTTTGGTGCAATACTAACATAATTTTTGAAAATTATATACGTAAAAGACCTATTCATTATTACAAGAGTTTTTTAAATTCAAGAATAATGATGCTTTATTAATAAATTTGTGCTCGATTGACGTTTCTAATTAGAAAAATATATTTATGTTATCTTATCAAATATATATATAATTAGAACTTTTTATTTCATTTTTTGTTTCATTGGGTATTATTTTACAATACTAAGATTTTAAACATTTGTTAAAATCTTTATTTAATTATTTAATTGTTCATTGAATCGCTTTATATTATTTAATTATTATTTAAAAATTTTTTTCGTTATAAATGTCAATTAACTCTGTACAATATAAAATATTAATAAAAATTTACACATACACATTCTCTGTAATGACTTTTTGTTTGCATCTTAAATTAGAAACACACTTATCCCAATAATTTTTCATACATTAATTTACGTTACCGACTGTGCAAATACTATGTAAAAGGGCAAATGTAGAAAGTTCTAATATACAAGAAAGTAAGCATAGCAATATTCGTCTATCGTGAGAAGAAATCATTTGCAAGCTTCATATAAACTAAATTGATTAATACTTAGTATTACGTAAATTACAGCAGTTGTAGATTAAATTTAAAAATCCTCTAATAATGCCTTAAATCAGAAGCTTACGAAATTACATGGTTTAGAGGTATAATTGTTTGCATAAGTTATTGCCATAATAAGAAGCAGTTTTGCTCTTAGCTCGCCTTCGAAAATTTCACTTCTAAATTGCTTTTCCACTAATAAAACATTTCTTAGAAAAGTCAAGTTAACATTCATAAAACGTTCATCATAAATTCTTTACAGAAATTTGGCAACCATTTAGTTCTAAAAGAAATTAAATATATTATTCTAAAATTAAGACCAATATTCTATTAAATTTTATTGATTTAAAAAAATTTATGTAATAACTTTGTTAGAATTTATTTTAAATATGAATAAAAACTAAATTTAATACGAACATAAATAATTAACCGATTGTTTTTAGTAATTAAGAAATAAAAAATTACATTTAAGCGTTTTTAGTATAAAATTGAAAACTATCGATAAGAAGTGAAAATTATTTTTTTATAAAAAGTATATCTTATTTAATATAAAAAATAAGATATAAATAATAAAAAATGTACATTAGTGATTAATTACGAAAATATCATATAATAATCATGCCATATAAGATTAAATTGAAGTATCTAGAAAATATTTTACATTAATCTACCGTAATTTATTATAAGTACATCATAATATTGTAATTATTTATATTAACTGTAAAAGAGATTTATAAATTATATTCTGATATTAAAAACAATCAATGTTATAAATGATAAAGTTAATACCGATAAGTAAATAAAAACCTTTAATTCATATAAAAAAATAAAAGTAGCTTAGTGTTTGAGTTAAAAATTAAATATTTTTTTACCATCGATTTCGGATTGAAAACTATTTTTATATGCCATAATTAAATAATAAATATATATCCTAGAATAAATTGTTAATGCACTTGATATTCTTATAGAAAGTTTTAATTATATAAAAATAAGAAATGTAGTTTTTGGATGGCCGTATATATTTACTCTGCAATCTGCAACATATATTTACTAAAAATATTTAAATATCATCATAGTATTAATAAAATTTGTTTCTGCAGCGATGTAAAATATTCTGATCGTAATAATTTTATCATTAAAATAGCTTTGAATGATCCATACGCCTTTCATAAGCACGCGTAAGCACACAGCCATAGTGAGAGAAAAAAATTATGGACAGTAATTATGAAATTTATAGAGAAATTCCGTTTGAAAATCGGTATTTGCAGTTCATAATGAGAAATTATCTGCAATTATAAATAATGCTATAGATGTAAATATTTTCCACTACACGAAGAAATATATCGATGATAAGAAATTAGAGGCTCGATACCCGTATCGTATAAATGATCTGATGTCATTTGATCTTAATTGCAATTCTTGATAAAAATTTAAGAAGCATTGCACCGTAGCACGCATGACATTATATTTTCACGAGCTTTCACCAGCGAGTGATTTTCCTAATTATTTCCATAAATTGGCTTACTCAGCTTATTTTATATTCCCACGTTGAATATTATTAAACCACCTTATATTATGTTAGCTACTCTATATTATGTTAGCCACATGAATATAATAAATATATAATAAAAATCGCATCGGTAAATGAATAACTGAAGAAGCGTTCTTACAATTTGTTTAAATGCAGGAAAACGAGGAGGTGGAGGTAGGGGAAGGCTGGGCGGGTTTACTTGACAGTATCGGACTTCTGGTGGCAAGCGTCGCCGAGCTCTTTGTGTCCGGGTACACCTCCGCGACCCTGGCACCCAAGCTCTGCAGCTGCCTAAGGCCGTCGAACGAGGAGGTGGAGACGATGACCGTTGATGGGAAGACCCTCAAGGCTCGTAATATGGTCCATCAATGGGTCATAGCCCAAAACCACGTGCCGAAGAATCCACCGATTTACGTAGTTCAGCCACTCGTACCAGTTCATCCTCTCATGCAGGTGAGCAGCAACTCAAATCCTGAGCATTGCCATTAATTAGTCTCTCCTCCTGCATACTGATCCGCCCTCTCCTAACTTTCCAAATGCATTTTCTCTTTTTATTTTTGTTTAAACATATTTCGATATTTCATTTCTCCTAGCACGCTCGCAACAACCAATCAATATATCTTTCTTTAGGAATTTTCAAATGATAAAAGTCGGAGATATCACTGAAAGTATCTAATTTTTATATTCAGTCTTATCTATCTAAATCTCAATTCGTTGGATATGCAGATCTTGCTTTTAGCATAGAAACAATTATGGGTGCACTTCTAGTTTAGCAGAAGGCTCATTATTTGATCTCATTTACTAATTGAATATCTCTTGATATGACAAATAATATATGCAACTTCCTAGCTGTAAAGTTAATCTATCTTTTTAAATATTAATCGATAAAAATTATATATACATACATAAACAAAATATATTAGATAAGAATAAATTATATTTTCATATAATAAATAAATTTACTCACTGAAAATAATTTTTAGATTCATATCCTTGAAATTTATGTTGAACATATTGAAATGAAAAATAAAATCCAGTCAACATTCGTTAAGAAGCAGTATGAAAGAATGAAAATTTAGATTCATTCTTTATTGTGTGATTATCATACCACCTACTTTCTATACCTGCAAATGTTTTTATCGTAGTCTTTCTTTTTCATTAATGCATCAACTTTCTACTCTAAACTCTTATTTCATTACAATTTGCCTCCTTTTACCACGTGCAATTACTCCTATATTTCATCAAAATACAATTCAGAAGTACAAGAATTATTATTACACGTACATATTTATTTAATAAAATTAACAATTTAGCAATACCTAATTTTGACAAAAAAAAGTGAAGTACATAATCTATCTGTTCTCACGATTATTAATATTTTTGAAAGCATTAGGATGTTGAATGTAATCAGATCATAAATTCAATATAATTAAATGGATTATATAAAGTGTAATAATAGAGATTCAAGAGTTATTAATCAGTTAACGCTACCGTAATGATATAATTAAACAGAAATACGATTTTCGAGACCTTCAACACGTCGAGACAAATAAAAATATTCTTCTTATATGCTACCTATAGACCAATAATAAAGAAAAGAGAAATTGGCACGACCAAATTTTTCGCATCGGCTTTCCTGTTAAAACTCGGCAATCGATAACTTTATCCACTAGCCTGTGATTATCGTATCCGAAATTTTCCAAATTCTATCAATTTTTTCTTTTCCCAGGTATCCATTCGGCTTCAAATAAAAATATTGTGCATAATCGATTTACTATAAAAACAAATACTATAAAATCGGCATATTTATGACATTATACTGAATTTATAACATATACGTGTAGGAAAATGATGTGTTATAGTATTATTGTAATTAAATCAAATAGTGACTCTTAGAATTAAAAAATGTATCGCATTACGATGTATTTAAAAAAGTATTAAAAAGTATTTAAAAGTATATAAAATAAATAATTATGCGATGAAATTAGAATTGAAGATTAATATTAAGATATTTTTTATATCAACTATGAGATACGTAGCGAGGATTGAATATTTATTGAAAATAAAAATAACAAATTAAATTAGTTGTATGAATCTCAGTCACGTATCCGTGTAAAAAGTGAGTTTGAAACAATTCGTCGAGGTGCTTCAAATCTTCAAAGACGAATGCAATAATGCAAAGAGCAATTTAACAAAAATATTAAATGACTGAAGTAAGATTTATTTAAGATATAACAAAGCCAGAGACTGTTTAAATAACGAAGTTAAATAACGAAGCTGATTGCCAGAATGTATTCGATTTCTCTAAAACTATTTTTAAATAAAACACTTAAAATTAGAACGTTTCAATTCAAACTATTGGGAGATTAGTTATTTAGAAATAGCTGGCGTATAGACCTAATGCCCCTTTCCCTTCAGCTCTCTCTCTCACTCTATCTCGCTCTTCACTTTTCTTTCAATGATTTCGCCGTGCGCGATCTCGCAATCTCCGCGCGACGTATCGCTTACAGACACTTGACCTCCTCGGCGCAAGGCCTCCTTGAGGATCAGCTAATGACACGATAGAAAGTTCAAAATAGACAAAAGACAGTGACCGGGGTTCGGCCGAGTTATCCTTTTACCTCTTGCCCCTTCTCACTCCAAAATATATATTCTCTACTAATACAAGCATTATATAATTTCTTTATTCATACATAAATATATTGTAAATAACAACTTTTCAATAATAGCTTTGGCTAAAAGTTGTCATTTCATTTCAACAACGTTAACTTATTTATCGTTAAGCTCAGCTTATTAAACTAAATTTCATTCAATTTTTACGTGATAAATTTGTTTGTTTATTTGTTTTTTCTTTAGAAAATTCTAAAACTAAAACTTCTTTCATTTTTTTTATTAATTTTTAAAAAAAATTTTTTATCTTAATTAATATTTAATTAATTTTAAACATTTCTTTTTTATTACCTTAACAAAGCCATATTTTTACGATTCGTAAATTGCATTCTAATTTCAAATCAACAAATTTATTTTTAAGTAGTATACTTAGATATTATAATGAAAAAAAACCATCAATTATAGATAGAACAAGAGAATAATTTTTAAATAATTAAAAGACGTATTTTTTATGAACTTTCTATGAAAATATCAACGTAAAATAGAAATTTATAGAAACTTATATATATTATATAGAAACATATATAATAAATTTTATTTGTACAATTTAAACGTAACTAAGTCAAAATATTTTATGAAAACTTTCTAAAATAAACAAAAACGATTTATTATTTACAATGGAATATTTGAAATCAAATTTTCAATTAATAAATAAATGCTTAGGATAATTTATTTACTCTATCAAATGATAAATATATATAAGCTATCTATAAATGATTATCTTGATAATTTTGTTATGGCTAATGGTAGTTTCGTGTCAATTCGTTATCCTATCAAAATTTTTTAGAAAGAAATGAAAGACTTCGAAGGGGCTACTTTATCATTGAAATATTACTATTTCTTATAAGCAATTAATAGTAAGAAAAACAATTTACAGGTTTAATTCAAATATCTAGAAAATTTACTAGTCTTCAATATATCGTAATAATATAATTTTTTACATAATATATAACAGTGTGCACGCGTAAATCTAGTCAGAAACATGTATTACCTATAAAAGCATCTACATTATAATTTTGACTAGTATTATAAAGTATGAAATCGGTAATTGAGTACCGTGGCTTGGAATAAATTATTTTCAGGGCCCTTATGGAATACATCCGGCGCCAGGAAAATTCGCGGGTGGATTTCTAAGGTCTCCTGCATGTAATCCAGCCTACGGAACTGTGCCAATGCTCCCAGCCCATATGGCTTATTCAACCAGACCATCTTCGCAGATCGTAAGTGATGAGAAAAAAATGTATTTCCCGTACTATTTCCGAAGTCTTCTTTCGTTCCATTTTGCTTTTTCCTTCGCTTTCTTCTTCTGTTTGTTTTTCTTTAACATAGTACTTGACAATGTGTTATACCTTTTTTCATACATTCCTCTCTCATTTTCATGAAAAAATAACAGAAAAATAAGACTTACGAAAATAATAATTTCAATGGTATTTAACGAGAATTAAAGGCATTACTCTCACGTACGCTTAATCACATGTATTATTTGTAAGCAGAAATATATATAAGATTTTACATTTGGAGTGATTTTCACCAATTTACAAAATAATTACGAATTCTACTATTTTTCACTAGTTTACCATAGCATACATACATATATATTTATAAATTTACAGAATTAAAATATAATTAGTTAAACAATAAAATAATGCAATATCGCTGTTTTTTTTTAAATAATTGAAGTCACGTTAAAAAATATTTTGCAAACTGAAAGTGCATGTTCATCAACCGTATTAAAATGTAAAAAATTAAAATCCATTATAATGATAAATCATATTAAATGTTGAGATTACGAAAAATGATTTATTACAATCCTCGTTGGAATTTAACTTTTTAAAACCTGAATATATTATAAGACATTTTTACTTTCTGAAATGGTTTATTTGAAACTTTTGTTTGAAATTTAATTTTTTCATGTGTATATACAAAGTAATTATTTTACGCAAGTAATAAAAAAAATATAAATTAAATTCCTACAATTATATAATGTATAAATAAAAAGTTTACAATGGAACTTGTTATTTTTTTTTATTATTGTAGTTTAAAAAGTCATACATAGAATCAGCCTTCAGTCAGTTTTCAAATTTAAAATTTTTTGATTATTATTACCGATATTAGAAATCTATGCAGAATTCAGACTTTCTATAATTGTCTAATTTACAATGAAATTCAGATCAGTTCAATTAAAGCTAACAATAAAAGTAAAAATTTAAAAGTATATTTTGTTAAAACAAATTTATATGTTTAAAAAAAAAACAGTCATTAATCATGAATATTTTATTACAATAAATCGTAATTATGTCTATTAAATCTAAATATAATATTTTTTTTTTAATATAATCAAAATAATATATATATATATATATATATTTGGGCGCGCGTGTGTGTGTGTGTGGGCGTGTGCTAAAAATAAATTAATTATAACACAGTTTAACAGGTAACATAACTGTTTAATATTTTTCTAACAGCTTTCTTTATTGCATTTTAAAATGCTTTTTGATATCTTTGAATGAGTCTAAGTATTAAAATGATTAGTAATAAAAAGTTGACAATGTGCCAGGTACTAATCGCAAACCGCAAATTAAATTTCATTTAATTTCGTATTTCATATAATCTACTAATGATAGTGATCACTGTAAATTAAATTGTCTCGTATATGTCAAAGATGCGCGGCAAACATCATCATCAGCAGCAGCAGCAGCAGCAGCCACAGCAGCAGCAAAAGAAGCGCCGACTGTCGTCCGAGAAATCGGACAATGGAGTCGAATCGCGTCAACATCGCTTGAGTGTAAACGGCCATCAACATCACCAGCGGCAACAGTCGAATTCTCCGGATGACAGAAGCTCGGTCACCAGGAAACAAATGGCTTCAATAGACGAAGATCAGCTTCAGGACATCGCGCGTACTTACACTGGCCTCGACAAACGCATTTCTGAAGAGTTTATATCGATAGCTATGGACCCGGAGAGGAAATTCAAGACCTCAAGCCATCATGGAAGCGAGAAATAGAGCGCTCGATTACAGAGTCAGGGAATTCCCAATGCGTTTTCCGGGAAATCAAATTAGCATCAAGCGAGCGATTAATAAGCCTGCCACTTTCCCTACTTACTCTTTCTGGACAGTCCCACCTGCCCATCTATGAGAAGACCATAATCGAACTCTCGCATCTCATTTAGAGAATCGAGATCACAATGTTTTTTATACTTACCGATCGTCTAGTAAACCTCGCTTTTAAAAACGTTGTCGTTCGTTTTTTTTTTTTTTTTTTTTTTTTTTTTGTAGATTCAAATACACAATAAGAGAAGCCATTTCATTCAAGAAAGCAAGTAAAGAAAGAAATTCATAATAGCATTGTTAAATAATAACATGAATAGTACCTCTTTTATCAATATTTAGATTATCAAATACTTTTCCCGTCGCATTCAATGAAATAAAGGCATTTTATTGATTTTACTCGCATGTGTGTAAGGGTGTGTGAAAGACTCCCATTACGATTAACATAGATTTATATTTTTATATTATAAATATATTATACATTTTATAATATATATTATTACTGTTCTTTATTAAATATTGAATAATTTATATAATTGAAAATGACTTTATCTTAAAATAAAAGGTATTATAAGGGATAGATAATTCTCATCGTTTCACAATCTCAACTAAAGATTTAACAAATTATTTAATCGTTTTTTAAAAATCTTTTCACTGATAATTTCTTGTAAAATTATCATACGAAGTCTTATAAAATTCTTAAATGCACAATAATATTGGATTCCTTCAAATATCTTGTATAACTAGTAATTACTTTTAATCAAATTCTATAATTTATGTTTGAATAATTTCATTTTCAACGCTCAATGAGCAGCATTGATGTACATTATACAAAACGTATTTTTCAATATTCTATATCAATATATTAATACATTTAACTCTATAACGTTCTTTTATAATAATCTTGCATGTTCCTAAATTTATAATTCAAACTTTTTATTCAGAATGTTAACGTTTACAGTTTTTGTACCATTAAATCAATCCGAATGTAATAAGTCAAATGTAGTTTTGTAATTTTGCCTAGCTTTATAATAATTCATTTGATAGATATTGAGAACTATATACAATGTATTAGAATGTACAGATATTTTTCACCATGTGCAGATTTATATGTATATGTATAGTTAGGATTAAATATAACTTTAAAAATCTGTATTGTTCATTTTTATTTAATATAACTGTCTATTATCATTGAAAATAGATTATAATACGCTATAATACCGAAAGTAGGTACAGTAACTTTTTATATAATTCTTAATCAAGCTTTTTCAATGTACTTTATAAGCATTTTATTATTGCTTAGTACTCGTGTAAATATATAATCAGGTACTAGTCAGATAAAGTAATTTCTGTTTTTATTTCTACGGTGCTATCAGGAATTGTGTTTAGGAATAAGTGTATTTTTTTTTCATTACGTTAATTAATGTAAAGTTATTCATGACTATATTTTAATAAAATACTTATTTCGAATTTTGATACTTTATAGTTCTTGGGAACTAAATTATCACTCCTTTCGATTGCAGAATCCAGTATAAAAAAATATGTAAACAAAAAGAGGATCAATAAATATTAATCGCAAAACAGTAAATATTTTTAATTTTATATTACTAAGTATATGAAATGATTAAATGTTTTAATCGATATCTTTAAGACTTTTTTTACTATTAATGAAACGGTATGAAAGTAATTTATTATTATAATAGCTAGAAAATAAATTATAAATTAACTTTAATTACATGAATGACAATATATTTTTTAATATTTTTATTTTATTTTGATTATTTTAATACAAACATATAAATAATAATAATGAAACTAAAATTATAAAGTAAACATTAGAAAATTATTAAATATTTTATTATATTTTTATTAGCAACGAATTAATATTTTATACTAAGTCTATAATTTGTAAAATAATAATATAAAAAAATATGAAAAATATATATAACATTAATATTTTTGTAATGTTCAAATCCTAAATCCTATTTTTATTTTTATTATTTCTGTTTTTAAAATGTATAATGTATAATCTCTCTTCTTCTTTATACTATCATATAGAAAGCACTGAGATGCTCTTATTAGAAAGTATTGATGTTATTGAAATCAATCATGTTGATTGTTACATTTACATTTTCAATACTATACAAGCTGGACTATCGAATAATGTATAAAACTATTAAAAATTAAAATGTAACGTGCAAAATTTTGAATAATTTATTTAATGATAAAACTAATATGTATTAAAAAAAATTTTTTTAGTTTTATTTTTTATTTTTAAAGTAAAAAATACATCATAATGAAGTATGTGAATGTACTTTTTGACTAAATATCATCTACTATTTACAATGTAATATAGTTAGATTTTCATAATCATTTAAACGAATATATAATATAACAAAACTTTGTAAATAGCTATAATAATGTATAGAAATGCTAGAAATTTAATACAGTTTAAATAATTTGCAATCATTTAAGTATCTTTTCCGCATATATTTGATATAAAGCAAAATACCGAATATTTAAAAAGTAATAAGTAAAAGAACAAAAACTTGTAAGGAAAAGCTAATATCGAGCGAATGATTTTAAATGACTGATCTGGCTTTATTGAGTGAATTTAATATATGGTAGAGCATAATTAGAAGTACCTTGGAGTTCATATTCAAGAAATTTGGGCCTCGGTTTACTTTAATAAAAGTGTGGAGTAACGATGTTTTTCATTCGCATAGCCTTCTTCCACATTGAGCGATAATAAACCGGTTAAATGTCCTTAGCCCTGCCCTGACATGAGTAGATCTACAAGTGGGCCACATTTGATCCACGCGATGATTGTTTCCCGGCGAGCTGGACAATCGTTTCACAACTTTCTGAAACTTTCCAAACACCACCACCGTTAATTATTCGAATAATTAAAAGTATCAGGGTCGGTGATACGTTTTCCTCAATTTCCAATCATCGTCTCACTTATTTTACTATTATCCCTGGATCATAATTAATATAGGTAGCCGAGCGCTTAATTACTTAACTATTACTTTATTATTAAATTACGCTCATAAAAATTTTTTTTACAAATTCTACTTTTGCGTCTCTTATATTAATAAATATTAAATCATTGAATAAATGATATCATTTTATTGAGAAAAGTATTAATCTGAGAAAGCTCGGCACTATAATTTATATTTTATGATTTGTAAGATAATGTAATATACTTTTATTTTTATATTGCCTAATTATGTATTAATTATTATGTATGTATATGTAACTACTATTTATTTATTATAATATAGTAATTAAGGTATTCAAATATTCATTTAATGTTATTATTAACGAACAATTTTTATACAATAATTTACTTTTCGCAAGTTTAATTTATGTAATTCAATATAAAATTTGCTTATTCTATAAGGATAGGTTTTTATCAGAAATCAAGTCAAACACTTCCATATAAAGAATACAAAGTTCAATACTTGTTTTAAATTGTGCCGAAAAATATCTAATTTTATTTGGAAATAACCTCTATCTGATATATATCGAAGTTTGTCGAATTCGGTTTCGAAATCTGAGTATTCTAGCGCCATCTGAATTTAGTAATTTAGCTGTTCGTATCATCTTCACGTAAAAATATTGTATCTATGTTTTTAAAGTATAATTATTTACATTTTAATATATTACGTAAAGAAAATGTCCAGTATTGGGTGGAGATTTTATTTCCATGTCGTCGTTACAATAGCATCATTAGGTGCAATGAATACTGATTTTTTTGGTGGTTACTTCGACTTTCGAGGTCCATATCCGAGAGTGCCTTATCCAGAGAAAACTTTTAAAAATATACCTGTGCCTAGTTGGTAAATATTTTATAATAACTTTATATTGATCAAAAGTTTATTTAATTAACATGTATCATAATATTATTACATTAATGTATTAATAATATATTTTTATAAAACTATTTAATACAAGTGGCAATAATGATCTGACGAACGTAATTATTTGTTAACCTTTATATTGTGAATACGAATTTCTAATAAATAATACATTTCATTTGATAATTAAATCCCTATGCATAAATAATAAGTAGAATTAATACTTGATTATTCGTATTTAAATTATTTATTATCTATTCTATTGTAGTTAATGTATTAACTAGAATGAACTTGAAACTTCAAAATTTACTAATCAAGTATGCCTATTATAATAATAATAATATATATACTACATATATATGCATATTTTTTTTTTCAGGAAAGATAAAGAGCCAAAACCAATTAATTATGTAAGTTTTTAATAAGATGATATTATTAAGGTTAAATTCAAAGATGCTTATTTATATTTAATTTATTTCTGTATTCCATGATGGCCAATATATTAAATAAAATTAAATTAAAATTTAATTATAAAATAGATTAAAATAATTATAATTCATAGATAAAATAAATGGAAATAAAAATACTGGATTACATATATATGTAAACAATTATATATGATATAAAGTATTAATATTAAATTCAATATTTTTAAAAAAATTATATATTAAATCTAAAATTTAATTTTAAAAAAAATTATGTAATATAAAAGCAATAATATATATACATATTTTTTTTTCAGCTTTCTCCTTTCACAAATATAGTTAGCGATTGAAAAGAAAAGAAGTAACCTGCGACTATGCAATACAGCAATTGTAGTAATTGTACCAATCGTTTTAATTTTACCTTATACATAAGCTTAGATAAGTTAGTAAATTATAAAAGTATATTAATGTAAAAAAATTATATTTAAATAAATATTACATCAAAATCTATACAAAGTAATTAAAGTTTTATGTAATTTATTGTAACTTCAAAACTGTTAATATTTATAATGAAGATTTTCTTAAAATATCAATTTTTAACAATAAAATAAGCTTATTCTATACACTATAGTAGAAAAATAAAATATTACCAATTATTAGGATAAAATTTCAAATTGTTATTATATTAAATTCAAGTTGTTACCTTAAGACCATTAAGTTCATTTAAGAATGACAACAATAATCCAGTAGCTCTTACTACAGGTCACTTCCCTATTTGATCAGCTTTATTCAGGTAACAAACCTACCTTTTTGCAGACATTTGTATAATAAATTTACATTGCAGATTTAATTATAAGAAAGTATATGAATTATATATTAAAAGAGAAATATTTTTTATTGACATCTCATTACAAAAATATAACTATATACATGAAAATATTATCAAGTAAAATACTTATATGTACATTTAATAAATTACAATATAGATTATGATATACTTATAAATATTAACTATTTCAAACATAAATAACTTAATAATAACTGCACAATTAAAATGTAAAAATAAAATTAAACAAAATTGAATAACTAGTTTATATTGAAGCATTTAAATTCAACTATCATTATTATTTTTAAGTTCAATAATTTAAATATAGGTTACTGATTATCTGTCAAATAGTTTTTAAATCCTAATAAGTTAATTTCATTTATAAAAACAATCTGATAAATATTTAATAAATATACTAAAGTCATTTTTAAATTAAAAATATAAAATTTTATATTTAGTTTGTATCTTATTCATCCATATCCATAGATTCATTTGTATTAATTTCCTATTATAAAGAAAAGAAATTCTAAATATGGATTATTTATAATAATAATAATTAATAAAATAATTCATATTTGACTTACACTTGAATGAGTCAAAGCATTTATATTCTGAAACTCTAATTCCATGTTATTATTAGTTTTAATTTTTTTTATTAATGGTATAGTTTTATTTGAATTCACACCATTCTCATCATCAAGGTCAGAACTATTTCTCTTTAAACTTTTAGTATTTTTCTTAAATATATTAATATCTTTGGGTTGCACACTAGATTCAGCAATGACTTCAGAATTTCTTGCGTGTCTGTCATAAAAACATGTAATTTTCTTTTGCCAAGATGGTGTCTCCCGAGGAAAGTATCGATTAACTGGAAGATTGTCTTTTCCTAGTTCATCAACAAATATTAGTATATATAATTTACTTATTTTTAAAATCAATTTTTAATATAATACACCAAATTTTAGTCTAAGGTTGTGAAGAAAATGTTTGTAAAGCCTATGAATAATTATAAATATTTATGAAATAAATAAATAGCAAAACTTTACAAATCTATTAAATAATTTTAACAAATAAACATCCATTATAAGTTTGTATTACGATCTTATTGAAATAATTCCACTAATTAAATCTAATTAAATAGTAAGACAAATAATTAAAAGTATGTTTTTTATATACTTTTTATTATTTGTTAAGAAGTAGTTCAAATATTGTGAAAAATAAAATGTAAATACATAAAATCACTTTTTCATTTCTAATTTAATTATTTCAATACTAAAATTCTATATTATATTAGATTAAAAAAAACCTCTTTCTGTAGGACTTGAATGACCATGTTTAGAAGGATAATTTGCAGATTTCTTTGGTGCTTTACCACCAGCAGCAACTATAAATGTATTAAAAATATAAAATATAATAAATATATAAAAAAAATTACTTATTCAAAAAAAAAAGCTTTTTTCACAGAAAATAAAATTAGGTTTGTAGAATAATAACAAAAGAATTAGTAAAAGCATTAGATTTTTTATCTATGAAAGAATGAAATTGTACAAACTAGGTTATATCTAACAAAGAAAATCTAAATTGCCATATTTGAAAAAATTGACATTTTTACCTCTAACAGCAGCGTCAGCTTTCGTTCGGACCATTTTCAAATAAAAATAATGATATCAATATTCTTACTGTAATATGGATAAATCTGATTACTAAGACTTTTTATTTATAATGAAATTTCAGAACCTCAAATGTTTAATTAGTTGCTGATTTAAGGATAAGTAATATAGACTTAAATTCTCTTCCCGCCTAATTTACTCAGTTAAAGTTAGTCCTTCCAAAAATCGAATTTAAAAACTAAAATTCGAAAACTAAAAGAGAATTCTGAATAATTCAGAATAAAAAAATTATGTACAAACTGATTCATAAAAAGTATGTTTATTAATATTTCTCAAATAAGCATAAATCAGATAAAATATAGTTATTACTATTATTAAATTATGAAATGGTGAATAAGTAAAGCAATTTGTTTTCACTTTATTTGCAAATTATTTTTATGACAGCCTCTTTTTTAAAAATGTTAATAAACTTATAAAATTTAACCGCATCCGCAATAAAATTGAAATAATATAATATTTAATTTAACTTTATAATTATACTTAATAATATCCACAATAATTGTTTGATTTTGATTAATTTATTGAAATACTTAGTATCTTAGTCATGTGAATAACAAGTAAAACACTATAGCATTATTTTAAAAAGATTAATAATATTCAAAAATTACATAATATATCATAAATAAATGTATTAAATGCATATGAAAAAAAAATATATATATATATATTTCATTTAATGATATAACCTAAAATAAATAATAATAATTAATAAATATTACTAATATAAAAATGTTTTTAAGGTAATGGAAAAAAGAAGGCGAATAACTCCCTCGTAAGTGAAAAAAAGCATAAAATGAATCTAGTGAAAATATAAATCGCGATTGTCACGACGTCAATAAAATAAGAAATAATCCTCTTTTTCCTCAATGATACACTAATTATTCTAAATTTAAATTCAAATTTTATTCTTGCTGAATGTAAAACAAAAATGTTTGTGATTATAATTCAGTTTGAAATGTTATTTTTCTTTCCCATCGTGAGTTTTCCACGATTATCAATTTTTTTTTATCATAGATTCATCGTAAAACCTTTTAAATTTAGCATTGCTGCTGCTGTAATAAAGAGAAATTAAATTACGAATGTTTTAAATATTCAATGATAATGAAATTCAAAAAATCTAAACTTTATAAAATAATGCATGACAATACTAATTTGTAAAAAAAGTTTTGAATAAATTTAAAATAAACTACACTTTGAATATAAATAAATAAATATAAATAAACAATGTAATAGGCAATTGGCTGTGTTTGAATATTATAGTTAAATAATTATTATAAAATTATATTGAATATAGTTATTAGATTATTTATTTAGTATATGTTAATATTTTATTTATGTAACTATAAAATCCATTATTCCTAGTTCATAATATTGATAATTATTGCAGACTGCATTAATAATATTCAATATAATATTCAATTAAATATTTTGGTTAATATGTCCCTTCAGTACGTAACATTAAATTATTATTTTGATGTATTTAGATTATGTAATATAATTTGATTATAATATTTTGAAGCTAAATTATAATAATTTAGTTTCTTTACTTTATAAACTTTCAAAAATAATTTAAAATTTTCTTGGAATTTGACTACGAAAATATTTCGTTGTTCTTTAAAATTATTGATCAATAGTCTTTTAATCAAACTTTTAATAAAACAAAGATGAAAAAACGATGATATGAAAAAATTTCTATTGCATCACACAATCTATATGTATAGAAATATAATGTATGCTTACGCAGGTGCCGATTACATTTCCATGAATGTTTTTCCAAAAAGGTCTTCCATGATCTTTTTTCACAGTTAAAATTTTTTTTTTATATTATTGCATTATTTTATTATTATATTAATTGAAATATATTTATAAAAAACTATAGCATAATGATTTCTCTAAATCGAGTAAGTACAAATTTGAAAGAAAATTTTCTTATTGAAAATCAACTCTAATTAATTTCCATACATAACCTGTAATAAACATAAACTTAATTATATGAACTACATTTTATAAAATAATAGAACATTAATTATGACATTTTTAAAAAAATTTACCCAGTTTTCCTTTAAACAATGTAAACAAGATTTATCATCTAATCATTCCTTTTTTTTTTAATGTAATATTTTCACATAGTATTCTTCATGTGCTTTAAATCAACAAATAATACAGTTAATTATTATATAACATATAATTACATGCAGATTTATTATTTATAAATTTTGAAATATTTTACATGATATTTTATAATTTTTAAAAAATAAAATATGATATTATTTTATTCTATTATAAAATTTATATTTAATATTTGTCTTGATTTAATACTATATTTAATACTTAATTATAAGTTTTATTAACAGGATTTTTTTTGTTTGTTGACTCTTAAGAATATCTCAATGTGCAAAAGATTTTATGGTACTAAAGGGAAATTAAATGATATAGTTATAATCAGTGCTGTAAGAACTCCAATTGGATCTTTTCTTGGATCCTTATTGTCTTTGCCAGCTACAAAACTTGGATCTGTAGCAATTCAGGTAATTTTTATAATTATATAATATTAACATAATTATGTAAAAAAATTATTCATGCTTACTATGAACATTTGAAGGCTGCAATAGAAAGAGCAGGTGTTCCTATAGATCAAGTGAAAGAAGTTTTTATGGGAAATGTATGTCAAGCATCTCTTGGACAAGCACCAGCCAGACAATCAACTTTATTTGCTGGTTAGTTGAAATTTTATTTTCATAATTAATCAATAAAGTATATAAGATTTAGAATAAATAAAACTTCTATTGAATAATAGTAGTATTTAAAAAATAAAGAAACTATATATTTTACAAATTTAAAAAAAATTTTATTATTTAGGTCTTCCAAAATCTACTATTTGTACAACTATAAATAAAGTCTGTGCAAGTGGAATGAAAAGTGTTATGTTAGGTGCACAAGCACTACAATGCGGACATCAAGAAATTGTATTAGCAGGTGGTATGGAATCTATGTCTAATGTTCCCTTTTATTTAAAAAGAGGTCAAATAAAATATGGAGGTATAAGACTTGAGGTATAATTAACTGAAATACCTATAAATAATTAAATTTATTTCTTGATTTCGTTTTATTATTATTTACTTAAATTCATATAATTTATATAATTTATTTTGAATGAATTTTGAATGTTTTACAGGATGGTATTGTATTTGATGGATTAACAGACGTTTACAATAAATTTCACATGGGTAACTGTGCTGAGAATACTGCAAAAAAGATAGGCATTTCTCGTGAACAGCAAGATGAATTTGCTATAAATAGTTATAAACGAAGTGCAGCAGCTTATGAAAGTAATGCTTTTAAAGATGAATTAGTATCTGTAAATATTCCACAAACCAGAGGCAAACCAGACGTAATTTTCAGCGAAGATGAGGAATATAAAAGAGTTGATTTTGAAAAATTTCGTAAACTTGCAACTGTGTTTCAGGTATTTAAAACGAATTGTTATTTTTAATCTGTTCCTATTTTGTTTTCTAACTAAATTAAATTTTTTTTTTAGAAAGAATATGGTACCGTTACAGCTGGAAATGCCTCAACTTTAAATGATGGAGCAGCAGCTCTTATACTAACTACAGCTGATAATGCAGCCAAATTAAATCTCAAACCTTTAGCAAGAATTGTTGACTTTCAAGATGCTGCTACAGATCCCATTGATTTTCCAGTTGCACCAGCAATAGCTATTCCTAAGGTGATGGTTTAAATAAACATATGTACACAGATAAACGTATGAATTATTACAAAATTTGTAAAAATTTGCCTTGTAATTTTCGTTGTTATTTGTTATTATATTTTTTCAATCAACTGGAATGAAACTTTTTTTATAGTTAGATTGATACAAGACCTTTTATATAATCAAGTAAGCTTACTAAGCTGAAGCTATTAAGCTGAATTACAACGGTGTTTTCCTATGGTTCAAATATTTTCTAAAGGGAGGACTAAATTCAGTTAAACTATGTATACATATTCACACAAACACATATGCATACTATATTTAGTGATTATTATATCTTATTACATTTATCTTATTTTTCAGTTATTAAAGAAAACTGGAATAAATAAAGAAGATATTGCACTGTGGGAAATAAACGAAGCCTTTAGTGTTGTTGTTATAGCTAATCAAAAATTACTGGATATCGATCCCAGTAAAGTAAATATTCATGGAGGAGCTGTTTCATTAGGACATCCTATTGGGTTTGTAAATTTTCTTGCTAAATCAGGATATTTAATAAAGATATTTCTCTATGCTTTATGTATAGAAATTACATATTATTATTATTAAAAAAATAATTAAAATCACAAAAATATTTTATATCGTAATAAGAAACATACTTTAAAAATTGGTTAAAAATATTTTTTTACAAATAAAATATTTTTCTTGAATAAACAACTAATGAGTTACCAATATCAAAATCCTTACAATTCTTTCAGAATGTCAGGAGCTAGAATTATTGTGCATTTAGTGCATGCCTTAAAAGCAGGAGAAAAGGGTGTGGCATCAATTTGTAATGGTGGTGGTGGTGCATCATCAATTTTAATTGAAAAACTGTGAGTTTTCAAATTATTTTTTAAACTACTTGAATCAATAAAAAAAACCACTGTAATGAAGTAATTGATTGTAACAGTACTTCTAAAAGTGATAATCATGTTTATAATATCTTTATTAATGTTATTACTATATTAAATGTTATTTTATTTTTATACCAGAAACTTTATATATTTTATATGTAAAATAAAGTTCATAAAAAAAAATATGTATATTACAATTTGTCAAATTTTAATTCATGAACAATAAGGATAATGTAAATTATAAGTCACTATATATAATCTTATATAGGTCTCATAAATATTCATCGCCTCCAAAACTGACTTTATTTACAAAAGATGTTTGTCCATTATGTGACACTTTAAAAAATGAACTTAAATTAAAATTTGATGGAAAGTATCAATTAGAAATAATAAATATTTCGGCGCCTGGAAACAACGATTTGAAAAAATTGTACCAATATGAAATACCAGTATTGTTTTTAGAAGGGCATTACCTTTGTAAACATAAATTAGATGTTGAATTATTGAAAAAAAGACTGTTAGAATATACATAAAAATCTCTTTAAAAATATATTGTATTGTATTGCACATCACTTATAAATAATTCATAAAATTTTCATATTTAAAAAAAAATTATAATATAAATGTTATTTAAATTTATACTGTACCTAAGGTACATTAAATGACAACAAATAATAAAAAATTGAAAATAACGATTAAAAATTACTAAGATAATTAAAGTATTACAGAATGATCTTTTTTACAAACCATATAAGACTTGAAGGTGATATATTGTGTACGAATTAAAAAGATCAAAATGCATTAAAACTTAAACACTTTATAAACAATTTAATCTTTGAACGATTTTATCAGGCTTAAATTACGTATGCAATATTCTGATAAAAAATCAATATAATTCATACTATAATAATACTAAGCATTTTTCGAGTTCAAGAAAATTCAACTCTTTCCTAACTGCATGTACCACAAATAGATAAAAATATTTCAATTTAATAAAAGCAACAATTATTTTATAGAGTAAAAATGCAAAAAATAATAAATAAAAAAAGTATTTCTTTTTGTGAATAAAGTATTTGATATTATTCCTTTTGTCGCTAAAAATATATATACACTATTATAGATTAAATTATAATTAAATATATATACACTCAATATTTATATCAATATACACGTGCTCGCGTTCTTATTGAATAATTAATTATAATATAATGAATTTTGTAATAAAATAGTTTAATTGAACCAGTAACGATTTCATTCGTAAACTAATTAATTTAAATATTATTTATATATAAAAAAAGAATAGAGAAAAATACAAAAAAATCTTTAAAACTTTCTTAAATTCTATATATTTCATATTATATAATTTTGCAAATTATTTTAAGCAATTTATTTACATGAATTTAAAATTATTAATTATTATCTTATTAATTTTTGATGATAATAATCGAATGTATTTTAATTTTTTTTTTTTTAAATTTTCCTTTATCCTTATTTGATAATTACGTCAGTAAACATTTTTATTTTAAATTGTTCTAAATTGATAATGAAATGAGCAGACTGATAATTAGAAATTAATTAACACGCAGAAACGTTGAATAACAAGAGTCAAAACAAATTTATACTAAAACGAAACGTTGAAAATAATGTCATTATTTTCAAATCAGCTGTACATTGTATGTATGCTTTGCTCATATTTTATATCATTGATGGGTTGATTAACTGCATTTTACGTAATGAAAATAAATAGTGCGAATGAATTATTACGTTCGTGTTTATGTATGCATATTTGCTCTGTATTTAAATATTTAAACATATTAAGCATTTATTCAGCTCAAACTATTATTCTACAGTTACGTAGAGTTTTAACAAAACTTTCATTTACAGATAAATAAATATCATGTATTCTTATATCTTATAAATATATAATTGTAAATACGATAATATAAAAATTTATGTACAAAACGAAATAAAAAAATTCCAAAGTTTTATAACATGAATGAATTGTTAAATAATATTCATTTATATGAATTTATCGAAAAAAATCTTGGTTGCCTCGAGCGACTGTTTATCAAATATAAGCTGCTACATGATGAGTCATCGAGCTCCATTTTAATACCTAAAGGGTCATTCTATTAATATAATTACATTTTTTTTTTATCAAACGTCGTTTAAAAAATACATTTATTAATTTCCAAAATCATCATAAAAAAGATTTTTCATATAGAAAAATATAAACCATTCTATTGTTTCGTTTGAAATAATTGTTTAACATAATTACGAAATCAATAATTGAAAAAAAAAAATTTGAAAGAGAAAAAATTGCCGGTAACGTTAATTTCTTTTTGAACGAAAAAGAAGAACAAATTACTTTACGGTTAGTAATATAATTATATTTTTTAATTTTATGCAATTCCTTGATCGTGACATTACGATATATATATAACCAAATATTTATTATATGCTTAAATAAATATTTTTTGATAAAAATTATTAAACAAATTTTAGATTTACAGAACATCCTAATGTATTGATCTTTTGGAAAATGGAACACAAAAAGTGATCAATATTTATATCATTATACTTAAATGGGAATGGTACTAGGTCGAGCAAGAGAAAAAAGATAATATAATAATTTTTACTGCATAAAAATAACAATATCCGAATGATCAGAAATAATTTAATTAAAAGCAATTTAAAATACTGTATTGTTATATATAAAATACGTCATTTAAACGTGTTTTAACGCTTTAGAAATAATTATCTACATTTTAAAATAATTGCTTATATTCTCGTGATGTTTTGAATTGCATATTTAGTATTGGATTGAAGGAAATAATGTATGAAAAAATATATTTATATATATGAATAATATTTTATAATTAATTTTAATAAACTTTTAATATTTTAAATAATTTAAAGAAAATGTTTCTTTAAGTCTTCATTAATTTATTATTGACAATTAAAAAGAGTATATTTAAGGTAATGTATATTGAAATGGTTTAAAAAATCACATGGCGATAATGTAGCTAAATACAATGAACGTAAATTAAGGGTTTAAGGTGAAATAATAAAAAATATTGTTGATCTGTTAGTCGTCTGACAAATGAAGAAGTAAGAAGAGGAAGGAAAGTCTCACGTGAGCCATAGTTCACGTCAAAATGCAGGAAAAATTTCAGCGGGCAAAAAAAGCAAGAAGAATTAGACGGCTTTAGTCGGTAAGTATAATGTGAAGGTTTCTTGTTTCTCAAGCACGATCATATGTGCGTATGATGATTAGGGCAATGGTTTACGAGGAGAGCAGCATTATCGCTTGTCCGTAAGGTTTAGTTAATGTTTAAGAAAAAGAAGGGGCATCGGAGAGAGGACTAGTCGGAGCTACGAATGAAGATTGTAAAGAGGCTGAGGAGGAGGAATGCGAGCGAGTGAGACGGCGCCAGGCAGGTACCGTCGACGTCGGTGCCGCGGACGAGTGCCGGGCGAGGGGATCGACACGGCACGGCAAGCAATATAGGTAGGCGAATCGGTGAATGCACGGCGCGTTGCCGAACCGAACGGGAGAAAGAGTATAAGCGAGCAAGCAAGTCGTCAGCCACTGACTGAGCGATGGAGCCCTACGGTGAGGTACGGAGGGGGACGGGACAACAGAGACAGAGCGAGCGAAAGGTTCTCAGAGGTGGGGGAGGGATGGGGAGGGGACGTATGGTAGGTTTTCGTATTCCTTCGGGGGAGCATCCCTACCTCTCCAGCCGTTGTGCTGCTCGGCCTCGGTGGCTCGGGCGACCGTTCGCTTCGAGCAACGGAGTCAGTGCTCCGGAGGCTCGGCCCGCACGCGAGTGTTGGAGTCCCGTTTCGCCGACGGTTCGCGTCGAGTGCCCCTCCAGGTCCAGCAGAGCGGGTCCAGCTAGAGGAGAGCCGAGGAAACCGGCATCGAGTCGCGTGGAGAACAACACGAAAACAGCAGGAGGAAAGGAAAAGCTCTTTAATCGCGAGTGCGCGCTGCTTTGTTTTCGTTCAGTCTTGCCGGCTCCTCATTATCGACGGGGCCCACACCCACACACACACCCGCACTCTCGGGACCGCGGTCTTCGCTTTTGATAAAGCCTCGCTTGTCCAGTCAGCTACGGATGCCCGTGCACGTGGGTCAACACTCGCTCGGGGGCTGCTCTGTCCGGCTCGCTCGATCTACCCGTAACCTGGCGGCATCGACTCTTGCTGCTCCCGATTCTGAGACCGAGATAGAGAGAGAGAGAGAGAGAGAGAGAGAGAGAGAGAGAGAGAGAGAGAGAGAGAGAGAGAGAGAGTGAGTGAGTGACTCAGGGCCGAGAGCATAGAGCTCTAGTCCCTCCAGGAGCTCGGCGGCAAGAGGAGTCGGGTGAGGGGGATCGGTTCAAAATCCGGAATATTGCGAGCTCGGTGTGTCGGGGGGCGTCTGTGCTTCTGCCTGGCTACCAAGGCGACCCTTCGCACCATCTCACAACTATGTGCAACGGTTTTCTCTAGGCTCGCGCCACTCCATCTCAACAGCCGAAGGTTAGTGCTTCGATTTTATCGCTTATTCCCTCGCTTATTACCTCGCTTATCCGCAAAGCCAAGACCCCTCGAAAGCAACGACTCGCCCCCCCCCTCCCAATAACCCCGCGTTACTCCACTATTTTGATTAGAGTTTATCGGCCTAGTTCGCTAAGAGCGTTCACATTTTAAAGAGCCGTCCCTCATCCGTTCACGTCTTTCGTGTCTAGCTCAACTCCATTCTCGTTACCATCGTTGTTACCAGCTCCGTAGTTGTGCTTCGCTGCAAATTCACTCTACTCACCAATGATAGACTATACCCTACCCACCCAACTTCTGCAACGGACTTCTACGATCTTATTATTTCTAAAGAAAACACTAATCCTCGATATTATTATGCAATCTCTGGATCCACAGTCCCAATCATGTCCATTTGCAGTCTTCTGGTTTAAGTATTTTTATATTTTTAATTTTTTTATGCATTTAGTCAGTCGTAAATACATCCTTACTCGGTTTATTCTTAATTAAAAGGTTCTTATTTAATTGATTTTAACTTTTAACATTTTAACTTTTCAACAAATTTTGCCTTTTATACAATTTGATTTAAGATTTTTATAATCATTTTACACCTTTCCTTAAAATCTGGATGTAGATCTAGGCGGTTGGCTAAAAGAACCAGAGAAAACACGACTAGCCAAAGTCTAAATCCTTTCGTCCGTTCCATTGAACGACAAAAGGAAATGCACTTTTCTCCCTTTTCCGAATGTAATTATCACTATCAGGTGGCTCGGAGGTGTCGATACTAATTGCCAGAAGATACGCTAACATTACAATAATAGCGCTCGATCATCTTTCATGTGAATTCACATGAAGACACACATTAAGGTGGCTATATACAGGAGATGCCGAAGATTTACAACTGCATGCGAAGAAAATACGGAGAACAGGTATAAGCCTCCTTATACTTGTTGCTCGAGGAGGCCAAGGAGATTCGAAAGTTGATTTAAGGATTAACCTTTTTCCATTGTTGCTTACAGTACATTATACGCCATGAGGACGATATTTGAAATTATTTTCTACGATACTATTAATTCGGATACTCCTTTAGTCCCAATAAGAAGAATGGCTTAAAGAAATATGGAATCCGTGGGGCTAGTGCAAGTCTTTGTTATCAATCGTTGCTTTCTATCGATGTAGAACCAGTTTGTCTTTATACCTCATCGCATGTAAATCGGTGCAAATCTGAAGCACGCGCACAGAGAGAGAGAGAGAGAGAGAGAGAGACGAGTCTGAGACGAGGATATTGGATACGAAAAAACTTAAATATACTGCAACAAATATTGCCTTAGGGTACGAAATAAGTCAACTGGACCAAACTATAGATATCTCCTATAGTACATGATAAAGCAATTACGCCTGCGCGTGTAAAACGAGTATGTGGAAATTCAAGGATCTTCAAATACGTTTGCTCGTGTGCGTGTCGGTGTCAGCACGCGCTCGCGCGCGCATATGCGAGAGATAGAGAACGCTTAAAAGCAATATAAAGCAAAAATCGAGGAAATGAAGGAATGCGCGGTAAGGTATATTCTCACAGGATGCTTCCTTCGCAGAGCTGACATCCCATAGCCAAACATTAATTCATTTCAAACTTTAAATTCGTAAAACCATGATTTATTCAAATAGTTATACTGTCAATTCGAATAATTACATGAGTGTAAAAACTTCTGATCCTTCTATCGATGTTTGTCTACGTGTATGACTATATGGACCTACGTGTATATTTCTTTTATAATTATTATTTTTATAAACACCATAAGGAACAGCCTTTGTTTAATGAACATTATATTAAAATTCCAAATTAAGATAATATTTATTAGTTGCTAATAGTCTAAGAATCGCATCGATATAATAATGTTGTATTAACATAAGCTTTAAAGGACCTATTAGATGAAATACATAACTTGCAATACGATAAAAAGATTTCAAAAAAATTTCTTATTTATTATGTATAAGCTCATAAAATTATGGACAATTTTTACATGGGCAATTAAAAGAATATGAATGAATTAAGAAACTGACAAATGAGAAAAACATGTATGTAGAGTAATGTAATGAAAGTAAAAAAAAAAAAAAAATTCCAAAGTGAAACGTTACCGAACCAATATACAGTACTTGTGAAAAAGTATATTATTGTATGGAGAGAGAGAGAGAGAGAGAGAGAGAGAGAATTATAAGAGCATAGAATTAATTATAGATTATTGTTGTAGTTGATGCAGTTAGGTATATTACGCATTGGTCGAAGGCGAGTTTATGTATAATATATATTTTCTCGGTTAGCCGGATAGACGGACACGCGGCTGCAGAGAAAGGCGGCTCGGCTCGACTCGACTCGGCTCGGCTTGACTCGGCTCGAACTTCTCGCACGCGGTGCGGAGGCGAGGTACCGAGACGGGTTGGGGGGCGTGAAGGGCGGCGACGGCGGCGGCGGCAGCGGCAGCGGCTGGAGGATCGGTGATGGGGGGGGGGGTGGACTGGGAGGGCTCGAAGCTCGCAGCTAAAAAGCAGCGACCGAGGCGGCGAACAATTCGCTCGGTACGAAGTTGCCGGCTGCGTCAGCCGAGCCGCCGAATCGAGCTATTGTCGCCAAGTCGCTTGATTTTTCTCTACTTGCGTTTCACTCCTTTGCCTCACCCTTCTTCACATCTCACACGCAGACTTCCATTACCCATTACACCTGCAGCCTCCTTCTTCGTACGTGCGGCTTTGACATCCAGGGCTTACCTCTCGATTTAACTGAACTCCCTTCGACAATAATTAATTGACCTCCCGATCTCTCTTCCTCGAGGAACCTGGACGCGTCTTCGCAATTAGCATTAGTTAGAATTAGCTCCGACTCTGTATTTAGAACTCCGGACGTTCAGATTCATCGGAGCAGCTTGTTTGGAAGCCTATAGCAATTCTACGAATCGAAATTGCCAATTTCATCTGGAGAAAGGAAGGGTCGTTTAATATGGATAAATCGTCAACACTTGCTTGCAAAATTTCTTAAGGAATACATTTTCACTCGGCTGCGAATCTCGAGCATTTCTTATATCGATTGTTCCTTTTAATCTGCCCGCTCATTCAGTTTTCCACTTCCAAGCACGTCAATCGAGATTATATTTCAATGCGGATTTCTATATTCGATCGCACGTCTATTTTTGTCGTTCCTCAAACGTTCTTACTCATTACGTATCCCTGCGTGTCCTAGTGCATAATTATGCAGGCGACAAGAGAGACAAACTTTCGCTAGACAGGATGCTGAAGAATACGACAGGTGTGCACCGTAGACAAATGTAAATTGAGAAAAAGGGCGGTTCTTTACCGTTTCCTACATTCTCCCCCAGTCGTTTCGACTTTCCGCTCGTCCCCCCCCCTCCCCACCCCTCCCGTACCGTACCGTACCGAACGGTTCGCTTACACCCCCGGAGTGGTGCCGGCCACCCTCAACCTGGCTGCCGGCGGGACCCCCACAGGCTAGGATCGCTCGTGCGTTCCAAAATGCCCATATGCGTCAGCGCGATACATTGATAGACCGAAAGTCCAATTAGGCACGAATCCACGAACTTATCCTGCTCCTATTGACTTTTTTTACATTTATGGAAAAGAACTGTTCGAGTATCGGTCGATCATCTTCGACGACCACCAAAGACAATTCCTTACTACGATTTTACACTTTATTTATTTCGAAACATATCGTTCAAAATATAAATACATTCGCTTTTCAATCACTTTAACCTCAGCTTAAGTATTCTCTTATCGTATATACCTTTTATTAGCCACTTAAAAATGAAAATTAAAAAAAAAATTTTTCCATTCAATAATAATGTTTACAATAAAATGTAAGTATTGCGTTAAAGTGTCTTGCCCATACAAATGAAGGCATATGAATTTATATATTATATAATTACACATTTATTGAAATTCATAATCTTCAATTTTCCATAAAATTACAAAATGAGATTGACTCGTAATTATTTTCAATTTTCCATTTAATTATAATTAAATAAAATTTATAATTAATTATTATACGAATAATAAGTGTATACGATGGGATACATAGAAATGAAAATTAAAAAATACGAAAGGCGAAGAATCGACGAAAGTTTATTATTAAATGTGTCGTGAGCATGATGGTGGGAATGTAAATAGCAATATTATCGAATAATAAATGACATGAAAGGGAAATATTATTTAATACGTTCATAAGTAATCTGCTCTCGAATGCTTTATCATCGATTAGTTTATCATTTATAAATCTTATTTACTTGCGAAAATACCTGTGGTAGAAAAATGTGAGAATATTGTGTTGAAGGAAATCGTGAGGTGTCGTGATCCAGGAACCGCAGAAGTAAAGCGGCCAGGAGAGTGGATGTGGACAGGGGCGGGGGGGGGTCGCCTTTACAACGTAATGGGTGGGATTACGAAAGGCTCGGGCGTGCCGAAAATACACGCTGCAGTCGTCATCAGCGCGCGTAACGTATATACAGTCTACGAAAGCATCGTCGTAGTCTTGATCGTGGCTACGTTCCAGTTATCCCGGCGTCGCCTCGAAGTGATTCACGCTCCTCTTCTCCCAACTGAGAATCGCCCGAGACCTAAGACCTTCCCCGTCACACTCGGATCCACATACAATGGCAATAGCAAAAAAGGGAGCGTCCGTGTAACCTTTTTTTATGGAAAATGAATCGCAATTTCGTCCACCCATGAATCACCGGGAAAGTTTCACGTGTTCTTGTCGCTTGGCAGTGCATGAAACCTACGCTAAATTCAATGTACAAATAATGCAAATTAATCGCTCCACTATATGACACTCGAGTACCCATCGAAATTCGACAAATAACTCAATTTTCTAACAGATTAACGTTCTTCACGCCTTTTATCGCTATTATTCTTATACATCAATATTTCTGTTCCATAACATCTTTTGATTCGGCTATTATTTTGCAGAATTCAATTTTCCTGGAAAAAATATAATTTAAATCGCTCCATATTCGATGGATTAATTCATATTTAACGAAACAATTTATACTTTAGAAACAACTTAAACTTCTTTTCACATTTCTTTCAAGCATATGTTTGTAATACACGTAAACATTGTTTTTATGAAAAAACTTAATCTGCGAAATTGTTAATTAAAATAAACCCATACTTCCTTAATATTGAATCTACGTATAAATATATAATTCAATATTTTACCCTAATGAATGATTTTTGGTTTGGAATTTTGTTCTGCGTCTTCTTTTTCTTTTGAGCCGGAATATTCTGCTCATAGTAGTCCAGTTCAGATTCAATTGAATAACATAGAATGCGGTGGTAACTGAAGATTGACAAAATACCTCACGGGCATACTAGCTATAGCAATTTTTTCAATTATTCTATGAGTAATTTCAATTTGTGCTCTTATAAATAAAATATTTGATATACACGTATAATTATATTTAATAGCATAAATTGATATTAAAGTACACAAAAATTGAAATACTACTTTTTGTACTTTTTAACATTAGTTTATCGAGTTCCTTCATCTTGATACATTACTTAAAATTTTTATAAAAAACTAATGAAACAATTTATTATTAAATTTTCTAAAACTTGTCCATATGATAGATATGCTCTCCTGAATTCTTATCTCTTATGAGTGGGCTATTAGAATTCGATGCAATGATTTTGATCGTAAAATAAAATCTCTCCAAAAGAAAAGAAAATGCACTGTATAGTATGTAACCATGAGGGAACTTTCAAATTTTTTCTAGTAAAAATTAACCAGCTGTCGATAAGGTTTACTTAATCTAATCTACGAAAAAATAAATATCTTCGCATCATAACAATATAGAAAATACTTAAATTTCGTATGTGAACTCTTTTATATAATCATCATTAATCTTACGTAAAAAAACAATTATTTTTTATTTTCATTCATTAGTGTTTTTTAAAATTAAAATACTTAGACGTGTATAAAAATAAATATATATCGTAGATTGTTTTGAAATGATTGCTTGAATAAAAAATTAATGCAATTACAAATTAGATTAAAAATATTCACATTTTAATGATTATTATTTTAATATTTATAATAAAAAAATTTGTGTACATATTTGAAGATTTCGACTACTAAATTTACACGATATTGAAGTTAAATTAAAAAATTCTTATCACTTTAAAGTCATATAGTAAAAAAAAGATTTATAACAAATTCAATACAAATTAAATATAATTTATTTTTAGCTTGAGAATGCATATTTTTTAATATAAACAGATTGTCAAAACTATTGTATTATTTTATAAAATTATTAATTTCTCTAATATATAGCTTTTTCATAATCTATTTTAATTCTGTAATAATATGTGTCTTTAATAACATTCAATACCAAATTAAATGAATTGTATTTTTTACCATATAATTTTTTTATTATTTTATACTATTATCACATAATATTTTCAAAAACTATGCATATAATAAAGTAATAAAATGAATTACTGATTTCTTTGATTAATTATTTTAAATAAAATTTTCTTTAATAATATAATTTATAGAGTATTGAATTCATTTTAAATAATGAATTTAAAATGTAACAAATCAGATACATAGAGTATATCTACAGTAATCATATTTAGACATTTTATTTATTCATTTTATGCAGATCGTTTGTTTTTGAATACTGGACGAATTGCAAGCAATAAAGAAATTGTAAACGTATTTAATTTTAGAAGCTTATATTATAACAACAATGTAATGGTGAATTTTATGCTCAATATATGTATATTTAATATATAATTTAATGATACGTTTGTAAGAAAATATATCGAAATAGCTAGAGACTTTTTACTAGAGGAAGAAATATCTAATTTATGATAATTTTAAAAAACTCGAGGTCATAGTTGGCTAAATGAACTGAAATTTCGAAAATATAAAACATGATGAAAAAAGTATCTTTATGTGAAAAAGATATAATACTTTATCTTATCATAAACTAAAGCCAATAGTAGAAAGCAAGGCCAATAAGCTAATAAAAATTACTATATATAGTCTTTTATATAAACTTTTATACGTATGAGCTTCATAAAGATAATATGTAAATGCTCATAAATACGATCATCAATTTCCAGAAATATGAGATTACTGTAGCATGGCAGCCATTTTTAAATTGACGATCCATTCGTGTGTAAACGAGGCAGAGTTGAGCGCTCGTGCATCTACAGAGGAACAATTTAGTTACTAGGCAGACTATGCGAGACTCTCACATCTCTCTCTCTCTCTCTCTCTCTCTCTCTCTCTCTCTCTGTATCTATCTATATATCTATCTATCTGTCTATCTATGTATCTATCTCGTCAGTCCGAACCAGTGAACACTTATTCGCTCATTCTCGGATATCATGAAAACAGAGAGAGAGAGAGAGAGAGAGAGAGAGAGAGAGAGAGAGAGAGAGAGAGAGAGAGAGAGAGAGAGAGAGAGAGAGAGAGAGAACAAAGAAAAAATAGATAAAAACTGAAGATTCAGCCACCATGGCTCTGACACTCTCGGGTTGCATTCACAGGCACAGTATAAATATCTAAAGCAAGCTGAGACCCAATCTTTGTGTCTCTCAGACCCTAAAATCGACACTTTAACGCATTCCGGATTGAACTCATAACTTTCTCTTATTAAACAAGGGCCTACTGACCATTTTATTTTTTTATATCTGAGTCAGCCTTATTTGCAATCCCTGCTGGGTAGAATTCAACTAGCAGATACACGCGTGTCACTAAATCGAGCTGAGACTTACCTAGAGCGAGTTCTTTTGCTGGTGTAATTTCTTCCACATCACCCGATGCAACCATAGGAACATTTCAACTACTTTGGAAATATGAATTTCGGATGATTCACCATCATCGTTTCTTCCTATTATATTACTGAAACTGTATGATATTGATCAATAGATTATTTTATTATCTTATAACACGCACTCATGAAGATATAATATAACATCTGTACCAAGCAATTCAATTACCTACTGGTAATACTGAAATTATCTTAAAAGTTTTTTTGAACGCTTTCTAATTATATTACCTACTCATATAAATAAAAAATGAAACATAGCCATACTGAAAGTATAATAATTTATTTAAAAAATCTATAGCGTTTTTACAAATTTATTTTAATTTCGTTCCTCATGCTTTTTCTCCAAATACGTATTCTGGTAGAAAAATTATTATGTAAATATGAATTTGCATTTATATTTATACATATTACCTTTATTTTTTTTATGAAAAAAAAAACGCTTTAAACATAAATATATTCAAACATATTTTATATTAATATATTTAAATTTTTATGAAATATATTATGATTATATTTATTAATTAAATTTCTTATTAAATACGTATTTTCTGGGTGATTACATGTTCGTTTTAATTCTTGTGTGAATTTTTTCTTGTATTATTTATTTGTACTGTTTAGATGATATTCCTGTAATTAATGAATCTCATATGTATTTAAAATTCTCATAAGAAGAAATTAAATACTTTTATTGTAAATATTACATACAATAAAAATTACAAATAAATCTGAAGAAATGTATTTAATTTCAATAAGTAAAATTAAATAAGGGCTTCATATATTTAATAAAACAAATATTATATTTTTATAATTTATAGAAAGATACTGTTAGCATTGTTGCAATGAAATGTTCTTATTCTTTGATCATGATATACATCATTCTAAGAAATTGGATGAGTTATATTCATTATTTTAATTTTGGTATCTATAAATAGTTTAAAAAATGTATTCGTTTATTAATAACGTCAGTGGAGAAAAGTTAATATCAAGTAAACATGTGAATTATTGAAATGAATACTAAGTAAATGAATTTCTTGAAATTCCGTACATATTTTAAACATCATTTATTATACAATGAAAAAAGTTTAACGACTGATTAAAAGATATATGTATTTATACCTTTACATATATTTATATTTCTGATAAAAGTATTTATCAAACAAAATTTATTAAAAGTATCAATTAAACAAAATAAATCAGAATAAGATCTGGTCATTGTGAGTATAGTTAAAATTTATAAAGTAAATAACAGTACACTGTTGTGTCTAGTAATTATTCTTAATGCTGAAAACTAAGCTAATGTTGCTCCAATTTAATACTTAATGCTGATATATCATTTCTTTGAAATGCAAAAGAATACTCTGAGAAAATTATTTTAACTCTATAAAATATGCCTATATTATTATGATCATATAAATCATACTAATCTAACAATTACCGTGCATATTGTAATATGTACGTGATATATCCATTTTTATTTGCATTTATTGCAATTTATAGTAAAATATAATAAATAACTTCTTTTGTGAAATCTTAATTAATGTAGAATTAAGAATTTTTATATTGAATAAGGTTGTTTTAAATGTTAATGAGAAAATCCACAGGATTAATATAACAATTAACGAAATAAAATATAATTAGACTATATTTATTCTTTTTCCGAACAATTATCCTGGAAATCCAAATACCATAAACTTTAACAAGATACATATAAATTATTTTAAATTGAAAAAATATATTTACAAGTAAAACGTATAAGAAATACATTTTTATTCATGTAATTCAAATATGTTGTTGCGCCCTTCTTAATTTAAATAGTACCTTATGCTAAAATAAAATACAAAAAATGTTTGAAATTTATATTGATTACTACTTATAAAATTTATTTGTGACATCAGTAAGTGAAATAAATAACATATATATATATATATATATGAATTTCACTTACATGGATAATAATCAATATACGTATGTGTTTATATGTTTACATGTAAAAAATATGATCCAGTCAGAGTAATATTTTTTAATGTAAATTAATGATATAATTGGCTGCAATAGTTTTAAATACAGAATAGCATTAAATTAAATTAAATTAAACGGTAGTCAGAACTGACTTCAGAAATGTTATCATCTCGTTTAAAATTATTTTAGAAATTAATTTACCATAATCACCCCGCGTATCTGTGCATATATAAAATTAAAATCGTAAATCGTTATAAAAATATTGTGCTGTCTCAAGTGTATTTAGCGCTGCTAGAAACCCTGGGCATACACACACACACACACATATATATATATATATACATAGCACTATACATATAATGCTTACTTGGGTAAGAAGCCGTTCACCTCTAGTAATTCTAAAGTGCATTTCATAAAAAACTAAGTGACTATAGCTGCGCGCACAGCATAGTCTGCCCGAGTCGGTCTCTGATTCACGGCCAAGTTATGCCTGCCCGAACGTGTGAGTGTATTTAACAATGTTATGTCCCATGGATCAAAAAGTATTCTGAGTATACGCATTAGTTAGCGAGCTGAATCGTGTCTTCTGCTTCTCGTGCCCTCTATTTACCAGAATTACAAGAATTTTATTGCGATTCTTTGATACGCTTTGATTAGCCTACAATTGCATTCCGCGTCACTAATACATCTCCATGCTAACCATAGTGGAGCTCACATAAATAATAACACTTCACGAGGTACTTGCACTTTTCTCTACAGTTACCGTGTCTTTACTACTCCTCATTTCACAACATGTGTACGAGCATTTCGTTGATTTTTTTTACGAAATTGCGGTCATTTTGTACGGTGAGTGCATTTAACGAACCTTAAATCAAAGGGCAATTACTAACGGTCGGCCTGTATAATATAATGAAAACCATCTAATACAATTTCCTTCATTAATTAGACAAACAATACTTTTTATTAATACTTGTTCCTAAATTTCACTTTATATCTTATTTATATTTACGTGACGTAGGAATAAATAATTATTCAACCAAACTAAAATCTGCTTATATAATCATATATATATATATATATATGTATGAATTGAAAGCATTATGAACATACTTGAATATCATTTAAAATGCTCAAACCATCTTTTAAAATAGAAACGAATATGTTTATACTTTATACAAATAAATGTAATGTAGATGCACTGTATTACTTTGAGAAGAAGACACAATGACGTTCTTTTTCTAAACTATTTTAATAAATATTTATCTAATGTACTTAACTGTGTCTTAATTAGTAATCAAATGCATCAGGATTTAACGTACAATTATAATCGGTTTTACTCTTAATTAATTGAATTTCCCTTTTAAATTAGTAGGATTTATTACTTAAAAGTTCTTTATATACCTTACACGGTTAAATTTTTATGAATATTATGGAAAGAAAGATGGATAAGAGTGAAACAAAGATGGTGAGGGAGAATTATAAGGTGAAATAGAAGAAAAATGAAAAAGACGTATATATAAATCATTTAATATCTACAGATAAAGCTTATAATTCAATTAGATTCATTAAAAATCTAATTAAATAAATTTATTATCCTTTATTATTTTATTAAGTTATCTCTGTTATTATTATAGTCATTGCGGATGAAAAAAGATTATAATTTTTAATAGAATATTCAGTTATATAATCCATTAATACAAAGTAATTCTTTAATTTGCTATCATAAACGTGTTTCTGTTTAAATACTTTATCTAATATCTAAATCGATGGTAAATATTTGCAAATAATCTATTTAATAATTTGGTACAAACCTGACTAAAAATATGTATTTGTATACATAATAATAAATCTTAATAATGATTTATTCAAGGATTTAAGAAATTCTTATTTTTAAGGAATAAATGAAAAGAATTATTTGACAATTTGGTTTTCTATAATTTAATTATAATGAAATTAATTTATAAGGATAAACGTCGTCTAAATAAGTGCATCTTGTCTTAATGTTTATAATGAGAGATAAAAGAAAGCTTACAGATTATGTATAAGAACAAATTTTATGCAGTCCCTCTAAAGATCGGAGGACTTTGTTTTCGCAATAGACTTCGTCGATCATTCTTTTCGTTATGCTTTTAATAGATCGAGTGCCCTTTACCGTGTCCAAGATGGGCATTTTATGTGCTCATCGGGAATAAATATTTCCCACGTGCTTTAAACTCTTTCATAATGAGTTCCGATATAAAGTTATAATGCTAGCTAACGGAGTATTTGGTAAAGGATGAAGTGATACTACTACTACTACTTTTAGCATTTCATTCTTGCCTTCGCTGTTATTGTCATAGCCATCATCTTTGTTAAATTTCATCAGGCGTGACATTTAGTCGCAAATCTCTTACTTTTAAACTAGAAAGGAATCGGATTCGATCATCTGTCCAGTTCTGATATTTCTATACTTATTATATATTATGATATTATTTCTATTATTTATTATTATTTTTATTGGTATTGTTCTTGGTATTGTTTTTGTTGTCATCATCATCATCATCATCATCATCATCATCATCATCATCATCCTCCTCCTCCTCCTCCTCCTCATCATCATCATCATTATTATTGTTATTATTATTATTATTATTATTATTATTATGATTTAAATCATTTAACCCTTGCTATCATATTAAATAAAGATTATGGCTTGATTGATAGGATAGTATAGAAAGATTAAAGTCATATTTTATTAATGTCACCATGTATTATTTTACTTCAAAAATCCAATAAAATAAATTATGTAAACTCTTGTACATATACGCACTGCATATACAAATATAATAACCAAGTGCTCCACGATCATTTTAATTTTATATTTTATATTTTATTTATAATGGAGTCTTTGACTTATTTTTATCACTGTATCTGCTAATTTTAATGGTTCGTAAGAATGAAGCAAATAAATTATTCTTAATATAAAAATACTAATATTAATTACACAAGTAGTTTTATCGAAATATACATGTACATTATGCGACCACTTCTACGTTAGATTATAAATAGTAAGGCTTCGTACTCTTTCAATTTCTATACGTATCAAATTAAAGCAATAATGTGAATCGAACTGAAGTCTAACTACATCAGAGTTTGTTTCTTTATTATTTTTCATTATCATGATATATTCAGGCAAATTAATGCCCCATTTATATTATAGTTTTGAAGCCGTTCAGCATTTTGATGAATACTAAGAGAAAAATATTATTTTATTTTCGATTCGTTGGCTTTAAAAGGAAAACATTTTTATATGGGGCATAATCATGCCTGTTCAATCAAAAGATAGTAGAAGATGATAAATTTAAAGGTAAGAAATTGCATAAAATATGAATTAACATAAGTATTTAGAGAAATTCATAAAGCAAAACTCAAAGTAAGGATTTTAGTCGATGACGTTACCAGATTAGTGACCGATCCAATTCATCGAGTCACACCGTATACATTTTTTTCTCCTAACGTGGCCTTAATAAGACTTATAGAGAAATAAGCGCTTTCAGGTTCACGAATAAGCTAACATCGTAGATTAAGCAAGTCGAATACACGTAAGCCAAGTGATCATGAGTTCAATGAACCGACATTATAAACAGCGTCTCTTACTTGTTCTCGAGCCTCGGCGAATAAAGAAACGCTTCTCTGCCAATATGTTTTTTTATCAATATTTCTCATCATTAGTTTTTTTCTACTATGCCATACTTTCATTATTTTCCAGTTCTTTTTCCTTTATACCTTGTCTCGGTCGGATTATTTTTTTAAGGTTATTATTCTTCAACCATTCAGAGATTTTGACGTACTTTTCTTATGTATCTCGGGCTCTCGTTATATTACAATAGTGTAGGTCACAATAATTTAATTTTTTTTTTTAAATTACCAATAAACGTATTAAATATTTTAAAAATATATTACTCTATACTAATCCTTAACGTTCAAATTTCAATTTTTCTTTCTATTTTCAAAATAACTCCTTAATTTTTACCATATAAGATTATGTAAATATTCGTGTATATTTTTAATTATAAAACAATGATAAATTTAATTTCATAAATTTTTGTTTAATGCTTTCATAGTTTGTTCTTTACGTGTATACTTAATTATATTCAAATATTTACGTGGTGATTTTATTATTACTTTAATAGATACTTCTAATAGTCACTGTTCATAATCTTCAATTATATAAAAAAATGTTTTTATAGAATTAATAACATTCCTAGAAAAAGTTTCCGATAGTTATTCAGAGTGTACGTATTTAAAGAACATTATAAAAATAAAAATTTCTAATGACTCAAAAATTATCTCAAAACAATCTATTTTGAATAATAAAAATGTATGCATGTACGCACATACATACATACATGCACACATACATACATGCATACATACATACATACACATATACATACATACATATATAAAATGCACAATTCAATGTGCTTAATCATAGTTTATAAATAATCATAATTAATAATATATGTATTTATAAAAATATGATTTCCTCAACAGACACAAAAGAAATAAATTAATTATTTCCTCAGAAAATGTTACATAAACAAATCTGATAAGTAATTGAAAATAGTAATTTTGAATTATATTAACATAATATAGTGTTATATGACAAAAATAAGTTGATAACATCTGACTTTTATTCAAATTTCTATTAAATATTAAAAGTTATTTATATTTAAGAAAATCAAATATTATGATAAAAATTTAAATTTATGTATTCAAATCAGATTTAAAGATTTTAAATATTTATGAATATATAATAGTATATATATATATATATATTTGTATGCATATATGCAGAATACATCTATTGTATATGAATTTAGTAAATTTATTACGTTTGTAGATTACAAAATAATATACACTGCATACATTGGATTTATAATTATGATTTAATAATGTTTGTGTATGGTATTAAAATAGAATGAACGAAAATTAATAAATAAATTTTCAATATGACAAAATCAAATATTACATATTAATTCGTAAAAATATTGATATAAGCAGTATTTATTTAATGAATATTTTCTTCGTCCGAAGAATGTGTTTGTAACACATAACATTATTTAATAACTATCATCAGAGCCCCAATAATTGCATTAAAAAAAATAATCGTAATAATTTTGTTAAAAATATAAAACTGGATTAGTTATAATATATTGTCAAGAGTTATTTTTAATCTTTATTTTAAATGCATTTTGTATTTCAAGAAATATGATTCTAGTAATCATTAGAGAACGTCAAATACTTACTTAATAACTCTTGGTTCAAGTACTAATACGCGCATCTTTTTTTTTTTACAAAAATACGAGTAATTGTAAGGAAAAAGAATTTGTAAAATGAAACAAAGCCAAGGATGAAGAAGAAAAAAGAAGTAAAGAGATAAAAGTAAATCGGGAATGTGAAAAATAGAAATACAGGCATGAAACGGTTAAACCTACATAGCCTGCATATTCATTTGGATTACTACGGACGCTTATCTTGGCCATGGACAAAGTTACGTTCCATTCTTCCTCTCATACTCTTTCCATTCGATCTTAATACCCCGCCCCCTCCCTTCGTTACTCCCTCCGCGACTCCCTCGCGCCACTCAACGTCCATTTTCGAGCGCAATCTTTCTACTTTCCTTTGGCTTAGCAGTGTGGCATGTGCACGTACGCGCGCGATCGCTCCGCTAAATTAGTGTGCGTACGTGCGCATGTGGGCAACGACCGGCTGACGACGGGACGTCGAGTCACACTCGACACTCGCGCAACCGAACAGTTCAGCAGCTCTCTCATTCATGACGTGATCTTGGATACAAGAGTGCCTAGTTACACTGAAGCTTCTCTTCCCTTTGCTACTTAATCATGCCCAATAGTAATTTCATAGGTTTCTCTCATTTCTCATTGCTTATATCGACAACGTTTATCCCTCCTTTCTCACAAACACGTATGCATATACAAATATACTTTGAAAGCTTAGGTTTTTTAGATAAGACCGATTTTGAGCTTTTCTTCCGCTGTAATTCATGATAAATTATCAACCCATCAATTTGTCCAATAAACATGTTTTAATTCTATCTACTTTCCCTCAATCGACCAATCAGAATTATTATTAATCCCTGTCTTACACTTCTTGTAACATGTATTATTTATTTTATTAATTGAATAGTGTTACTCTTAAGTATGTGAGCTGTTGATTCGGAAACTCCAAACTCTTTGTTAATTTAAACATTTTTATTTCAAATATACGACGAAAGCTGCCTTCTAAATATAATTTTTAATATAAATAAGATTAATGGCTAACGTAATTATGTTAATGATATATATATATAGTTAACATAATTACATGTATATTATATATAAATGTATATATTTATCGGCGCAAAAATAAACTTGAGGTTTATTTATAGAGTATTATGATAGTTATGTTCATTTATTTATTAGTCATTATCGATCATCATGCGTTTAAATAGCAATAGTTCTGTTGGATTGCAGCATTTGGTTTTAATATAACTCCGAAATAAGAAGCTGGATATTTGTATCGAAGTGAGCGCCAAGTATTAAGGATGAACGTGTGGAGATACAAAGAGTTCCCGCAACATCAATTACGGGACCCTATGCCATCGTAAATCAAGATTTTCTCGCGTCGATTGCAATCGCATGCGCGTATGCAAGGCCAATCTTACGCTCCATGGTATGCCAATTGAAAAGATTCGTTACCTTTGGCATTAATTGTCTTTGCTACAAGTCCATTAAATGAACAAGTGCGTTAAAGTAACGGCGCGCTAAGTCGCTAATCAAAATACGTCCACTTATCATAGACAAAATGCTCCGATTAAAAAAAATAAAAAATAAAAAAATACAAATAACTTAGAGCTTAGATGAAAATAGATTAGCGTACCGGTAAGATGATCGAGTCGGGAGTACAGGCGCATTCTATTTTTAGTATCATCGAAGAAATGTCATCGATCGACGCTAGCAATGGCTATCACTAAATGGATTCAATTTAATTTCTTTTTTAAATCTTTCTTCGATTCTCATAATAATTAGACCGCTAAAGAGTCGCAAAAGTCGCTCTATTTGCTTTCTTATTTTGCATGGAGAATTAATCGAAGGCATTATCTACGCACGCTTATGAAAACGAAGAAATGCTCATAGAAAGCTTCTGCAATGCGGATTCCATGTCCACGTTGAAACCTCAAACATCTAATGGCGAATCAGATAATCTTTTTACAATGTACTATGAGGAATTAAAAATTAATGTTGTATATATAATTCAAAGGGCCAATCTACCCGACATCTAAATCCCTGTACATAGTCGTATAAACAGTCCTCCCACTCTTCCTCCTCTTTGTTTTTCTTCCCCTTCTCGTATCTACCTTCTTCACACTCGCTCCACCTCCTCCGGTAATAGTTTAGACAATTACAATCGCAAATTGTGGAGGTAACTTATCACAAAACCGCTAATCGATCCTAAATATGCATTTGACGCTTTCGCGAACTAGTGACAAGTCGGACTCGGTATAATTAGGTTCCTTAGCACAGCTCAGTATCGTTTGTTCCTATTTATTACGTTTATACATTCAAATGTGGGTGCGCTTTACAAAAAAAAAAAAAAAAAAAAAAAAAAAAAAAAAAAAAAAAAAAAAAGAATCCATAAAAATGATTGATTGCTCTGTTTTTGTTTTATACGCTCTTCTACAATGTCATCGATCTTAAACATGATTCTGCATATGGTCCTGCGAAAAAGTAAGTTCCGATATTATATTGTTTAAGGATTTAAAAAATACATTTTTATGGATTTTATGATCTGCGAATGATTATAGCCCCAAGGTTCTGGCAATACAAAGCATTCAATGATACTTGCGTTTCCCAAAAAAATTGTTATTCATCTTTTTTTAATCCGTATACGATAAATACTTGAGTGTATGCGTTTTTTTTCGCAAATTAACTTCTTTGAAATTCAAAATTAGGTGTGCTAATATGAGTAATAAATTTTTTATCCACAAATTCTTTTTTCATTATATTTTCAAAACATTAGCAATAAAATATTTAAAAAGATAAATAATTTGGGATTACGAAAAAAAGAATATAATTTTGAAATCCGTTAAATGTCAATTCATATAATTTAAATAAATTTACATGTTAAATATTTTAAATTAAATAATATTAAAATTTATTCGACGTTCCATTTAATCAACTGTTTCAATAAAAGTACTCAAAGTTTTTATTTCTGTTTTTCATTTGATACAATATTAAAATTAAAATTATTACATCAGTAATACTTTTTTATTTATTTATTTTTTTTTTAAATTAATTTAATTACAAAAAATAGAAGCAACTTTGTTAAATATCTAAAAAAAAATTTTCTCCTTACTTGTTTCGATTTAATAAATGTTACCTCCGTAGGCAAGTTTGTGTTTGTGAATAAGCTGACTATAACGAAATTTAAATTATCATCTTCGAGATAATTCCTCATTGATTTTTAAATATTTAAATGACATCTATTAAGTACTGAAAAACCATAAAATATACAGTATATTAATTTAAAAAGAAATTAAAAGAAAGAACTTTTCTTCAAGTTTATTGCAGATTGAAAAAAAATGAATAAATTTCAACAAATTATTCTCTTTTTTAAAAATACACGGTAGGATACTGTAAAGAAGGATGATCTCACAAATGTAGTAATGAATGAATGAATGAACGAATGAATGAATGAATGAACGAATGAATGAATGAATGAATGACTGACCGAATGAATGATGAATGTATTCATAAGAACAACTTGTAGCTAATAAGCAAGCATTCTATGAGGTAAATATATATTGTTTTATGTACATTCTCGAGAAAGAATATAAGTGATAAATTCGATTCCTTATTCGATTCGGTTTTTAAAGAACTCGAAATATCGTGAGAGTTCAGTTAATATTTTAATTAAGTACCATTTACTCGGTCGTCATGAATCACCGGTAGCGAATATATAAACGCTTTTCATCGTTTTTATTTTCATTGAGCGTTATTGTCGCGCCAAGACCTTGACGTTGATCGCAGTAAAGATCTCAGCTTCGAACCTACGATAGAATGAATTTAATCAGTATAAGGTCTATTATTTCCTGTTACCCGTATTGCCGACGTCTGTTCACTTTTCGTACATGTTAGCAATACATTCATAAATTAAGAGGCGTAATGAAAACGTTATCCGATCATTTTGGATAAAAACAATATCCATTATTGTATTATCTAGATTCGAACAAAAGTATAAATTTTTTTCTACTATATAAATAACAGTTAAAGAAAAACGAAACAAAACTTTTTTCTTTAAAGTACATTCTTCATTTTAAATAATCATTATTATCCATAACACTTACCTATCGTATTAGTATTGTTTTATTCATTAAATAAAATATAAAAATATAATAAACGTGTGTTTTTATGGCTGCGTCTTAAAAGTTTTCTGCATAAAAATTAATACTGTATAAACAAGATTTTTTTAGTATTAACTAACAAACATATTCGTATTATGTTTAAAATATTATGTATTAAATGTTTATTATCTGTGGAAATATTACGTTTAAATATTCTTACATATGTAAATGCAATGAGTTATATTTTGAATACCTGTAAGAATATATAATATCTCCATAGTAAATGCTGTATACAGTTCGCGTCTCCCATGAAAACAAAATTTATTTTTCACGATGAAATACTCGACGCGAGTTTCAACGATAGCCTTTATCAAACACAAAACTCAAGCTCAATCCGTTTACTTGTCGGCCCGTTGAATCTATCCAAATTGACATTACTGACCAGTTGTAAAGCGCTCAGAGAAGTGGAAGCAGATAGTCAAAAATAACGTCTGGAATTTTCAACAACAATATAAAATTGTTCACAGGATTATGAAGTAATACGCATGAAATCTCTTAGGCCTCGAGGTGCTTTCGTACCGGTGAGTACCACTGCACCCGGATGCACATCTTATAACTTATGGATTAAAAAAATTTAGCTGCTCCACCATTTGAACCATTTCCATCGTGCTTGCCTTTTCTCTTTTTACTATCTATCTTCCCTTTTACTCGGTACTTGGCCCCCTCCCCATATTTTATAGAGGCCCGATTGGTTCCGGCTTTCGAAGTACTCCATCGATGAATAATTTAATATCTGATCTGTTAATATCTTCTTTTACACTTCCATGCCACGGACTTGTTGCCATAAATAAACTATTAAACTTTAAAATTCACAAGCACCTGATATTTTATGCATAACTTTAATTTTTAAAATGAATTTATAAATTCATTTTTAATATTTTATTTTTACTAGATTTTTTAAAGCTTAAAATAACTTCATATTTTCATAAAAATTATTAAAAATTATTCTAAACTATATTGAAATAAAAGATATGAATGATGAAATTTCGAGTAATCCTCGTAAATCGGTAAATAAGGATTACACTTGTGGATCGGGGTTTCTATATTTCACATTTATGCATGCAATACAATTAGTCGTGACTGAATCTAGTATGTATATATATATGTGTGTGTGTGTGTGTGTGTGATGGGGGAGAGGGGTGCCAGCTTACTTCGCACATCTTATGACTTATCTTCGATTACCCTTTGATCAATCATCGTAGTCAATAGTTCACTCGACATCCGAAGATGAAAGATTACAGAATAATAAAAAATAAAAGAAATAGAAGCTAAAAACAAAACAAAAAATAATAGTCTTCGTATTACCGATTTATTTAACAAGTCACGTTTCTAAAATTATTTTTAACACAGGAAAACTTTAACTCTGTATTTTCTTGAGAAATTTCTTGAATAAACTGATAAATTAATGTATATTATCACGTGTAATAATCCACAAATTTTTTCCCATTCATCAAGAAAATTCTAATAACGATTATAAAAAGATAATCATAAACAATGTATTTTTTGTATAAGTGGGTGTGCTACAGCCTATAGCCTCATCACAGTTAGCCTAATTAATTCCTAAATTTTGTTATTTTTTTTAATTCACTGTAATTTTAGTAATTCAAATCACTGTAATTTTAGTAATTAAAATCTTAACAAGTACTTCAATATCAATAATGTTAAAAAATATACAAATTTAATGTAAATATTTTGATGGCAATATTGATTCACTTTGAATTGCATATATTGTTTCTTTATGAATAAAAGAATTTATAATAATTATTATTTTAGCATTGTTACATAAATATATTTTTTCATCTATTATAATTAATATTTGTAATAAACATAATTCCTTTAATTTATACATATTTTAAAAAATATAAAAGAAATACATGTATCAATTTTGACATTGTAGGATCTGGATATTAAATCTAGATATTAAGAAGCTTTATAAGCTTATAACAATAAGTTAAAAAAATTCTGACAATTTTAAACTTGTGATATATAATATATAATATTGTACTATTTTTATTTCAAAACTTCTTTTAAAAATAAGTTTATTGTTAATGTGATAATTAAAAATTATTAGAGATTTTTATTATATTTTTTTAATTTTTATGTTTCAGGAGGCATCAAAAGATCGCTCTCGATATCGAATATGGCCTCAGAAAATGTTATTGACGACGTCGACTTAATTGATCTTGAAAATGGTGTGGTCGCATCATGCGTTCCTCGAGTGGCAATAATCGATGCTACCCCTGAAGAGCAAGAGCATCTTCTCGATGTCTGTCCACCTAAACTCGAGCAAAAATTATCTCTTACCCGTCGAAATCATGATCATACACACAATGTGAACGATAGAGATTCTCCAGGTAATGTTTTGCTAATCCTTGGTCACGACCAGGTAGTACCTGTTAGAAAAAGAATTGATGTTGTTTCCTCGGATACAATTAAAAGAGTCAGAGACATAACCAAGAACCTGGAACCAGTCATAAATATGCACACGTCCTCTGAAATTCTCAGAGAATCACAAGATCACGTAGATTTTGATTCAGCAGTTAAGAAGAGTTCATTAGATGACGACGTTTCCTATGAGACACGAGAAATCAATGATGCGTTCAATTTTTTATCAGAGCTTGATGATAACGATGAACAGTTTGAGCTAAGAAACTGTAACGATTACGAAAAGATCTTTCGAAAATCAAATTTAAGATCCTCGAGATCTTCTAGCAATGAGAACGTATCTTATCCGCTGGAACCGACTTGCTTAATCCAAGATCACCGAACCGAATCTAAGGGGAGCAGAAGCTTCGAGTTTGACAACGAAGCTTATGAATCTTCGCCGCCATCAAAAACAAGCGAATGCACGAGAAGGCCGAATTCCTTAAACTTTGACTTCGATGGCTTTCGGGCTGCGGAGAGCTCATTTAAAAGATTTCGATCTTTCACGTGCTCTGCTGTAGGATTACAAGTCGAGCCTTGGCGGAAGAAATCCAAAAAATTTTCCCACCGGAAATCTTGGAGTGAAGATTCCTCTGTGCGTAAATCGAAACATGTTGGCGATGTAACATACAGTCGAAAGAAAAGTAACAATGAAAAATCCAATAGTATGAAAGAAACGGAAAATAAAAAGATTTCAGGTACAAGACAATCCACTGTATCTATCGAGTGAGTAAAAGTTTGTTTAATACTTTATTATATTGAAATATGAATATATTCAAAAAAATTTATCGTTAAAATATCATAACAATTAAACAACAATATTTAATTGCCAATCACCCGTAGTAGATAACATAGCAACCATACAATATATAATATTATATTCACAATAAATCTTATTTTCAAAAACTTATTTAAAAACTTTATTGTTAAATACATTAAATATATTCGTTGCTTTATAATTTAATGAAAAAATGTCTTTAGTATGATTTAAAAGGTTAATAGTACATAAAAAATTATAAGTTTTTTAATAATATTAAAACTTATATTAGGTACTACAGCATACAAAATAGTAGTATAAAATGTTAAAAATTTCTTATAATATTAAACTTCTATGAAATATATTTTTATCTTATATAAAACATAGACTTAATGAAATTTTATAAATAATCGGATTCTCTGACATCGAATTGTAACATTAAATTTACTATAATAGAAAAAATTGTATATCTAAAATGCTCAGTGTGCTTAAATATAAATAATTAAAAATAAAAGCATCTAATTAGCTTACAATTAAGTTTTTTGCATAAAAATAGTTTTTTTTGTGTTTTACAATTAGCTTATTATTATTTAAATTAAAAAAATCTGGGGTTTTCAGTAAGTTCAGACAAAGTCGTTAGAAAGTATTGGATATTGATCTGCAGTTCGTGAATACAAATGCTTTTTTTGAAGCTATATTCCACTAATCTATAGTTTTGATGGTCTCAGAGGTAAAGAATAATACAGTTTCGTGAGAAAAAGAAAAAAGGAGTCCTATAATAATAAAACACTTGATAAATTTAGATAAAGACACACGCGACCGATTCCGATTAACTGAAAGTAACTCGAGGTGTGTCTGCGCAGGATTTATGTAAGTCTGCACGCATGTACCGAATATAAGTAGTGCGACCATAGAAACGTAAAATACGTGGTATAATGGCCCGTAAACTTCGAGCCGTACAAAATCTATTGTTTTTCTTAGAACATAACTCATTTCAATTTAGCTTACTCAGATCTTCGATTTTGACAAACATTTTTATTGATTATTGCTTAATTGAGAACATTTTTATTTATATTTGCGACACGGGTTCATATATGCTGCAAATATAATTGCATATTGGACATTGACAAGTAAAAATAATAACATTACTCTTATCTGAAGAAAACAATAGAAAAATACTGATTCGAAATTATTGTATACATATGAATTAAGGACATGATTAAAATATGATAAATATCGTTATTTTTATTATATTTTTATAGACTGGAAACCCGATCGATTCGCCAAATTTTGTTTAAAATATTGATATCATTTACTCAAGTAGAAGTTATTAGTTCTAATATTATAAAATATTATATATGAATAATGTTTAATAGAGTAAATTAAATTGAAGATCGTCTTTTTTTAAAAGCAACTATCATTTTACACGAGAGCGTGTCAAATATAAGATATTTTTACTAGCTTTAAAACGTGATATATGTAATATATAAAATTTTAATAATTATAATTTACGAGGGAAAGGACTTTTTGAGGATTAATGTAAAGTACTTACTATAATAGTTGTGCGTAAGTGGGCGACTTTCTACGTACAGATTATATAAATCAAAATGTAAACAACAATATTTAGAAAAGTCCGTAAAAATAATTGTAAAGTATCGAAATCGTTGGAGCGAACAAAGGAATCTTGCGCGTATCTAAAGTCATTTTTGAGGGTATTCTTCGGTAATTCCCATATAGGCAAAGAAAAAAAAACTCCTTATACAGACGAAGAGGTACATAAGTATCGCTAGAGTCAGTAAAACAGAGAGTAATGCCGTTCTAAAAGAGAAAAAAAGTAGTTGCACTTTCTCCGAAATAAAAATTATAAAACAAAGGAGAGGAGGATACATTATTTTTCACTTCCTTCGACGAAGTGCATAATTACCTCATTCGCGTGGCTTGAGCTAGAGCGACTCTCGCACACGCGTCAAATTGAGACGCGTGCGTAATACATGTTCCGGTCATCAAAACAGTGCGAGCGCGCCGAGTTTCACCAACTCGTTCGACGAACTTCGGGCTACAAAAGCTTCCTTTTCCTTTTCCATATAAGCATTCACCGACGGCGGTGTTCGTTTCGAAATTTACTTTTACAGCAGCTCACGGCAAGTCACCTCTAAAATCGAAGCGCGAGTACCGACCCCTCTCCCCCTGTCCGAATATCCCCTTGCCCGCCCGAGTCTATCCCTTTGACCGAGAGCGGAAACGAGAGGAGATTATATCCTCCCGTCCGCATCAACGCCCATTGTTCTCCTTGATCCTTAAACGTCTACTTATACTTGTTTTCCTCATAACTCTCTCCACGCCCCGCCCCTTCACAATTGTTAATTCAGAAAAATTTTATCCTCTTATAATTATATTGAATTCGTGCATTAGCAGTAGTTTAGTACTCTCGAGTATTGTCGATCAAACGGAGCCCTTTGCTTAAAGAATTATTACGCCTCCTACAATGCACTTTGCCATTTATAATTTTAAAAATATTTTATTACTCAACTCGTAAAATTAGACATTATTTTGAAGATTATAGTTTTCTTTACATTTTCAATATAACATGTCTATAATATATGAATTTACAATTTTCACAAACTTCTTAATTTTATATCCGAGCACTATAATATACAAAAGCCATATATTTTCCTTGAGAACTTTAAATTTACATTAAATTTCTAATAATAGAATTTGCTATTATTAATTAACAATATAAAAACAAGTTTTTTTTCTTAGAGCATCTTTGTGTACGCGTAATGTTTAGATTGCGGTATCATATGATGTTTTAGCGTGCTCGTTGACTCGTAGACTGAAGTGAGTGCGAGGGAGACGAGCAGACGGGAATCGGGAAGGAGAAATAAATAAATGCGGTTACTATTTTGTTTAGTGTTTATTAGACGAAGTACATAGGCGGGCGCCTCGTGGCTTACTGACTTTTTTGTGTTGGCCGAGCATCCACTTCGGGAGGGCAAAGGTCGCTTTCACTCCGATGACCCGAAGTGGGGAGAGGCGGCCTTCGAGTGCGTTTACTCTTATAATGCGCGTGCACTACGAGTAATTAGATCTTAAAACTACTTATCGCTGTGTAAGCGTGCGCATATTTTTGGGTTAGCTGGGGAAGTTATATTTCCCCCCGCTTCGTCCGCCACAATGTATAATCACATACAATTTCTAATCGATGGCAAAATTTTATCTCATATTTATGAGATAATTAGATTTATTATAAAAAATTATTTTTATTCTTTATTATGATTGAGTTGGCTCTTTATAAAAGCCAAGGGCGCGACTTCTAAGTTGAAGCAAATAGTTTTTAAAAAGAAAGGATTGACTATATACGCTCGGGGAAAAGCTCAGCAGAGGACTGGATCGTATAAATAAAACGGGTTATGTAGTTAAATAAGGTATAAGAAGACCTTGTTACGATTACAGGGCTACGTCCTCACCCTCGACCTCGAGCCTCACCAGCAAGAGTAATAACACCTCGGCCATCTCGAACTCGACGGCGGACTCTTCAGCCTCTTCCTCGTGCTCCGGCGTCGACTGGTCCTGGGTCGAAGAGGTCGAGATCGATTACTGCGGCAAGGTGGTGGTACCGTCACCGGCGGCTCCCCAGTCACCGGTGGACCCATCGGCCACTACGGTCCCTGCGGCCCCGATAGCAGAGCCACCGCTGATCGAGGAGCCGGTCGGACACCAGCGGCTGCGGCGGCGCAGCTCCCCCACTGACGACGATGAGCGCATGCGCGCCAAGCGGACGGCCGATCGCGCCAACAGCGACGTCAGTGTCGCGATGTCCGTTGCCGCGGCGGATAAGAGTTTGACGGCCGCGGACCTTAGTGACTCGGTATCGGAACAGCCGCGGATCATCGAGGCCCGCCACTTCCGCTCGAGCAACACCCCGGAGGCTAACGGGCAGCGTGGCCTCGCGGATCTCGCCAGGATCCTCGGAGCCCCGAGCTCCGAAAGGTAAGTCAGTGATTTTATTATTCCTCTGGATGTTAATTCCTGAGGGAATCGGTTCGTTTATCCGAAACCCACGTCCAAAGAGTTCCATGTCCTCCAACTTATAAAAAAAAAAAAAATAATAATAATAATAATAATAATAATAATAATAATTTTAATTATAATAATAATAGTAGTAGTAGTAGTAGTAGTAGTAGTAGTAGTAGTAGTAGTAGTAGTAGTAGTAGTAATAAACCTTCACATAATTATCTTATTATTAGGCTGCGAATTGACTTACCTTTATTAAATTCCCGAGAAATGATTAATCGCACGTGTCTTTAGCTTCGCGCCGTGATCCTTCCGATGATTTTTAATGAATGACGTCTACCGCTGCTGATCCATCCTATTGGTATTTACCGTACTTGTATGCACTTCTGTTTTCTTTTTGACAACCCTTCACACCACTTAACACTTAATTATTAATATTCCTTTCTATTCGCTAAGTAAATTCTCCTCTATTTATTCTTCTTATTTATAAAAGATAACACCACTAATCTACTATTTAAAATCAAACCTTTTACCAAAGTATTTTCTATCGTTTTATTATTAATTACAATACTATTACATTTGTTATCTTATTATTAGCACTCGTCGAAGATAGTTTTTTCATTATTTAAAAACCTATGATATAAGCTTATATCGATTTCGAATATAACTGTTCATAAATGCAAAATAAGCATTTTAGCACATAAGCCAATTATTATTTTTACTTATATCCTCTTATATTTGGCTTATTTATGTTCTGTTTTAAATAAAATTTAGTTGTTACAACAAAAAAATAATACTAATAAACTTACACGCTTTCTCACATCAAATGTATGTAAAAATCTATATCTGCTCATTATGAGATTTTTTTTTTAATTTTGAAATATTTTAATATTTTATTTTTTAATATTTTTTGATGCTCAACAGGTTTTTATTAAGTGCTTATATCTAAAAATATGTAGTCTCGTATTTATTTTAGTAAATTTTAATTGAGGAATACATGCTATTGTAACTGTTATCCTCCCCAAAATACTTTAATGGCTATAAATATTTATTTTTAGACGTAACTTTAAGAGTAAACATAGGTACAATTATTTTTAAAATTATATACAAAGGTAATATTTTGTTAAAAATTAATTTAGAAACTACGTGAATTAAAATAAGAGTTTTTCTCTGCACATTCTGAGCTTGTAACACGCAGACATACGTATTAAACTTAATTTATTACTACTAATATTGTTTATTAATAATGATACATTAAGTTCCTTCGTATATTGTTAGTAAGACTAATTATAAAAGTATTATAATGTATATTATTTACAGAATATTATATACACAATAAATTATATTTACTAGAGTCATAATAGACAGAAGTTGTTAATAGATTTATTGAAAAGAAAATAATTTACAAAACATTTACAATACAAAGAAAAGGTAATGTATATTTTGACTGAAATAAAAAATATAGTGTAAGATGTTGAAATATTTAGTTTTAGCGTAATACATTAAATGCACAAACGAAGCACTTTTTTATAGATTAGTTTCTTTCGGCAAATACAAATCACATTTGCAAATAGAATTTGCGATATGGTTAATAATGAAGTATTAAGAATATAATAGCAGTTTTTATTAATGTTAGGAAATAGTAAGGAGGCAATAAGAAATAATAGGTTGGCTAAACGGGGCTTTGTATACTCATGAAATAATTAACATTTTTGAAAAAATAATCATTTGAGAAATATAATTGAAAGTATATAAAGGCGGGGGAAGGGAGGGCCGAGAGGGTTTTGTTTATTAGACCAAATGTTAATATTTGCTCGAGGCTCTGGACAATAACGGAGTGATGCATTTGTTTCAGCAACAGCGGCAGTGGGGGCGGAGGGACTCTACCATGGCTGCGCGCCTCGATGCGTCGGCTCCGTCAGTTCCGCATGTCGGACAACTCCTCCTCAGCCTCGGCCCCGAACTCCCTCCCGGACATCGCCCTCATTGCTCCGGAAATCCTCGCAGCTCAAACTAACGATACGACGGGGGGATTACTTAGACCCTCGAGCGCCCCGGGCGCAGCGAGGAACGGAACCTCCACGGAGGTGTGCTCCTCGACGAGCGTCCCGACCGGGGAATCGGCCCCCGGTGCTAATAGTCCGCGACGCGGTCGCAGAAGTACAGCGACCAGGTGTCAACAGAGGCAGAGCACGAGGCAGTCCGGGGCGAGCTCCGCCGAGTCAACGAGCACCTGCGCAAGCAGCACCGCTGGCTCTTCCAGCAGCGCGAGCTCTACCTCCAGTGCCCCGGTCAGTCCCCAGCACCAGGGTGCCAGTTCCACGTCACCGAGAAGGTCAGACACCCCTTCACTTGGCTTATTTCACATTCACTACCTTCCACACATATAATCTAAAATTAAAATTAATTTAATTTATTCTTGATTTTCTATGTCATTTTCATTGTATAATATCATAGAAGTTCATTGGCATGCGTAGACGAAAATGAAATCTTGAAAAGAACATGAACTTGTGGTTGGGTATTTATTCCCGAGTTAACTGTACCATTGCGGTCGTGCTTTGTCTTTGTAATAATGGACGAAATGATGTCAAACTAAAGGCTAAAGCAGCCAGGTTTGTACAACTGAAGTAAATTAATTTATTTTAACCGAGAGTAGGAACTAAAACTCGTCTGTAGGCTATTTCACAGTTCACGATTATCCATTATTGATTAGATGACTTGGGCGGTATTGTCATTGATCAGCCAATTATTTGTTAGATCAGGGGGAGAGGGAAATCGAGCCTCTACGAAGTGAAAAAACAATAGAATAATTATTCTTTAAAGGTAATTTACCATTGATGTGCAATTACAACATGAGGGCTTATTTTAGAGAAATTTTCACCAGATCCCGCTCGAGGGATGTGCAATTAATGAATTAAACAATGAGGAAATTACGCGAGGCCGACAAAGGAGAGACAATATCCTATCCTGCGATAGGCGGTAAGCGCTAAAATAAGAGGTAAATCAACGTGCTTTCCCTCACGAACCAAGCCCAGTTATTAGTACCAGTGCTGTAAAGCCAAGCCCTATCGCGGTCAGGACGCACCAAGTGCGAGCATAGGAAATAAGTGGGTGATGGGTTAACGAGCCGATCTGTGCACAAACATCGCGCGTTATCTCCTCCTTTGCGCTCATACCTGCCATAGATGTTATCAATATCTTCACTTAAAGTATTGTAAAAATCTACTAAGCCACTTATCTAGAATACTAGGCCTATAATTATTCAGTTTTCGAATACAGAAGCTGTCCAATAAAGTCTTATCGATTCATTCAATATGTTACATTTTTTTTTCTTTTTACCTTTTTCCTTTCATCCAAATACTTGATACTTTCCATCGGAAGTCAATTAGATTTTATTTAACATTAGTATAATTATTTAATTACATGATATACAGTTGTACTCTTCAAGGCAAATTCATCTTATGAATTAACTTAAAAACCAACACTGAGATCTTTTCTCATAATTTTTTCCACACTTAACCGTTACCTCGAGACCGAAAGGTATAGTAAATATTTTAACTATTACTAATGACTACGCACGTAATGATTTCTAAGAATATCGGATAAATAATGTATTAGCCGCAGTATAGTAACTAAGCATTGAAAGTAAGTAAACTCAATAAGCCTAAATAATTGTTATCCTCGTTTAAAAAAGGGCTTGCTTCGTTAACTACAAATGATTCATCTATACATATACATTGGGCGATCGAAATCTTTCTCTAAATACATGATCTGTCCTTATCAGACTGGAAAGGACATAATAAAAAAACTTTCTACATTAATTCATTGTAATTGTTTAAAAACTACTGTTACGTACTTAGATATACCGTTTTATTCTTCATGAAGATTGAGAATTGAATAAATACATTAAGTGCGCCTTATTCAAATCAAATATATTTTTATACTATTCTCTGCTTCCTTTCTTTCCTTTGTACTTGTGAAATGTAAGTAAACGTCTTTTATACGTACCATAACGTCAATAACACGTGGCTCGTCTATGTTATTTAGTGTACAATTCAAAAGTCAATGGCTAATAATGATGTGACGGCTAATGTAATATCTTGATTCACTAAATATTATATATACGGCGGATAAATAAGAAAAAAATCTATCCATTATGGCAGAAGAACCATGTGATCATGAAATATAAATGTGAATTGTCGAATATATGTGTATGGAAGGAAGGAAGAACTACAATTGATTGCATGAGTAGTAAAGTCAAGTCACTAAATTCTAACTTTGTGTAGAATTATTATAAAAACCAAGCTGTTTCGGGAAAATAAAAATCGTAATAAATAGAATGTAGATAAGGTTAAAAAAAGTTTGTCGAGTAGTTGATTGGTCGCAGAGTTTCAGATATAGTGGTGAGTTTGGCTCGAAAGGAACGGACTTGCAAACAGAATCCGATTGCTAGCGTTGATGGAGCGTTGAAGGAGCGTTGAAGGAGCGTTAGGAGCGTTGCCGAGGCCAATATAAGTAGGCGGTATCGAAAAGCTTGTGGTTCGTGCTGTAGGTGGGCCGCGTATCTCTACACAGTTATACTGCGCGTATGCGCTCCAGAGCTGAGAATACTCGACTTCCGATCTCTTCGATTCCCCGCCCTCGAACCCTCGCCCCATCCCGACCACTCCATCACGCTCTCTTGATCGCTAGTAGTACCTCAGTGCCCCCCCCCCTTCGATCCTTCCTCATCCTTTCTCCTACATTGTTACGTTAGCTTACGCGTCTTCCTTTTTATTGTCTCACAATGGGTTCGTCGCTTCTCTTTCGTGCTCCATTCTATAGATTTCTAGCGCTTGATTCTCCTATCGATACCCGCATCATTTTTTATCTACTCGACTTATAATTCCCAACTTTTTAATTTATACATACCATTAAATTCGATTCGACCTCATTATATTTTTATTATTATCTCTGCATTATAGATGCTTGGCTAAACAGCTTCTTAAAAATCAGCTGATCAGTTACTTCATACCTAATAATTTCATTCGAGCTCTTACTCTCAATCGTTAATAATTCGTAAAAATAAGATCTTTCGGCATAAGAAACATAATTTCCGAATCGATATTACATATAATCGACATCACCGTCGGACATTACAATAGCAAATTAAGTCAATTCCTGTATAATATTACAATCCTGTAAAGTGTGAATTAAGTTCTTATATACAATATAATCTTCTCTAGAATATATTATTATTTGTGGATTTAAAAATATATTCTAGAAGCACATACATTTGGATATTGCATCTCTCGTCATCTTCCGATTGAATTTCGCTAATTCGTTTCTGCCCTCTAATTTTTATATTTAAATCGCGTATTTTTTAACCTATTCACATTGGGGAAAAAGTGAACAAGATTCACCATTAATATTACCACGAAACATACATTTAGTACATAAATTAACAAATTCATAACTTTTACTGTCGTATCTTTGAATTTGCTTTACGCATTATACGCGAAGCTTTAATAATTAAAACTTTCTTATTTATAAGTCTTTTAAGATACGTAAAACAGTAGCGGGAAAAGCTATAGATAATTTTCTATGTTCTTCTTACAAAGTTCTGACAAACACGCAAATCCACAAAAATAAATAAATCTATTATTTAACAGGTATTATAAAAAATTATACGCAAAGCTTTGTAAAATGTATAGCAATTTAAAAAAATTGAAAAAAAAAAAGACGGGAAAGGTAGACCATGTGGGAGGATGGGCCATGCAGAGGAAGCCGAGGAGCCGGTGATCATGTCCGGCAACATCGTACGTTCAACGTGCGTTTGTCCTTGCCCGAGTCTCTAAAGCCTCGTACTTGTACTCCTACTTTTCATTTTCTGCCTCCAAATGACGATCGATAGAGTGGTAGCATCGATCTAGCCTTACGATTATACCGCTACATTTATTTTCGTGAATGAAGCAGCACATTAATTATTCCGGTTCATATCCACTTATCGTATTGATTTTTATTGCCCCAATATAATTTACAATTAATCGACTTTTATAAATATTTTTACGTATATACGATGATTTTATTTATATTTTACTATAGTTCAATCTGGATAGTCAGTTAAGCCTCTTTATGATATTATATATCGGATAGGGGCTTTTATGTGAATATTGAAAAACGTTTAACTATCTTGAGAATTGAATTTTGATGAAGTTCCCTTCGATATGGAAATCAATTATACTTAATAATAAAGTAATAATTTCATAAAAGTGAAAAATAATAATAAAACGCTAGAAAACCTAATAATTTTAGAATTAATAATTTTACTTTTGTGAAGTAATGGGTTTTCATATGTAAATTAAAATGCAATTTTTTATGAATTATGAGTTCAAATTTTTAAATTGTCGATGCTCGATTAATACTTTCTCGTATTCAATGACCCAATAAAATATGCTCTTTAAAATATACCTTTCAGGGCATGCTTATGTTACGTTCATAAAAACATAATACTTCTCGATACTTTGGGTTGTTAATCCTAAATAGAGTTTTCAATTTTCAATTTACAAAGTTTTAATTTTTTTTTTTTTTTTTTTTTTTTTATAACTGTATTATAGATAAAAGTAAAAAGTTTATTATTTAGTATACGGCACATTATTACTATAAGTTTACTTACAAATTTATACTTACGCAAATAATAATTAATTCAATAATATTTAATAGTTCATAGTTTTGTTTATATTAATATTTTTAAGTTATTTAAAAGTAAAACAATGAGAATGTAATGTAATTATTTACATTGAATATTTTTTGTAACAATTGAATTGTAACAATTTTTAATATTTTTAATTTGTTAAAGATTACAATTAATTGATATTATTTACAAGATATAGTAACTGTCTTCATTTTCTTTTATTAAGAAAATTTGTTTATATATACTGTAAGGAAATATCAACAGACCATAAATATACTGTAGACATTACTTTATATTATAGTATATTATACTCACTAGTTTCTCTCGATGTTGTAATAATTTTTACCACAGATAAAATCAAAACTATCATAGATTATTACTTTCTTCTCTCTTACACTTATGTGATATTCTTAAAATACTTTGACAAAAAAAAACTGTTCCAAGAAATACTTATGATATAAATTTTCGATATGTTTTTTTTTTACAAGTAAATAACGATATATTTTGCTAATTAATTACGGTAATTGATACAAAAGTGCTTCATAAAATGTAGTTTCAATTTTTTTTTATACTATTAAACGTAAGATAATTATTTAATTCTTATTATTTGCTAGGTCAATAAAAGATATTCATTTCTCAATATTTATATAATTTTTAATCCTCTCAAAGTGATTTGATAAATATAATTATAAAAAGTTATGATAATTTTCGTAAAAATATTATTTTTCTATAACACCGGTGTTGTAGTTTTCGCGTGTTCTTGAATTTAAATGAGTTAAAAGAAAAATCGAAATGTCTCGTTACCGCGACTCAGAAAATCGCGTGCACATCGTATTTTACTAGAACTCTACGTGACGGAAGCGGAGAGAAATATTATTACCTATGCATATAGGGTAAGCATAACAGTTTCATTATGAATTAACCTTCGCTAGCTAATGCGTGATTACTGTAAGGCTAAAAATTAAGAAACGTAAATAATGAGGAAGCTCTGTTGTTACGATAAAATTCTCCTTTATTGACCATCCTCTTTTTCTTTAGACAAATCTAAGGATACGATTGAGTTTCAAATATTTTAAAAAATACTGTGCTTTAGTATGTTCGAACATTTACAATAGAATTTTTTTCATTCTCGTCATATGATCTTAATTAAAATTTAATTTATTCGTTTTACAGAATTCACAGGAATTCATCGAACTTTTATAGTATCTGATAGCCAAGTATAGATTAATAAAAATTATAAATTTATTAGACAGAATTAAATGTTTTTAAATTATAAAAAACTCATTCGTGTAAATTCATAATTCATAAATTCATAAATTTCATAAAATATTTTATTGTCATGATAATTCTGTAGATCTTAAGCAATATAATTATTATATTTGAATAAATGTACTTTTGAATTATTTTATTTTATTTTGTTACAACTTGATCGCTTAAATCCATCATCAATTAGATTTTATTTAATAAGGATCATTAGTTTACTTTAAAATGGAATATCGAATGAAGTAAAATTTTACAATATTGCGAATTATTATATTTATTTATAAGAAAGCTTCATGATAGCCAAGTGAAGTGAAGAGTATTGGTGGATCATGGTATACTTTGTCCGCTTGCACCACTTGACATTGAAAATAATATTTCAAAACAAATAGAAGCCAGTTCATGGCTCATATAATAATACATCTTTATCTGCGAGGGATCAAGAACATATTTTGCCAGAGTTGTTTTTAGATACAGAAATCGTTCGGGCTTGTTTTTCATTGATGGCAAAAGGCTACTTATCAATCTGCATTTACCATCCTTTAATGGCCGGGAATAGATAAGCCTGTATCGCGCCGACCTTCTTAATACAGAATCGGAATGAAGCTGGTGCCCAATAAATAACGTCGGGCGGAAAGTCAAACAATGTGTGCCGTCGTCCGGCCGTATTAGGATCGATTTGAACGATCCCACTCTATGATCATTCGGCATTGAACAAGAAATTTGAGCAAGACAAAGAGCGATACGAATTCACTGCAATTCCAGACTAAACTGGACAACGAATCTTGCACCACGTCCTGGCTTTCTAGCCTCCTCAAGGCACAAACACGCAAACACGCACACGTATAATGCAAGGACGGGCTTATTAATACTTAAGATTATGCCCAAAGCATAAGTGATCATTGTAATTGAAAATTATTTCACCCCGATTATTGGATTAGGTAGAACTGTCGTTCTCTAAAGCTTGACTGATGAGCCACTTGATACATAAAATTACTCCATTTTCTAAGTATAATTTTTTGTTTTGACCAAGTTGTCGTAATCGATGATCTGGGAGTCGGTAATCTACTATGGCTGGCCGAATAATAGGTAAATTATACTGCTGAGAAGCCAGTGAATATTGAAAAAAAGTAATATCTCATTAAAGTGTAGAGCATTTGCAAAACGATGTCGCAACTCGTATAAAGTATTAAATTAATATTGTATGCAATGTCTATTATTCTATCAACACCCATTGCATATGAAATGCCTCCCTTGGTTCGGTAAATTACGACGACACGAAAGGAATCAAGGGCGAGTGGATTTTATTTGCGAGAAATCATCGAGTCGATGAATGTATTTGGAATATCATAATTCATAGTGCAACGATGTTTCCTACCAGATATATGGAAATGGACTAATCCCGCGGGATTAGTAATACGAGGTCCCATGAGCGGAATTCGAGGCCGAATGAAGTAAACTTGGTCGCTGGCGCTTTTCGAGTTCAATGCGCAAGTATGTATGCTTGTATAGATACGTATAAGTATTTCTGCGCGAGGGGAAGGATATTTCTGAAAGGCTCGGCTTAACGGTACACGAAAGTCGCGGGCGCTCGTTTGCGCATTCACTCTAAGAATGTGGGACGAACGACGGGTGGAGGACGAGTTGAACAAGCAGAAGTAGGAGGCGGAGGAGGTAGGAGGAGCGAGAGGCGAACGAGGAGGCCAGCTTCTTTTCTTTGTTTGCCTCGTAGCGAGAATACTTGGCTTTATCTTTAATTTCTACCTTCCGCGTCGTTATAGTTGTGTGTCCATGTGCTCGCGCCTGTGTGAGCTCGTGCGTACGGGCGGCCGTCTGACTCTACTCATAACGGAAGAAGGATTCGTGGTAGACTAATTTAATGAGGCCTTCTCCATCCAGATTTCAATGATTCATTTTTGTCGATCATGAAAATGATTCAAACCGTTTTATTTCATTGATTTAATTCTTAATGTATTTAGACAAATATTCACATTGCCTGTAATTTAGTAATCTATAAATCCTGATCAATATACCAAATACAATACACATTTATAAAGCTAAAAATAATGTTTGAAGCACTAAACTTTCAAATCCATTTGTTGGCAGAGTTTTTACGGTTCAATGAATCCGACTACGAATTCTCATTATTAAATTTAAGACTATTCTCAGGTCTCAGGTGATATACAACCTACATTCCCAGCTAGTTTGATTAAAAAAATTTTAACCGGCACACTATCTGAAAGACTTTAATCTCGATAATTCAGATTCAACCTAAGGATCCCACGAAGCTTTAAATTTTCATTAAATTAATAAATCAATATTTGCTCTTAGGCTTTATTTAATCCTCTGATACTAGATTATAAAGATTTCCAATGCTCCAGACTCTAATGATTTATTGAAGACTGCGTAATCTTTACAAAATATAATATTTATTATACAGAACCAAACTTTTGATATTAATTACCATTAAAATATAAATGAACCTTTTTCTACCTTCGCAGCCTTACTGAATAAATCCTTCTACTCTTATCTATGCGAAGAAACGATAAATTAATAATGCTCTAACTATTTCATATCATAATTATAAACATGAATTTTCAAATCTCAAAAAAGCAAAAAGTAATATTTATAAGCAAATATTTACTCTGATTATTATTTGAGGTATAAAGATATAAATAAATTGAAGTGTCATACGCTGCAAAAGAATATTTATTCTTACTAAAATTTATCTTTCCAACTACAAGAACATTCTAATACAAATAAACACTTTTAAATAAGAAAATTTAATATTTGTATCGAGTATGAATTGATTTTATAATAACTGGATATGGAATATTAATCACATATTTACAAGAAATCGATTTATTAACGATGACCCTAAAATTTTCGTTCTTCGACTGAACAATGCCAATGAAAAATTAAAAAATATAATAAAGTATTGAAAGAATTTAATTCCTCTCATTAAAGCATGCAAATTTTTTAAATTAATATAACTAAATGTGCTATTTATAAACTGATAGAGATTTTTAAACGTCATATAAAAAATTCAAAATTTAATGTACCTACTTGAATTCTCATTTATTATCGCATTAGCTCAATTCGTTACTTTTATTTAATTGAATTGATTTTCTTTTCTTTCTATAAAAATGTAAAAACTTTACAATATTTTGTTATAAAACACATTCCTTTACTCAATGAATAAAATAAAAAATTAAATATCGTATTAGAAGATTAATATATAGAGTGCATAATCAATATGTAGATTTATGTGGATTTGTTTGTAATATTTTTTATTAAAAATTAATTATTAAAGAATGAAACATATATATATATATATATATATATAAATTATGACAAACAGATTTATTGACTGATGATATGATATAAAAATTAATGTTAAAAATTTTAATATATTTTTACTTTATAAGGAAAGTATTATTTACTCTAAAGCATATTTGCAATAAAATTTTCCTTTCAAATTAAATATAAACTAATTTAAATTTAAATATAACTAATTGTTTTTAAAAATGAAAAAAAACATCAGAAAAATATGACATAAATGAATATTAAAGTTCAAAATAATTGTAATATAAAATTATAAGTAAAGAAAATAAAATTGTTTACCGTTATCAAAAATACGTAAAAGTTTTATAATCGCCCAAAGAAAATAACTATAAAAATTTTCATTCATTTTCATACAATATCATTCTACTTTTTTATATGCACATGTGATTTTAAAGACATTTTTGCATACAATATACTTTATTATTCTTTTTTAACGTTACTATCAGTTTTTTTATTTTATTTATTGTTCAGTATAACCGAATGATTGAAAAAACCTTGCAATTATGACGAATGATAAAAAAAAAGAGAATGAAAAAATGTATATACATGTAATGAATCACGTAACTACGAGTGGATTCAAAATTTGAATGATCGTCTTCATTTAAGTAAAATTTATTACGTTCTTGTAAAGAAATAAAATTATCCGTCTTCTCGTTATATTTTAGTAGATCAAATAAGTTTGTTAATTGATAATATTGGTTCGAATGTTAAAGGGAGGAATCGTAAATTGATTGTCGGTAGTGGCGATGAGGTAGACTGGGCGGTTGGAGTTATTGGGGTTGGGGTTGGGGGGGGGGCGAGGTGGGGTGCTAAATTGGCAAAGGAAGCGCGAGGTCAATGTAGAGAGATTAATGTTTTGGTTAACGGAGCCGAGCCTAGGTATCGGCACCGATAGCGTCTCATTCTTTACGGATGGCCGGCGACGTTCATGTAGTCGCATTTTTCCATTTCCGCGCCTTGCAATAGCCCACGAATTCCCTGACAAATCGAATCGATTAGAGTCGCCAGGATCGAGGCTTCCCCCAGCCGAAATCATTGGACCGCGAAACAGCTGCCGACACTTAATCGAGATCACCTTCCTGTCGAACGACGTCGGCTTTTGTTCACAAACAGCGAGATGTGCTTTACAACTCACCTTCCCGACCCACCCCTGTCTGCCTATCCTCCCTCACTTAGGCCACCTGCGCAGTCACTTTCGCTATCCTAATAAAATTTACCACTATTTACTCATTTAGTAGTCGCGAACATTTCCGTCTACCACATAAGTATTCGACAGTGCTATTTTATTCAAAATCAAATACGATGTAATCGATACCCACCTTTCATTGAATACCTCTCACTTAACAGAACTCTTTTTACGAAGTACAAAATTATTTTTTGATTTTTTAACACCTTTTAAGAAATATCTTTATTACTGTCATTCTAGCTACTTACTTTTTTCAATTGACATTTTCATCGATACGTGCATATCAAGTAACTTAAGACTATTTCTATGTATTATTCGGTCATACGAAACTATGACCTAATGCTACAATGTAAAACAACTTTTTCATCTCTAATCACTGTAGTCAAAGATTACTCTTGGACTATCAGTATTAGGAGAAAGGAGGTTAATAATGACCGAAATGGTCGTTGCACTCGTAAAAAATAAATGCTTTAAGATAAAAAAAATAACTTTTTATATTGCACAGGTTTCCTTTGACTGACTATTACTTAATTAAAAATTTCATAACATAAAGTTTAAAGTATAATATCAAGTAATTCTGAATAAGCCAGCAATATTTTTGTACTTTACATAAAAATAAAAATTATCTTCAATTTAATTTATTAAAGTTTAATGTCCATTTAATTGTTTATATTTATAATTACGAACACTAAAAAATGTTCTTTGAATAATTTATTGTGGTAGTTAAGTACACTGATAATGTGAATAACAAAGGAACGATATTCAAATCATTATTGAGATATAGGTTTTTATAATCATACATAAATTTAAATAACTTTTCATTGTCGAATATATTTTTTTATATCCTTATAGCTATATTTTTATTTGAAAAGGTTAGATTGACAAAATTTAAAAAAAATTGCCTGTATAAATCTCTAAATTTTTTACTAATCACTACAAAATATTGTTTATACATAAAATCGATATGAATTAACGTATGATTTCTTTTCGTTAATTTATGCATGTAATAAGGTCCCCCTCAACGCCAAGATACGCCTCCCTTTCGCCTAGAGTAAGACTCGCGCACGAGCAGTGGTGTGCGGAAGTACCGATTGCACATCCGATAGAGCAGACACAGTACGAGACTCACCAACCGACTTCGTGCACGATAAAAAAAAAAGGGGGTACCGATCACGAAGGGTGATTTTCCGGTTCCGCGACTCGATCACGAACCGGCAACTCAAACCAACCTTCGAACCGATTTATTCTTACTTACCCCCGCGTCGCCTCAATTGTACCGCATAAGCATTTTTACCGCGTTCTCATTTGTTGCTCGTGGAAGTGAAGTCAGAAGTGAAAGGACTATAAAGCCCAAGGACCTTAGACCACGTTATATAAGAACTACTTCCCAGGCATGAGCAGCATCATTAAAAAATCGTGTAATAAAAAATATCATTAACACAATGAACAAATTGAAGACAGGGGACAGTTCGTATGGAATATGAGTATGCGATGTAAGAAATAAAATTCGTTTTATTGAATGGACGAAGAAAAAGGATTAAATAGATTTGCCGAAATCATAACCCTGATCAAATAATATGTTGATCACATGTTATGTAACTTGTTATGACTGATATCAAAACATTAGATTTACTTGGCAGTTATTCTTACACTGCTCTTGCCAAACTGAGGCAGAAATTGGATCATCGATATAAGGACTCTCCTCTAGAGACAAATTTTTACCATTTTATCAAACATTTATCTACTTTTATTGTATTTGTACAATCACAGCTAATAGAGGCTTAAACATTATTAAATTGCGAGTAATCATTCTGGTCTGAAGAGGTCTTAAATAATCTAGGTCTCCGAATCTCATCAGAAATTGAAAAATGTGTGTAAATTAATACAAGTCTTAAATAGATCTGTGAATTAATCAATAACAAGCTATAAATTAGTGGATTGTTCTTGATGAATGAAGATGCCCAAATTATAAGATTATTTTTAAATTCAGTAATGCACGCTTTATTAATATAGAAAAATAATCGGGCTATGTGTAATAAAACATTAAATTTTCTCTATAAATTTTTTCTACTTCAGAAACTGTTAATGATGTTGATGATGTTGATGATTTGTTAAAAACAAATCAACACATAATATTCAAATAACAAGTAAAATTTTATAAAAAATTATTTATTTCTCTTAGTTATGAATTATTATTATTATTATTATTATTATTATTACTACTATTATTATTAATTATATGATAAATTTGCTAAGGATCGAAACTACATGGACAGTAATAATTATATTCATAAAAAAGAGTTGTTTTCGTGATACGTTTAAGCTATTTAATCTTGCATTAACAGAAATATTACATGGATCACAATATAAATAAAAAATTCCTTAATTATATTAATTAGAAATAGAAAAGAAATATTCACATTTCATAACTTTGACAAGTTTTAAGTTAATTTAAGTCAATTAATAGACTTTTAATATAAGCAAATTTTTTACAATGACAAAGAATTAATTATAATCGAAAGATTCATTATTCAGTTCAATGAGTTTGACGATTGAATTGTAAATGGAACATTTTTAATTACTAAGGTATACTACTAAGTAACTTATATTGACAATAATCTTCTATTATAATAATGAATAACGGTCTTGAACGCAATAAAAAACGGATAAATTGAAATAAAAACTAATAGTAATTATCTTTTTTTTTAGCAGGATAAAATATATTGTTTATAATTTAATTTAATTTAATTTTACAGCGCTTGATTAGAAATCCTTATTAAATACTAATACGTTTATGTAAACAAATCCGTTTTTTACTTTTTTAAATTTAGACGTCCTTGCGTAAACTTTCTAAATTTTTATTGTACTAATGAAATTTAATTATAATGAGTAAATAAATTAATGTTTTTTATGCATTTATTATGATAATTATTCTTTACTTATTTTTTGAAGAGAGCATAAAAAGTACAGGGAGGGTGGTATTTTTTTTTTAAAGTTTTTTTTCGGTCTACCGCAGTCAACTCGTTGAGCACAAAGTGCAACCGGAAGCTCGGATTCTAGATCCGAAGAATGAGAAAAGGTAAAAGCACCGCGGCAACATCAACTTTGCGATTCCACTTTTTCAAGACCTCTTTTTACTGCTGGTCAAAGTCTGATGCGCAAAGCTACGTTTACAATTAATTTTTATGATTATTATACGGGGCTTAGCAAGTTAAAGCATTGAGAATTGGTATTTTCTTACATAAATGAAGCTTGTATACGCTTAGCTGGCGGAACATTTTTCTTATTTTTCATTACGTTTATCATTTCTTGACATTGTCTTCATCTAAAAATTAAATGAAATACAGTATTCTATAAACTGAAAAATGAAAATTCGCAAGGATTATCTGATTCTCTGTCGCTAAAAATTTGAGTTTACACATTTATTATATTGCAGATGAGCGTGTGTTAATGAATTATACGCATTATCAATTGATACATATTATCAATAAAAAAAAATAAAAACTTGACGAAAATATTCAATTACATCACTGTGGCTATTCTGTATAATAATAGGTACAATAAGAAATGGACGTGAAAAAAATTCAGTAATAGTATTTAAAATAATAAATTGACTGCACTGGTATTATATAATCTTTCTCATTTATACTAAAAGACGTTTAAGATAGCAAATGTAAGAAATAAGAACCGCAATTTGATAAACATTAATTAATTGGGCGAAAGTAAATAAGCTGAGGTACTCTCTATGTTTCTTCCTCATTGCTTTTTCTCTTTAACTCGAATATTTTATTTTTCCGAGATATACTCGAGTAAAAAGTCGAGAAACGTGTCTGTGGACGAGAGATTAAAGCCGCGTACATGCCGTCGATGAGTAATTAACCGCCGTAGCATAAGATATAATGTCATCGCTGAAACTACATCAAGGGCCAGTCACTACCATTCGATACCATACTATACTCTATTTATTTATACGACTGGACGACCATAAACTTTTACCAACAACTATAAATAACTGACCATAGCTTTTGTAAGCGACCACTATTCAATTTATTCATTTGATAAGAACGTTATGAAAATACAGTTATATTTAATATATCAAGCACTAATCGAAACTAATCGTACAAGTATTTTCTCAACTTGGACTACGTATCTGTAATAACGCTTAACCCTACAAATTTACTACACAAAAATAATTTTAATTATTTCATCAAATATATTAGTGGCATTTGTATTTTTAGCCTTACTCCGTAAGAAATAATTAATATTACAAATCCTTTTATTAATTTTAATTTATTTATCTGAGCTGCGTATGCAGTCACACTAGAAAAATATAAAAATCTATCGAAACTCGTTTTAAGCTCACCAGAATAATATATATCAAATATATATTTAAATAAAATTAGTATAAACGTAAAATAACATTATTAAAATTATCGTAACTAAAAATTCATTCAATTCTCGGATAATAATAAAGGGGATAGTTATTAAGTAGATATGCGCTTTTATCATTAAAAATTATTAATTCAACTTTCTACAATATCGTGCCTAATAACAACTGTGCTCTTCATAATAAAATTGCTTAATGTAATTTCCTCAAATAATTAATGAGAACATTAGAATGTCAGTTATCACCTTATTACTAATCTATATCTTAAACAAAGCATTACGTGCTACATTATCCTTATTCAACTCTATTCTTTTTGTCGAATTTTATTGCTTAGAAATAATAGATGCAACATTATCTTTTTTGAAGAAAATTCCTTAGCTATTTCTGTTAAGTAATTTTTATATTCTAACTGCAGGCATTAAAAATAAGTAGTTATTTTAACTTTATATACGTAATTAATTACATAGTAATTTCTAGAAAACAATAATTTTTATTATTGAGAAATCGCAACATTTTTAGTGGCGCGCTTTCTTTCTCTTTTTTAATAATGACTTTTTAACTTTATTCAGTTAATGTATTACGTGACTAATTTTATAAATGATTTTTATTGTAACAAATTTTTAAGCGACAAGTTCTAATAAATTTTTTTTTTCACATATTCACTTGTTTACAGATACTGTGAATAATAACCCTAATTAAAAGAAAGAACGCTTTAAATGTTTAGAAAGTATTATAATTATATATATATATATATATATTTATGTAGTTATTATTAATAGTATTATTAAAAATCGCTATATGAAAAAAAAACATAATAATATATAAAATAAGGATTAAAAAAGTTTTCACATAAAAGTGATAATATACTATAAAATGAATAATATTATTATATCCTGAAGTTTTCGAGTTAATTTCATGTTCGTAATCTACATTTGATTCCAAATAATTTTTATTGCCTGAAAATACTAAGGCTTACATTACAATTATTTCACCTTTGAGCATTTCAATAAATGTTTTATTATGATTTTTTTTTTTTAATATTCTTGAAAATATAATCAAAATATAGAATCTAATATTAAACGAAACTAGCAAATGGTTTTGTATTAAGAAAATCTCTGAAATATAGGTTCCATTAAATTACTCTACTGTTTCATATACGTAGTATTTATATATAGAAATTATGAATGAAACATTTCGTACGCTTAATATTACAAATCTGATGCTATTTCTTAACCGAGGTTATAAATATAGTTAAAAATCCAACTTAATGTAATTATGTTTATTGAATTTTTATTCAAATTAAATTTTATAACCAAAATGACAAACAGATTGGATATAAAATATGAAAATAGTATAATAAATTGTTGAGAACTTGTCACATGCGTTATAAAGATAATTTAGCTACCGATATTTTTGTTAGTTTAAGATTTACTAAATATTTGTATAAAATTCCTCATAAGTGAATAATGATAGATGAATTTATATTTATTGAACATGGAAAAAGTATTTAAAGTCATTTACTAAACAATATCATGTTTTTAAATTATGTTCTGGCAGATCAGAGGCTAAGGTATAATTTATACATTAATATCTTTAATGGATATCTCATACTTACTACAAGAGGTGGTACGTCATTTTAATTATAGTTTATTATTTACTTAGGATAAATATAATTTATTTGTTAATTTTCTTATATACATAGTAAAGCTTCAGTTTATTAATGATTACGAAGCTTAATTCATCAAGTCGCATCATAATTTTCTAATTCAAAAATGTTTTCTGTATTTCTCATCAAACTTACTAAATAAATACATAAATAAACTGTAAAATTATTTTATAATTAATTTTTCTTACCTTTGGTTTCACATTTCTGTTTGTAATATACTAAGATGTATAATGAATTTAAAATAATTAAAACAACAATGACATGCCACCGAAATAGATTTGAAATTTGAAATTCGCTTCTGCCTGAGCTTGAGATAGAAGTATCGTGCATTGCGTAGTTTAAATAAAGAAGTAAGGAAAGAATTTTTAATAAAGAAGAATGGGAGATAAAAGGTAATAATGATGAAATAGAAATTGCACGGTAAGTCGGAGTTTTATGTGATAAGTCGAGCGACACTAAAAGTGCGACTAATCGATAGAGTTTCAATGCCAGTAGAATTGAGAACAAAGTGAGCGAAGTGGTTGCACTCGACTCCAGGAGAATACGGACTCGGAAAACCAGGTCCCGGGTTGTTCGCCACCTCGAGGTCGTACGCTCTATACGCTGAAAACTGTTGGCGTCATAAGCCACAGAACTTCTGTACGCCCAGCCACCCACGTCCCCCGGCAGTTAGTGCGTGCGTGAGCGCGCGCGCGCACAGGCATTGCGGGTGGCGGCCGGGGCAGGGAGAGGTAGACAGGTAGAGCCGTCGTTCGTAGAGTGGCGTTGCTGCGCGGAGAGCAAACTCTTATAGCCAAACCGCAGGTAACGTCCGGCAGTCGCGTTTGTTCTTTATTGATTATTTTCCCAGGTGCCGACTGTACACTACTTGGCATAGGCAGAACAATACGATAATCTCCGCTTTTGTCGCACTCGTGCCTACCCTACTCGATGGGCCACCTTTATGACTCCATTACCTCTATCCATTTTGTTCCTCGGGTTCTCTTTTTGTATCATCAGATGATGGTAGTACCTTATCTTATACGCCAATGCGTCTCTAAAAAAAAAAAAAAAAAAAAAAAAAAAAAAAAAAAACAAGAGTATGCCCGAGTAAGGATAAGCTAAAAAATATTTAATGTTCCGTGGTGTAACTCCAGATTTCTATGTTATAGGATAATGGTTCACTAGAAATTTTATTGATTTTTCTCTTATAATCGCTTCTTAAGAAATTATTCATCTAGCTTAACATGAAATTAATTCTGAAATTAGACAAATACTTTTGATTTTAATACAATTTCTTCCCTTCTCGATTACCAGTAATATTCCTTATCCATACCTAAATTAGATTTTTCGTTTTAACCTTAATGCATTTAAACATAATCTTATTACATGTTTTATAATATTTAATAATATTACTGAGTAATTAAAAAAAAACTGAAACTAAAAAAAATTATTATTATCTAAAATTAATTAAATTATTATCCTATTCAGAATAATTATTTTTGTATTTTAATCAAGCTTATTATTAATTAGAATATTAACGACGTAAATGCTTAGTGAAACATTTATTTATGTAGTTTACTCGTTGAAAAATTTTCTTTTAGTTAAATAAAATAATATATCCAAATTCGATTCCATACAAATAATTGCAATTGTTTATAAGACCTTCACTTACTTTAAACTCTTAATAGCTAATAAATTTTAAATTTTCTAATTAAATTAATAAATTAATAAAATTTAATATAGAAATACATTTTATTTCAGTAATTATATACTTGATAAAACGCATTCGAATATAAATCAAATCTTCGTAAATTTAAAAATGAATAATGTAGTTTGATGTTACAAGAATTTAATGCTGGTAGATCGATTCGTACGAAATTATTTAATTAAATTATTCATATATATTATAAAAAAATAATTGTATTTATTAATATACCAGGAAAACATTGAGTTTTTATTACAAAAGTTAAAAAAATTTAAGTAAAAACTTAATGAAAATATTAATACCAAAAATTTCTCTAGTTAAAAATGATATGTAAAGTAAATATTGACTTAGATAAATGTAAGGATAAATTGTAATACTTAATAATTTTGTATAGTTTTAAATTTATACATTTGCAATGAAATGCAGCTTTTATTTGATTAAAAACAAATACATCTATCAATAGATTAAAAGGTGATTAAAAAAAAACTATTCCTTATTCTTAAAATTATATATTTTTCAAAATCATCTTTCCCTCGTTAAATATCAGAAACATAATAAAAGTTTTCTTTCATGATTTTTTATTTTTCTCCGGAATTCATTAATGTCACTGGATAAAAGTTAATTTACTCGAGATCCTAGTTTTTAATATAAATTCTAATTAATTTTCTGTTGAATTTTATAAATTAAAAGAAAAATGAAATATGTCTTATTAAAATAAAAATCCTTTCATACTATTTTATACGATAAACAAATTATTGTACACTTGAAGTATGCTTTTAATAAGATTTTCATTTATTATTAAAGATTTTTGACTAAAATATGAATATGAGACTATATTGATTTAAGCATAGAATTAAATGTATATATTCTTGTTATAGTAAATATTTAACTGCATTAAAAATATTCAATTGGTATTTAATGACCTTGTTAATTAGCTAACAATCCTATTAAATAATAATCAATTTTTGATATACGTTACAAGTACTGGCGATATTCTTCATTTGCGTATATTATTTATGACAATTATATGAACAATGTATCCTATAATAAATTCTTTGTAACTGCAGAGACAGTATATTTTATATTTGTAATAACAAATACTTACAAAGACGTAGCCAATGTCGGTGTATAAATAATAAATAGTAGATATTAGTAGAAGTGAAAATATCATGATCTGTCACATTCTAAAAAATCGAGAGATCGATAGAAATAAAGGTATTGTGGATATTTATGGGGCGCATGCTCCACCTCTTTCGAAAACACTTTAAACTCCGGAATTTTTATAGTGCGAGCTCGGAAGTAAGGGCCGTGTATCTCGTGTCAGCGGTAAGGACCTTTAGTTGGTGTGGAGCGATGAGCGACTCCGGTGGCAGCGGAGGGAATAAGATTTTGATTAATAATAAGTAACCATCTGGAGCCTAGGGTTCGATCACTCGCGACGGGAGCCCGAGGATCCGCTTCCAGCAGCTATTATATTGATTGTCCGTGGAGGGGGCGGGGAGAGGGCAGAGCGGGCCTTTAGTGGCTTTAGCAGGCTACAACTCGCCTAGATACGTAGGTGCGCATGTGGATCATTGACCTGAACGATTACAGTCGCCGAGCTGGCCGATACATGCGCCAGGTGCGGAATAAGGGACAGGGAGCAGCGTCCGTATGGCTGAGTGCACTTGAACGGGATATTTGTTTTGTTCCTAGAGCCAACCTCGAACACCTAAGCTCTTATTCCACATTAACACGCTAAATTATTACGCAATGGAAGAGCCAAATTTTCATTCTTCCTATCCTATTCCGTATCTATTGCTATTCATTAACATTTCACCCTTTTCGACAGCCTTCCATCTCTGTATTCCTAAAAAACACCAACACAATTAAAGGCTTTGATTACCGTTGATAAACGATGTTCTAATAATATTTAAAATTTATACATTGTTAAAAGATTTTTCGATTTACATATACTTTCACTAGCATATGTAGTGCATATTTTTACATGCAGTACATTACTTATAATGTCCCATTGACGGAAATCAAATCTTGTCAAATTCTTAAAGCACCTTAAATTGTTTAATATAATTTTAAACGTAATATAAAAAATGTGCATCTATTGAAGGCATAAATACTCATTATAGACAACAGCAGCGAGTATGTGTTTTGAGTGAGGTCATTTTTAAAGAATTTTATTATCAAAATATTCTATATATAATACAAAAATATCAAAATTTTATTATCATCTTGTTATTAATTCACTGTAAACTTACTTCCTCAGCACAATAACACTCAGCAGATGCTATGTTAAATCGCTTTATTTTTAATATATCATATTTACAGATTTATACATATTATTATAAATTTAATTGCCTATTAAACTGCAAAGTTAAACTTAAAAACAAACATTACTATACTTATATACGAGTAATACAATATTCTCGATTTTATGCAATTATATAAATACGTAATGCAGTTTTAACATTTTATTTGAACGGTGATTTAAAACATTGATGTTTAATATAATATATGAACGATGTTACGTATGAAGTAAATTTAAATAATAATATACTTATTTACAATATTATAATTAATTATAATCCTGAATTAACGTATTCCTATTTACTAACTAATTAATAAGTTCTCATGGTTTCAATAAAATTACAACAAAATATGTATTAATTATTGAAAATGAGTGTATTTTTGAAAAAACAACTTTATATTTTATCTTATATTAAAATATATCTTGATAAACATAATAAAAAAATTAATATAATTAAAAATAGTAATATAAATATATTTTACAAGTTACCCAATGAATAAGCTATAGCATTGATGATAATACAAAAATATTCTTTAATTTATTTATTATTTTTATTGTTGTCGTTGTTGTTATTGTAGAATATTGTAATTATAAAAATTTTTTGATAATAAATTATTCGTAGATATATGGCAATACACTCTGTGTGTGTGTGTGTAGTGTAATGTAGTGTAGTGTAGTGTAGTGTAGTGTAGTGTAGTGTAGTGTAGCCATAAAACTGAATAATATTAAATTAAATAGTACGAACCTAATTTAATATAGAATAAGAAATGAAATGAAAGTTCTGTAAATAAATAAAAAAAGTATTTATACGATAAAGTAATTCGGTTGAAATAAATATTTATAAAAAGTAAACAGTCTTGCTTTGAAAAGTTATTAAAAAACTTGAATAAATATTTGATGTATTCCAAGTAACAAAGCAAATTTATACGACAGTCGTTTTACCTTAATTTTCTCACATTCTTATAAATAATTTATCCCTGCAACTCTAAACAAAGACATTAGCAAAATTCAATTACACGTGCGGACTATTCTTCAAGATCTCTAAAGACTCATTATCGTGCATCAGGTACGATAAAAGGGTAAAAAGAGCCTCACTTACAGTCAAACAGAGATTTTCTACTTCATATTTGAATAAGCGAATTAAAACGACTTCCTGAATTTTCTTCATGAAAGACCATCATCTATCGATTAAGTGATTCTCCCTTTCTCCGTCAATTCTAACCCAAAGTGATTACGTCCGTGATAATATACATACATGTGTATAGCATCCGTAAATCCAGTCCATACTATTGTAGGCTGCTCTTTATACAAATGTTATTCGGTACCATCATTTTCTTTAATGGCAAACTTACTATAACAGGAAATGTAATCAGTTACAGTTGTATATGGATTTCAAAGGCACTCGACATTTCTATTTCTTTAAAGCTACAGCAAAAAAGAACTTTAGAAATTTATCATTATTAATAAATATAAAAAAAAAATTCATATTTCAGATATTAGGTATTAAAAGCATTATTTTTTGAAAATAGCAACGTATCTTAAATACAGTTTTAATCATAATTTTTTACAAATAAATTAACATTATTGTTTTTGAACTGTAAAATATGCGTACAAATCGTTGTATATGGATTGTCAACATAAAAATCATAAATGCAATACGTTGAATAATTATTACTGCGTTTTTTTATTGTTCACTGTCGTAGAATAGTATATTAATGTATTGTGCAAGAGTTCCAACTCCAAGTAGAATTATTAAAAGGTAGTCCACTGTTTATGAAATTTGATTATGAAATAAGTAATAACTACGAAAGATATGTTCTATTGAACTTTTAAATGTATCTTTTATTATTTTCCACTATTAGTTTGCCTTTTATTATTGTACATATACAAAATGTATATTATATTTGTTATTTTGTAAGGAGTATTCTGAATTATGAAAAGATTGAAAATGTGTTAATGCTGTATAATCTCATCATAATTTTAGAAAGATGAGATTTCGTTAATGTACCATTAAAATGACTTAATCTAAAAGTTCGTCGAAGCATCTTGTATTGGGATTCAATTTTAATGGATGTAATAATTTAAGGTGAGACCCGGCCTCTTAGTTCACACATCTATTAATTTTCTCCATATCTAAAAAAATGTATCAACATAGTCAAGTACGAAAGGAAGTGAAAGAACTTCTTTATTATGATTACATGGCTTTCGAAATAAATAGGAAATCTATTGTATTTAATAAGTTTGATGTATCATGAGTAAATCTTAAAAAAAAATAATATGCAAATTTATGATATTGTAATTAAAAAATTATTCTGGTATTCTAAATAAGATCTTTTAAGGACTAATTACTTATTAAAAGCTTCGCATAAGAGTTCAACTTTAGTTTCCAATGAAAGAAAAAGTTTTATTTAATTTGTTAGTACCATATATTTTCAAAAGAAATAATATTTAAGATATTTCATACAATGAAAAATAAAAATGTTCATCTGTAGATTTTGTTATATAATGTATTATCTATCGCTCAAAAAAATATGAGTTGACATCTTTTAATATTTGTTTATTTATTTCAATACAATTTTTATCTTCGTTAAAATACTTGGGCTATTCTTAAAATATTATTACAGACTTTATTTGTATAATGAAGAACTAACTTTTTTAACTTATGTAATTATAATTGTCTCCTGATGATTTTATTTTACATCAATGTGATACAGTAATAAGAAACATAACTATCTGAATCTCGATAGATTTTCAATACACAGTCATTATAAATATGTATATTGCATTTTATATCCTGTGGAATAAAAAATGTATATAAATAATTACCAATTCTATTTGCATACTTGTTACTTAGACTAGTATTTGCATACTTTATTGTCTTTATATAAAGAATAAAGAATTTTAATCACAACTTACTTAAATATGAAATAAAGTTGTTTTGACTGAAGTAAAGAAATAAGTTATAATTTTTTTTCCCTTTGTTAATCACGTACAAATACGGTGCACGAGAAAGTAAACAATACGAAGTAAATTACTTTAGACATTGTCAAAACTCGTAATAAATTGGCGAATAAATATGGACAAGATGCCGCAGAACGTTATTTTAATAAAAATACATTTTATTAATATGCGTGTGTATATATGCATGTGTATATGAATGTAAGAATAATACAAGAAGAATGCGAATACGAAGTAAGAGCTCAATGTATAGTGGGTGGACATGTATGTCGTTTTACGGTTATGCGCTCGAAAAAGGAAAACCGTGATACTTGCTGGAGTCTGCACTGTGATAAATGAATCAGCCATGACAAAGGAAAGTTCTGGATAGGTAGGGGCCGTACAAACCTTTCAAGATGTGTCAACGCTCATGCGAATTTCAATGAATCGACTTATTAGCCTAAAGATTATACTTTGAAGTGAAAGTTTCCCAATGACTCCTATGGAGTATCTCTAGTAAAAATAAACAGTCGCGCTTATCTCCTTATGTACTTACCCTGATCTCATTATTTCCTCCGTCTAATCCATTATTACGCATTCATTTTATCGCGAGTAGCCGGGGCTTTCTTTATCTTTTTACATTCCGTTACATCTACCGCAATGCTCATTCATAATCAATGCCGCTCAGAAGAAGGATTTTTCAACAAAATATCTCGAGCATTATACATTTTTGCAAACGAATCATTACAACGCAACTTAATATGTTTCTTTACTCCTTTATCAATGGCGTGTATGCAGCTAATCATATTGCAATTATAATATTGACTATAGGCGAAATATATCATAGTCTTACTATTTATTATAACTTTAATGTAAAAAAGAAGAACTCCCAAGATTAGGGGAAAAATGTTTTTATTCATTTAATAAGAACACGAAAATTTAAGTAATCGCCGAAATAAGTAATTACATTATATTTGTTAATAATTCAATCTCAATTAATTGTCTTAGCCCGCAGATGTTCATCTAAGCAATGTCAATAAAACTTTCTTTAAACTTACAGGTTTCCGCATTTGTAAGATAAAGATATTTTTATTTGACTCGTCAAAGCCAAAGATTATTAAAAGAAATAGATATTACTGTAGATTATAATTAGTCCGGAAGAGTCGAACATAAAGCAAAAATAATAAAGCATTACATATTGTAATGCATAAAAAAATTCTGATTGATTACCTAATTATTATATCACAAGTTGAATCTACGTTTCAGCAATATTTTTCCATATTAAAATTATTATAATGTAGTAAACTCAGAAATTACGCTCAAGCGACTACACTTCTAGGAACATAATCCCATACGCCAACATGTACCGTTCGCTTTCACGTTCCCGCATTCTTTTTTACCAGCGTGCAGAAAATGGCTTGGATCGCTGATATACGAAAGTAGGAGCTGAAAATAACTTTGCCATGACAATGCATGATTCACCTAAAGCCAAGTTTTGTAGAGCACCAAAAACCTGATGACACAATATAGCGTAAATTTCACCATTGGATTTTATCAGATTGCAAGAAAAAAAAAAAGAATTTATTAAACATTCATAAAAATAAATTATACATCTAAGTACAAGTGCATGTAAAGTATGAGCACATTTACACATAATTTGAGCGCACATTAATTTCTCATTTACCAAAAATTATATCCTTTCATTTCCGAAGAAAAGTATTACAAAACTTACTATATTATAATAACAATACAGTTTTAATTGTGACATAAAAGTTGCTTTGACCCAAAGACTTAGTCGACTGTATAATATATAATCAAAAATGTTTATTTAGTAGAAAAGTAAAACATGCATTAGTTGACCTTTCATTATTCTCTCATCGACAAAAAAAAAAAAAAAAAAAAATATATATATATAGGTGACTAAGTTTGTAATTGCTTAATTATACCCTTATACTTTTCATTCACGGGATTAAATTCAAACTATATGCAATACTAAGACTTTATTAATTTAACGTACAATAATAACATTAATAACAATAACAATAACAATAACAACAACAACAACAACAATAATAATAATAGTAGCAGCATTGTAAAGTAAAACAAAATGTTAATTTAGACATTTATATTCAACGGTATTTTCTTGTATAATATTCGTATACGAAATTCAGCGCTTATACGTCATATTTAAAACAATTGAAATTTTATTCGATATAATTATATTCATAAATATTATTGATGAATAACGAGCACTATTTTAGGATAAACATTTCCAAGAATTAAAAATCATGTCCGTATTACATGAAAAGTTATTAGTGAAAATTTGATTATGGTAATCTTAATAAAGATAATTTTTAAACGATCCTCTTTCACCTAAGTGGAACTACTTATTTCATTTTTTGCTTCGTGATACATTTAAATATTAAGCGTATCATCTATGCATTGAATATACCGCAATGATAAGTAATTTTAGGTAGCGGAATTCATTGTCCAGCATTTAATAATTGAACAGAGAATGAAATAATCTTTTAATTATATTTTAATTATTTTTACTGTATTTTGTTTTTAACTAAGCCTACAATAAGAAGGTGACGTAACGGTGAAAAATTCCTTTTGTTTTTATTCCCGCATTTCGAATCGAAATTCTGTGTCCGTCGAACCATTTAAATTTTTTTTTTTTTTTAAGATTTAAGAGACTGTATAATTAGGCTAAAGCAATAGAGATATCAATTCGGTTATTGAAATGAAATAAAATACTTGTTAAAACTATTTCTTACTAGTCTATATTTATATATATATTCTTATATATATATAAGAACTCAAGGAATCATTAAGTCTACGAATGTTATTAAATAAATCCTATACCTATGGCTATTGAATAGGAAAAATGAGGCTTACGAATCATTTAATCATTTAATCGATAGAGATATCTATTTTATGTTAAATTTTTAAGAAAATAAGCTCCAACTTCCGGATTCTTATATTCTTGCAAATGTTTTTGTGATACATTTAAAATTTAATTAGAGAAACGTTAACGGACATTATGTAGTACATAAAAAATTCTATAAATATAGTTTTCATTATACGTCATACAAATATAGAACCCACGTCGATGAAAGAATTTTTTTCAATTTAATAAGTTTTAAATTATTACTGAATACAAGTAAAAATAAGAATCGATATAATAAATAAATCAAATACAATAAATCATAAAATATTGTTTATATATCTAATTAAAATTAAGCATTTTAATTTTTATTCTAAATTTTAATTCTGATAAGTTTTAATCTTGAAAAGCTGGGATGATCGCGGATAGGGTGTAAGACGTAAGAGTGACTGGGGGGGGGAGTCAATAGAAGGTCGATATTCGCATTTTCCTTATCTCCCAGTTTCCCAGTTCGCGCTTGACTTCTATTGCGTATTAAAAAAGCGGCCATAGTTTTGTCCCCTACCCCCAGTTCCTGCGAGAGGACTTTCCTCACTTTCGCGGGTAAAAAGGTGCTAGCCGGTGACAGAGAAGAGGACGAGCTACCGAAGAGACCGATTACGGTGATTGCGCGCCACTTGAAATGCATCGCGGCTGTGATTTCCATTCTCACACCCGCGTCCCCTCCCCGCCGCTCCCACGCGGACACGTATACGCAGGCCTAAGGAAACGCACGATAATTGTAACGACGCTTACTTTAAGGTGCATTCCTGCACTTTTCACCATGACGATAACCAACTTGGAAATGGCTTTATTTCGCCTCCCGGATGTCTCGTCATTTGCCTCATTATTACGGTATTCTCGATTACATTGTTCTGAAGTTCGCCCACGCTAAATATCTCGCGGGCCTGCTGTTTTCTCACCCTAGCGTCTAGCGCGACACTTGTCACTCCGACTCGAGCCTGCGCTTCTTAACTGTTCTGCAATTCTTCCACTCTGGTTGACTTTTTATTCAAACGTAGAACGGAGTGGATGAGGAGAGAGGAACGGGATACGGGAGAGAGAGAGAGAGAGAGAGAGAGAGAGAGAGAGAGAGAGCAATTCCGCATTTTTCACTCTCGCTCCTTTTCTCACTGGGAGTTTCTACTTTTCCTTTTGTTTTTAATTACCTGCACTGGAATTTCAGGACCATTGATTTTGAAATATCGCAGTTGAAAATCTATTGAAATATGTATTTCATATTGAGCAAGATACCAGCCTTTACTTTAGCCAACATTTAGTTTACTTGCACATTCTAAACTAAAAATACCTCCTGAACAAAAGCGCGTATTTTTCTTCGACCTGCTAAAAGTGCTGGACTTTTTGCTTATTAAAGACCATACATTTTGATGCATTATGAACATATTTTTTAAAACTTCTCGATAAGATGAGTAATAAATTTGGAATTAAAATATTTATTAAGCTTAATGGCCTATGTAAATTAATAAAAATAAAATTACCGTGTTTAGCACAGGGGTTATTGGTCAATATTTCCTTTCTACTTACCCTGATGGATAGTATATAACATGTCAGTGGGAAAGGTAATTCGAATGATTGACAATGTCGTATAGCGAAGGTTTGATAAGTTCGTATTGCATGAATAAACGTATTGATTGATATGAACGATCGAATCAGTAATTCTGTTAATAATAAGTGAGAGCAGGAAAGAGTTAACCGTTTGTTAGGTTGATATATTTGAAAGCGATGGGAATATTTGCTTACATAGCGCATTACTCTCATAAGGAAATGAATACCTTGTTGCACGCGCCAGTTATTTATATACCGTCACTTTATGCGTACACAATACACGTACGAACCTTCATTATTGGAGACTTTAAAAGACCTTATTCACGACCTTTCATAATTTTTTGACGGGATTCGCTAACCCCTTGTGCAGATTTTACTCTCCATCTACATATTTCATCTATGTCGATCAATTCGTTGTTCTATCTACAGCTAAAATTCCTATGAAGAACTATTAAACTAATAATCAATTTTATTGATTATTTATCAATTTAAGCATCAGTTACTGATTGCGTAGGTATTGTTTATTTAATTTTCATTAATTGTATTAAAATTGCTTTAAAATATAAAAATATAAAATACAAAAACTTTTCTATAAATATATTTTATGTGCATAGATATATTTAAAAAAATATTACGTATCACCAGACGAGGAATCCTTTAGTGTCTTGCGATATTTAAGTTGCTGTTCGAAAATGTGACTTATATAGGTAAAATGCCTGAAAAATGTTATTTGCAATATTTTAGAGCGTAAGCACTAACGATAAATGTAAATACTTCTAAAAAAATCTAGATAACTATGTTAAAACTGTTGTTTATGAGATTCTAATTTTAAACAAGTAATAAAACTTTAATAAGAATGTGAATTGCAAAGAAACTAAAAAATCAATACAATAATTACTGGGACAAAAAGTGGATCAAATTTTCAAAAGCAACAAAATAGAAAGTATAGATTTATATTATGTTTTGGCTTGTAAGCAGAACATTTATGTAAGAGGGAGCCTGAAAACTTTTCCGTGGCTAAACGAGAAATTAACGTACTTCATTAAAGCATAGGCATTAAAGAAATAATCGAAATCCATATCCGTTAATGCGCATAAATGTAAACATCATATTAACCATGGACGAGAACATTTCCAAGCTTACTTCTACATCAACGTAAAATTTTTAAAAAGCTTTAGAATAAAGTAATATAATTCATTACTTGCTTTATTCTGGGGAAGGATTTCTTACTGTTGAATAACAATATCCTTCAAAGCAACCTCGAATCATTATCGATCCATACGTTGGCTGCCTGTGAGTGATATTATCCTAAATCCAGATCCTCGCCTATTCTACTATCAACAACTTAGAGCAAGTAATTTTATAATTTACTTTATTTAAAAAACTAAAAGAAAAAAAAAAGTGTGTGTATATATATATATATATATATACAGAAAACAAGTGATTCGTAGTCGTGGTTGATTCGCTAAAAGTATGCATGAATATCACTCGAATCAAATACTTTTATTTTTCATTTTCATTGGTAAACATTACAATTAATAAAAGAATAGCTGTACTGAAGCAAATTCATTCGCATTTTATAAATAATAAAATTTGTATTATTCGGCGCTTGATTGTGCATATCAAAATATGGCTCTAAATTGTTAAAAAAAAAAAAAAAAAAAAAAAAAAAAATGTATATATATATATATATATATCATTATAAAAAATGGATTTCAAACAGCGAGCAGAAAATAAAAACTTAAGAATATTGTGTAAAACGTTCGTTTAATAAGAATTATTTATGATACATTCGTGACGAACCTTTATTTAAACTAATTCAAATTTCAATGTCATGTAAGAAAATTAAATTCATCTTAAGATTAAAATACGAAATTTACAATACGTGATTACGAAAGATATAACTTTATTTTGTTTAAAGTATAATCTGTGCAATTGAAGCCTGACATAATGAAAAATAAAAATAGTTAATATATAAATGAAAATATACTGAGATGTAAAAGAAAAAAAAAACAAAAATGTTTAAATCACCAGATATTGCATTTCGAAGTCGTTTAAATTTGAATTATTTCCGCTTTACTTCTAATCAATGAATTCTCTAATAATACATAACCTTGTATTTGCTAATTATTCATAGTTTAATCAGCATCACTCATCTTACCTTTACTCTTCTGCCGGTGTTCTTTCTCATTGTTGCGCGTGTCTGTGACTCCATCTGCACTTTGTATTATCGGAAGAATGAGAGAAAAAAAAGATAAATAAACAAAAGAAGTAAGCCTTTAATTTCCAAGTATAAATATTTTGTCATATCTGACGCGCTAAACGTGTTAAATATAATTATATACTCCAGATCCATTGGGGAGATGACCCAGTTCCATTTTCCCATCGTGAATTACTATCAGCTCTTGATCGTCCAAAGTGAGAGCTAGTATGACCCGGAGGAAAAGGAAACTGAATAGACAACAAAAAGTTGAGACGCTGCTCTATTTCGAGCAGCTCTACCTCTTTGTCTTTGAATTTCCTTTTTCCTGCTCATCGTGACGCGATCAAACTTTTAACGCTAATTATATCAATTTCTATTCCTGTAGTGTCCTGCAATTATTAATTCTTCTTGATTTTCGAAACTCTTCCTTTGCCTTTGCGTCTGGCGCTACGAAACAACATGAGAGCTCCTTTTATTTAATTTAATCATGTACATGACTTTAATTGCAAATAATACCAGTTATTACAGTAATAATAACGGTTATACATAAAGTTACGTTCTGAAACATTTTTTCGGAAAAATTCAACACGTGTAAAATATTTTTATCATCGATATTATAAAACTTATATTTTTATGAATCGAAAGGAATATCATTAATTAGTTTTCAACACAAAAACTGATTTCATATTCAAGCAACGTTAGTCAAATTTAATTAAAATACAATTTAAGAGCATTTTATTGTCTGAATCACTTGAAATATAAACAATTTATAAATGTATAAAGTTTTATTATTTAGAATGATAATTATGTGTATAATTGTGTAACTATAGTAAGATTCCAATTTAATATCCTACTCTAAGATAAACATAAAATTGATCTGATATATTTTAATAATTATAAATAAGAGATTGCTAACGTTATTTGATGAAACTCAAGAGAACTGCTAAAGTCAAGAAGGCTGTTCCTCTTCTAATTTGTATATTTATTTTATATTTAAAATATCGGCGATCACCGCATCGTATCAACAGTTACTTTTCAATTATGAATTGTTTCAAAGGCTTAATAAACAAATAATATTTTTAATTAATTTATATACATTATACGCACAAACTGATACCATTACAAAATTAAGTTTAATAGTACATATTAATTGGTATTTTTACATACTTTAATAACAAATAGACATTGTCGATTGTAAATAAAAAATTTTGTTTAAACGATTTACTGAAATAAATTCTAGAGATAGTGGTAAATCCAATTCTCTATAACCGTTCCTTTAATTAAGCACGAATTAATACGTAATATCAACAAAAGAATCTTTACTTTTGAAAGGTAAACATTTTAAAGTAGTTGTTGTAGGGGTTTCCGGCAAAAATTAATTAACTTCAAATATAGTCTCGAAATAAGTATTTACTTGTCCGAATCGAACAGAAATTTAGATGAAAAGTAAATTTTTGACGTAAAAAGATCCGATTTTCTTTGTTATTTATCTTAAAAATAAATAAATATGTAAAAACTGAATAAATATTATAAATCTTTCAAGTTTTAAAAGTTATATAATCGTGAAAATAATGATTTTCTTCAACAATTGTGTTGGATTTTTTTTGAAATGATGACCATCATTACCGAGATACATACTGGAACGACTAAAAATCAATTGTGAAAAAGATAATTTCTGCTGCATAATGATGTAGAATCGGTTGAATTGAATGCCGATTGAAGTGAAATGCGCATTTAAGCATCGATTGATCGCCTTTAGTCGGCTTATAGCTTAATCTAAATGTTCCTCTTGACCGTCGATGAAATGCTGGTCTCGCGGATGTAAATACAATGCCGGATTACATGTATAGTACATTTAAGTTCTCCATTAATTAGAAAATTCGGACGGTAAATCATGAGTGCACGTGTGTTTCTTACGTAGAATGCGAATACCGGACAATTTGCACTTTTGCACGAATGAGAAGGCCTCGGACAAAACGAACGACTATTTTAATAGACAGCTAATCGTTAACTCTTACTTAAGAATTAACGGCATGCGAATTACATGGGAGGGGGAGGGGGGATTTTAATCACATTAGCGTTTTATGCAAACACTGCTTATCTTTTTCTATTAAGCCCTAAATTGTATTTGTATTAAGTACTTTTGGTTTATTAATAGTTACACCTTCAGCCCATTGGAGTCAATATTTTCTTCTAAACGTGTCAGAAGCCGTTTGCCAATAATCATCCCTTGACTCATTAAATTGCATATCAGCGCTTTATAATTGACCTCTCCTAAAAATAATTGAATTTTGTGCATTTTTACAAATACTCATCTTCCTCAAAATAATAATTATTTTAAAGCTTTAAAGTGAAAGGTGGCAGTAAGAGAATAAAGCTCTTCTTGCAGAAAAAAAAACATTTGAACTCGTCTTTTTTGGTGAATTTCTCTCTTTCTCTCTTTCCTTATTCTCTTCGACATCTCACGTATACTGTATTTACTTCAAAAATATTTGATTATTTATTGAATAAAGTTTTAACTATATTTGAGAATACTCTTCCTCGTATAATATCCATGTTCTTAATTCTTCTTTCTTATTTATTCTGTATAAATCTACTGAGATAATAATGCCTCATTACAAGAAAAAGCATTTGTTATTAAGAGTTTTATTCTTTAAGTTTAACTTTCATTACGATCGAATTCAACTTCATAGTTTACCCAACTACTTATAGATAAATGTTTTAAAACAATACTTTAATTCACAAGTTTATTTAGTTAAGTACTTCAGCATCGAAATATGTAATATTTTTAGAAAAAGAAGTACTAATAATAGACAATAAAATACAATAAGTGTATTTATAGTAATTAAACATAATTTTCATGGCATAAATTTCAAATATCTGAACATGCTAACATTATGACGTAGGAAAAAAATGTTCAGGAATTTCTCAGACCTACTGTTTCTATTTTGCACATTTGGTCATAGAGGGATATTGCCGTTACCAGAATAGTTAGGGAAGAGTTTGCCTTGAAATTATTAATGACATTGTCGTATAGTGCGAGTCATCATTTTCACCTTGATAAATTGCGTTCTCATTATGTATAGATGTACATTAATACAACGGTCGAATTCCAGTATTAATCTCTATTATGATTCAAAGAGAGAAAAATTATTTAAAGTTTACAAGTACGTAAATGACAGTTATGTAGTGTCGATGTATAAAAATAACCTTCGATTCTTCAAATTTTTTGATCGCTTTTTAATACTATTACGTAAATAGTAAAATCTTTTTCCTGTTGTATTACTTTTCTTAAAACAAGTATTGTTATAAATATTTTATATTATTGGATATATTTATTGGTATTATTATAAATTATATTAAATAAATGAATTCATATTTCTTTTATATCAAATAAATTTAATAAAATATCATAAAATATAATTCGATTTTATTAGTCTCATTTAGAAAATTCTCTCGAGCATTTATTCTTTATAGGATTTATAGGATTTATAGGATTTATAGTTATTTATAAATTGTAAATGAAAAAAATTGTTTTTTTTTTTAAATCCAATTTTATTTAACGATAAATTTTTCAATTTTTTTCAATCATTTAATATTTATAAACTACTTTCAATTTCATCTTTTTTATTAAAATATTAATATAATGACCAAGAATCATCTTCGATCGATTTACTGTATAAACAATTATTATTTAAATAGAATACTATATTATTTATTATTCTTTGCTTCATCAAGTAGAAAAATTTAATAATTGAGCAAAATGAATATTTATGTTAGTGTTGTTTTATTTATTTTATGAAGACTTTTACTGTCTAATTGAAACTTTTTTATTTCCTTAAATTATTAACCATAAATGGCAATAATCAAGCTCAATTTCACGTGCTTTAGATCGAATATTTCGAGAATACTTATATTCAAAGTACTACTGTATCTACCTACCAGTATTCCAATAATTCACGAGTTTTTTACATGCTTATGAATTCTATCGAGTGTACTTGTATTCTCTGGATAATCGACCAATTAATTTGTTCACACGGATATAGTTCGCTGTTATTTTTTTCTTGAAACGTACTGAATAATTTAAAATTTCTAATGTCATACGATAAGCAAGAAAAAAATCCATATTTTATAAGGAAAGCCATTTAAAACATAACAAGAAATCGGTAAATTCAAAATTAATATAATGATATTTTGATACAATTTTTTATTTACATTTCATTTTTTTTTCGTGTAACTAATTTTCGTATAATACAAAAACATCGCGTTCTATAATTTATTGTTTTTTTTATCTGTAATCTTTTTTTAAACGAATATATTCCATTTATTTTATTTCACTATATATATATATATATTAATTGCATTTATTATACACGTATACGTATACATAATATATTAATTGCATTATTCAAAAAAACTTTTAAAATATTAGGGCTTAATAAATGTAGCAAAAATATTTTTCATCGAATGCATAAAATATAAAAGTTTTGATAAATATTAAATAAAAATTAATGAAAAAAATAAAGTTCTTTCTATTACAGTAAAGAGTTGAAAAGTCTTTAATATTAAATACGTGAGATCTTTCATTTTATTTTACAAACATTTATGTTCATTTACATGTTTTCTATGAATTTCATAATATTTCTAATAATTAAGATTTTAGTTATTGATATATTATCTATCACTACTTATTTATTATTTATTACTTTTAAATACATAAAAACTTAATATTTTAGATTTTGTGTAATTTATTATGTAAATTTAGTTTTTAGAAATATATTAAATCCTAATTAATTTATTATCGAACAATATATCGAATACAGAAGATATATAATTGAATAATAATATTGAATAATTATATTGATATTTAATATTTTTTAATCTCTTAATATAATATGAAACCGTATATAATATTTTATATTGTACATTTTACGCTTCGAAATGTAAAATCTGTTTATTACACATTAGCACATGTAAATTAATCTCAATTATAAATTATTAACTAAACATATAGGGATTATATTTCAAGTATACTTAAGTATTGACAGAGATTATCTTCTACTTAAATTATATCCTAATTCATAATTATGATAAGAAATATGACCTGATTTCCCATTTATATATATATATATATATTTATATGTATTATTATGTCCTTACCGGAATTTGTACAAAAGATTAATTAATAAGATTCATTATTTATGTATAGAAGCAAATCATATATCGACCTACATTTAATTTATTTTAGATAATTTTTACAAGAAATTGCAACAATTCAAATAAGAGTTATGAATTTAAAATTAATTTATTTAATAAATAATAGATAAAGCTAAATGAATAAATAAGAGAAATTTCATTTAAAAGAATGATCCGTTTAATAAATCCTATATAGGAGAAACCCATGCATTCACTTGCATAATTAAATCATTACCATATAATATATTTAGCAGTTTCTAGTGCAAGGAACTTCGATCTTATTTAACTATTCTACTAATATGTTATAAGTATCGAAAGATAAGACCTTCATTTCGCTTTAAGCTTCATACATTATAATGCCATCTAAAAATCACGGTACATTTATTGAATAAAAGTATTATTATTAATCGATTATACAACTGCTTCCATAAATATTTATTTAATTAATTCATTTTAATTAATCTACGTTTGCTTCTTCAACATTCGTGACAGCCAATATTGGTTAATTTAGAACTTTGTGCAATAGAATAAAATATAATAATATTTGTAGGTATAGAGACATTAATATGATGATGAAAAATAAATTAATATTTTTAAGTAAACGTATTAAGTGCGATTAGATAATTAGTGCCCAAATATCAGTTCGGAGTATTAAATTTGTTATTGCTTTAAAACACAAATTGAAGTTTATAGTAGAATGAAAATCCAAAACTTTTCCAATGTTGACTCAATCAATTCATATGAATGCAATACATTGGTATAGTGAATAATTGTTTGCAACTTCTACATATTTTATGGTTAAGATATGATTTAATATATAGTTTAAATAAACTAGTCAATAAATGATTTTTATGTTGCAAAAAGACAGTTATTAATTTATCATTATGCTTATTGCTAACATTATCGTATGCACACACACGCGCGCGCATATGCCATAGCTATAAGTAATAACATTTGTATAATTTTATAATAGAATGATAATTTTTTCCCTTCGTTATGTATTAATTTATCTCTCTTAATACTGAAATTACAAATTAATTTGGGCAAAATATCTTTTAGATGAAACATTATTAACTATAAGATTTAAACTCTTATTTCATACATTTGTATTTATTAAAATTTATCTTATATGCATTTAAATACAATTGATGTTGTCTTGCAACAACAAAATTGTACATAAAGAACCTTTTAATGCTTTCATAATTGTCCGTTGTCGCTATTAGTGGTATTCATTAAAGCGTAATAAGTATATATATGAAGTGAACAGTATTATTAAGAGTTTCCGTTAAATAATTTTTATTCTTTTCATTAACTGATTGAGAAAATAATTCTAATCGATTGTTTAGTTCCGGAACATTTCATGAACTATTTCACTAATTTTAGTAATTATACTTAAATATATCGAAAATACAATAAAATAAAATAAAATTTCTCAATTACTGTTAAAATATATTTGTTAATTTATTAATTAAATAAAAGTAAATACTACAAATAAAAATTACATTTAAATTTTTTATTTTGGTTTTTTTATTATCTTACTATTATATTGTATAAAAATAAATATAATTAATTTAATATCTAATATGTATTTTGTATTCTCTGTTTTAGGTACGTTTCTGATCTATGACCAGAAATACAAAAAAAATTATAAATACATATAATTTAAAGAAATACGTAAGTAACCCTAAGCTATTTGATTTTATCATATGGAATAAGTTCAATAATATGGAATTAAATATTATAATATTTAATAAAACAGGTATATAAGAAAAAATTAAAAAAATATATAAAAAGAATATACGAAGAATAAAAATTGTGGTATTATGAAACAGATTCTTAATAATCAAAAACAATAAAATTAAATATTTAAAATGATAGGTAGAGAATAATCTGAAGGATTATTCAAATACATATGAAAGAAACTACATATTCGTTAAGACTGAAGTTATAATCTTTTCTAAGACTAATAATTATTAATAAGATACGCACATCATCGTTTCTTGGTAAGGTAATTTATTAACACTGAAATCATTTGTAATTTGTTATATTGATACGTGACTAAAATTAATAATTTTATTTGTTTGTTTATTTATTTATTTGTTTATTAATTTGATATATAATTACAAAGCCAAAATATTTAACGCAATTCTTTTAATAATATCTTGAAGTAATATTTTAAAACAAAATTAATTGTATTCTCAACTTATTTTACAATGTATTTATAGAAATGTCAATTCAATATCATTACTAAGCGTAGGCATATTATTTCTAATTTACTTTAAAAAATTATGCCTTATGCAATAAAAGTTTAATTATAATTATTTAATATATTTTTAAGATAAACACAGATCAGTGTTTCTTACAAATTCTTCTCATTCTAACAGAAAACACATATACCCTATTTTATGATTTTGATCGAATTGAATGATTTTTTCATTTTGAAATTTGTAAAGTTAAAAAGTACCTTTTTAACATTTAATCATTATTTATCTGCTTAATGTTTGTTGCCCTATAATTAGAATTAGCATTAGAATAATAAGTGTGTCATAAACATGGACAAGTATCTTTATTCTTTTGAAAATTTAATAAGAAAGTTAATAAATGCTTATAATTTTGTTAAATGTTGAAGCGAATTTTTTTAAGAAGATTGAAGTGAAAATAAATGAGAAATACTGCGAAATGGTCAAAATTGAAATAAGACTAACTACTAACATGGAAAACTCAGGTTAGAAATACTTAAGTTATTAAAAATAGTTCATTGAAAAGGGTCAAACTTTTTTTTATAAATTTCTTATTCTATATTAATTGATATATATATATATATATATATATAAATTCGTATGTTGCGTCATCTATCCTCATTATTTCGTATATTTCGTGTATCTTTCGTGTATCTTTCGTATATTTAACGAAGAAAAAATTTATATGCGAACTGTTCGTAATATTGTAGGCAGTGGTCGAGGGCATCACCGTGGGTAGATCGTATAAATAGTTTTTTAAAAAACGTATTCAGACAGGCGATTTTCGAGTCGAGGAATCAGATTTTGACGTTAAACATCGGCGACGTGACTCAATACAAGTCTTAAATTTCATGGAGACATTGGTACCGTTATCACTCGGTGGCGCCTGCGTCAATCGGCCTTCAGACTCGACTTTGTCCGAACCCACGGACAGAGAGACAGAGAAACACGTAAACTGTGTAAAAGAAGCTTAGTAGCGCGATCTTATGGTCATCGGTTCTATCGAGTACCACAGCTCAAGCTCCTAACAACTACGAGTAATTTATACATATGCCCCCCCCTCTCTCCTATATTTGGCAATACATCTGTTGTTACGAGTTCTTCCTTGACGAAGAACATCAACTATCTTCGCAAAGCCTCGGAGGCGCTAATCCTCGAGGATAATATATACATTCAATAGTTTGGGAATCGTGAAACATACTCGAGTACATCCTCATTCGATAAATGATCTTATAAATCTTCTTCTATTACCGACGATTAATTTGATTGTATCAGTGCTAACCGCATAATACCGATGATTCTTAGATATTTATTCATACTGATTATTCTTATTTTTCATTCTATTTTCTCATTTTTATTTATTTTTATTATTGTTATGAGTATATTTTGCCAAACTGATGTTAAATACTTCTATACATTATATGGTAATACAAAAAATATTGAATATTTAGAAAAACGCATTTATTTAAGCGTATTCATAATAATATTGTATTTAAATTCATGCAAAGTGAAGCTTTAATAGCATACCTGCATTCAATGCCATAAAGAAAATTAGGCCACGATCAGCAAGAATATGTTCACAAAGTCATAAAATAGAGAGACGCTCTACTTACATTCAACACAATTCATGTCCTTTTATTCTTAAAATTTATATTCAGTTTATTTTATCCGCTTCTTATGTAAAATGTATTGCTTAATCTACAAATATTTCAATACTTCAACATAACTTATAAAATAGTCTAGAAACGCCTGTGGTGGAAAAAAAATCAAAATCAGTACATGCAAATTTTTTTAACATAGTTAACAAAATATATCAATACATAGTTTACGTGCACATGGGCGATCATCTGTATAAATGTGTGTGAATAGAATTGAAATCATTGGAATATGTTAATAAAAAACTTTTAATGTAATACATTAAGACCTATATTCTAATTATAATAATATCTCAAACTATATATACATCATTGAGATATTTTTCTGAGCAATCAATATGGAGGTTTACTATATATTTCAAGAAAGTAATATGTAAAGTAAAAAAAAAATATATTGCTTTATAAAAGTATGACTTTCAAAATCAAGCCATGAATTCATAATGATGAAATTCATGTTAATTTTATTTTTATTGTACAAGTGATTCGAAAGCGGTTAAAAAAGATAATATTAGCGGTAGCATACAAATATTTGATAACTGAATTCCGCGAATGAAGAATAAACAATCCAATAAATGCGCAAACGCTCGTGCTTTCGAGTTTAAAGCCTGATGTTTCTTTCATTCGAAGAAAAAGCGAATGAATAAGTATAAGGAAGAGAGAGAGAGAGAGAGAGAGAGAGAGAGAGAGAGAGAGAGAGAGAGGATAAAATGCAAATTAAAGTAAGAGAGGATGAGATCGGCGACGACTAAAAATGTGCCTCGACCACGCAAAGCGGATATGAGATGCGTTGAAAAGGGGAAAATATCACTGTATGCACTTTCGAGAGAAGAAGTGTTGGGAGGGGAAGCGGTGGATGCACACGTGCATAGATGCACCGACTCGCAACAAACTGTGGGAGGGTGGGCGGTGAAAGGAACGGCGCGGAGGGGGGAGGCAGTGTTATATTCGTTGCCACGAGCAAGTCCCTCCTTAATCGGACTGGTGCCCTGATACACACACTGCACTAGAGTTGCATTTTTCTCGAAGGGCAGAGACAAAAAAAAAATACCTACAGTCGCTACAATACAATCTGAAAGCATCAAGCTAAGCTCAATAGTGTATCTCATTACAGCTTTAAGATTCGCTCTGGAACGTATATTTTTATTACAATTTAACTATCATGTATTATCTTTTTTTAGTTTTAATACATGCATTGATTTATGTTATTTCATTATCTACTATTCACACATGTGATAATGGCTTTACAGTTCCTCATTAAAGAAAAGAAATATTGCTTAAAATTAATATATTCGCTAAGCATTTCCTTGTTGTAATTATTTACTCGCTTTGCTATTCTAAAAATAAAAACAGATGGGTAAATTACTAGCTAAATATGTTGGTTTTAATTATAAAAATTTAAAAAAAAAAAAAAGACTAATTTTTACATAAAGTTTCATAAATCACTATAGAAGTTCAGAAATCAATTTTAAAAAATTGAATACGAATCGGAATTCAAGGTTTGAATTCAATACCACGATATTGAATAAATAGTATACATAAATAAATAGCACACGATAAAGTAAAATTATACTCCTATTAACTATTTTTATTTTAATTTATAATTATATTATCGATAGCAACTCGTGATTAATAGCCATTCTACTTTAATAGACTATTATGAGAATATTTCTTCAGTCGAGTTTAATATAATCACATTTAATAATTACGATATACGTATACGATATATGTATAAGATAATGATCTTTCAACTCTTTGCAAGTAATTTTAGAAATTTTATTAAACTTCTAATTCTACTTTTTTGAATATGTAGGCTACACATTGTATTTGAAGTATTTGAATTTTTTTAAGCGACAAAATTTATAGAATTTACTAAATATTTTGAAAGGTAACCGCTTTAATTATTTGCATCAAACGAAAGTGTATTTCATTTGTAGTATAATTATTAAAAAAAAAAAGGCTAAGTACAGTTAATTCAATTTTTAATTGCTTTCAATATTACTTTTATAAAATACAACAAAATATAATGTAATACAATGTTCGTAAGAATATTTCACACTTTAGCATACAGTAAATGAATACGTAGCAAAATTATAAGATTCATAAAGAAACATAACATTAAAGAAATAATAAAGCCTACAATAAAACTATTGATTTAAATAAGAGTTTGAGTGTTCAACTCTGGAAAAATTCATGTAACCAAGAGAGCGTCAAGGGTAAAAAATCAATAAGTACCCTTTTCACCTTACTCCATAAAAATTAAATGTTAAATAATCTAGGGCATAGCGCCTACAGGTAAATGCACGACCGGGCTATTTATATACATATATATGTATAAGTAGTGCATATATACTTATTTCCATCCGTGTATAAACATTATTCCTATATATATCGTTTTATAAATCCTATGTATTTGGCTAATAACTAGTGCTGCTAAGCAGCTGATAGGATTATTCGAATAATTATATTTCTAAAATCGATACCTTCCATAGCTTTTTACACACTTCCTCCCGAAATATTTAAATTCAACTATTCTAATAATATGATTAATCTGTATGGCTTGTTATGTTATTACCTCGTACTTTAGGTATTAAAAATGAATAAAATTTTACGTATCACGTACTTATATAAATTTCTTTGTTTTTTTTTTTTTTATTTATTTCGAAAATGTTTCAAACTATACACAAGGCGAACGAAACCAAATAAATAATAATTTAATTACGTAAATTTTCTCAAACTTAATACTAGCGTTTTCTGTAATTATACCGACTGGCCCTACATAAACGTTATATTTTATTTATATCCATTTTTCATATTATAGCTCGACTGCACTTTTTCATTTCAATAGAAATTCTTTTAGAAATATGTACGTGAACAGATTAATTATAATATTTAAGCTTCTTAATATGTTACTGCAAATCTCAAAACAAATATAATGATAATAATTATAAATATTTGAAGTTATAAATGCAAAGCTTAATGGACGACAAATAGATAAAAAATTACATTTCTAATTTACATTACATTTTCCCTCATTTTTTCATTAAATTTCTTTTACATTCTGTAAGTAACTTTTATTATTGAAATCCGTACATCGTGACAAGACTTTATAAAATACATTAAATCCTATATAATTATTTACAATCTATTTGAAATTTTAAATATCAACTGACTTAAATTAAATTTAAAAGGGGTAAAAAATAATATAAATAAAAAAGGTTACATTTTTTTCAAAATTCCGTCCGTCCTACCTTGGATACCATGCATTTATGTATCTCTTATAAGTCGATTTTTTTACTCTATCTATTATTGGCAGTTTAGCAAAACTAAGATACCTATAATATTTAACATTTAAATATTTAAATTTAATTTACTGTGCATATTTAGATTTCTATTTGTAAACTAAATGATATTTATATTCTAAGAGAGTTATAAATTTTAAAATAAATTTTTTATCAAATAGCTCATTATTTACGGTTATCTTCAGTGAAATAATTGCTTTGTTATTGTTGTAACCTTTAAAAAATACTTTCATAAAATATTAAAAATTTGTATTTTACTATGTGTACATATATATTTCTGTAATATACAAATAAATATAAATAATTTGTAGTATAGATTAAAAATCCTTTTATTATACTGTAATTACATTATCATAAAGTCAATGATATGATTTTAATTATCTATTTAAAAACAAATATTTTTCTTTTAATTACAATTATATGTTTATGATAATATGTCACATTAATAAACGAATAAAAATTCATTATTTAGGGAATAATATTAAGAATGAAATCAATTTATTTAACATAAAATAAAGGAAAATGTTTTAAAATTGGATGAATTAGAAAATAAAAATTATTATTATTCAACATTAAAAACTTTATTTATTTTAAATCACTAATAAATTGGGCATTAATAATTTCTTTTATTACTGATATGCCAGACTTAATAATATAGTATTATTCATTCAAAATACTTAATTAAACGATAATGTTAATTATATTCGAATATCAACAATTGATTCATCGTAATTTATTATAATTAAAAGATCGTTAAATAGCAAACTCATAATGTTAATAAAAAGTAGTTTACAAAAATAGATTATTGCACGTAATGCATGAACAATTACACACACGTTTATTAATATTTAAATTTTTTTACGTGCATTCAATAATGCATGTATACTAAATATTCCTTTTTTTTTTAACAACAATGAATTTACAAATAAAGTTATATATTATTAATATTGGTAATACTATCAGTAGGTTAATAGTTTTACAGTACATATAAGTTATAGGTTAAATGATTTTTTCTGACTAAAAATGCCATAATGAATTTATATTGAATTTTTAATTGATTTTTAATGTCTTAAAGATTTTATTTGGATTTTGTAAATTAATTAAATTAAGAAAAAATTTACCGTCGTTTTATATATAAATTAAAGGAAAATTTATCTGGATTATAGCTAAGAATAAATGGGAATAAAAGCGTATATTACATTTTCATAATAATTTTAATTTATGCATAAGGATCACATTAATAATTCGAACAGTTCCGTTATCAGTAACGGTAATACTAAATCCATAGCTTAAAGTAATATTAAGTATAACATGAGTATATAACATATTAAGAAAAAACGATTTGATTAATATCGGTATGCTTTGCTATTAGTAATAGAAGGAATAATTCGTACGTAAGTGCTGTCCACTGCCGTTATAAAGGCTTTGTTGAAAAAGCGATGTTTACTTTGTTATTGTAGTAAAATAATTTTGTTTGTAAATTAAAATGATTTTTAAACAGCGGACAAATTGAAATAAAGTAATGCAACGTTAAAATTATTTAATTACATAAAATTCTCTGAATACGGTTTGTAATACAGGCTATCCATTAGCATGAGCATAATGTTACATAAACATCTTAACGCATGAGTTTACATTTAAAAGACGTTATTGTAAATTTACGTAGTAAATGCTTATTTAAGAGAATAAGTAAAATCATTAAAAATTGAGAAACGGGCTTAAATTATGTTTATCATTAAAATCTGCTACAAGATTTAAAAAGACAACGAAGAAGCATGTTTTAAAAATAAATGTACGAGAACAGTGGAGTTTAAAATTAGCCTTGCGTACATTCGTAATAATTATTTATTAACTTGAAAGAGAGTAATATCCAAGGTGTCAATACTAATTTAAATAAGTTATCTATAATAAGTAGTTTATTTAAGTTGCGCTATGCGTATGAGGTATAATGCGGAATTGGAAAATGGAGGAATAGATGCAGCCTCCTCGAATGGGATCACCAAACGATTATCGGGGATGCGGATAAAAGGTCAAGGTCGAGGAAGCCCGTGAACCATAATGGTAGGCCATTGTTTATTTGGTCCGTGATTGTCAAGTGGATTGGTCCATCCACCGAGAATTCGGCCGGCAGGTGAATGATCGGTAAATGCCGAAGAGGTACAAGGGCCGAGTTGGACAACGATCCGTGGATAGGCAAGCGATAGGCGAGATTAAATCGTTCCGCGCTTAGGCGAGGGACTGAGGCGGGCAGACGGTGGAGCGAAGTGGCGTGGGCGAGGAGCCAGGGGGAGGGGGGGCATCCGCGCACCTCGTAACGCAGGTAAACGCGGCTCGGTCACGTGGCACCTGTACTGTTATGTACGCGTGTACGAGCTGTGCCGACGGCGATCCTCAGGCGTCAAGGTTCGTACTCCACACTCGGCGCTATCGGAGTCTTGCTTCGCTCAGTTAAACTCGGTCGGTCCGCTCGGACGTTCGATCTCCGCTCGACTCTTCCGACTCCGCGACATCGGTATCGTAAGTGACTGCGACCCCAGTCGGCTCGGGTCCCACCTGACTCTCCGCTTCCTTTACGACGCTCCTTCTCGAAGCTTCCTCGCATCTACGAACGAGCCCTTGCACTGAGATCCCTGCATTACCGGCTAGTCCAAGTCTCGCAAAAAGAGTGCATAGTTTTTTTTTTTTTTCTTCCTTTGAAAAACAGTTCTGCCTCGTCGTTAGCTTTAGTTTCATTCTAGCCTTACTTCATATTGCGTAGCATCATTCATTACTTTACTCGAAAAAATCGCCTCTATATTCGTGCACGGACGTCAACCGAGTAACTATGTTACATCCTCGAGGATAATATTTTATTCTCTTCCTATGCAATCCGTAGTCTCTGATTTATCGTAGATTGGCATTTCATATTTGCCATTTAAAATCGTATTATAATACTCTCACAAAGGTTAAATCGGCTATTACGAATTACCGTCTATTATCACTTGGGTTAAAGATTCGGAAAGCAAAAGGAAAGAAAAAAATTATTTAATATTCACACAATCAATGACTTACCGATATCAGTTAGCCGATGAGTAAACGCTCATCGAGTGCATTTCTAAACAATTCACAACTTGTGTGCTCGACTCAATCAATTAATCTCCATGAAAGAATATTCAAATTTTTAAAGCATCCGTAACGAAACGTAAGAGGTCAGCCTCGTTAAACTCTACACTTTCCTCAGAAATGTTAATTTTTTTATTTTTTTCCTTTCCTCGCTAATTAAAAATTAGTTATTTTAAATAGAACTCCAAACCGCTTTATTTAAATGTCTATATTTTAATAGCGTAAAAATATAAGTTTAACGTTCAATCTGCTGATGTCGATTCATAAACCCAGAAATTAACATAAAAACGCACAAATCTTTCCCTTAAGCTACTCACTGTAAATTATTACTATTTATTTTTACTTGGCCGTATAAACGTATACTGATTAGTGTAAAATTTATTGTCGAATATTAATTATTGCATCCGCACTTCCTGTAAAACCTTGGGTATACATAGTATACCCATGGTATAATTCAGTTTCTGTATTATTCATGGTATTATTCAGTAATTGGAAGAAGTCTTACGTATTTTAATAGTAAATTACTCTGATAAAATTTTTAATAATTCTACGATTCATTTATAAGTTACATGCTTCACAAATTTTTAAATAATAAATAACGTATTCCATTAATTTATTTATTTATTTATTTATTTATTTAAATATACGAATTGAAATTTTCAATTGCTATTTTATTATCAATCCGGTCGTCGCATATGAAAAAGCAAAAATATAATATGTCTATGAGTTTGTAGTAAAGGAGAATTCCGTTTAATGGAATCCAAAACATTTAATAAGTCTGCATAAAGGCAAAAACATTACAACGCAGTTGGCTAGCTAACTTTCCTCGCGTCTTATAAAAAATTGATTGTTATTGAACAGAAGTCAGTAAAGAACGTATGTCAAATTAAAATAAGTCATGAAATTGGATATTGATTTAATATAGCGCGTTTAAATTATACCCGAAAAGCCAAAAAGATAGACATCGAATATTTTCTTAGGAATTTTAATATACGTTTTCATTATTTGTCAAATATTTACCTTTTAAAATTTACTGTTCAAAATTAGGCAGAGATATATAAATTTTATAGATTTCATAAATCGATACATATAAGTTGTTTTGAGTTTTAACTTTTTTTTATCGCTTCATTCGCTTGTTTAATCATAAAATATTTTGAAACTGTAGAACGAATAAAATGTGAACATTCGATAAATAATTCGATAAATAATAAATATTATAAAAATATAACTGAAAATTTCTTATTTATCGAAGCATTGAAATACGTTATTAATAATGTGTTTTGCCGATACAACATATTACATTTTGCCTAAAATCACATACAAATGTATATGTGAATATAGGTATATAATATATGCACGTGAAATTTACATTACAAAAATATAAATATCCGATTTTACGATTTGTATAAGAAACAACTTTATTAATATTTTATTTTGAAAAAATTGCCATAACCTTTAATTATTTGTTGCTCTTCTAAATAAAAAGTAAAAATTTCTTGTAGTTACTATCGAATTAATGATGTCTATTTTTCTCGACGATATAAAGAGAAATAATGAATGCAAAGTACAGTTCTGATATTTCCTAAAATAAATCAAAATAAATAAATACTCCAAAACAATATAGATTTTTATTTTAAAAACTTTACCGGTTAAAAATGTTATGTGCTTCTCGTATTTACAAAATAGTATTTACGTATAGTCGATATCTAATTAAACAATAATTGAATAATACGTATATAAAAGATCCGTAATTACATTATTTATAAAGATTTTTCTAAAAATATAATAATCAAATTATTTTTTTTATAAATTTTAGTATTAGATAATAGCACGTATCAAAATTAATTAGAGACGATTAAATATTTATGCGCACATATTCTGATCATTTGAGAAGAAAAAAGCAATTTATATTCATAATTTTTAATATATCTGATTTATGTCTCCATTATATAACGGCTCGGTAATTGTAAGGACGGACTAAAGACAGGCTTATTTTTTATTCAATTCGTGTTTTTTTTTCTTCTACTCTACGTGATCTGATTCATATTAACATAGATGGATATAAACCTTCAACATTAAATGACTCAGTTTTTAAAAGTTAATAATTACTGACGCTCAGATTTAAATAAAATAAAGGAGATATATAGGAGTGGGAAAACTGAGTATTTTGAATAATGAAATTTTTATTTCCAGAGACCTTCGAAAGACTCCATAGAATTTACCTGTACATTATTTCCTATGTATTTCTATCGATCCTGAAACTTTTCAGTCAACACATCCATCATTTAAAAAATACGTCATCCAATTAATTTACATCTATATTTCAATTTAATTTATAATTATTACAAACTTTATACAAATATGTGCTCTTAGGTAAAAAGTTTTGAGTGTCATTGGCGCTTCAATATCGTTTATTATTATAAATGCACAATATTATAAGAAACTTAATTTCTACTTTTTTTTGTTTACCGCCTTAATTAAGTTAAATATTTCCAAGAAAATAAACAATTTCTTAATTAGAAAAATCAAGAAATGTTTTATAAGAAAATAAATAATAATAAAAATATAAAGAAAAATATAATGAAAATTAAAATTTGAAATTTAAAAATTAACTAAATATTATATTAATTCTGTTCTTAGATTTAACTCGACAGACAAATTGATTAAATTAATACTGAAATGCAACTTTACTATATGAAAGTCCAAGGGTCTGAATGCTTCTTCCGTTTCTTATGGAATAAAAATTAAAAATAATAAATTTGAAAGACAACATTGGTCATCAAATGTAAACAAATAAGTTTATTAAGTGTATTATTTCAAAGTATTTACAATCGTTGACGATGCTAATGATTTCGTGGAAATCGCATTATTTCTGTATCGGTGACTCCTTTTTTGTGTATTCGCCTTGATTATGTGAATGCAGTGACGTGAAATTGAAAGGCCAAGGGTATAAATGAATGCTCTTATCGAATGTGATGTTTTTAATCGCTTTTATTACTGCTAAGGGAAAATGTGGCTATAAAAATGAATCACGAATCAACGATTTGCCGACAGTATTTCTACTGCAGTCAAAGGAGGCAACGCATTAGGTAAAATGCTATTTATTACTTACTTAAGAACATTCCACCTAATCGATATCCTGTAATATTTTTCTCAAATTATTTCAATTAATCCATGTCTTTCACTATCAATCCGAAGAATTTTATACAAATGTATTGAATGTAAATTAAATTTAAACATCTATATAAATGACTACATTCATAAATAACGTTCTTTCATTTTTCATTTTCACATAAATTTCTGTTAATCCAAATTTATTATAAAATTATATTACTATTACAATATTATTATGGTATAGCATTATACTTATAGTAACGTATATTATTATTATCGAATGATATAAAATATGTAATATATTCCAGTAAAATAATATAAGGCAATAAAAATTATAGTCGAATAACTATTTTGAATATGCGCTTCTTAACATCAATATTATACTAATATTATTCGTATTAATATACTAATATTAATATTAAACTAATAAGTTTATGCTTTAATAAAAATATAAAGCTTCATTAAGTATTGGAAATTTACTTTTATAATACATGGATTTCTATATTTTTAGCATTTGCTTACAATTGATAAAGCCAATTCTAAACCATAATTCTCTAATGATTTATCAATAAAGGAATTTTTCTGATTTCTTTTTTATACCAAATCGAAGTAATGAGTTTTTAGACAGTATACGTACACGAAACGATTACAATCTATACAGCTTCAAATATTTTTAGTAATAAAAATAACATTATATTGGCTTATAAAGCAATATTTACCAAAAATACATACCGTTCTCATTTGCCAAAGTATATTCTTATTATGTTAAGATATTGTTTCTATTGTTTCTATTACCTATGTTTGTGCATTTTTCAATATGAAATTATAAAAATTGATTTTATATAAATTAAAGTATATCAGGAAAATATGACGTTAATTTTTTATTTATTTAAGTACTTAAAGAAAAACAAGTATTATAAATTATAAGTATTCAAAATTTTTAACTATCCAATGGGCTAATAAGTGTACTCTACTGATCTCCATAAAGCATTAGGAAATTAATAGTATTCAGTTTATAATGAATAGAAGAAACGTAATTATAATTAATAGCAGATATTAAATTAATAATGCTTTTAAATTTAACTTCAGTTTTACTATATTTCATACTTATTATTTCTAAATTCAAGAAATTATTTAACTGGAAATTAATGTAAGGAATGAAATTTTCTAAGTTAACGTAAGATTTAAAATTAAATGTATTAAATGAATGCCAATGGTAGATGTTAATATTATGAATGATTAATATTAAACATTTAACAAATATCTATTTAAAATTTTTAGAACAATGTAATAACATTTTATAACAGAAATTTTATTTCTCGGAAGCTAACACTATTGTTTTACCTCTCCGTAGATTTAAAATAAGTGAGTTGTATTGAAAGACTTATAGTTGGAGAATATTTTGACAAAAGGATTGTAGTTTTCTCCTGCCAACATTAGGACTAAAGAATATATTCAAATAAAATATCTTACCTAAGGAAGAAAAGGTTAGAGGCTATTTAAACGTAAATTGTTTATAATTGTTTGCCACAATAAAGTAAAATTCTAAAGGGTTCACTCGTCAAATAGGTGAAAAAATGGCATGTAAACAAAGACGGATGTATTCAATTGTATGTCACGTGAAAAAGAAGAAAAGTGCAGGAAAAGGAAAGCTTTCCCACAATAAACAAATATTCTTGGTAAAGAGATAAGTCGGCCTATCAGGGACACCTGCCACTAATATACATTCTAGAGAGTTCCTCCCTCCTTCCTTCGTCGTTCTCCAACTCCCCGGTTATATACATTAATATTCACTTATTATTCGCCAATTTTCGCAATTAATTATTTTCTAGATAATTTTTACCCTCTTTATTTTATTTTTCAATCTATCGTCTCTCAATCGCCAGATACGATTCACACAATTGAAGATTTGATGAGATATTTATACAAACAGCATGACTCGGATTTTGCTATTTTAGCTTTTGAAAAATTTGCAGCTTTCTACCTAAGCAAATATTCAAGAATTATCAATTTAATAATATTTATATTAACATTCACGTACACTAATTTTATTGTGCTAGTTTAAGCTAATATTGGTATTTTTAAATAAATCTGTGCTTTATAAATATTTTAATATGTATCATCCTGATAAATATATGATCTCAATGAGTTTGTCATAATGAAAATGTTTTCGATCCTAATGCTCATAATTACTTGCAAATTTAATCCACTAAATAATTAATTTTCGATCGAATCAATTTTATTATTCATATTTTTTCTTACTCAATGAACAATAAAAACCATTCAAAGCATGAGTTTCCATTTCATAAATTATTTAAAATTTTAATTTTTAACATAATATTTTCATAATTTTGTTATTTTTATAATAATGCATTCATGGCTAGCTAGATTTTGTATACTTTATAAGAAAACAGCTTAAATTCTTTGACCCAGAAATTGATCACAAAAATTATTTATTACAAATCCTTGGTCTACAAACAAGTGAATATTAGGGATATTGAGAGAGAGAGAGAGAGAGAGAGAGAGAGAGAGAGAGAGAGAGAGAAGAGTGAAGGAGAAGCCGATGTAAAGTATCAGCAAGGGACAATTTATTTTCTTCTCCCCCATCCTTTCACGTCGGGGTGTGTATATGTGTGTGTATCCTCTCTGTTTGTGTATATTTTCATGTAGATTTTGAATAGTATTTTGTAATAAAGAATCAGTAAGCATCTACAGCTCATTATTATTCCTTGAAATACTTGACTTGACTTCATGCATAAAAAGTGCATATCATTTACATGCTTAATTATACAATTTTAAAATCGACGTAATCCATAAATTCGTATTATTTATAAAAATGGAAGTTTCATTATTTTCAATGATAATCTTTGCTGATTTCATTGAAAAAACTAATACCAATAAATTAAATATCTGTCCATTTTCGATATATTAAATAATAAAAAATTGTATTGATTTTTAATTGGTATCACGCAGATTTTGTAGACACGTGTAATACTATATTATGAGAGCTAATGAAGTGAGTTATTATCTATAGTAATTATTAAATTTAATTATTATAAATGACATCCATTATAAAATGATCGATGTAAAGACATCTGGAGCCATTGTTTTCTTTTTTCTTACCATCCAACATCCACAATATATGCTATAAATGATATATACTATTATGTACGGTCCGATTATAATTATGATTGTTCAAAAATAAATTTATTCTAATATAATTTGGAGAATCAATTTTAAAAAGGTTGAAGATAGGATAGAATAATCTTACAAAAATAAGCGGTATATAATTAATCATTGTTATAGCAATATCCAACGCCACAGAAACAATTTTAGTAAAATAAAACAGATAGTCATTGTGTAATAAAATTCAAGGTTATCTGGCTTCTTTTACAGAAAGAACTTGTTAATTTTATAAAACAAGATTTTTTACCGGTGTCTTATATAAAAGTGCAGTTTTTAATTTTTACCGGTGTTTACTTGAACACAAACAACATGCACGTGACATCTGAAATACAAACATAAGAGTAGAGGTAAATATCAATATTATAATAAAAAATAAATATACTTATTTCAGTATCTGTATTAAGGTTAATATTGGAATTAATAATGCGCGTTATAGAATATATTTGAAAAATTAATAGCTAAACTAGGATCTTAAGAAGAAAATATAGAGAATATACACATTACCATATAAAAGAGAAGACAGCTGAAAGTTCTTTTTTTATGGTAAAAAAATCTTCCAGCAAAAGAAACATATTAACGATATACTTTTCATTCTCCATCGAATTAAAAAAAACCATAAATATTATTCAAACAAAAAAGAAAGGCTCGATACTCACATAGAAGTTTGTCTTATTTGTGTATAAATTTTCCTTCATTATCTCTATAGATATTATCTTTTAAGGTTTTTATTATATTATTATACTCAAACACAAAATGCATGAATTGAAATTGACGCAAGTATGAAAGCTGCAATGTAAATGAAGTATAAATATTACATCATGGCTTGTTACTTATGCACACTTAATTATAGAAATAACATAGTAATTGATATTTACAAAGATCTAGTTAATTGATATATTTATAATTTCATTACCAATATATATTGAATACTAAAATTATGTTATCTATGATAAATGAAAAATTTCATTCGCTGTCTTGTTCGATTTAATTTGTTCATTTTTAAAATGAATTGTATATTTAAAAAATAGGAATTTCAAATGTATTTTTCAAAATATCCTAATATTTAAGCATTTATATATATTTCACTTCAATTATCATATTTATATTCTTTGATTTAAAGTTAACGTATACTTATAACATTTGCATATTAAAAATAATGTACACTAACATCTTAGGAATTACAATTAAGAAATTTTGTGCTTATTAAATATACAGTGTATGAACCATTAATTCTAATATATATCAAAAAGATGAAACTTGCAGGCTAATGGTAATAATTATAAAAACCTTTAACTAGCCACGCTTTTTCACAAATATAATTATGTATCTTGGATAACTAATATTTTCTTAAAATCATAAAACAACCTCGTGTTTGTCAAAAAAAAAAGACGAAGAAAATGAAAAATATTTTAAAATAGAAATGTGTTATTGGTACAAATTTATTTCTAAATTATATAAAATTATAACAGTAATATACATGATAGCTATGATAAAAAATTTAGCTAAAAAATAAAATAAATTAGTGCTATGAAGGTATAGGTTAAATGTAAATGTACTAAAATCCGGAACATTCGCTTAACTAATCTTAATATATCCGGTATTGAAATTATGAAATATGTATTTCCATATATTTTCTACATTTAACATTTCCTTTGTAACAGAGGGGGGGGCGGGGAATTTTAATTTCCGTAATGAAGAAAAAGAAGTGAAGAAGGCCTTTTCTGCAGATAGATCGTGATAAATGTCTTAAGACGAGTAATGAATGTTCATAAGATCAACTAAGCGGCTTCCTCGGCATTATCCTGTAATTGATATTAAAATCACGTTTATAACTAAATTATGGAAAAAACCTGTAGCTATTGAATAATTATGAAATATAGCGCAAAACCTCAAAAATGCACTTGGTGCTCGGTGTGTAAAGTAACATTTTCGCTAATGATGTAATGATCATAAATGAAGTAAATGTCACAATGAGACGTAAAGGCCAATGTAGGCATAATTTATTTTTCTACCTAAGACCTAGCGGTTCCTAGATTCTGAACGTTCAGTATTTATACGTACGTAATTTAACGGATTCTGCAACCGCCATATGATTGGGTGACAGCTTACGAAAGAGGGGAGGGGAATCAGTATTTTAAAAATTTTTATGGTTTTGAACATTAAGCAGAATTCTTTATACTTAATTTATTCGTACAAACTGATGTACAAACTGATTTTCCTTAATCCATAATATTTTGAATTTTATTAAATATTTAATGGTTCACTTAATATATTTATTAAAATATACAATGTATTATAGCAAATATATTAGCTATGATTCCCAAGAATAATACTTTATTAATAATAATAACGTACAGCTGTTGTCGATTTGACAATAACAATAAATATTTATTATTGCTTGTAGATACAATAATAGAATCAAAAAATTATTTCTTTTGGTAATTGGATTGTTTTTATTCAACCTAAACTTAATTAATGTATATATTTGACAGTAATTAAACAATAACTCTAAGTAAATAATTCTAATTCTATTCAGTAATGCTTAAATATAAATTAATATATTAATTATTATCATTTATTAGTATTACTTGTTACATAATAACTCTTTAATAACCGTGTTTTCTACGAATTTCGAATGTCGTTTTCAGGCAAGTTTTTATTTTGTCAATTTTGCTTACACATTCAAATTGATCATCAAATGGCTTTTTGTAATATCTTTTTCTTAAAAAATTTTATATATGCAAAATAATATTATGGACTTTAAAAACAGAGAAATTTAATTCTATTTTCAATGTCGCTGATATTTTCTTATATTATGAAATTACATAAAAAAATGTTTATTAACAATATATTTTTGAAGTAGTTTATTTTATCACAAAAATATTCTCCAAATAGCTCGAAATATATATTTAGCAATTACAACCTAAAAACTATGTAATTGCACTAACAAAAATAATAATAATGTACGAGTAATTATAGGAATAACAAATTGAAATAAAAATTAATAAATATAAAGTGGTATTTTCATTGTAGAATTGATTAAAAATACTTTTTTTTAAAAAGTACATAATCACAAAATAAACATTTATACGTTTGTTTACATTGAAAATTTGATATAACATTTCATTAAAATTAATTTTCATACATTTTATTATTTACGCTTTTTATTATTTCGTATAAAATCATAAGAATATAATGAAATAATCTCGCGTTAGAACATCGAGATATATTGTTCATAAAGAGCATTTACAATGTTTATGTACGAATACCTATTATCACAAAAGAAAAATTATCAAAAAAAAAGCTAACAGTCACATTAGTAACACTGTTTAAGCTTTCAGTTGTATTAAAATTAAAGAGAATCGTTTTCTTTGTACTTGAAAGATTGTAAATTTCTGTATTTTTCTTGCTCTTTTAATATAATAATCTACTTTTTGTAAATAAGAAATTATTTTTATATTCTTTAAAAAATTCATCAAAGAAGTCTCCCAATGAAATAATTGCTTTGGAAATGAAACATTAAAATTTTCAAGAACTTTATGCAAATCCCATAAATTATAGTTTAAAAAAAATTAAAATACTACTGAAATTAAGGAAATATTCTGGAATTATATGGAACCTAATAAACTTATATAAAGCTTTTTTTAATTCCTCACATGCGTGGTATTAATTTTTTTTGTAATTTTAGAAAAAATTTTGGCCGATTTTTCTATATTTATGAGAAGAGTGATATCTAATCTCAAATACATTTGACCTATAGAAGAAAAATTTAATAGAAATGAAGTTATTAGAAGAAAAAAAATGTATTCGCGAGTTGGTTCGATCTGTCAGGCAGATTCTAATTAAAATGGGGGTAAATGTATTTATTCTCAGTTTAATTTTATGTTTCATTATTTAATATTATGCATTATAATAGAGCACTTATTAATTTTTGGATCTATACGTGATCACGTAGCCCCGCTCCCTCTGACATTTAATTTATTTACGTATGCAATGCAAATATATGTTTGATTTTATTATTCAAATTTTCTTCTCCTCTACTGATCCTCTTATCACCATCCACCTATTAAGCTTTTTGATGAACTTCAGTACCTTTATCCTTGAATTCAACGAGTAATTACTGATTTCTATAACATAACACATACCTATAAATGACTAATTTTAAACATTTTTGGATTTGTAAAAAAATTTATTAAGCTTTTGTCTCCTCTGCTTTCATACTCCTCGCTAATAAATTTCTTATATTTCATTGAAATATATTTATAATTAATTTTAAATATTGAGATCATGTATTATATTATTAGTATTAACATAACCATTCGTAGGTATAAAATTTTTAATAACTCAATCTTTCGAATTATATTTTTAGATCTTTATAAATATAATAAAAAAATTAAAGTCTAATGAATTTACAATATGACATTACATTAATTATCGAGAACTTAAAATAAAAAGAAAAGTTCTTTGTGGGAATTATAAAATCGAACTATTGCTAATGCTATAACATATATTTATAACATAAACCTTTTATCAGTAATCTTAATATATTTAAGATGAAAATGTTCTATAAAAGTTTTTTTATTATTGAGCGAAACTTAATTTTTAAGAAACAGAAGTATTGTAAGATTTATTTCAAATATATATTCTTTTGAGAATTCGCTAAAATCTACGAAAATTGAAATTACTGAATAAATATTTGACAATAAAAATTTCTGAATAGTGTAAAAAAGAAATTAATCTTAAATATCATTAGTGTTCGTTTAAATAAGTGTAATAAATAATTAACTTATAATCTATTTGTCTAATAAGAATTTATTAACATATTTATTGGCTAAACTTTTGGATTTCACACATATGTCAAAATATGATTTAATCTTTCTATCAATACTTATTTAATTATTCGATATGATAAGATGCTTTTAAATACTTAGACATTTTTAAAATATTTTTAAAATCAGTATGTATAAAAGTATATATAGTATATATAAGCTAAAAGTTCACATTATCCTTTAATATTTTAAGGATAAAGATAAAATTAAAATTAAATTCTTTAAGTTACTTACTTAAACTTTGGTTTAAGTTTAAAGCATATTATTTAATAGATGTTAGTTAATAAGATATCGCTTATGTTTAAGTTTAAGTTTAAGTTTTAAGTTTAAGATATATATTTTGAATTGTAAAAATTATCACAAAAAATTTCATTATTTAATGTAATGATAATTACTATCACATTCCATTACACGTGAATATAGCAAAGCTGTGACCTTTCCCTCCTTATTACCGGTCAACTTCCTTAAACTGCACGCTTCGTTCTCTAAGTTTTACTGCTTTCTTTTCAGCCTATAATAAATCCACACCCACACAAACTGAATTTAAATTTTTTTAAAATTTTACTTTCACTTTTAGAAAGCACTAAGTTTGAAAGCTTAAGCATTTATATCACTATTTTGAATAAAATTAGAATATACAGTCAATATCATATATTAAATGTAATACTGTGAATCTGTGTAACTAATATAAAATACTTGTAAGGGGAAATTTAGTCAATTACTTTACTTAAAAAAAAAAAAAAACATACTGTTTAATTAGTAAAATTATGAACTACGATTGCAGCTTCATAATAAACAAGTTGTATTTAGAAAAAAAAATTAACATATTTATGTAAACAATCGTTCGGAAACGATATATTCGAAAATACGTTGGTCTGTAAGAAATCATAAGCATACTATTACATCTAAATAAATTGTTTATAAAAAAATTTCGAAGGCAGATTTAAAGTATTTATCGTGAAAAACTGCAAAAAAATGAAGTGCACGTAATAATAATATTAATCAGAATAATATATGAAGACATGTATGTTGTCCAGATTAATTGAAAATTTTAGTAACACATGCGCGATGCCACCGATGTTATCCATGTAGGTTCAACTAAGCCGTCCTACACAGTTATAGCAGTTAAGTCTAGGTATGGTCGATCACAAATAATGCACTCGCATGTATAAACATGCGTACTGTTGGCAATGAACGAAAGAACAATAGAATTTGCGTAGGTCTCAAGTAATTGTTGAATTTCCAATCCCCATAACTTAAAATGTATGCTCGACATCATAAAATTTAACGAGTACTTCTTTAAAAATAATGGATGTCTATTCTACAGCTAATAAATGTTACAAACTTCGAACAGTTACCAGTTATTTATCCTTATATTAATGATTCAGGTTAAATTAATTAATAATTCCCCGAAAATAAATACTAACGTAATGATAAAAAAGATTTGCTTAGACCCCCTTTGCGCGTATTAATTTTAGTTCATTTATCGATCAGTGTAGTCTTTATTATATTTATTATATGCGCAGCATTATTAAACAACAATACGTTATCTCGAAATTCGTTTAAAGTAAACATTATACATTAAAAGGATACGTAGTACCGATTGATGAATACAACTAGTAATATAAAATATAACTTACTTAACTGCAGAAACAAAACACGCGCATGCATAATTAAAGATATTAAGTTTTCAACCCATGATTTGTTGGATAAGATTTATAAAAAAAAAAAAAATCTTGACGGCATATGTCTTCTATAAAATATGCTTTTATGATGCGTGCGTAATTTACGCTTCTTATCACTTAATAAGATATTTTCTTTAACTCGTACATTCCTTTTACCTCGTGAGCTTTCAGAAGGCATCTTTACAAATTAACTATTTATGTAAAATATGCTTGACACCATATTTATATTTGCATGTCTGTGCGTGGGTAAAATAACTTTTGTAATAAAAATTTTTATATAATGAAATTTTCAAAGAATTTGAAAAGTAACAGATTTCCCTATGCCTCTATAGAAATTAGGAACGCATCGAGTCACAGAAGTTGAAATGAACTCATTATTGTTCACCTTTTATACAAGCGCATGCATAATACATCGTTTCTTATGCCAACTTCCTGGAAAGTCTGTTTTAAAAATGAAAAACTCTTAAAAATTATTTAAAAAAAAAATAGTGGATGAGGTAAAATTTATTTTATTTATTACTTCATTTCTTTGTTAATTTGAATTTTAAAAGAGCTCTGTATGAGCTCTGTAGTCTCTAGAAAAGAAAATCAAAGACTTCGTATTGACGCGTATGTTGCAAATAATTATACCCGAACACCTGCTGCTTCTGATTTGCCTTATTTAAATTTCAATTTGAAATTTCAATTTGAAAATAGAAATAATTTGTACCTACTTGTCGGTGACTTATGTCACCTACGTAGTTTATAAGCAAAAGTCTCATGTGTTTATGTCTCTCCTAAGTCTATCTTCAACTTGCCACGCAATAAATCAATGGTGATTAGGCTTTTCGGTTACAAATGCCTTCTCCCTATATACATATTAAGCTCATTGTATTTAACACTTGTGCATTATTGCATCAGCAATGAGTGAATGTTTCTGGCGATACAGCTCTGCTCTATCGGATTGTTGATGAACAAGCGTTACAATGACGTATAGACATGGAACGAATATTGGTCATAAGAGAGTGTTGTTCATCGATTGCTCGATAACTTGAGTAACTCTGAGGTATTTCATAACTGTTACTGTTCTATGTGACTGCTCTGTGATCATTGGATGATTGTAGACCATCGAGGCCATCGATTCTAAATGAATTACTTAAAATCGAGCATGAGCATCGTCTCAACGCTGACCTTGCTATACATTTATTTACTTAACTTATACTTAATTTACTTAATCACTTAACTTACTAAAAAAAAAAATCTGTACTACCATAATACTATTGTTTTTATCAATAAGTAAATGGCATTATAATAAAATAAATTTTACAATATAAACATAATGTGCAAGCTTTTTACTAACATTTTATATTTCAAAAATCTTCATTATATTATCACTATCTTATAAAAACTATGCTACAACCGATGATTATCATTTCGGCTTTTCTGATTTTTTGATAAATTCCAAAATACAACTTCGGACAAAAACTGAGTACAGAAATGAAAACATTTATTCAGTAACAGTCATGTAATATGAAAATACCATCCAAATTCAATTTTTCTTGATTGTTACTCTTTCCTATTAATATTAAGAAATATAATATTTACGAGAAAAAATTTTAAAACAATATTTTTAATTATAATATGTATCTGACATTCATAAAAAGGGTAAAAATAATTTATAATTAATAAGAGAAGAATTAAAAACTTCATAAACTGCAAAACTGTCTTTGTAATATTTAAGCATTTTAATTATACATTTTTTAACAAAATGTAGATTGAATTCGGTAAAACAAATTTTATTACGTTAGTACTGAAAAAGTTTATTAGCACATTTACATAAAAAGGGACAAAAAAACTGTATTATTCAAGTTCAAGGTAAAAGTCGCTAAACTTAGACTCGAGTAAAAAAAAATCAATATTTATAATGTCTATGTATTTAAGCATAAAAATAAAACACTAAAGGATCATTTCGCAAGCTTTTTTACTAGTTTCTTTAACATAAAGTATTACTAATTTTATTAATTCAAAGCATTATTAAAATTAAATATTTATAAAATTTGATAAATACAAAAAACTTGAAATATAATTTACAATGCATCTAGGTTGAATTTACTATATTGTTATACTTGTTGTTAACTAAAGCTGAACTTTATATTGTAGTTACGATAAAATATTTCATTCAATGGAGAAATTAAAAAAATTATTTAGTAATAATAAAAATGAAGAAAAAAACGTCAGTTATATTATTAATTAAAAAAATTAAGTATTAATTAAAAAATAATACTTTTTACAGTATTATTTAAAATCTTATAATTTTTAGTTAATTTTATTACTTTAAAGTTAAATTGAAATCCTTTTATTATTTAAAAAAAAATAAATACTGATTTATGAGAACAAAAATAAACTGCAATTTGAATAATAATCACTGAAGAAATTATTCTCTTTTTCTCTTTCTCTCTTGTTCTTTATTCCAAGTACACATTATTAAAATTCGCCACTACACTAAATTCAATTACCACAGGCTATGCTTACAAATCAGTAATCTAACATAGCTTTACTATAGAGAGATTAGTAGTGAGATCATAAAGTATTTTACCTTTTTAATGAATAAAAATCTCATTACTATTTACAGACATGAATACACACGATACCTGCGAATAATTTTTGCGCAGTTTTTATTTACATTTATATAACTCCATATCATTTTATATGAATGAACTAATATTTAATTTAACTTAACAACATTTCTAATAGTTATAATTAATTTTTAAAAAATAACATCATAATATACCTTAGATTGTTAAGATATTTTTTGTTTAAATTTTAGTATATTTTAACATTTCTCTATCTTAATACATATAAATTTAATCAATTATATATAATAGTTAATTGTATTATAATTTAAAATCTCATTCGTATGTTTGTTATAAAAATTACTATTTATGAATGAACTATTCTACTTTACATCATCTAATGAAAATCAAGGTGACCTAAAGTGATAAGGATTTATAACCGTAGGAAATTTTCCTGATTATAACAAGTATTATAACACTAACGTTAATTTATGTTCTCATAATTTTGTAATATATTAATATTACAAAATTTTTATTCTTATTAAATAAGTAATGTTTTATTTTCAATATCTTAAAATTATTGCTTAAAATATTATTGTACGTTTCAGTTTATAAAACTAAAAATGCATTATACTCTTCTTAAACTTTTATATTCTGTAATGGTATAATTCTTTCTAAATATTTTTTCAACTTAAAAATTTTTTGCATACAAAAAAAATATATATTCCAATACACTTTAAATTATTTGCTTTACAGTAATTTAATAATAAATATAAAATAAATTTAAAAATAAATACCGTATGGATTAAAAATTTATTTTTCTTATTTTTTAATAATATTAAAAGATTGTATCTAAAAATCAGCTTCAATTTGTCATTTATTAACAACTATTACATGAGAATTTTCTCTCATTTCAAATTATTTTTATAAAATACTAGAAATTTTGGAAAGATAATTAAGATAGATAAAGTAATTTATGCAAATAATTAAAGCTCTCGGATTTATTTACAATAACTATTATATTTAATTTGCAAAGAAAAAAAATGGTTTCTGCCATTTATAAAAATTCAATTTTATTATATTAGACGGATTTTCTTCAAAATATATTATAGCCTCTAATTAGATCTAACTAAGCAATCCAAAGGAATCATTACTCATTTTAAATTTGAGATAAAAATTATTAAAACTAATGATGAAAACTATTCACAACAAATCTAGGAAGTAATTCGAATAAGCTACATTTTACAACCGTATTAATAATGTTTACACAAATATATACGGGTACAAAATCTTTAAATATTAATAATAATAAATTTAAACTTAAAAAATTTATTGGATAATGTACTTAAATATTTACATAAAATAATTTCGAAAGATAAAACATATGTAATTGAAAATTATCCAATATGATCAAATGCAATACTTATTAAAAAAGAAGTTATTTTCTATCATTCTTAATTTTTTTATAGCAATCCTTTACTTTTATTTAATCTAAAAGAATAAAATAAATGATGCTTAATTGTTTAAAAGGATTATTTTCATAGTTTTAATATTTCTATAAATACGTTTATAGTATAAAATAAACTTTGAAATCTGAAACATTTTACTATAATTACTTTTAAAAGTACTACTAATATATTATAATTAATAATTTATGCATTTAATAAAAATATAAAATGTTATTATTTCGAAATGTAGAAATATTGATTTTATTTTTTATAATTTATTTCTGCTCCGCTTCTAAATCATTATCAACGGCACGATGATTTAATAATATATAGCGATTTATGCTTCCGGTTAAAAATTTATTTAATAATTATGTAATCATTTATAACGATTTTCACGAATAAGATAAATATTATTGTCAATAATATTGATATGTGCAGGGCGATTATGTTAAATCATTAATCTTAGTTTAAAATATTTCAAATTATTTGTTTTCAAACATTGCTATATAAACGGTGGAGCAGAATTAGTTATATATATTCATGCAGATCACATTTGAAATTTTTTTATCAATTTTTTTATTTTCTTATGATAAAAGATACAATATTTAATTTTATATAGTATAACATAAATATAAATTGATTATAAAATAAAAAGTCCTAATAAGTAGCATTTAAAATTATATACAGTTTATTGTACGAAAAAATTATACAATAAAAGAAAATCGAATACATTCGTTAAAATTTTAGAGAAAATTTATTTATAGGATTTATAATATAATAATTAAGGCTTAATCTTTACTTATTTTGATAATAAAGATGATAGTAGTAATTAAAACTTTATCCAGCTAAATATAATAATAAATTACCAACAGTAAATTATATGTATTCTTTAGGTCTGTCAACTTATTTAAATTATACATATAATTTCATTAATGAGAAGAAAAAAACGTTTCAAAGGAAAAAATTTATTACTTACCAGTTAATCTTCGTCATTTTTTAAAATTTAGTTTCATGTTCAAAATAAATTTGTTATTTATTATATAATCAATAATTAAATGTTATTATTTATTATATTCATTTAAAATTATTAATAGTCAATTATTACAAAATTGTTTAGAGTATGTACATACTTTTACTTTTAAGACATATGTTTTTATTTTAAATATTCTAATACATTAAAATATTGAATAAGTCTTCGGATTTTAAAAATATTAATAAAAAATTATTTCATTATGATAATATTGTTGGTAATAAGTTGGATATAAGCATAAAAAATATATGAATACATATAAAATTAAATTTACGATTATTTTCATTTACATAACAATATACTTAATTGTAATCTAAATCTAAAATAATCTAATAATTGACAATAATACATTTCTTATCATGAGTACTGTTTAATTGCTTCGATGTTTCATATAATTTGATATTTTATGATTAGAAGTTTAATCTTGTGAAATTGTAAGTGCTAATCTGGTTCGAAAATTTTTTTGTAATTTGAAATTGTTAATTAACTAATTTCATGTTCGCACAAGGATTATAAATTTTTAAAATTCTATTTGACACTATATTATTTCTTGTATTTCTTGTATTGTGACAAGAAGACGAAGAAGAAGAATGTAATGTACATAAATTGTAAATAATTATTTTAAGATATTAATAGTAGCATCGAAAAGCTTATAGTTACTTACTTATTATTATTTCAAATGACAAAATAAAATTGGTATTCTGCCTTATTCGTATAATATGATTAATTCGAACGAACGAGGTAACGTCGTACAATTTAATAGTGCGACTATCTACGTTCTACAGTTTTCCTCGAATGCATCTTAAGCATACTTGATTAATTCAAGCTTGTGATAAATTTTTAATAAAAATTCTACCTACAGCAGGTAGATGAATGTAAACATTTAAATGTACAAGTGCATAGAAGTGCATATTGTAATATGAGTACATTAAAAAGGTTATTGCCACGACCAATGAGATTAATTATAAAATATAAAATCAAAATCACTGATCGGCAACATAATTACTCAATAGAATAAATAAAGACAATAGTAATAATAATACGGAATATTAATTTAAAAGTAATAGAGACGAATATTAAAATGAAGGATCATTGTAACGTTTGGTTGCAGGTTGTGTGATAGGCAAAGAGATGGGGAACGAGAGGACGAGAGAGGCGAAGACGACGAGGAGGACGAGAATCCGTTAGGACGGTGGCCGCACGCACTTAGTCCTGCGCTTGCATGTCTCGGATGCACCCTTGGTCTCTTCAATATTAGCAGATTCGCCATACTCAGCATACAATTTGGAGGTCAGTCATAAGTCGAGCGCACGGACCCTTCATTTCTTTTCGTCAATAATCTGTTCCGTTTATGAACAAATATCTTAGTTAAATATCTTGATTTAGTCTAATATTCTTCTTTAGTTTTAGTTGGAAAGTTTTCGTTTCACAAGAATGTTAACGGGATGTTACAGCAGTTTTATCTACCGTCGGTAATTTGTTCCAGATACCGGTATCTGATCATTTAAATAGTTCCTAATTCTAAAGCTCGTTAATATATACGTGATACATATGATAAACATAAGATAAAGGATATAGTTTTTACTTTATACAGGATATGTTGAGTGGTGTAGCCAGTCTGTGAAAACCGGCCGATCCTTACTTAATATTGTTTTTGTTTTTTATTTTTTTTTTTGCAGCGAATTTCATTGTGCAGTTCCTGATCCTCTCCTTAGTCATAGGCATTCCCTTACTGACCTTACAAGTATGTCTCGGGCAAAGACTCGCAGCCGGGGCCGTGGACATGTGGAAAATATCCCCGCTCTTTCAGGGGGTCGGTATCGCTCTCCTCACCGCCCAGGCTTTTATTGGCATTTACAGCATTGTCGGGATCTCCTGGATGTTCGTCTATTTTAGGTAAGATTTTAGGTATTGTGTCTATTTGCATATTGCACACGCGTTCTTGTCGCGTATACTTTTCACATGGATAAGTAAGTTTGGGCTCGACACAAGCTTCGTCTGAAGAAACCGAACGCCTCACAAATAATTTCCGGCTTCCTTATTAATTTCTCATTTTAAATTACTCGTTGCAATTGAACCTCAAGTTAGAAAATATCTTAAGTCTTTTTTTACGAAATAGAAAACATCTATGAATTGCCTTTCTTCTCTTCTTCTTCTTCTTCTTCTTCTTCTTCTTCATCATCATCTTCATTTTCCTTCAAGTTATGTAAGCTTTCGAAACTTGAAACTTGTAAATACAGAAGTACTTATTTATAAACGAGTCCAAGGCTTTAAGCCAATATTACATCTCAGAACACAGAAAGCGCATTTTATTTTCTCAAATAAATATTGCAAATTTATATGATTTTTCTATTCTTTTAAGCATTTCGTGAGATTTTTCCATCCAAAAAATCTTCAATAATCAATGACCTCTTGCATGAACGTCTTCGTCGTAATCCCTTATTCAATACCATTTTACATAATAATGAAAGCATTTCATAAGAATGGTAAGAGAGTTAAATAAAAAGGGTTATTAAACAGTCACATTTTAAACAAAATAAGATTCTGATTATTATTTTTTGTTATTTTTTTCACTAAAATAATAACTTTTTTCAAAAAATTTCCTAAATCTTTATGTTTACGTATTATATATTTTTACTTGAATTTAAACATAAATATTATAATTTTTTTTTATTTATTTGTAATTACATTTAGGTAAATGTAGAAAAAATTACATTATTACAATTACAATGTAAATTGTATATAAATTACAAGTACCATTAATATATTAATTTAAATATAAAGATAAAGAAATACATAATCAAGAAATTGTCAAGAAAAATCATGTCAAATCAAGATTGATGTTCATATTGATTTAGACATAGATATTAACATGGAATAGTGACTTGAGGACATATTTTAAAAGTTCTATAAAACCAGTTATTTTTTAACTTTAACAGCTTTTTTATTTCATAAAAATGACATTTGTAATTTATATAAATTATTAGCTTAATTATATTTTTGACAGCTCACTTACTGTTTCTTATTATTTTGCTTGTTCATCTTTCTGATAATTTATTAAAGATAAATCATACGGACGATAAATTAAAAAAATTATATTAAAATTTAGATCTATTATTAATACTAATTTGTTTATAAATAATAATAACTATTATTGTATCATTATTATTAATTAATTTATTTATTTAGAAAAGAATATGCCATTTATAAAATATTAATGCCGATAACCTACTTATAAGTTCATTTTTAACGAACGTAGAAAAATTGACAACATATATATATATGAATACTCAGTTACCAAGAACATTAATATACTTGCATATATTATTACTCTTGAAAGTAAGATGTTACAGATTATTTGGAATTCGGTAAAATAAAAACGGAGTCCAGAGCTTACAAGATTCGTAAAAATTGAGTGAAAATTAAAAGTCTTATCTTGCTCTTGTAAAAATATCCGTTATCGTGTACGTGTTGATTTAAACGATCTGTGTTTAACGATAGTGAAAATAATATCGCTATAAGGAAGCGGAACGCATTCTGAAGTGCGGCAAGACACAACATGTAAAATTAAAAAGAGCTCCGGGATGGATGGGGAGGGGGGTAATAAAGTGGAAGGTAAAGAAACTGAAAATGGGTTCTTCTGGTCCATAGGGATTCCTTTATAACGAAGCAAGACAGGTACAGGTGGGCCGAGCCGTTCGCTCTTTATCGTGACGATATACGACCGACGAGTAGCAGCAACGGCGCAGCCAACGGCAACGGCAACAACAACAACGGCACGAGTTACAAGCTCCACGAGACCGTGCCAGATTACTTCAGCGGCACTGTCCTCCAGAGGCACCACCTCAATGAGCCCGACCCAGGTGTCGTCACCCTCAAGTTCCAGGTCGCTTTCAATCTCGCCGTCGTATGGATGATAGTCTTCGTCTCCCTCAGCAAAGGTCACTTTACTTTTATACCGACTCACTTACCATCGGGACTCACTTTACCCTTCCCCATCAAAATCATCGGTATTTTTATTTCAAGCTAACTTTGAGCCGCCGCGCTCTTCTCAACTTCAATTGCTTCCATCTACCTTCGTTTTTAATCATTTTTAATCGCTTTTCATCGCTTTTAATGGTTTTTAATCGCCCCCTGTCCATAATTCCCTATGCCCTAAGTATACGCTATACGGCTCTTTTTACTTTTTCATTATTCACCGACAGAGACTTTTAATAAGCTGCATTAGCGTTCCAAGTAATCGAACTGTGATTTCTAAATTACGATTCCGCAACAGCGCTAAATTCATGTATAGTGATTCATACCGAAGTCGAAGGAAAACTCCCACTTACTAATTCATTAGCCAAAATTATTTTGTTATTATTTCTAGTTCTAATTTTCATTGTATTGCAACTACTAAACGACACTTATCGAATAATTTGGATAAATAACAGATATTAATTAACTGTATTTGGTATTGCTAGTAGCCATTTTTTGGGCGATAAGTACATAAATAAACAAATGAATTGAACTTTTAAAGCTCAATAATCGATCGTGACTGTTAACTTATTGCTTTATAAATGTTCAGGTTTGCGATCATATGGTAAAGTCGTCTACGTGTTCACACTGGTACCGATTTTTGGTACATTCGTCCTATGCGCAAAACTTTTGGGTCTCATCCCACCCGGGACACTCCACCAACTATTCCCAGCAACCGTTTGGGCCGAATTTTTTATAAACGGGCGATCCTGGGTCACCGCTTCCTCGGAGGTTTTCCTAACCTGGGGCCTTTTGGGCGCCGCTGCCATGCAGGTATCAACATATCGGCATACCTTAATCGATTTTTACTTATATAACGAAATAACGTTAACACTATATTTTCATTCGCAGATAGCCGCACACAACAAACATAAGCATCTACTCCAAAGAGACACGAGCCTCGTCGTCGTATTAACTGTTGTCGTACTTTTGCTTGCCGCATTTCTCGCTAATACATGTGTACAAATTCTCAAGTACCATGGCTACGTGTATACAACAAGTTCTTTTGGTAAGTTTATCAAAGAATCATCTTACTAATTTACAACCTACAAAATATTTCTTGAATTTCCCAATCATTTCAGGTATCAATGTTTTCTCTGTAATTTTTATATAACCGATACTAGATAAAGTAGATAAAGAAACAGGCATCATAATTGTCGATTAACGATAATAACATTAATTGTGTTATCATCTATTATTTCAATCTGATTGCTTTTAATTATTTTTATATTTATATTTTCATAACAACGATAGCAACAAACCATCTGATACAATAAAATTGATATTAATAATAATAATAATTAAAATAAAATAAATGAATCTTTCGTGTGATTGGATTTTACGATGAAAAATTCTAGATTGAATTCTATTTTATATTCTCAACCAAAATCTTTTTTTTATAAATTTTTGATGCATTATATTGATTCATGGATTTTTTAATAATTCTTATTATTAATAGAAGGGTTTAAAAAAACGTAAGTTTAAATGTAAAGCTTATATACGAATAAACAGATACTATCTTGCTTAAAAAAATAATAATAATAATTGTTGTTGTTGTTGTTGTTGTTGTTGTTAATTAGGAACTTGTGTTTGATACAGATTTATTTTGAAATAGATTCATTTTTTCGATAAACTTTGAAAATGTAGGTAATTTGGTCTTTGGTGAAGCTACGCGAATTAATTCTGAAAATATATCTGCGCGCATCCGTTGAGAAAAATTAGTGTGACGATTAGAGCGGATGAGAAATTAGTATACGTGGGGTCAATATCAGCGTTGAAGCCCTTCTCAGGTCAATGCACTACATTGATGGTAGGCAGACTCTCTTCGGTAGGTGACCAGCATACTTAAGGGTCTCTGACTCTTTGTTGCAGAAAGAATATCGGGCTATACGTTCATGCGACCCTATAATCAGCCACCACCTCCCGGTCAGAGCAGCATCCCTGAACGACTGATGGCGCACGCTTCGTTTCTCGTCGGTCAGCGCGCGACGAGGTCCGGATCGGAGCTGAACTTTGAGTCCGGTTACCAAGCCCTCAGACTCTCCACGGAGCTCGTCCCGGCGACACTCGCCATCCTCGGGACGGAGCAAGTCTCGCCTTTCTGGGCCGTCCTCTTCTATTTCATTCTCATACTCTTCGGCGTAGCGCAGCAGGTGAGCATCGTTCCATCTTTCCTTTATCCTTTATGAATTTCATGCCCCTTCACTTTTCAAATTATTATAATGCGAATAAATGCAAGATGTCATATTACATTTCGAATAAAATATAAGACATTATTATACCTTAAAAAGTTATATTTGTATTTGTTCAGTTCAATTGGACTGATGGACTTATTTTATTAAAACGTGAAACTTATAAGATGTCGTTTACTATAATGTGGTTCCCATTCATTTTTAGTTAGCAATATGGCATTGTGTCATAACCGGTATAATGGCCATAAACACGAAAATGATGAAACTGTGGGAAACGACAATTACTTTCTTCAGCTGTGCCTGTGCTTACATTTTGGGTCTTCCAATGGCAACTGAGGTAATAAATTCTTAAATTTTCAATTGAACAATTACTCATGTCTAATTTGAGGCCACGTATTGATAAATGTTATAGTTACGTTATTATATTGCCAAGCAATGCATAATCGTTACTATCTAATTTACTATCTAACTGAAGTTTGATAAATAAAAATTAAATATCGATTTACTTGACCAGGACATATTGGGTCAAATATATGTATCTCCGCTAATGTTTTTTAGAATATGACACTTAAGGTATTAAACAAATGTTTTAGTTGCAAATAAAATTCTTCTTTATTAAAGATAGTGTTGCGCGATCCATTACGTAAAGAACCAGCTCTGCTCGTCAAATGACCGTCCATAAGTCGCATTTTACAACACTGAGAAGCTCTATATTGAAATAATGAAGTGATCATATTCCTTTGAGCTCAAGGGCTACAACGATGTTAGCATTACGAATGCGTTAAAATCTTATCGAGATACCTACTTTGCGTTATCGCTTATCGGACTCGTGAAATCCATCATTGTATCACGATTAGAGCCTTATCTATAGGCAAGTGAAAATTGACTCGGCCGTGAGTCATGATTTTAACGCATTTCTATTTTACTGCTTCCACGAGCAACAGTGTGAATTATTTTTCATAACTCATAAAGTGTATTTAAGTTTAAATTTAAATTGTGAATATTGCTGTGTGTTATCTCATTATTGTTCAATAAAATTATTATTGCGCAAAATCTTTTTATCCACAAATATATACGGAAGCCTGCGCCCGAGTATATACTATATATACATATAAACAGGATTCTAATTATATAATAATAAAATATAAGGATTAATTATTAATAATTATTTTCATAATTTCAAACTCAATTGATTGTCGAACAAAACGAATAACAAAGCTAATATCAATACCGATAAACGATTAGTAAATTGCATTTACATTATTATTAATAATACATTAGAGTTCTTGAAATATTGTTGCCAGCGATAGACGGTAAATTTATTAAGACTTCGGTATCGGATGAAAAGCTTGCTTGTTTCAACCAATGTCTAAATATTTAATTGAGTTATTACAATTATTAACTGTTGAGGCCAATAACCGAATTATAAATAAATCCAATGAAAGTCTCGGATAAAAAAGGATTGTTGAACCATTGCATGGAAAAAATCTACGATACTAACTGCAATGGCAATATTTATGAGAATAAAAATTACCATTAATAAAGTTGATTAAAGTTTGAAATTATAATTATGAGTTACAATAAGAATTCTTATACGGCCAGGTTAGATAATAATGATCAAATGATGTCATCCTGCTACTTTTGCAACAAATGCATGGATGCAAAATATCTATTGGAGCACATTGTTCACTGTGGCGCCGTTCTGGAAGAATGCCCGGAAAAATGTGGAGCTTACGTACCTCGAAATGAATTGCAAAAGCACCAAAGCCAATGCTTTCGCGGTATGACGTGTAAAGTTAGACGCACGAGTTGCTCAATCGATAAGCAGATTAATTTTCTTCGAGATACTATGTGGAAGAATAAGGTCGTATCTATATTAAGTCTGCTTAAAACGGCGGTTCACGAGGGAGAAAAGGAGGTAAAGGAGCTGAGGGACACTCTGGTATCAAGTTTACAGTTAACAAACGAGGCCTTGCGAAAGGATGTTCTTGAGGAATTGTTTGAGACACGGCGAGCGATCAGTGTTATAAATTCGAAATTAACGAACTTGCAAAAGTCTTATGTAGATCTGAAGAATAAATTGACGCATAATTTTCAACAGGCGACTTTACAAATAGATAATTTAAAGTTGGGAGCCTCGAGTGCAGAGCGTCACGTGGTCGAGGAGAGAAAACAATTTTACGGGCTTTTGGATGAAGTAAAGGCCAACTTTTCAGCGGAAAGTGCTAGAATTTATAAGCTTTGGGGGGAGCAAGTGGAAAACATACACGACATGAAGCTCGAGCTCGAAATGCGCTGCAAACTTTCTCGAGAATTAGTTAGTAAATACAACACTTTATTCGATAGGATCGAGGCTTTAGAACTGGATATGCAAAGGTATTCCGAAACAATAGAGGAACAAAAGGAAAATTGGAAATCTCTGAAGCTCCAAACGAAGGAGAAGATAAATTGCGTGGAGAACTTTTTAAAGGTCGTAGAGGGATTGTGTTTGCGTAACGAGAGCCTAAACTCTTTTTTGCCCAATAGCTCTGATGGTGGTGGAATAGTAGGTCGACTTGTATGGAGGATCGATCAATACGCAGAGAAAATGGAGGAGGCGAAAAGGAGCAATGCTGTTCTGCTCAGTCCCACTTTCTACGACAAAGAGTACGGCTATACATTAAGAATGGAGGTGTATTTGAATGGGTTAGGTCAATGGAAAAATCGACATATCATTGGCTGTCTCCGAATAATGAACGGCAAATGGGATCCGCTACTCGATTGGCCCTGCGTTTTAATGGCCGACGTGACTTTGAAGGACCAGGAGAACCCTATGAATAATTTGGAAAAGTTCGTGAAAACGGTGAAGGAAAGAGCTGAGGAACAATTAAACGAACGTAGCTCTGATTGGTATATGTTTATACCGCACTTGATGCTCGATAGGCATTCCGGCTACACCAAGGATAACGTTATGTTCTTAGAAATCCGCATGAAGAATTATAAATTGACCGGATCGACGACATCCTTGGTTTAAAAAGGAAAACGACGCTCGTGGATAAATTAAGGAAAATTTTTCGTGCTCACTTGGCATGATTAGTCATGTTTTTACATTATTTACATGACTATACATACATGAACTTATTTATTTTATGATAGCGAATGACGTTATTTTACTGCTTCGTAACTCAAAATTTATTGAGCTGGAAAATCAGCTGAATTGATCCGTTTGGCAATGTAAGCTTACGTATCGTCAAATGCTTTCGATTCAAATGCAAATCCTTTTATACTATAGGCGTTCTTAAACCGTTGTATCTTTTAATAAATGTAATACATTGGATTTAGGCTTATAAGTACATTGAAATATAAATTGAAACGCTAAAAATCGTTGTATGTAGTTTATTTTCGACAGAAATTTTGGATTCGGTGTATCTTATCTGAAATGAAAACAAATATTGACTATTGGAATATGCCGACTTTAAAAAATACGTAAACGAATGCCCGTAGCATTGAGTTGAATGGCGCAGCGAATCAAAATAATGTGTACCTAATGAAGGACGTCGGTTGGAATTGTAAAAAACGCAGCTTCGATTGAATGTAATGAAAGCGATTAGAGAATAAACGTCGCGGACATTGCAAAAAAAAACAACAAAAAAAAACAAAAACAATAACTGAAATATAATACTGCTTTCGCTTGAGGATGGAGTAAAATGAATCCGACATAGGGATACTCGGATACTCGAAGGGCTGAGGATGTATTTGAGATAACATAGCCAATAACCGGATGGCAACGTAATATTCGAATAAATGGCTCTTGTGATAAATTTCAGTTGGGCATTCACGTGGTGTACTACCTTGACTACACGGTCGGCGGCGCCTGGTGGATTATGGTGCTCTACCTGATACAGGTCGGAGCCGTATTCGCGGTTCGCGGAAGGCCCCACACCGGCGAAGCCGTCGTCGCCGAATTGTTTCCCCCGACCGGAAGGTGCTTGAAGTACTGGGCTGGTCCACTTCTCTCTTTCACTTGGAACGTCGTCCTGCCCATCACTCTCATGGTTCGCTTCTTCTTTTTCTTCTTTTTTTTTTTTTTTTTTTTTTTCACGCCGCTACCTCATCGACGAAGCTCCCGTGGACACTCCAATCGCACAGTCACTAATCGGCAATTAATATCATCATATTTACTACCACAGGTACTGAGTATCACGGTGTTCAAGAGTACTGGCTATCGAGAACTGTACACGTATCGTCGAACTAGTAAGGACTACTGGGCCGTCTGGACAAGACAACTTGGGGCACTTATTCAACTCATACCGATCCTCATCATTCCAGTCGTTGCAATAATACAAACCTGTCGGTACTTAAATAATGGTCCTCCTGATATATTTGACGTAAGTAGACTATTAATTTCCATATTTCCATATTTGTGACCCGTTATTATGAACCTTTCCTTGTACTTAAAAAAATGTCAAGTATAGCCTTATTAATCTTAACAAGCTATATCAGCTAAATCCAATAGTTATTTTATTTAAATAATTTCCAACATTAATTAAATTTCATGTATATCTCCATACGTTGCAAATAAAAACCTTATAACTTTAGATATACTAACTATAATAAATTCTCTTTGTTGCGTATAATATTAGAGCAATCAGGTGGAGGTGAATGTAAGTCACTGCAATCAGTGTAATGGAGTAAGTGGCATAATAACGATTCATTTAAAACTAATTAATTATTAATTTGAATGTAGATGTTTTGAAAAAGTTTTTTTTTTTTTTTTTTTTTTTTTTTTTTTTTTTTTTTTTTTTTTTTTTTTTACAAGTAATTAGCTTTCAACTATCACGTTTGGCTTATCTATTACATCACGCTTAAAACGACACGATATTAAACACTACAATTAATTTTTGTTTTGTTTGCTACATTTCTTTTTCTTATATTGGTTAAATTTCTCTCTCTCGTTGTGTTTTTTAAATTGCAAGAAATTGAAAATTCAATAAAATTCAATTAAACATTTTAATTCAATAGTTTTGCTTTAAATTTCAAAGTATATAAGTAAATCTATTTCTACTTAGATAGAATAAATATTCTATTGCTATTTATTATTAAATAAAAAAAAAAAATTACAACTAAATATCACTGTTATTGAAAAGTAAAAAGGGGTGATAAATGTAATTAAATTTATTTTAAATTAAATCATATTTTTAAAATTTGTTAAAATAGGTCTTTCTCAAAATGTTACAAAATTTTTAATCAGAATCATACAATTTATCACAAGCAATATATGAAATTGATATTGTAATTACAAAATTAATAAGATTTGATAAGATTTGATTGTTTATCTTTATATAAATTTTCTTAATATCATTACAAGGCATAAGCAATACATTTTCTTAGATTTATTAACATTATTCTTGACTTAATTGCTTAATGAAAGTTTGTTCATAAAAATTTCCGCTTTATTAAATGTATTTAAATAATAATGATAACAATGTTGAATAAAAAAAATCAACTTTTCGGAGTCAATGCATTTTAAAAAGATAGATTTCGGCATTTTAATATTTTATAACAAAGGAAGAAAACAGTAAAACAATAATTTAATCAATAATCAACTCTCTTGTAGCAGAAACGATAAAGTTGCAAAAATAATGAAAATGATTGACTATTTTGAAAAAATATACCGATGAGTAGAATAAGAACGAAAAGAACCATTAGACTGTAGGTAAATAGACAAAAATGACAAAGTCATAATCATAAGCAAAGCAACAGATGTGCGCTTTCATGTCAATAATAATGATGACTGTTATTTAAAGTAATTGTGCTTTTTTGCAGAGGATTCAATTGCTCTATCGTCCGTCCATGGATCCGGAAGAGCAGAGAAACACGCAGACGCAGATCGGTGGCACCGGAGCGACGAACCTTCACGGCAATGGCCTCGTCTCCAGCACGACGGAGTTGCCGTTCGAGGACCCGCCCCCTAAGTACACGCCACCCCCGAGCTATACGACGGCGACCGGTGCTCGGATCGCAAAGATGCTACGCCAGAGCTTCCGACGTAGCGTCCGGAGGATCGCCAATGTCCTCGGCGAGGGCGGCAGTGCAGCGGTAACCGCCGCAGCCAGGCACAGGCCGGTTCTCCAGAGGCAGCAACAGTTGCACCAGGTACTCCAGATCCACCAGCAACAGCAGCAGCAGCAGCAGCAGCTTCAACATCAACAGCAGCCTCCACCCCCGGACTATGCGGCTGTACTTGTCGAGATGAATCAGCGAGTCTCCTCTCACGAGGTCGCCATAAACATCGCCGAGGTTGATTTTCCTTATCCACCCAACTCTAATGTCCGTATACGTTTTTTTCTCCTCCAATTACAGCCATTTAAATGACGTGCCAAAAATAAAGATAAATCTCAGATAAATGTTAATAATGTAATGAATGAGTTCGGGTCGATTAATATTATTATTATTATTCTTATTTTTTTTGCATTTTTTTTTTTGTATAAAGATTCGGCAATTGCTTGTAACTGAAGTGAGGATAATAAATGAATTGAAATTCGTAGGGTGGAAGAGGAGAATCGGGTCCGAGGCAATTGGCCAGGGCGAGGACGATCGACCGTAATGCCGGTCGAAGAGAGTCGACCCCCGTGGTCCGGGCTCACCACACCTTAGACCGGAGGCCCTGCACCAGCGCTGTCGGGGCTTCGACCCTGACCGCAGCAGAGGTCGCGAACCTTCTGCGCAGCAGCATTCGCCGAGGAAGCGCGCGGGGCCAGCAGCCGGAAATAGGCCGTTTCGTGGTCGGCGAGGTCCAGCAGAGCGTCGCCTCGGTCGAGAACCTCGTCGAGGCCGCAGCGCCAATCGGCCAAGAGGCGATCCTGGTCCGCGGAGGCGAGCGTGGACTCGCAGCCCCGAGCCCTAACAAGACTGCCCACGAGATGGAGAGCTCCGTTTCTGTGATATAGACTGGCTCGCGATAACTCCTCCTCATCCACCCCACCCAATCACCTTATCCTATTCATAAACCTACGCGACTTGCGCGCACACGCACGCATGCACGCACGCACGCAGGCACGCACGCAAGCACATACTTCATACACCCACCCACCCACACACACATACACACACACGTCGCTCTCGCTTCCTCTTTCGCTTCCTTTCTCAGCGACCTCAGCATCCCCGTGCGGCTTCTCGCGACACATGGGACATCCGTCCGTCGGTCCATAATGTTTGGCAATGCGTCCGTGCAAGAAGCCCGTGCTTTTGCTCTTCTTCCTCGAGCAAAACGATCGATCAAACGAGAATCCGATTGCCCGACGAGCCAATATATTGATCGCCGTCCTTATACGCTGTCAGCCAATACTCCATCCTTACAGAAAGCTTTAATATTCTTTCTGTATCATTAAATTCGAAGCGACAGCTTCTAGATGTCGCGCACCTTAGTTAGTTCGGCCCTCCAGGATTTGCGAGCACATCCTAGCTTACCTTAGATTGTAAAATTATTTTCGCCACGAGTTCAGAGATAAAGATATGCAATTTCAATAACTGATCTGACACCTTCTCCATTTTGCACTACGAAAATTGATGAAAGACTCCTATGCATTAATTTCCCTCTGTAATCATATCTCTATTGTCGCTCCAAAAAGAGATTTAAGGTAGTCACTGTTTCTATTGCTTCGTAACTTTACCTAATTGGTCGTAGTCGTTTATTATGATTATTATTATTATTATCATCACTTGCTATTACTATTATTATTGCTATTATTATTAGAAATTCATTTAAAAGATCGATTTATGATTATCATATTATTATCATATGATGTACCGTTTAATGTTTCTGGCTTATTACGTTACCGTCAAACTAATATTAATTTAAATAGTAAATGAATGGTAAAAACTTTCAGATAAATTGCAAGACGGTTCGAGAAAATTTAATTCTATAAAAGGAATTACGTTCATTAATTACATTGGCCAATTAAAATAGGTGGAATGTAATAAACAATCGATTATTTTCGAATTCTTCAAACGATTATCGATAAACTTTTTTTCTTTTTTGAATTACAGACTACAGTTTGAATTTATTATAAAAAAATGTCTATTACTAATATTTATAATTAATTATATTATAAGTATAATTAATTATCTGCATACCTTTAACAATAGCCAAGCTTAAATTAAATTTTTACCCTCTTCAAGATCAATAAAAAGCTTTGGAAATGATTTATTTCCGTGTAAAATGTTAAAATTTCCAGTCACAATTTTATCTTTTGGGTAATATCTTTGGCATTGAAATTTCTCGTTGATTAAATAATGAAAGAGGCTAAAGCTTTAAAGGAATCCATCATATTCCCTCGTATAAACAAGTGGTCGTTCAAATAAGTTTAAATGATAAATTTATTATTATTTCAATAAAAATTTGAAAACGAAAAATCTAACGGCCATGCCCTTAAAAACAAGCCATATTACATACTAGAGCTCAAGTTTAAAATAATTATAACTAATTCAACGTTTACATATTTTCTTATTACAATTAAATAAAATAAGTAAGTGGTTGCATAAGTCGGAGTAAAGAAAAATTTAAGCCAAACATTTTTGTCGATACAGTCGAATAAGATGTAAGCACAAAGGTAAAAAATTTAAAAAAGTTACGGCAATTCTTACTGCTTATTTTAAAAAGATATTAGATAATACATTGAATTTTATGAATGTACTATTTTTATAAAGCAATGAACAGTGACAGTCTTAAAACAATAAATTGACTAAATATATTAACTCCATAGATTTAACATAGGGTCTTACATTACAAGTTGGAGGAGGTGCATATGCTAAAAGACTTTATATTTTATTGTCAAAACTTAATAGTGTAATTGTTACTATAATTATTTTAAGGGCATTGCATTGCTCATGCTGAGTTACTTTTACAACAGCTTAGCTGAGACTAGTGTAACCATTAGCTGTATAGTACATTGCAAGTAATAAATATATTTGGCATGTCAATATTGCATAGCTTCGTTAATTCTCATCATAAGCTTTACGTTGGAAAAATCGTAATAATACAAAAGAAACATCGTTTATCAATATAGATCAATTATCTAGATATTTATAAAAATATAATTTATTTAATTATAATTATAACAAAGTTCCAAAATTTCTCATTAATTTTGAACTAAACTATAATCGGATTACGAATCTTATTTTTCGAAAAGTTTTGAAAAAATTAAAACCGCATACAAGGTGTATAAAAAGGATTATTTTTTTTTTAAAAAAAACTTCCATATGAGATTTAACGGCATAAAAAATAGATATGCTTTTGTAGCTATTATAATGACTATTGTGGTCAATGTACCGTTCTGGCAGTTACATATATATTTGACAAGCGTAGAAGAATTTTCAAACTAATTAAGAACAATATGTATTTAATCCGGCCAATGTTCAAGGGTACGAAAAGTTCTTCAAAACACATATAAACCTACAAAATAATATAAAATTAATTGCGTATAAATCCCGAGAATATAAATAATTAATGATTTTTTCATTATTAATAACTTCAACTTAATTTTCCATGCATTTTTTAAATTATTCAACAATTTCATTTTCATATTGAAATATGAATATGTAGATTTATTATTTCGAAGCTTCATTATATTCATCTAAGGTTACGAGTATGCCAAAAAAATATTTATATCTGTAATGATATAAATTAACTATTAATTTTCAATACTTTTTTTAAAGAATATTGTTGATTTATTAGCCAGCATCAATTATTTATACAACATAATTACTTTTAATTTTAATAATTAAAAGGCTAAAGCTATTGATCATATTTATGTAATTATATTTATTCCTTGCACTAGATTATCTGCTTGGGAGTTACGCTTTACTAAATTAAATTCGTTATCAATGGAAAAAATTTGTATGTTTATGTTGATAATTTTTAAAACATTCGTTAATAAAAGTTTACTATAGTAATTATGAATTAATGCCTTTTAATTCTTGATTATGTATGATAAATATTTAATAATAGCGTTAAAAAGTATAATAATCTCTGTACAGGTAATTTTAATTATTAAAGATAGCAATATATAAAAAAAAAGAATATAATAAGATTATTTTATAAAATATTAATAATAGAAATTGCATTAACGTCTATTACTTTAATTAAACTTCATATTATCGTTACTATAGGTTGTTTTAATCGATAATTCATTTATAGAATCACAAGTAATTAAACTAATTAATATGATGTTTTCATAATATTATAGTACATATGAAATGTTATGTCTGTACATTTTTCTAAAATTTTTAAAACGTCTACTAGGCATAGATTCTTACCATGTAAGTTTTATAAGTGTATTTAATGATTATTGTTATTGCAATTGGAATAATTTTTTGTTGCGATTGTTTTGCATCGTTCTTAAAAACTGTGCCAGCGACTACTTGTAATATAAAAACTTCATGATAATTGAACCTGTGAATTGTAAATATATTTCATAATCTTGATGTTTAATATAAGATTTTAAAAAAATAAGTTATCTTTTGCTGCATTTGTCAGAACAAATAATATTTATGAGAATCAACTATTATTCCCTTAATCTTAAAAATTTTTAGTCTGATTAATGTGTCGATTTTTATACAAGCAGACACTTAAATGATTATTTATAACTTTTTGTATTTTCGTAAATACCTCATGCATAGTTTTTGTGAGATAGTATTTGATTAATAAATAATTATGAAATTAAATTTTATATTTAATAATTTAAAGAACTTTTCGAAACACGTTAACGTCGAGTGTAAAGGTCTAATTTATATTATCTCTCTTTTTTTTTAATACACTAATGATTAGTTTTATTCATATTGAAATTTTATTATAAAAAAATAAAATTTTTAAATAATTCTTGTGTTCACTGTTTTTATTTCAATATAATCATATCCTATTAAGATTATTTGTGTATATTACATAAATATGAAAATTAAATCATTGAAACACGTAAATTGTTATAATGAATTAATTTCACCGATAAACCATAATAGAGTTATGCTTTCTCGTATAATAATAAATCTCTTACTGCTTTCATGAGAAAATTATTATTACGTACAAAAATTTATATAAAAAGATACTACTAGAAAGATACAATAAAACTTAATTTGTTACTTTATTTTTTTTCAATAATCACAAGTTTATTTAATTTTACAATAAATTTAATTAAGCTAAATTACAAAAAATATTTGGCAGTTGTAATATTTTTATATTTAATTTACGGAGATATAAGAAAAAACATTATAAACAAAAATAATAATTCATAGAACAATCATTTCTTTTAAAAAATGTAGGTAAATGTACAAAAAAAATTATCTAATATAATAAATAGTAATACAATTATCACAAAAATCTAAAAATAAATACTAATTTTACTACAATAATTAATTTTTTATTTTTATAACTAAAACTAACTGTGAAAATTTAAAAATTACAATTATTTATACTCAATATTTATCTTGGTTTTATAGTACATATACAATTGCACATTAAATGAAATTCAGCAGGCCATCGTTAAAAAAGTTATAGAAAACTATATTCTTTTTTATAAAGAAGAATTCATAATTATTACTACGTGATTATAAACGTAGTTTTTTATTGTTGTAGTTATTTTTGTATGCAAAAGTGATAAATACTTAAATTAATTCATATTTAAAAAGAAATATATTATTTATAATTTCGTTGGGAATAATATATTTAATAATTTGTTTGTTAAAATAAAGAAAATTTAATTTATTTCAGAAAACAAAATTGAGCTGCTTTAGAGATTCATTAAAAATTAAATTATTGATGAAAACATTAAGTAAGATCTTATTATAAAAAAGGAAGTAGTTATTTTTAAAAATGCTAAATAATAAAAACATGAATCATTGTTCTCAGTTTAATAATAATGAACAAATTTATGATATTAAAAGAATAATAATAATTTATTGTGAAATGTCTTTTATTTTTATCGTTCGTAAAATAAACTATCAGCTTAAAAAAAATATTTTATGCATTATTTTATTTAATTTGAGGGTTCTATTTTATATAATTTTGTATACACGTATATTATTATTAATTTTATAAATTACAAATAGTAACTCTGCTAGCTCTAAACATCTTGAAATTATTAATTAATTATTAATATTGAAATGATCTTAAATAATTAAAATAGGTAAAATTATTCACATTTTGAATTAAGCATTGAAAACCATTTAATCATTCTGCGAAAACGTCCATATTAATGATTATTCAAACTTTACTGTAACAATGATATTAATAAGTTTATTGTATTAAGCAATTAAATAAAATCGTTGAAAAAATAATAGAAAAAATTATATTTTATGAGCAACAGCAAATACCTGTATACGATCAATTTGCCAGTATTTCTATTGATATAATATTTTAATGAATAAGTAATTTTATCGAATCACTGTACTGCATATTTGTTGTGTCTGCTCAATAAGAAAACTAAACAAAATAGCCTTAGAAAAATATTTATTTTAAAAACTTTTAAGCTAGATTGAATAGCTTTTATTCTCTGTTCTACCATATGATTGAGTTTTTTATTTTAATACAAATATAAATAAATATCTGTGAAATTTAAATTTAATTTTATATTCTCGAGTATGAACGACGAAATCACTTTTATTATACTGATCGTTAAAATCACACATAAATCTTTCAAAAGTTATTCACTATTATTGAAAAAATAATATACTTCTACACAATATGTTTATTTATCATTGCTATATTCGACATTCTCTCGAACTGTCTTCTAGAATTTAAAATGAAGTATTTGTTAATTTATACTATTATCATTTCATCGGTTGTTTATGAAGTTTACGGATGTTTCGGTTGGCTCCTTAGTTTATGTAAGAAAAAATTAATATATGAATACATTTATGTTAAAATGTAATTGTTTAATAAATCAACATCTTTTCAATTTGAATTATAATTGTATAAAAAGGAATATGTTAATAATTTGTATGGTGTGGGGGAAGGGGATGCATGTACGTACGTATGTATGTATGTATGTATGTAGGTACTGATCAGAAGTATAATGATTTGATAAGCTAGGAATTAAATAAAAAAATTTTTTTTAGGGGCTTTTACAAGATGTTGTCGCTCAAGAGAAGAAATGACCAATAATAGAAATGAGAACAAGAATGCAAATATTGTGACCCAAGAATTAATAACAAAAGTTGAAAAGGCTCGTCAAGAATTAGAGCAACAAAAGATAGTAAATGAAAACTTGAACATAAAGTTCGAAAGTCAACAGAAAGAGAAAGAATTGAAAGAAGAAAAGGAAAGATTGAGAGAAGAAAAGGAAAACGAAGAAAAAGCTGCCAAAAAGTATAATGCGTTAATAAAAATAGAGGAAAATAGGATGCGAAAAATTATAGATAAAGAAACGCAGTTGTTAAAAAATAGATGGAACAATCTTCAAATCACAATTTTAAAAAATCACATTAAAGAAATTGAAAGCTTTCATAAGCATCATAATCATGTAATAGATTTTCAAAAGCATATAATTCTTATACAGAAATTGCCAATGATTTGCCAAAATCTAATAACCATAGAAGATGGTAAAGTACTGTCTTTCTTAATTAAATTTTGTATATAACTCTAAATTTAAATAACTCTAATTCTCTAATAATTAAGAATTATAAAATATTTTTCTTAATAGAGCGTAAAAATTTACTTTTATATCATTGCTATGACATTGGTAATTTAACTTTATCACGCTATTAAACTAATCATTATAATTATAATATTTTATATAATATATTATAGACAATGAGTTATAGACTATATTCGACTTAATAAAATTAACTTTCCTTTCAGCATCGTTGAGCTCGTATATCTATAGTTGGAATTACCAGACATGTAATATTTGTTGCGTAAATTAAAGTTGCTTCATTTGTATTTTTGAAAAGTATTTTTTATAAATACTTTTTATAAACCATGGAATGTTTGAAGAGATTAACAACAATATGCGAATTACTGTTTATATTATATTTGAATAATAATAATAATAATAATAATAATAATAATAATAATAATAATGATGATGATGATGATGATGATGATGATGATGATGATGATGATGATGATGATGATGATGATGATGATGATGATAACAACAACAACAACAACAACAGCAACAACAACAATAATAATAATGTCATTATTAATTACTGTGATTTGTAATAATTTTACAAGCATTGCCAAATAATAAATTAAAAAAAAGATTCGATTAATTTGTTTTTTTTTTTTTTTTAAATATCATTGCAATTGCTCATTGACTGGAAATGAAAAAGAAATTTTAGAAGTTGGCGCTTTTAAATTGAGCAGTGCTGGGTTATGGTCGCGTCATATGCATTTAAGAAAGTCGTAAGCTTACGAGTAAGACTCGTATTGACGAGTTGATCCTTCCCGACCGTGTACCTGGCGTAAAATAAAAAATCGTATTTAACATTTAAAAACCGGATCTGCATAGAGTAATATCTGAGAGTGTCAATTGGTGTACTCGGTAATTATTAGCAGGATTTTGAAGTATTAAAATTCGCTGTTTAAGCATTAGAAAATTTTTAGGTAAGTTCCCTTTGAAAATGATAAAACATTTCTTTTAATCTCTTTTTATTTCATTCATGAAAGTAAATGGACGGGCGTGGATGGGAAGATCTTCAATACTGACCGGTAATAGCGGCGACAAAGATAGTTAATCCAGAGTAATTGCATTAAAGAAGGATAGACATTACTACGTTCGGCGCTTATCGAAACGAACCTATGAATCATGATAACATGTATTTGGAGACATTCACGAACGTTATAACCTCACGTCATCATGCAATGTTGCAAATGCTTTTCAACATAATTAATAATACGGACAATAATACGAGCGCCAAGTTGCAGTTAAATTAACATTAGACATTGTGCCATTGTAAAATTGTATAGATATAAAAGTAAAATGACTGAAGTATATAATTTAGGTCTCGATGCTGTCACTTGTCATGTTTGGAATGAAAAACAATCGGAAATCGCATTATGTCCGAATAATAACGAAGTTTATGTTTATAAACAAGATGCAGCCAGTTGGAAGCTTTCTGAAGTTTTACAAGAGCACGATCAGCGAATCATGGGCATTGATTGGGCACCAAAAACAAATCGCATTGTCACTTGCGCTGCTGACAAAACTGCGTACGTTTGGTCTCAGAATGCAGAAGGGAAATGGATACCATCTTGGGTACTCCTAAGAACTAACAGGGCAGCCACTTGTGTTAAATGGTCACCGAATGAGGATAAGCTCGCGGTAGGATCTGGTGACAGAGTTATTTCTGTATGTTACTTTGCTTCAGAAAATAATTGGTGGGTCTCCAAGCATATAAAAAAACCTTTGCGATCCACTGTAACTGCTATCGATTGGCATCCCGATAATAAAGTATTGGCTGCTGGATCCACCGACTATAAAATAAGAGTTTTCAGTGCTTATGTACGAGATATTGATAATTTAAATAATAATGAAAGCTCTTGGGGAAACAGTACAGTTCTTGGAACACTGTTTGCCGAGTTTTTCAGTTCAGGAAATGGAGGTGGTTGGGTGCACGATGTCGCATTCAGCCCATGCGGAACTAAACTTTGTTGGGTCGGTCACAACTCATCTATATGTGTTGCTGACTCTTTAAAAGGCAATATTGTTACTCGACTATTTACAGAATATTTACCATTTCTTAGGTGTGTCTGGCTTGATTGCAATTACATTATTAGTGCTGGTCATGATTGTATGCCAATGGTCTATAAAGTCGATGATTCTGGTAAACTAAGTTTTACAACTAAACTCGATAATACGCAGAAAAAAGAAGCAGCTGGTTTAACAGCGATGAGAAAATTTCAATCACTCGATAGACAAGCCAGAACGGAAATTAATGATAGTGCTGTCGAAAGTATACATCAAAATACAATTACTTGTATACGTAAGCTATCTAAATCAAAATTTAGCACAAGTAGTCTAGATGGGCTTTTAGTTGTGTGGGATATTAAGGCTCCAGAATTAATGCTGAATTCGTTAAGGATTAATTAATTTTATTAACCCCAATCAAGAATAAAATGTTGTCCAGATAAAATTATTACATTATTAAAAATATTAAGATTTATGAACTTACTAAAATCACTTATTTAAGTTCTTTATGTTCTCTTATATTTGTTAAAGAAAAATATTCATATTTTTCTTAATAAATATGCAACCACAATTACAGTATTCCAATACTTCATATTGTTTTATAAATATTTTATAAATATGTGCTGTTCTTATACTTTATATTAATCTTTTGTATAACGAAAATAAAATAGATTACAAATTGAATAAGTTTTATGCTGAATAAATTAATCATACATAATACAATATTTATTAATTATAAGACCTAATTATAATTTTAACATACTAAAAAGAAAATTTTTAACCATCCTACATGATAATAAACGATCATTAAAACCTTTACAGCAGCTCCACTTAATGAAATTAATTAAAATATTTTTAATGGTTTAATCTAATTCCTTACATTATTCATAATAAATTTCATAAATTTTAAGAATTTTAATTTTAAAATGTTAAATCAGTGCAATAATCAAACCTTAAATATTTATTATAAAATCAATGACAGATGCAGACGAATTTTATTAAATCAATAAATTATCACTAAATATAAAATTTCTATTTACATTCATATCATTTTTTATTTATGCAAAAGCTCATGTAAATAACATACAACAAAATTCCAAAGATAATTTTGATATTTCTAGTAATCATCATGTTTACAATTAATTTTCTCATTTAAGTTCTATTACATAATTTTATAAAATATGTACACGTAAAAACTATTACATATTTACATAAAATACTTTTTAGTAGTATGTTTTTTTTAGTTATATATACTCTGTATATAATTATAACTAAAATCATATTAAAAATATAATTGATAAGTTAAATTGTTCACAAGATGATTTTAAGACATCAAGTACAGAATTAATAAAATTCAAAAATATACAATCTACAAATTGTAATGGGAATTTTATAAATAATAATTCAGTTATTTTCAAAAAAGATTTTATTTATTTATTTAAACACGTTTACTCCTTTTCACTTCCTTGACTTGTAAACCTACGAAAAATATAATTTAATATAAATAAACAGGTTTAAAAATTAAAGTGTTTTAACGCTATAGTATACTATACCTGGTGGAAGCGATTGCTTTAACTTCTCAGCCTTTTCTTTGTCAATAATAACAAGTGTGTATAAAAACCTAGCACATCGTAGCTTAAATTTGACATCAAATGCATTTTCCTTTATTGTGACAGCTTAAAATTAAACCATTAAATAAAAAATTAATATAAAATATATTTAAAAACATATTTTGTACATAAAAATAAAACGTTTTATTTTAGTATTAATAAATATTTATAATGGAAATAACATACTAAATTAATATTAAATTTTTCAAATAAATATTGATAAAATACAATTGGACATTGATTTTTGTTGATATTATCCATCTTATTATTTTTTTCTTTGTGAAATTTCAAACAGTAAATTATATTTATATTGTATTATTCAATAAATTTTAATTTTATTTTACAATTTTTGAACATTTTTTTTCATTTCTCCATACGATAAACAATATATTGTAATTATTTTAAGATAAATATAAATAATAATTGTTACTTATAAAAACATAAATTATTTTTAAAAATAATACATAGATTTATTAATTTCAAATATTGAAATTATAAACGACAATATATACGATACAATTTGCTAATAATTTTATGTTAAAGATTATTTTATATTTTTTTACATTATTTTTGTGTTGTGATTGTTATTATTATTATTAGATTTTATTAAATTATTCATTTCTTTACTTTATCATTATACTTATTAAAAAATTATTGAAAAGAAGAAAAAATAATTTATAATAAATGGATGATAGGAATGAATAAAAATATATTTTAGAATGCTATGTGTAACATAATATGTTTGTAAAAATAATTCTTTATGGACACTTACATTTCGCATCTTTTCTCCGGGCTTTCAAAAGAAACTCCTTGATTTCTTTAATTTCCCTAGGCTATTAAAAGAATAAGAACATTAATAATAAATTTTAATTAATGATTGCATGTGTTATTTAAGGTTATGTTAATAACTAACTTCCATTATAAAACCATAGAAAATGTTAATAGGAAATAAGAAATAGTTCATAAAATTATTTATAGCTAACATATATGAAAATAGATTAAATAATAATTAAATCTTACCATTTTGTATATAAAAACGTAGTATACGGTGATGAACCTAAAATACACATAAAAATATACTTTTTGTAAAAATAATATTAGAAAATGTAGGTTACCGATATGTCGAATACGGTTTTTAAAGATTGCATATACAAATTAATTTATAATAAATTACAGGATTGCATAGATAAAAATGAATTTAATAAGAAATTATAAGTTATGCCTACCTTGCACTACCACGTCAATCGATAAGAAAGAGCGCCATCTATTGCAAAATGTTTTTAATTCTCAGCTGTTCTTAACTGACGAGATCAAATCAAACTTATACCCATTAAATTATAAATCAGCATACCGAATGAGCCGAAGCACTTTATAAATTTTATATAAATTAATTCTAGAAAACCATAAATAATTGTTTAGATAAAAACTTTTAGAAATTCCTAAAAAGTCTGTAACACTTGATATGAAAGTTAATGTGTAATCGACAAAGTAAATAAATCTTTATTATTTTTAATTAAACGTCATACTTTATAAATAATATAATTATCGATATAATTAAATTTATATATAATTAATTTGGTTAAATCGATACACTATATCGTGTGTATATTCTTGTCACAGTTAAATTTTCATAAAAGCTTACCCATGTATATATTTATAATGTTTTAGTATACCTAATATACCTAATATACAATTTGTCTTCTTTAAATTAAATAAAGCGCATATAAATTTGAATATAGGAGGATTATTATATCCATGCTTATATAACTTTATATTTACTTATTTTATTATAACTCATATTGACAACACATATATACATGGAAAGATAAGTTGGTAAATAGACGGTGAATTTAGGTCAGGTAGCTATTCGCTACTTAACACCCCTTCGTACGATAACATGATGATGTGGATAAATCAGTATATTGACGATCAAATTTTTTGTTGCATCAATTAGTTGAAGCTATAAGTCAAAAGATCCAATAGATAATTCATGCTTAGTTAACAATTCAATAGTCTAACAAGAAGAGTTAATGATCCACAAGGAAAGATGATGTATTAAATGAAATCTCATTATACGTAGAACGTGCCTTTTTAAGGTACAATAGATATTTCATATTTATCGGAATACTTTAAAGTACTAAACACGATCATTTTTTACCAAATATACTCAAGTTCCGATAAAATTAATTATTAAAGGCAAAAATAAGTATCAAATAATTCGAGTACAGTTGACTTTTATTTATGAAAATCAATAACTATTAAATTGGCAATAAATAAAAATTAAAATTTGTATATTTAAATTTATACAGAATTTTATGAGAGAGAAAGAGAGAGAGAGAGAGAGAATAATTTGACTTGGTTCAAGAAATAACTTTTAATACAAATAGTACTGTTGTAATTAAATTTATAAAAAAATTCTTGTAATTAAAAACTATTTAGATGGATTTAACGATTATTAAAAGTTTGTATTCGTTCTTTTTTTTCTTGCGAAGCAGGTATCAACGATAATTCTTACTATAAAAAAATATATCAGTTCGAAAGCACTCATAAGACTGAATCCAATAAAAAGACCTAAGAGACCACCGATCGATGCTGAAAAACATGTTATTTTGAAATTATTCTCAAGAAGGTAATTAATTTTATCCTCGTAATTATTTATAAACCATACAATACCAAATAAATTTTTCCAATTATGAGACACATCTCGTCGATATTGCTTAGATACGAAATCAACGTAAAAAACATTTACGATACTATAATTTTTTATTTTATTAGATGCCCTGTAAAAAAACGATATAAATCATGTGATTATTAAAATAAAATATGTAATATTATTTTATTATACGTTTATTCAATTATGTTTTGAAATTAAAATACGTTGAATGTGGAATACAATAATTTAATGAAACTTATTATAAAAATTGACGACTATTTGTCGTATTTGAGTAACATTTATTTGTGGCTATGCATCGAAATTCATCATATGCAAAAATTATTAATATACTTTTAAATGTTTATAGAGAAAAGTATTTGAGCGATTCCTGTAAAAAATAATAGTAATAATGTACTCACGAAACTTTTTCTTCGTAAAATTCATCAACACGTAACATACCCTCGGAACCATCAACAGGATAATTGTAAATCGAACAATCGAGTAAGCAACCGCAGGGCTTTTTTTCCACGTCGATGTTTACAATCGTTAAGTCTGAATAATTTACCTGAACGCCCGGCCAAGACGTATCGTACAAAGCTATGAAAATACAAAGCTAATGTCACAACGGCTTATTTCACGCAATCATGAAGAAGGAACGAATTAAAAAAAATGTTTATCCATACATCTGATTTTTGCCAAACAGTTTATATCTCTTAGATTACATACTCTCGAGCCTGTAAAAAAAATACCTTAATTATACTTATCTGAATATTAAGTTTTCAACTTAATATGTAAATGCGCAACGATCGACTTGCTCTGTAATACAAATGCAACTTAAATAATTTTATCCAAATAATCGTTGATTTGAGAAAATATAGATTCCGATTAGAAAAGCGTTAATGAATAAGAAAGAAGGCTTACCTTTCCGGGGACTATAATAAGGGAAGCAACCGCACTTATCAACAATGATATTCACTCTGCATTGATTCAAACAATTCACATACGAGTAGTTATTCCATCTGAAATTATTTGCCAATAACTGTAATTCTCTCGGTAATTTTTCGCCATTGAATAAGCACTGACGCGTGCTCACGGGAAGATTTTTAACAACTGCGGTAGCATAAACTTCTTGTGGTGCTATAGCGAGGAAAGCTTGTACTCCCAATCCAACCAATTTATACTCGGAACTACGATCCGGATAATTGTAAGGGTAATGTAGAAGAGCCTAAAATTCATTTTTTTCTATTTTTTTATTCCTTTACTCATATCTCAAAGCGAAACAATGATAATTATTTTAAGAAATAAAACAAATGTAAGACAGAAATTTCCATAGTAAAAAAAAAACAAGAAAAAACTACCATCGTAAGATGATTTATATTATAATCAGTTACGATTGAATCCTTTATTTATATTAGCCGATATAGTAGAGTGAAATTTTAATAATTCGATTTACAAACTGTTGTACGAAAATTTTCTCATTCATGTAATACGGACTACACAGACACTCTACTATTTATCACATTCATTCCGATTATAAAATTAATTGCACTACGAGTAGGAAGAGTTCTCTAATAGAGTTTTTCAACTCACACATATCGTCTCTGTCTTTCCTAAAAATGTATATAATTAATGGTAATGCAAATACAAATACTATGGCACTTATAATTTTTTTCTAAAAAATATTTTTACAACGAACCGTCTATTAAACGCATCACATTATCATTTAAAATATATTCACATAATATTCTATAACTATTGTAACAAATAATACATATAAGAGAATATGAAGTTTTATCCATTTACATAAAAAAATAAAAAAATAAATAAATAAATAAAAAATAATATAATGCTAGAAAAATTACCTTAACTCCGTAAGAGCCGTATAAGGTTGAAAAATAATCATTTGGTTCAGCGTCTATGGAAACTGTTAATCCCGTTTGATAACCGCAAGCAGTAAGTCTTTTCGGTTCGCTGAAAATATATAATTAAAATATGATAGAAATAAAATAGAAAATATCAAGCTTTTGTAAGGAATAAATACCACACGAACTTTTCTATGGGAATTCGTTTCTCCGAATTAAAATAATTGAAGCTGCAACATGAACCATCACGAGAATAACTTTCATCAAAAAGTTCATGACAAGGTAAGTAAGTTCCCTTCCATTTACAACTCCTTAAAAGACTAGAGCAATCTTGTTTTATCTAAATGCAAATGATTATATTGTAGCCTTCAACTCAGTAGATAAGGATATTTTTAATTACTCTAATTCTATTACATTAAATATTTTAATCTGTTCATTTTAATAAATACTTTTTTCAAATAAATATTTTGAATATATAAACATTAAAGTTTACTTTTAATATTTTATTCATTACTTTGATGGTATTACTAAATTTGAAAAAGCTTAGTCGGGTGGCCAGAATGTGATTTAAAAAGTGACGTTTACAAATAAAGCAGAAAATAAAGTAATAAAAAATATGAAATATTGAAATTGAATTACCATTAATATAAATATTGCATTATTTGAAGAAATATTGTCATTTTGAAAGGACAAAAATAAATAAAAATAAATAAATAAATAAATTTTGTTACAAAATTGATAAGCACCATATTCATGACATGGGAAAAAGAATAGTTATTAGCGTCAAAAATATCTTGTAGTACTGAGAAATTTGAGTGCAGATTCTCCTCGAAGACACCAGGATCCAACATTTCAACGAGAAGTTTCATTTCTTCAAAAATAAATTCTCGTGATAAATTGTGAACTATTGTGCTAAATTAAAGATAATTGTTTATTTTATTTATTTGTTTATTTATTTAATCTAGAGACTTTATTATATAAGAAAATTCGAAAAAGTCTCAGCTACATTTTTTTATAAGGCGGAAAATTCTTACAAAAAAATCTTCTCTTCACTAAAATTATATAAGTTTTAATTGTACGGAAGTACTTCATTATTAAAGTTATAATAATGTTCACGATATGTCCAACCTGACTGAATTAATTTATTTCGACACTGCGAAACATGAAAATGTAGCTGAACTTTTGGACGGTAGTAAGTAAGTTGAATATTCACAGGTTTTTAACGAAACTTCGTGCTTTCTTTGAAGAGATTTGATTATTATTGCAAAAGGTTACGGCGGGAAAGGGGTAATTCCAGATGCCATGATGCATAGTGGCAATTACTGTTAATGTCGAATAAGCCGAATTATATTCCCAAGCCGCACGTAAAAATCCGACAGAGCAGCATAAGCAGAAAAAGACGATCGCTCCCCATATTATTCTAATATAAAAGTCCAGAAAAAAAGTTATCTCCAATATTATTTCTATTTTTAAAGATCATTATAATGGCAAACTTTTAAGTTTCGTTATTTATATATTACTTTTAATTTCAGAATAATTTTCTAAATAAACATACCATATTATTAAATACATTTTGATAATAATGTATCCTATAATAATGATGAAAATCCCTTTATTGTAACTAATGATAATTTAGAAAATTAGAAAATTATTAGATTATTAAATTTATTAGATTAAATTAGAATTAATAAAAAGTCAATGTTTATATTTATTTATTATATGTATTTATTATATTCTAATTATTACCATATCAATACTAATTTTAAAAAAATCATATTAAACGTTTATGTTTACTTTTATTTTATTTAATAATTTTATAAAAATTTATTATATCTATATACGATTGTATTCCAGACAATAAAGTTCATATTTATTAACTAAATTATGTCTAAGTACCTTTCAGTTCTTGTACGATCATTTTGTACAATATACTTGTAACCGTGCAAGCCCGTTGCCAAGCAAAAGTCTATTGCCTGAGTTCTTATAATGCTCATACAAGTTTTACATTTCTTCTTTTTATGCTTTATTATAGAATTTTCCAAAATTGTCATATTAGAGCAATCTAATTAATTTTATTCGAAGAAATCGATATTCTATTGAAAAAGCCTGCATAAAAATTTTTAATTCAATCAAATTAATTAATTAATTAACAAAACTTAATTATTAATTAATTTTTCTTAAATAAATGTGTATATTTAAATGTATGTAATACACTTATGGAATAACCAAAACTTTAACTGACTTAAATTCTATTTATTTTTAAAATTTTGGATATAAAATTTAAGAATGATTCTGTTGTTCTCAAATATTAAGAAACTGGTTTTCTTTAATAATATTTTATGTATATTTTATTATTAAATATATATAAGAAATACGAAGTCTATAAAATATTTTATCTATATTCACTCACGTAACTATAATTTATCAGTCCTTAAAACATAATATCCAATTAATCATATAGAAAACCATGTATTAAAAATAAAAAAATATTTTACATATTTTTTGCTAAACTTCTTTTAATATGTAAAATAAAATCACGATTACAGATCTAGTTTAAAAAAAAATTATTGTGATTTCACAACTGATAGTTTTCTTTATGATACGAAACTGATTCGATTCAATGGCACAAATAAGCTGTCAAATTATTTAAGGCCAATTAAGTAATTGTTTAGTAGACGTGTATTAAATCATAAACAATTCAACATATACTTCAATTATTTTGTGTTTATTCTTCTTCTTTTTTTTTTTGAACATATATATTACCTTGCAACGGCATGTTTATTATTCTTGATTAATATCTTAAAAGAAGCACGCAATGCTAAACCTTAGTCATAAATATTCTATTTAGAGCTTGTAGCTGTCCAACGTATTATAGTTTATAGTTTTTACGTATATACAAACTGCAATCAAAAGACACATATTCGCAACTATGCTTTGTTTAAAAACATTTCTTATCATCAATAATATTTCACAATATGTGCATTCAATAAAAAAGTATAAGATTAAAAACAATTCAATGTACTTCAGTCAGATTAATTAAATGAAATTTCTAATAAAAATCTATTTTAATAACTTATTATTGATAAATATTTTTTTATTATATTTAAAATTATTTAATATATATAAATTAAATTCGTTATATGTACGTTATATGATGTTTATATGTACAAATTAAACCTTATTTTATCTGATGAAGAATTTATGTCAATATTGTTATCGCAAAAATTTACATAATTATATTAATTTACATTTGAGCTTAATCATTAATGAAATTCATGTAGAAAAAACGAATCAATAGAATAGAAAATGTAATTAAGTGTATAAACCAAATGTATTAAGTAATTAAATATAACATCTTCGATATCAAGGCTAAAAATAGGATATAATTAAAAAGTAAATTTTTCAAAATATATTTAAACTAGTGTCGTGAGAATATATAGTTTAATAACAATATATTCTGCTGATATATTTAGTTAAAGGTTCAATCAATTTAAACAAGTTTATTAACTACTCTTTATATTACAAATAAAATTGAATTATTTACTAACAAGTATTTATAGTATACTACGTATTTACATCTTATTTACATTGCATATTATAATTCATTTTCCGGAGCGCCTGATATTAGTAAGTTATTTGAACGGGTGTTTAAAAGTTTTTATAGTGTTCAAGAATTACGTATTGTACTTGACGTTAAATAATCAACTATCCGTCGTTATCCCGTATTAAATCTTTTTCAGACGTAGTCACGCAACAGAAACATTAAATTCTATATACGTTATGATTTTTTATCTATTATGCTGAGGCAGCATAAACTTAATCTTGTCTCGTTTATTTTTTTATTTGTTGATTTATTGATTTTATAAAATATAATAAAATTCTCTTGAAAAATTTTTCATTTTGAGCTATAATCTTATATTATGTTCAAAATAGATTTATACATATTCCAAACTTAATTAATCAATTTCATACTTTATATACTAAATTTTTACAATAAAATATTTAGTTTTAAGTGAAGAGCTGGACAATCGAAAATTTTCCAAAACATCGATTTCATTCTTTTTGAATTAAAATAAAGTTAAAAAGCAAATTAAATTATAACTTTCATCGTTCAGATATATCATCTCATGAAAATCTAAATAATGTTGTACAATTATTAAGATTTTGTAATATTTAGCTCATAAATATTCATAAACATAAGTCCTGCATACAGTAATAATAGTAATACAGTAATACAGTAATCGTAAATACATATTTACATTTCAATTCTAAACAATGTCAGACATGCTTTTTTTCAAATTGTTGGCGTAAGTATTTTAGTCCTGCTTCAACTTGATATTCAATATTTGCATTAACTTTTGAATCTGTAAAAAATATATTTATCTTTTAATACATATTTTTGCTTTAACATGTACATGTATTATTTTGAATTATTATAAGAAACTTTTTCTGGAATTTTTCTTAATGTATTTATCAATTCGCATTTTATATTTCTAGAAGATAATAATCTCTTTTTATAAATATCATTTTGATCACTTATTGTTAAACTAATAACTGTTTAATCTACATTTAAAGTATTCCAAAAATAATTTATAGTTCATTACAAAATTACTTTAAAAATTATTTGAGTTCTTAAAACCAATAACATTTTCTTTTTAATTAAGAAATCTAATGAATGTAATGAACTTATAATTAAAATATTATCTGATGTATATAATTCTAATTTTGGAAACTGCAAACCTTTATAACTCTGTAAATCAAACTTAGCAACTGCTGAATTTTCTGGGACATTCAATTGATCTGGCTCTAGATTAGAATTATCTACAATTATAGGTAAGGGTCCAATGGTAGATGAATCATTGCTATCTGCATAATTATCTGAATTTTTTAAGTCAGTTGTAATTTCACTTAATGTTTCACCACTTTGAAAGTTTTCATAAACAGGTCCAAATTCTGTTGTTCTTTCATTCCTTTTTTTATGAATCCATTCTTCCTGTGACATTACGTACCAACGATTTCTTTTACCCAATAATTGACCAAAAGCTTCTATTTTGTTTTCAATATCCGCAAGTTTATTTTTGTTTATTACTTGTGTATTATCCAACTCTGAAGTATTAGTTTCATTATTAGATTTTACATTGTTTTTTTCATTACTTAATTTGCAATTACTAGCTTCAACAATCTCTTCTGAAATCCTACTTTCATTATTTACTTCAATTTTATTTCCTATCTCTTTATCTATTTCAATATTTTTCTCCTTATCCTCTTCTAATTTTAATAAAGTTGTTGATTTACTTTCATCAATTTCATCAATTGGTAACCCTGCTCTTATTCTTTGTCTTAATCGAGCAACTCTTAATCTATTTTGTTGTAACTTATCTTTCATGTCACGAATTTCTTGATTTTCTTTTTGTTTTTGTTCAGTTTCCTTTCTTAATTTAATTAAATTTTCTTGCTGTTTTAATCTTTCAGCTTCATCTTGTGAAAAAGCATAATATCCTACACCATGTGTCCTTGCTTCATCAAAAAGAACATCTTCATAATGAATATTAACTTTATTAGACAATTTTGCAGTTTGCTCTTCCCATTTCTTTCTCATGATCTCTATTTCAGGTTCTTTATTTGGTAATCTATCTTCTACAAATAATAGTCCCTCATCTATACCTTCTTGTGGCTTATTAATCTTTTTCCTTATAGATTCATCCTTTTCTTGCATTTTTGGTAAATCTTCTTGCAAGCATTTCCTTGTACGTCCAAAACAATCGGTATATTCTACCCATTCACTATCAGAATCACAATCGCTTTTGTAATCATTATCAAACTTACTATCATTATCCTCTAAATTATCTGCTTCATCTGGTTTGTGCTTAAAATCTACAAGAAAATTAGGATTTAAATTTGTATGAGTTTTTGCAAGTTTGTTGTATAACCTAGACTTTGCTTGCAACATAAGTTTAGATTTTTGTAGAACTTTTGTATTTTCGTCATCCTTCACTTCATTAGAATTTGTCTTTTCATCTAACTTATTCGGTTTCTTTTTCTCATTAAATGATTTATCCTTAGTTTTTATTTTATTAATTAACTTAACATTTTCTTGTTTTGATTTAGCTGCTTCAACTTCAGTTTGTTTACGAAGTAATTCGGCCTTTAGACCGACTAAAGATGAATAATGAATATTGATTTTACTTTCTGCATTCATCTCGACAATTATATATATTTATTAAATGATTTCGCAAACTATTCCGTTTCACTTAAAATTCAAATACATTGCGCACCAGTCAAATCATTGTACGCAATGGAGTTTCAGCTACGAATTCGTCAGAGTGTAAAAAAACATTGCGTATTGCGACTTGAAATACTAACCTAAAACAATTACAAGTTGGTCGAGTTGATTCATTTGAAATTGAAATCTTAAATAAAATGGAAATTCATTGATTCATAAACTTCTTGATAAAGAAAATTCACGTCGCTCAAATTTCACTGAATTAATGATAAATAACAAATCGATCGTTGTCAAAATCGAGCATTCGCAAATCAAAACTTTAAACGAATGTCACATATTTTCCAAAACTAATTTACTACAAAATCGATCTAAACCAATTGGTCCGTACAAAGTTCATAGTAATACAGTAACAAGCCTTTTTATTACTAATAAAATTATATTTTTTTCTTCATAACTTGGGATATAACTTAGAATATGAATAAAAAAGTAGATGAAATTTATATAAACAATGGTATAAAAAAAAACAGTTTAAATTAAAGTTTTATCTTATAAAACTATTTCCTTTTTTTCCGATACTTTACAACAAACATAAAGTTATTTACGCAATAAAAACTTTGATATCATTTTTATTTACACACATTTTTAAATAAAATTTAAATAAATACATAAATAAATTTATGGATAAATGTATTTTGTACAATATAAAAACATTTATTTTATTATGCTCTGAATACAATTACGATATATCTATTGTGCACAATATTTTGATGTTTTGTATTATTCTAAGAATTAAGTGTAATCTTATTTATGAGTAATTTATGAATTATTTTTTTTATAAACACAATTTAATTGTACATAAATCATAAACAATATTATTACTACAAGTACTACGGATACTAATATTATTCTTATTGTGCTTACTTCGGCAGTACATATAATAAAATTGGAAATTATTATTATTATTATTATTATTAGTAGTAGTAGTAGTAGTAGTAGTATTAGTACTACTATTAGTATTAGTATTAGTATTAGTATTATATGTATAATAATGTAATCGTATAAATTAAATAATACTTATAAGAATGTTAACAAATTATAAAATTGTAAAAATATAATGCTTATTAATTATTTAAATCACAGCTAAATATTTTCATATTTAAATATTCATAATATGTTACTAATATTATAATATTCATTGTGTTTATAATTATTAGGATTAGCTAAGAAAGATCTATTTTAGTGCAGTCTCTGGTTTCGATATTTAAATATAATTTAATAATTTGTTTGAAGTAATAGTTCATAATATATTGGCAAATAAAAAAAGCAATACGGACATTTCAGATTAAATAGAGTATCGTCGATCATTACTTTTTTGCTTAAATAACTGAGCTTGAATTTTTATAAAATCAGACGTTTCTTTCGGAAAAAACTTTTCAGTTAATAACTCATATTGTTCTAGCGTAATACTATTAATAGCATTAACATATTTATGTTTAATTTTATGTTTCAATTCTCTTATCTTAAGCCTTCTATTTTGTAAAATCTTTTTCAATTTCTTTTTATTCAATTTGTATTTTAGAAAGCTAAATTCCGTTTGAGTAGATTCCTCTAAATTATTTTTAAGCATGTAAAATTCAGTTTGTGTACTTTCGTCTGATTTATTTACTATATAATCCATTTCTGTGTTCACAATTTTATCTGTATTTTGTTTTATTAAATCGGATTTAATTTGATTGGTGGTCAGCTCGTATTTGAAAGTTTCAGTAGTTGTTTGCGTCATTACATCTATTGTCTTAACTATATCTACTACATTATTCAATATTGATATATCATTTGTCTCTTCCAAAATATTTGCAGGTATCTTATTTAAACACAAAGTTTTTTCTGAATCCATAAAAGACAAATCACTTATTTCGACAGACGATAATTCAGAATCAGGTACATTGATCATAGATGCAGGCAAAGAATCTATAAGATCCAGATAACTCAAAGGGTCAGCAGAGAAACTGTTTACACTTTCGTTATTAATATCGATTGCCATTGAATCATCATTATGAATATCGATCATGGTATTATCAGTACTAATGTCAATGCCCATTGTATTTTCAGCGGCATTAGTTATATCAGGCGCCTCTAAATACTCCTCAGTTCCTTTGATGGTCGACACGGGTTCTTGTATACAAATGCCCGTAGCTTTAAAAAATTCATCTGCTGATATTTTTTCTAAAATATATTAACAAAGAAATAATATTAGCTTGTAGTAGCTTTCGTTTTATTAACAAAAGATAATAATAAAAGGTTTGCGCCAATAATTATTATGTTAGTAGATACATATTATATATATATATATATATATATATATTTGTGTGTGTGTATACGCGCGCGTGTGAGGATATAGAAATAAAAGTAATATAATAGTTTAAAGTAACGTAAAAGTGTATGTTTAAAGACTCACGCAATATGCAGTTACTTAAAATCTTTGATATAGGGTCTTCTAAAAATGCATCGTTCTTTTTTTCGTTGTCGAACGTATCGTCGGAATCTTCACGTGACTCTAGATGAACGGGAACAGAATTGGGCTGTAATCTATTTTTCAAATCATTGAGAAACATTGAGTCAGTGAAGTGCTTGGCACAGACTCTGTAGCTATTAAAAAGTTCGATAGGCGTCTTTTCCAAAAGATCATTGCGCTCACAAGCTTTAACCCACTGCTTCGACCTGAAGGAACATAACAGAAGCAAAACTTATGAATTGTTAAGAGGCTTAAAAAAATTTAAGAAGAAAAGTGTCACTGAGGAAGAGAAAGGCTTGAGCTTAAACGGTTGTTAATCGACAAACCTTTGTGGGTCTTTGGGAAAGCGAAAGAAGCTCCTTTTGTCGCGCCGAGAAAGTCCTCGACAATGTTTGAAAGCGCAATAGTAACCACCTTTCTTACTCATTATCGCCGATTCTCTTTACGCCAAGCGTATCCTCAGTCCGTAGCTTGTCACTTTGGGCGACTCAACCTGCCATTACGCACACCCGCATGCAAGCTCATCCGCACTGCAGGCAAAACTGCATAAGAGAGTTGTCTACTCGAACGGCAGTGGCTGCTGATCCCGACTGCATCGGGGGCTGCGGGGGGAGAGGGCGGAGCGTAAACCCTGGGGGCATCGGGGCATTGGCCAACTGACAATGGCAAAGTGCAATAATACAACTATTTTCGCGCATACACACTAAACTCGAGTTGAACTCCATGCCCGGACATGCGCACCTGAAATTGCAAAAATCAACATTTCACTTGTTTATATCAATTTTCTTTATAGCTGAGCCCCTGATCAACTTAACGGAGACTGACAATTAAAATCTATCTAAAAAGCGTCATGTCAAGAGGTATTCAGGGCCAACATCGACCAATATAAATATTTTTATAAATATTATTCAGATCAGGCTGCCCGAGTATCGCTACCAGTTCTAATAGCATCGTATATTCCAAAATAATATTCCAATTCATTTTTTCCTTTGCATAAAAGAATTCAATAAGTCACTAATTCCAGAATGACGAATGAGCTTTTATTGTTAATGTTAATATTTTCATAGCAATCTAAGAATGAACCTAGTGGGTACAGTAGTATTGACTTGAGAAATGATTAATAAATAATGTATTAATCGATAATAATATTACAAAATGTCACCAACAATGTTCTCGTTATCTACATTGATTAAATACAATAAAATGTAAGGGCAAAGTTGTTGTTGGGCTATTTGAAAGCCGTGCCAAGAGAAAAAGCGCCTGGCGCAGGCTCATTTCATTGGTGAGTCCAGTAAAGTGTTGTTCTCGTCATCAATTGTATCTAAAGATCATTGACCAATACTGTGACCCGCTGCTTTACCGTAACGCTGTCCCTCGTTCTATTTGGACCTTCTGTGCCTATGTTGTGCAGCCATTTGCAAGACTTGTATCATACGAACGTACTTTCCTTCTGGTTCTGCCGACACGGTTAAACGTGGTTAAGTTCAATCTGGACTCGGGATTTATTGCTGTTTAATTCGAGCACCTACGAGTGAATATTTATAGAAAAAATGTCGGGTAGGAATCAGCAAGGCCGACGAATGCAGGAGATGAATCCACGCATTAATTATGTGCAATGTGATGGCTTAGTGGTTATGAAGATGGTTAAACATTGTCATGAGGAAGCCTCCAGTAACATGGAAGTAGCCCAAGGTGCTCTTCTTGGCTTAAATGTACAGGGCCGCCTCGAAATAACCAACTGTTTTCCATTTTCCAAGAACGATGACTTTGTCGATGAGGAAGACTATCAATTAAGCATGATGCGAAGATTACGCATGTTTGTTATTCCTAATGTTATTTACTTGTCTTTTTGTTATTGTTCTATTTAAATCATTAAATGTTATCTTTACGGATATTAATTACCCAAACTTAAAGTTTTACTTATTCGTTATATTAGCTTTCACTTTTGTACTCATAATTATATATTTTATGATAATTAATTGTATTTATATAGAATCTTTTTAATTTCATTTCATCAGACTATTAACAATTTTGTCCTTTATTTTTTCTTGTTTTTTTCTGACATTATATAAATAAAATATAATTTGAACATAAATATATTATTAAATGATTTCTCTTTAATTGTAGAGTTAATGTCGACCATTTTCATGTTGGATGGTATCAAAGTGCAGATGTTGGTAATTTTTTGAGTTTGCCATTGCTGGAGTCTCAATACCATTATCAAACATCGATTGAGGAATCTGTAGTTATTATTTATGATACAGCAAAATCAGCTAGAGGTTTCTTGACTCTGAAAGCTTATCGTCTGACTCCACAAGCTATTCAAATGTATAAAGATGGTGAATTTACATCAGAAGCTCTTAAAAATTTAAAAATTGGTTATGAAGATTTGTTTGTTGAACTTCCTATAGTAGTTAGAAATAGCGCCTTAACAAACATTGTTATGTCAGAATTAGAAGAAATGATTCCAGAAGAAGAAGGAACTAAATATTTGGATCTTGGTACAGCAACTGTTTTAGAGAATCAACTTAGATGTATGATGGATCGGGTAGATGAACTTAACCAAGAAGCTATTAAATTTAATCGATATCAAAGTATGGTTATTCGACAACAGCAAGATAAAAATAGATTACTGCAAAAGAGAGCACAAGAAAATGCGGCTCGAGCAGCTAAGGATGAACCATTGCTACCTGAAGAAGATATAAATAAACTAATTAGACCGATACCTGTGCCACTTAGATTGAATCCAATGATAACTGCTGGACAAATAAATACATACAGTCAACACATTTCCCAATTCTGTGCACAAAGTTTAGCAAAGTTATACATTACTCAGAGTCTTCAAAACGCAAAAGAAGCAAAATCGTCCATTCGATAAAGATAATTAAAAATAATATTACAATCAAACATATTTTTAAAAAAAGGATTTATGTAAAAGAAAATTTAATTAAAAACTCATGGAAAATGATCTCTTGACTTTCAATTTGAATAAATGTGTGCCACTTTTCCTAATTCCCTATAAGAGTAGAAATATATTTGAAAATATCACTAGATTCTGTTTGTAACTAGATTCGAATTTATAACTAATTTTCAGTTTCCACATCATTTCTTTCTAAATAACGTAATTTTATCAACATAATTTTAATTAAAAAATCTTTTAATTAATTTACTTTATTATTAAAAAAAAAAAAAGTATATGATGAATGTATTGAAACAATATTTTTTAAAAAAGTAATTGTTTATTCAAAATAACCTACAATGAAAGTTTCCTAGTTTTACAACCGCTTCATTATTTATCACTATTTATGTAATACAAAATTTCAAAAATTTAAGAATTTGTTAAAAATGGTTTACGACGATCGTCATCGAACTTTCGTGCAAGCATTAATGCAAGCTGGTACAATGCTTGAGGAAGATGCAGTGATATTATGTGTAAAGATTTTTGGTAATGTTTAGCATATTTGAATTAAAGATTTTATTATAAAGTGTTTAAACAAATAATGAATACAATATTGCATTAATTTTTACATATGCTTATATTAATTTTATTTGAAAATTACATAATAACAAGTTTATTGTAGTTGCAAATATAATTGCTTTAAAATATTAATGTTAAATTCTTATATTTTATAGATGAGAAAATAGATATTTCAACAATTTCATTATGTATAAATGCTAAACTAGAGCCATTAGCTATGCTAATGAAAGCTGGAATATGTGAATTAACTGGAAGGAAGTATTGGTCAATTGTTGGAACAACACTTGAGGAAACAGTCAAGTATGTCAAATTTTCTTTTATCTTTTATTTCAAGAATATTTATGTGTGTATTTTTACTTAGAATTCCATCACAATTTACGGAATCTCAAAAAATGTTTCTACGATTGATATTTTCTGAAATAATTAGCAGAGAGGGATGTATTTCTAGTACAAATTGCCTTAATCTTTCCAATGCCATTGAGACAAAATTTTCAATGGGAGAAGCAGATGAATTTCTCAAAAATTTAATTCAAGAAAATTACTTATACAATAAGGTTCTAATTTACGAATAATTTAATGGATATAATTCAAACAATACAGTTAATTCAATTTTTATTATAGGATGGTTCTATTTACATGGGAGTTAGAAGTATTATAGAACTTATGCCTTATTTTAGAGTTACATATCAAGATAATTTCCATAAATGTTTTTTATGTAAAGAAGTTATTTTTTATGTAAGATAATTTGATTTCATTGTTTTTAAGAAAATTATAAAATATTCAAAACCAAAATAAATTCGTGTATTTTATTCTATTACAGGGTCAAAATTGTGAAAACTGTGATAAAATTTATCATTTATATTGTTTATTTAAGTATTCAAAAGGTCAGAACAAATGTAAATGCCCAGAATGCAGACATAATTTAGATTTTAATTATACTCCAGGCAATTATTAATACTATTACTGAATAGAATACTAAGAATTAATTTTTCTATTATAATTTATATTTTATTGCAGAAAGAAATACCGTCTTTCAAACTTTACATCAAGATTCAGATGATGAGAATATAGATACTGAAAATGATACTGAATAAAATTAGTCTATCGTAAAAATGAACAAGGAAAATTAAAAATTTTTTAAAATAAATAAATTATACTTTATTTTTATAATTATACGTTATTTGTATTAGTATAAATTATAATTGCACAATTATAGTAATAAAAATTATTTTTATATGTACAATCAGAAAATATTGAAGTTTGAAAGACAAAAAATGTATATAGATGCTAGTTTTTTGCACATAAAGCATTAGAGTTTTTTTTTTACTTTTAATGAAAATTATTGTGAAATACTTTCACCAATCAAGAGTACCTGGAATATACTTTTCTATAAGATGTTCGTAATATGTCCAAAGTGTATTGATGTCAGGAACATCATTATTTTTTGTATACAAATCATATTTACTATAAATGAATAAAGAGCTTTTAGTAAATTAAGCAATTTAAAGCATTATATATTAAATAAATATATATATATATAGATAGATAGATAGATAGATAGATAGATAGAAATAACTTACTTGAATTCCAAAATATAATCCAACATATCAATGTCTTCTTTTGTACAGAAGTGCATATAATCCTTACCAGCATGCCATGGATAAAATGAATGATATCGTATCATTGCTAAAGCTTCCTTTGGCAGTGTGCTCTTGTTATGAATTAATACTTGATAGAGATATTCATCATGACCCCATGACATGAGCAAATTTTTTAATCCGCAGTTCGGTTTGTACATACCAAATTTCGTACTAAAAGTTTAAATTATAAATTTATTTAATAAATTTAATTAGTATTAATTAGTATCTACTTTACTATCTAGTTGCTGACCATTAGGATGTAATATAAAAAAATAAATATTTTATGTTACATGTAATATAAATTATTTAATACACGTAAAAATGTATACAACATAAATGTATTATAACAAATTTGTTAAATAAAAATTATCATTAAATTGTATATTGAAATATAAATAAAAAAATGATATCAATCATGAATTATATTTGTGCTGAATGCTTTTATTATTATTAAGCTATTAATTTCATTCTAAGTCAAAAGTTTTAAAAAATTTTTTAAAATGATTTACAAATTGTTTTGAAAATTACTTGTAACGAATATCTTTTCCATCGGGATTGCTCTCAAAACTTGTATCCCTGTATACAATCGAATTTCCCCATTCGCATCCAACTGGAAATGTATCACCAACGACCGCCCATTGCGGTTCTCCATAAAATGCCATTACCTGTAAATAAATAAACGAATGAATTGATTGAACTTGGCATGCACCTGGCACAAATAAAAAATTTTTTTAAAAAATATTATTCGCAATTTAGTATCGGGAGCATTCAATAGTAATGAATATCCGACGTATACATTTAATAATGCGTTTTGGAATTAAGCTAGTAGATCTGAGAAATCAATCACTGTTGTATAACCTTGCCGAGATCGTGAATAAGTCCGGTAAGATGAAACCAATCATCATTTGGATGATCTGCTCTGATTTTTTCTGCGGTTTGAAATGCATGTACAATATTTGGCAGACTTGAATCAGGATCACTTTCATCGACTAAATCATTTAATTTTATAAGCGCTTCCTTGATATTCATTTGACACTTATTAAATTGCAGCCAGCTTTTCATTTTAGCTAAAAGCATTTTCAGAAATTTAAATTTATGCGTAAACTAAAATATATTACATATTTAACGTTATTTGATCGATTCTCATAAAGCTTCCTATACCTATTCAATATTTATATTCTAACATTCGTTTACGCTCACCAATTGAATATATTTTCAAGAAAGAATTGATTTTAACAAAACTTAACACGATTAATTTTAATGCTTCCTTTTCTTGCTAGAAATTTTAGCTTCTAGAAGCAAAATAAGTTCAAATTTCAAATTAAATACTTTAATATTGAAAAATAATGTTACTCTGGATGATGTTATTCGTTAAAATGATTGGCTTCTTCCATAATTATTACGAAATCGTTAATTATATATTATGATAAATACATACGCACTTACATTGAACAAAGTCGACTGTTTGGTGAGTGTGCATATTTAAGTATGTCATTCGAATACGTTCCTTTATAGGATCATTGCAATCCTTTGAATAATCTCTAAACTCACATTCTAATTTACCACTGTAATTAAGCTCTGGGCGCAATTTTTCAGAAGGATCAAAACTTGTTATAGTATGCATAAAAGGCTATAAACGTTATTGATTAACATTAATACTAGAGGAAAAATACTACGATACCTTAAGAATTTAATCTTCGAAAAAAAAAAAAATATATATTTGATGACAGATAATTATTTTAAATTATTTTTTAAGAACTACGATCATATTAATTACATTTTAACAAACTGATTTTATATCATAAACATATATACATATATATATATATACATATATATATATATATACTCATTAATAAAAACATTTTTAAAAAATTACTTACAAAAACTATATATTCATCTAATTATAATTATTTTAATATTACATAGTTTTATATTTTTTTCTAATGGAGTTGAAAATTACCAAGGCGTTTAAATATTTTATCTATATTAAATAATATGCTAAGTAAGCCAAGAATAATAGTAGTCTTATAAAATTTAAAAATTCATAATAACTTCTTAATAAAAATCAACTAAAATGGTATTATTTGGATTTATTATGTATGTATATATAAATATATATGAAAAAAGGCCTTAATATTATTAAATTTTTTATGAAAATACTAATTTATTTGAGCTTACTTTATATTTAGTTGTCATGTTTGAGGTTTGAACTATAGAACTTTCACTACACACAGACTAAGAGAATCTTAATCTCGCTTAAGTTTATAAAACCGAGTCACTTCACCCTTGACCCTCGATGGAGATTTGTTCATTTCATCTCAAATCTTCCACTATTTCAATCGGGAAAACAGCATATCGAATTTTGGAACGCGCCATTATACTTTTAAGAAAACTATGTTAAAAAATGTGATAATTATAAGTTTCTTATAAACGGCTAATCTTTAAAACTTTTATAAAATCATTTCCTTTTCTTTGCAATATATTATTTATTTTCTAACATAGATATTTTTAACCCAAATATTTCTAATATATTCCAATATATAATATAATATACTACATTTAGATTTACATAGTAAAAAAAGTAGTACAAAATAGTACAAAGTAAATCATTATCATTGTGTAGAAAAGAATCGTTTTATCTTTGAAATTGTACATATTGTTTATTTCGTGTTTTTTAATTTTTATATTAAATATTCAAACAAGTTCATAAATACAAAGGCTACATTTAATGGAAAAAGCCTGTATGTAATTTCTCTTAATATTTATTTTCATAAATATGATTTAAATTTTAATTTTATTATAATATAATATATTATATATATATTATACACATTATGTATGCATGTATGTACGTACGTATATATATAATATTGAAACAATAACAAAATCTCTTGTAGGAACAAATAATGATAATAAAGTAATCACTGTTAAAAATAGTTATTTTATAAAACGTATTTTTTAAACTAAGTATGCTTTTGTAATGGTACTAAATAATACTTATCTGTGCAAATGCAATTGCTCAATCATATTACTTATAATTATATAAGCACTCGTTAAATAAATTATAAGAAAATTAATCTACAAAAAGGTTTTCGATTTTTATAAATATTTTATCTAACTATAAGGGAATTAATGACTGTTTGACCTCATAAAATCTAGTAGTCCAATTGTTTTTTAGATTTATGGTATCAAACAGGTTCTAATCGGTTTTTTAATACATATTTAAGGATACTTGGTAATTTTATATGTCCAGGAGCGTATACAACATAATTCTATAAAACCAATTGTTTCATTAAATGATATTGATTATAAATCAATGATCAGTGTAACTAAAACTAGAATTTTATATTGTAGTGTATGATATAGGGAATATTTATTAAGCTTTTAGATGCCTACCTATAATAAATAAATTATGATTTATAAGCTATTTATCAAATAAAATTTATGATTACGAATTTAAGTTCATAGAATTAATACTCTTTAATATCGAAATGTATGATAGAAGCACTAAGTAATTGTATGTTATCTAGTGTCAACAAAAAAAAATACTTTAAACGGTAGACAAAATTAAAAACATTTGTTGTAAACCAATAATTTAATTTATTTTACGTTATTATTAAGTAACGAAAATTTGGAATGTATTAATTTGATTGATATATATACAGTTGAATTCATTTCTAATCTCAAATTCTAAATATTAAAAGTCTCATGATATGTCAGCAATAACTACAAAACAGTAAGCTTAAAATACCATGAGTACTTTAGAAATATTTTTATATAAATACCTATACATAAAATAAAGATGAAATAAGCATTATCTTTATTTAAAATATAAGACCATGAAGTCTATTATAGAAATGTATAAACTATATTATTTAGTGATAATTCTTTTTAACTATATGATATTAAAGCATTATTGTATTTGACCTACTAAATCATTATTACAATGTTTACTGCGAATATAGAAATTATTTATCTAAAATACGCAACTATAGATTATTTATTCAATAATAAAATGTAATGTATGCTTTTAATTCACTTTAAGAATTTCATTTTTAACATAGATGAGCCGCACGACATTATTTATTAAACATTTAACATCACGATAAGATAAAAATGAATTTTATCTTTATAGTTCTAAGGGGAAAAAAATTGAGTTTAACTGAAATCGGTATTTTTTTTTATATTAATTTCATCATTGAATTTGTTCAAAATGTATCAGAGTATTTAGTTTATTATTATATAAATCCGCTCGGATATAAATTTTTTAAATTAAAATCGTTTTAAAGAATTTTATCAAGAAATTGACTTCACAGTAAATGAAATTATTTTATGGGGTCATAAGAGATCTTTAAGTTAAATGATGACTAAGCGAATTAAGCAATTATATCAGAATGGGTGCTCATATTATTTTGACCTTGAATATATTTAGGTACATATGAACATCTCCGAGCTTGAAAATGCCTGTGATAGTTTTATAAATTTTATTCAATAACTTTTTAACTATAAAAAATTGTTACAAAAATTTGATTTTTTATTAATTTATACATTTGTAATACCTTTTTAAAACTATTAGTAAAATAATTTTTTAAAACGAAAATTAACAAATATTTTTATAATTTTTAAAACAAAAACAATAATTATTAAATAATTAAATGTATTAAATATATTAAAAAATACAGAGCACAAATGTTTATAAAAGTGTTACATTTATTGAATTACTCTGTTTACATAAGGTAGGTATAAGTATTCTTTGAATTATAAAATTAAAAAACTTGTAAATAAACAATATTTGTGTAAAATTTAAATACTATAAAATAAAGTAAATAAAAAATTTTTTTTTTTCATTTTATTTGAAATCGACCACGGATTAAATAATCCGTGAATAATGTACATTACGTTTATTTATATACAAATTCACATAATTTAGCAAAAAATGTTAAAAATAATTAAAAATAATCTATCTCAAGATGAACTTGAATCAGAATCACTAGAGCTACTCTCTCTTCGATGTCGAGATGATGATGTATGATGCTTATGAGGACTACGTGACCGAGATGAATCTTTAGATGAAGATTTTTTACTTTTTTTCGCTTTGTGTAATCTAGAGCTTCCGAGACTGTCGCGGTAGCTGTAAATAAATAATATAAACTGTTATTAATAATCTGATTGAATGAAATTTTATAGAATTTAATCAATTTATTACTTTTTAAATAGCTTACAAATTTATTTCACTAATTGTAAAATATAAAATTATTAAATATTTATTAAGTAGAAACATATTTAAAATTAAAAATAATATTATATGTACTACTTTGTATTGAATAACATAGCAATAAAAATATAATTAATTTTCACAAAAACTGAAACGATAAAAACACGGATATTGTTTTTGTAAATTTTGAAAAGCTTATGAAAAGAAGTAGACACCACATATCAAATAAATACCTTTTATGAGTACTTTTTTTCTTTTTGTGTTTCTTATGACTTCTATGTTTATCTGACAAGCTCGTGCTACCACTCCTACTTCTAGATCGTTGTTTTGGTTTCTTAGTATTAAGATCAGCTTCTTTTGGCCTGTTTATTTTAATTTGTAGAGAATTTGGATTTAACCTTAATTCCTCAATTTCTAAATCTCGTACAGGTGACGAAAACGTAAGCGATGATTCTTCTTGCTTTTGTGTCGCCGTTAGCTTATGCTTCATTACAATAGGAGTTTGAATCTGACTCAAAAACATAGCCGCCTTTTTACGTCTTTCCATCTGTAGTTGCTTTTCTTTTGATGCCGCCAATTTTTCTCGAGTTGCTAAAATCATTTTATCTCTTATTTTATCTTCAATCAGTTTATCTCGGATTTCTTTCTGACAATCTTCAAAAATGTCATCGGTCAGATCTACAAAACTGTTTTCATCATTATACGTATGTGACTGCTTTACCATTTTTTTATCAACTACAAGCTTATCATATTCCATCGGTTGTTCCTTCTCTATCTTTATTGGGTAAACTTCTTCTGTGATTTCAGGCGAATTAGGTTTAGAATTTGTTTCTTTTTTATTCTCGTCAACTTCGTCATCGCTCTCTTCTATAGGTAAAGCGCTTCGTTTTTCTATTACACTGCTTTCGCCCTCTTTGGGCTTTTTAATAGAGAATGATACCGTAGTTATTTGTTTATTCAGATTTTGCTTCGAATTGCTTTCATTCTTCTTTTTCGCTTGAATCATTTTCACTCTTTTTTGTACTTCTTCCATTCGCTGCTGCTTCTTCTGTAATTCTTCTAACTTCTTTTGCTTCTCTTGCTGAAGTTCTTGTTTTTGCAAAAGCTCCTCTTCCGTAAGTACTCGAGGATTCACAGCCCCTTCGTATATTGTCAGCTTATGAGCATAATAACCGTGATATTGATGAGACAATTCAAGAAAACTGAACCTAGGATCACCTTTACTTTTTACGATGGTCTCAAAGTCCCGGCCATTTTTGGCTACGTAACTTGCCATTTTATCGATAATAATTTGAACGTCAGCGGGTGGGACAATGAAAGATGGCCTACTGAGAGGTTTAGGCGGCGTAGGCCCATAAGGAACAAGAGGAGTAATTTCTTTTTTGAAATTTTGAACAATACTGCTTGGTCCGACAGGTACCACAGATGGAATGTGGGCTGCAGAATTTGGCACTGTGTTTCCATTGGCACTATAAAGAACTGGACCGTGAGCATATTGTTGTGGAGGAGCAGAAAATCCTGGATAACCCTGGAGAAATTTTGGAATAAAAAATTTAATAATTAGTTTCGTTTAATAAATATTTTACTAGACATTCAATATCAGAATAAAACTAAAATTATGCGAATTGCAAAAATTATAATCTATTAGTAAATACGAGATAATATTAATTACATTTTAACTTCAATTTAAGTATAGTCTATTTTAATAAAAATTGAAGGCATTATACTACAATTATTTTTTATTAGATAATATGACAGTTTCTGATATTTTTTATTATTTACGTTTAACTTACTTGTTGCATTGGGTGATAAAAACCAATCGGAGGAATTGGTGGTGGAGGTATAATTTCAGGTTGTTGATGAATTTTTGTTGGTGGTTTTCCTGTAATTTTATTCACTAGCATTGAGTAAGCACAGTCCGCAGATGGCTTATAGTTTATACTTGGAATACTGGGTGCCTATTCAACGAGGATTATTATTGCTTAATTACTTTTCTATAATTAAAAATATAATGTGACAACATATTGTGGTGAGTAAATACTTACTGCCTCAACTTTAAGAGATGATGCAAGACTTGGATGAAGATAGGGTTCACTGTCCTCCTCTGACTGTTCACTAGTTTCTGTCAATTAAAATCATTAATATTAGACACAATATTTAAAATTAACGATACTTACACCTGACTGCATCGAAGTTGGGTCTTTAATTATTTAATATAATGCTGGTACTTACGGTAATTATAAAATAAGCAGATTCAAAGTAGATGTTGATAATGAATTCCAGCTTATAATTGAGTTACTTCTTTCAATGAAGACAACATCAATCATGTTACAACAATTCTCTCAAATTTGGTCTTCCACTCGATTAAATAAATGAAGAGAAAGATATAATTTATTTTTTACAATAAAATTGAATGCATACCGAATTCTTCCTTTTCAGGTTGTTTTTCTGGATTATATTTCCCAGATTTTATAGCTTCTAGGACGTGTTTATAATAGGGATGCAGCTCTCCATCAATTGACAAAAATGAAAATTGCTGATTATTTCCCTGTTTGGCTTTTATCAGTATTTCCATCTGGCCACCTTGTCGACTAATAAATAGAGCTGTTTTTGTTATGATTGCATGAAGTTTTTGTGTTTCAGGCTACAGAAAAAAATAAATGTCAGGAAATTATAATCTAAAAATTATAAAATTATCATCTATAACCATCATTAACTTACTACAATCATGTTTTCTGGAATTTCTAATTCTGGTTCAGGTACAAATGCTTCATCTTCTTCTTGAGAACTTTCCACCTGCTTGGGACTTTGAGAATCTTCAAGTAATTTCTTTTCATCATCATAGCTGAATCCAACTTGACTGTACGAATCAAGAGCTTGATGAAGCCTTTTTATTTCCTCTTCTGTTAGAATAAAAATAGCAATCATGTATACATAGTAAAGAATTTTCAATTAATAAAATTAAAATTACATATATATGACACCATTTTAATAGAAAATTAAAATTTTCAACTATTTTATTAAAATTGTAAAAATATATAGTTATTTGTATTGTATACATGGTGATTTACAAAATAATTACCATGGTACATGGATTCTTCAGCATCATTGTTGTATAGAGATCGATAACGTTCTTCATCACAGGCTTGTTCAACTTTGTACTCGTCTTCAGTAAGGATGGTCCGATGATCAAAACCACCAGGTGGCGGTTCATACATCCGCAGATCTCCCAATGCTCCTCGACCATCATATCTAAAGACATAAATCGAATAAATTAGAATAAATAGAATAATATAAATTTTCATAATCTTAGCTTTCACTCTGCATCTGAAAATATAAAAATGGTTAAAGATAAACCTTAAAATATTCTTAATTATATATTAATTATTGCATGTTAATAGTCTTTCATGAAATAGAGCTATATTCACTACTTTAATCTTAAAAACCATGAGATATTTGATACTCATGAATTAATATAACATTTTAGCAAATAGATAAATATATAGAAATATCTAAGAAATTAAAGAAAAAATAATATTAATATTCTTAATACTAAAGGCCACAGTTTAGGAAGATTAAATTAATGGCAATAGTATTATATATATTTTTTGCATCACATATCCCTTGTCAATAATACTAAAGCTCTAATACATACCAGCCCGATTAGTCATGATAACTAATGACCATCGGTCTTTCATTTGTATCTTTACGCTGTGTCTCACCTTGCTGCTGACTTTCGGCGCTCTCAGCTACTAATCCATCACAAATAGGCACCTCACTCTGTATGGTGTGAAGTTTATTTAAAACACACTGTCACGCTTGGTTGGCTACGGCACACCTGCGGAAACCCTTAAACAGTCTCCAGATTGTCTATCCTTGTATCAAGCATAAGAAAGAATGGAGAGGGATAGAGACATTGCTCTATCGCTGGCTGGTTCAAACAAGTCAATAAAAAATCGAATTCTTTCTATAGATTTAGGCCCTTGTAGATTGAGATCTACGTTTTATATTAATGAAATTCTAGATGATAATTGGTTTTGTGTTTTCTTAGGTTAGAGAAACGGACCTGTCTATCTGCAGTGAGTTATCGCCCATCCACGATATCAAATGTTGGCCCTGATCAATCCACTTCGCCTTTTCATCGTCTCGAAACAACTTGCAGCTGTAACCGAAGACCAGGAGCTCCTGTGGTTTCTCTTCGCCGCTTTTTTTCCTCAGAATGCCCGAATCGACCACCCAGCGCTGGCTTTTCGATGTCATTTTCAGTTACGATGTTAATTTTTAAAATACTTTTTACAAACTTCTCGTATAAAAAACTGATTGCTTATTACTAAAGCGGGCAGCAATCAAGTCGGACTAGTGACTTCAACTAAACCGAGCAGGTTATCTAGATGCTTAACTTCCTAGAATCGTGATCTGGCTAGGACTATATAGCATATACAGTCGACATCTAAATGCACAACAAATTGGCTAACGTGCATGTAAACAGGCTGTTATTTATATTTGTAATTTTCAATTTTTAAATGAAAATAAAATGCATATATAAAAGTAAGAGGTCTGAAAACACCTCCCGTATATTTAAATATATGTCCGTATCTCATATCTATATAATGCATTTTTCTGTACGTGCGCGCGGGCAATTGGACACTTTTCTAGTGTGATAAGACATTTGCTTTTGCTCGCTTATACAAATGTCCGTTGCGACTTATTTTTATTATTGGATCAAATACAAAAGTACCAAAGAACAAAGTTTCTCAATTGACTAACATACCAATTTGAAATTAAACTACATTATTCAAGTATTTATTATAAATATATGAAATATAATACATTATTAATGCACGATCATTTTCATTTTTATGTTTAATTATTATTAATTGGTCATTTTAAATTATAAATAATAAATTTTATGTAAGACATTTTCATAGAAAGAAAAGAAATGGCGACAATATTGTTTCAGTACAATTGAACATTTGTTCAACTTCCTAATGAAAATCATCGTTTATGTTTACAAACTGATTTATTCAATTTCATCTTACATTAATTTATTTATATCACGTATATACATATAACACGTATATATATATATAGAACGTTTTTTATAATAATTGGGAAAACTATAATGTTGTGCTATGATCTGTCACATTCAATTAATTATAATAAATCATCTCTAGGCACTAAATAATTTTTTATTCAAAAAGGAGGAATAAATTACGATCAAAAGTTTCTTGTTAAACATGAGTGGTAGTTAATTTTTTAAAATCAGTAATAAATTAATTTAATATTTTTTATTTAAAATTTTGAACTTTATTTTGAGCATCCTGATTCTTAAGTTAAAATATTGAGCCCAAGTAGTATTATTGAATATTCGTTTTAATTCCAAAAAATTGAACATAAATATAATTACTTTTTACTGACTTATTTTGATTGCTATACTTTAAATAATTAATTTCCAATATATCATCTAGTGGTCTCGACAGCATAAACAGTCAAAGTAGAAATTCGTTAATCATACGTACATACATATAATGTCCATTATGTCTAATTATGTTTAATAAAATCAAAGTCAAAGTGAAATTTAACTTTCTTTTTATAATTAATTCCATTAAATTATTTATATAATGTAGCTCACAATTCCGTTATAAAAGTGTTTTATCGATAATATGAATGTTTTCAAAATATTTAAGTATATTTAAAAATATTCTCTTCAAATAATCAATAAAATATGTTAAAATAATACTTTTTAAAATTTGCATATATATTATATTGATAGAAGATATAAGGGTTTAGTTGTAGATAATATTAATAAAATAAATATTTTTGAAGCAAAATATATTGACATCTTTATGTATGATGTTTTTAAGTTTGTTTTTTAATGAGAACATTATATCAGTAAGGTCTACAATTACATTATTTTTAGAATCGAAGACAAAGATATAAAAACGATTATGTAATTAATTTAGAAAGATATAAACATAATTCATTAAAAAATTATTCATATAAGAATAATTTAACTTCAAATTCTAATTAAATAAATAAATACTGTTTAACTTGATTATAATCAATTTTTATTTAAAAAGGTTATTCCCATTCTAACCATTAGTTATTCATAAAAAAGTAATACAATATTTTACTTATAATGTTTACAAATAATTCCATTTTTTAAAAGAATTCATTATCAAACCGTTCATAATTTCAAATCAACAAAAATTAAATAAGTAATATTTTAAAAGTGTAGTTGGATAATATTGGAAATTATCTCAAATTTGATTTAAAATAATATGACATTTTCAAATGTTATGGAACGTTTAAAACAGTGTTTTTTTTTAATTTTTTGCAGTCATTTAGAAAAGATTACCTAGAAAAAATTGTAAATTGTAGATGTTTTTATGAAATAGAATTTTGTATTTTAATGCATTGCTTTTATAATAATATAAAATCATTCTCCATTTCTTTTCTTCTATTCTTATACACACGCGCGCGCGCACACACACATTAAAAAAACAAAAATACTTTCTTTATCAAAAAGAAAATCGTAGTTTAGTTCATTGTCTAAAATAAATTATCCTTGAATTATCAAATAATGGATAAAAGTACTTTGAAGTAAATAAATACAAAATAAAGATAGGATTCATAATTATTTGAAATATATGTAATTTACGCAATCATAGAAAATTAATTTGCAACTAGCATAATAAATATAAAGTAATTTCATGATGGAATATAAAAATGAATTATGTGTAAAAAGAAAAAAAATATTAGTTTACTGTATTGATGCAAACGTGGGTTAAATAATAGGTTAAATCATAATGTTAAAAGGCTTTGAAAATGGTTTTTTCAAAATATCTCTCTCTTTTATACTCTCTTATAGTGTAAATAGTTACCGAGGACACGCAGAGACATTAGCGTTAATGAGAATAAAATAGATCGATTTCTATTTCACCGTCGCTTATTATTTGACGATTCGAGATAAGAGCAAGAGAGAAAGGGGCGTGAGGAGTGGATAGGAGAAAGATACGATTTTACGTAAAATAATTGTGGTGGTGACGAGGATGGATTTCGATGCCGGTATTAAATCTTGGGGGACATGGCTATGGTTGGCTATTGTAGAGGTCATGAAGACCGGCTGGAGGAGAGGCTCAGGCCGAGGTTGCATATTGTGGTCCTTCATTTCTTGCGATGCTCGTCGAGGAAGCTGAAATTAATTGGGAGGGTGGTGCGAGGGGTAGGAGAGGACGACGAACGCGGGCCGGACGGGCCGAGCTCGATAGCGATTGCGGATGCGCCGGGACGGAAAGCGTTGGAAAATGCAGGAAAAGCCTGTACGTAAAGTCGTGGTAGAGTGATGGCCGGGGCCGGAAGGTAGAGATGCGGGTAGCTAGGGATCCGAATAAAGTCGAGTAATCGAGTGGAGTAGAGTAGAGTAGAGTAGAGTAGAGTAGAGTAGAGTAGAGCCGAGCCGAGCCGAGCCGAAGCGCGGAAAGGAAGAACAATGGTAATTTTTCAGGAATAGAAGGAAAATAATTGAAGGCCGAAAGGGCGAAAGCGTGCGACGAGGCGTTTGTTGCGCGCCCGTGCGCTGCGCCGTCGTGCCATCAGAGAGAGAAAGAGAGAGAGAGAGAGAGAGAGAGAGAGAGAGAGAGAGAGAGAGTGAGAGAGAGGTCGCCTATGAGGAAGTTGGCCGGCTCGGTGCGGCCAATCAGAGCCTCGGCTTTCTTCCGTAAGGGCCGCGAGCATTGGCTCGGCTCGGAGAAGACGAATCCCTCGTAGGAGAGATGTTGCTTGCCGGGGCGCTGCTTCGAGCGACGAGCGACCGAACAGCGACCGGCGCGAGGCGCACTAGAGAACGATAGGGAGAGAAAGAGCGGAAGAGAGCGAGAGAGAGAGAGGGAGAGACAACACGGCGAGGTGGTAGAGCAGTGGCGCGTTGGTTCGGTCGAGTCGCGAGGAATAGGGGTGGTCGTGATGATGGAAGTAGGGGACGAGGGTTCGGGAGGGCGACGATGGCGGCCGAACCGACGAGGGGGGTGGGAGAGGCCGACGAGGTGTCGAGGCCCGGAGCGAGATAGCGCGAGGCCCCAGGGTGGGAGAAGGAGAAAGATAGACTCAGTCAGGAGAAGGAAGGAACGAACGAACGAGTAAAGCCGACGGGAGCCAAAAAACGCGAACATCTTCTCTGGCAGCGCCTTCTTGTAGTCAGCTCCTTCGGCTTGAGATTTAATTCACATCTGGGAGTGTTAAGTTGTTAAGTATTGACGTAGCGCAACTTTGGCCAAGGAGTCACGCAAGGAGGTAAGTCGCGTTCGCGGCTTTGCCGCCGCCGCCGACACTGCCGCCTCCGCCCGGGCTCCCTCAAGGACTCGGTTGGGCCTGCCTTTTTTAACTTCGCCGGCCCAATGCTGAAAAACGAGGAGATCGCCGATCTGTAGCGCAAATCTATAGAACGAACGTGTGAGAACGAAGCTATGGAAGAGCGAGTGCGGAGAAACGAGTGTGTGTCGGGACGGTGTCGGCGGCTACGGCTGCGGCGGAGGGGAGTCGGTCTCTGCGTCGGGTAAGTGGGGTGGCGCGGCTAAAGGGGCCAGGAAGGGCGGGGCGGTAGGGGAGGGGAGCTGGATCACCGAACAAGAGTGAGTGAGTGAGTGAGTGAGATAGAGAGAGAGAGAGAGAGAGAGAGAGAGAGAGAGGATGTATATGTGTGACCGCGGCCACGCCGGAGCCCGACCGGCATATTAAACGCGCTCTGGCCAACGGCTCGCGAAACCATTTGTTTTTTGCTGGTATCTTTGCGCTAGGGGCTTCGATAGGCTTCGCCTGGATAGAAAATAAACCTCCGACTCGACTCGGAGGCCCGAACTCAAGGACTTGAACGTCATCGCGTAGCGTCGACGGGAGTTGAGGAAAATAAGCAGGCGGCCACGGGCCAACGAGACGACGTGTGCGCGAATAGAAAAGGCGGGAGTGTAGCTTTCTCGGAACGAGGTGAGGACCTTTTCCTTTAATTCCTGGCTTCCAACTATCGGGAGTTTTTCCTCTATTTTTTCCCCCGTCACTCTTTTTCCTTCCTTCCTTCCTTCCAACCGTCCATTCATTCTTCCTTCCTTACGTCCGTTTATCCATTAGTCCTGTTTTCCTCCTACTTTTTTCCCTTCCTTCATTTTTTCATCTTTTTTATTTCTCACTTCTTTCCCCTGCTTTTCTCTCTCGTTTGCGCTTCTGTGTGCGCCTTCCCCGGTCACGAACCGCTACACAACTCTTTACTCATCGACCCCCTGCCCCGCAATCGCTCTGTCTCTCCTCTCGGCTTACCGCGCTTCTCTCTCTCTCTCTCTCTCTCTCTCTCTCTCTCTCTCCTTTCATACACGATGCACGCACGCAATCACGCACGAACGCATGCACGCAGTAGTAGAGACTGCGCATTATTTCACACGTTCCAGAATAGACGGTTGCCATTCGTATTTCCGTCCCTTATCATACCTGTCTCACTCTCTCTCTCTCTCTCTCTCTCTCTCTCTCTCTCTTTCTTCATCGGGATTTCTATGAAAATCAGTCGATTACGCGGGCAAAATGTGTACCGTCCTTTCCGAAGATGTCTGGTGCTAATGCCACCGATACCTGCATTGGGCCCTGAATCGGGCCGTCCCAGCCTCAACTTTTCCCTCCTAATTATTAATGCTCTTGAAAATAGGCTCGCCCTAAGCCTTTAGCCCAAACTAAAAAGCATCTCTCTCTATTTATCTATCTATCTATTTCTCGCGTACATACACACACCGTTCCTTCCCCTTGCCCCTCATCGCTCCGGCATGTCGTGCCGTTCCAACATACAAAACGATTTATTTATCGGGTTAACGAACTTAAACCTGCTCCATTGTTTGGAAATGGAACTTGCATTTTACTTTTATTCGTTTCTGACTTTTTCCCCCTTTTTTCATGTATCCCAATCGACATTACGTGTACCCACTGCCACATTTCTAAGCATCAGCTCTGGCGATTTTACCAACTATTCTAATGCTCTCTCTCTCTCTCTCTCTCTCTCTCTCTCTCTCTCTCTCTCTCTCTCTCTCTGTCGCAGATCTCACAAGTGCACGCACGCCTATACATACATCTTTTACATATTCACGGCGTAATTTCATTTCTCCCATTATATTCTTATTCAAGCACATTGTTGCTCACTAGATTGAAAGTGGAATTTTAGCAATTTAACCAAGTATCTTAGCATTTTCATATATATTCAAAATATATATCTTACCAACTGTAGCACATCTAGTAAATACTATTTAGTTACTAATTAAAAAATTTTGTCAACACAATTATAACTCAACATTTTTAAATAAACATGACCTTATATCAGAATTTATAATAATTACTTTAGCTTTACATTTATTGTTTAAATTCAATAATCTTAAAACAAATCTATACCAATACTGACTGTTGCTTGAAAATTTTTCTTTGTTAATGCCTTTAATAATTTGTTTATATTAAAATGTTAATTTAATTCAAATAGTATAAACATATGCAAATAAGATAATAGAGAAACTTATATTTAACTAAGAAATATAGTATGTTTTATAAAATTACATCTGCCACGTGTTGCTCTTCAAAAATAATTTTTTTTTTAGTTTTTTTTAATTATTTGCATTTATAAATTTATAAATTTATAAAAATCATTCTTTTATTTTTTTACTTTTTTTTTATATAATATTGGAAAATACTTCTATATATATATATATATATATTTCTTTATCAATAATTTTTTTATAATTAAATAATTTTAAATACTATTAATAATTTACTGCTGTTATTAGAAATTTATTTAAAAGTAAGAGCTCAATAAACTATTTTAGCAATGGCGCCACGTAAAATGGGTAAACGAGTTGAGAATGAAGTTGTCGATACGGTTGCAATGACAGAAAATAATGATGTTTCTGCTGCAAAAAAAAAGAAAACGCTAGTTGAAGAACAGGTCACAAAAGAAGTTAGGTTACCAAGGGCAGCCAAAAATAAGAAAGTTGAACCAGAACCAGTACCAGTAAAAGCTGCTCCTAGGCAAAAATCTGCCCCAAAAAAAGCAGACTCTGTAGAGAAAAAATCTTCAGGAAAAAATAATAATAAGAAAGTTGAAGCTCAAGTTGACGACACTGAAAAGGTAGAAGATAATGAAGACATTGTTGAGAAACCAGCTAAAAAAGGCAGAGGCAAGGCAGATAAAAAGTCAGATGTTTCTACAGATAAAAATCATGAAAGTTAGTTCTATTCTTACTTCTATATATAGTTACTTCTATCTAAAAAACTATTAATTGATTAATGCATTTTTCCAGCTGATGTTAAAAACAAAGTTGTTGAAGAAAAGGCTTCACCAGTCACCAAAAAGGGTAAAGGCCGAGGTAATAAAACCGAGGGTACGTTCTTCACAATCTATTTCAATTAATTAGATTAACCCTTTTTTATATTTTTTAAATATTAATGTACTGGACAAATTTAATTTAATAAAACGTGTAATAAATTCATTGTTAAATAATACTGTATTCTAAGAGTTTTAAATATAAATAATAGAAATGGAAGGCAATTAAAATTAACTAATGATTTTTAAAAAAAATTTTTCAGCTGTTTCTAAAAAAGCCAGAGCTAAGAAAGATGTTGAGAATGAAAATGGCACATCAAATTTTGATGTAAAAGATGAAGATAATGAAAAAGAAAGTGAAGGTACTACAGAAACAAAAGAAAATGGAGTTGAATCAGAAGCAATAGAAAATGGAAAAGAGGAGGCGTCTGAAGAAAAAGTAGAAACTAAATTTGTAAAGAAAGGAAAAGGTAAGGCACCTCCTAAAAAAGGAAAGACAGCATCTAAAGCCAAAGTTACTGCTGAGACGAATGGCGATAATGAAGAAGACACAGTAAACGAGCCCGAAACCGGCGTTTCTAACAGCGTGTAGGATAAACAATTTTAATTTCCTTTATTTTGAAAATAAAGAAAAAAAACTTGTATTATTTTATCTTATTTAAACTGTTATGAGAAGAAGTCGAGTTCATAAATGTCCTTTAATTATTATAAAAATTCTATAATTATTACCGTTTTCAATCGATTACAAATACAGACCTGTACTACTGTAAAAAAAAGGGACAGTTAAGAACATATTTTTGAAATGTTGTACATGCGTATAAAAGTTGTCTCCGATAAGTGTATTTACTATTAGCTTTTAAAATAACCGATGTTTTGTACTTCTAAAATACGGAAACGAACTGTTTATTAAAATAAAAGAATTTATTTGAATCCAATTCTAGAATTATATCTATAAACCTATCAAACTCTCGTCTTATTGGTTTGCTTTTCTGGCAACACAATTCACTTGGTTGATACAATGTATAATGATCTGGAGAAGACAAATCCAATAAATTCAAGTTATCTCTCAGATAAGAGCCATGGCTTCATTAAAATTATTTTCTTCTATTCACTGTATTACGCAATAACGTAATTAACTTTTAAAAGTCGATTATAATTTTTTACTTGTAATATACATAAATTAATATTGAATAATAAAAATTAACTATTTTAATACTATTTTAGAAGAAAAAAATAAAAAAGACTGCTTGCTACATATCAAAATATGTTTGTACTACTTACTTATCAAGTTTATTTATATGACATTATTATTTGTTTTTTATACAAAAATTGTATGAACTTTATTAAGGGAAAATTTTATAAAAGTTTTGAATGTTTATAAGAAAGAATTTAAATTTATATGTACAACTATGATAATTTAAAAATAAGAGAATAATGAACCATAAATGTAATTTACAATATATGTATAAGTACGTGCAGTTTGGTTAAAAGAATAAATTAATTTACCCAATTTTTGTCATACAAATATAATAAAGTATGTTCTATATTGATTTCATGACTAATTTTAATAGTTGTTTTTTTATTCTGCTTATGTACATGATTTAATAATAGACATTTCTTTAAATAAGACTAGATTAATCAAATGCAAATTGTAGATATTAATTTATAATTACGACTAATTATCTATTAATGTTAATATCAAATTCAAAGTTTAACAGGCTTTTAAAAAGGAAACGTGTGCGCGTTCATAAAATTTTTATTACGATCTTTAAAATGTACTTGTTTAAAGTTTCAACGCGCAAGGATATTATAAAAACTAGATTTTATACAAATCTGTAAAGGAATATTTTAGTTATAAATCTTAATAGACATATTATGATGACTTTGTACTTATTACCGGTATTGTAATTAAGATGCTCGATAACGCAGCAGATCAAATACGTTATCGATAATTTAATTGTGAATTTCTAAATAAAACGATACGCGGTTTTCGTTTCCTTAAATTATTATTACATATAAGTTTCAAATGCATAAATCGAACGAACCATAAAGCACAATAGTCATTGAATTTCTTAATTGACCGTTAATAAATTGCTATAAAGAAATTGTTAATTAATAGCTTTAACAACAACATGTTATTGATCATATATGATAATAAACAGAATTATCGACGTATGCTGCATGGAAGAGGTAAAATTTGTATATTCCTAATACAATAGAGAGCATAATAAGAAAACAAGAATTTATAAAAGCAATCATCGGCTCCATGATATTCAGCGATATCATTCCTTGCTTACATTAAAAATTTTAATCTAAATGATTTATTCATATGGTATTTACACATATTTGTCTTACAAATAAAATTCATTTACAAGCCAGCTTTTATATCTGCAATGGAACAATATTTTTTTATTCGATTGATTGACAAGTTGTTGTTTCCGGTTATAGGTTAGAACCGCTCAACTACTCGCGAAATCAAAGAATTGAAAACATTTCTCAATTGTAGATTATCAATACGTACTGTCGATTCTTTCAACAACTTCTATTACACAATTAAGAATTGAATATATAATTTCAGTTATAATCGCTCCTTGTCAATTGCTATATGAAAAACTTTATCTAAGTAGCTTGGGTATTATTTATTAAGTAAGGTTTTCTGTAAAATCGCTGTTAGAAGCAGCGTTCCTTGAAAATATTTCTGCAAATAAATGTATTATGAATATCTGAGCTGTGACAATTAATCATGATGGAGTTTATTTTCTGTAAAAAATATTTTAGAAGTATAGAGTGCTTCGTCACGTTATGAAGAATTTTCTTCAAATCTTTCAAATTCACCAGTTAATTATATTTATTTATAATATACTATAATATAATAATATAATTTACATAATACTATGTGCTATAATAAATACTATAATAATTATAATACTATAATACATATAGTATAATATAATATATAATTATATTTATTAATATTTATCTATTTTTCTCCAGTCAGCTAATGAGTCATCTGTTTCGAAGAGATATATTTTTAAAAAATTTTAAATTATTATGTAAGTTTAAATTTTCATTAAACTGCTAACTATTCGTAAAATTTGTTAGTTTTTATTAAATTTTCATTCCTCTCCCCCACCCCTCTTTCATCCTACTTTTCGCATCGCTGCGGTAATCTAGATCACCGGGCAATATCTTACGATACGTATTTCTTCAATTGTTAGCAATGCCGTGAGGGACAATTACGTTGCGGCTCAATGAGGGGATGTTCCAGGGACGTTACGCTCGCCACTAATAGTCCAATGAGTCCAGCCGTTTTTATCCACAAGTAAAAGTCGAGAGAGACCAATGGGAGGCTTATCTCGAGCTTTCCTCGTTCCACTCCCTCTCACCCTCTCACGCTTTCTCTCTCTCTCTCTCTGTGCGAGAGAGAGAGAGAGAGAGAGGCTCTAAGGATCCTCGGTCTCATGCTCTCCCTTATTCGTTGTCGAACACGCGGGATCAGGTATCCGAAAGGGGAGATAGTTGAAGCTACATGCATGACCGGAAGATAAAGTTGAGATGATTTTTTCCCGTTAAGAAAAATTATGAACAATTTCAGGACTGACTTCTGTATTCCCTGTCCTTGACTACCTCGTGAAATATAGGAAACATTTAACGAACTAATCATCATATGAAGCTCTTCGTCTTCCACAATGTTTTTAAAGATTTACGTCAATTAACAGCAAAGATGTAATTAATTATATTTAATAATTACTCGCTAGCCATTACTACTACATTTACTTAGTTTATTTGTTTATTAGTTTATTATAATTGTTTATTAGTTTATTATAATTGTTTATTAGTTTATTATAATTGTTTATTAGTTTATTATAATTGTTTATTAGTTTATTATAATTGTTTATTAGTTTATTATAATTGTTTATTAGTTTATTATAATATTTGTTTATGTATTTACATATTCGTTCGTTCTTTGCCGAGGGAATTCTAAGCTTTGCAATTTAATCCGAAAGTACCTGCTTTGGTCTGCGTCGAGCTAATCTGCAATCCATCAAACGAATAACTCGACCTCGAACTTTTGCAAAGTTGTTAATTATATGTCGATGTACCTGCATAATTGGGCAATCTGTAAAATATTATATATCTTACGACTCAGGTTGACTATTTCAAATGCGTTGGCCTGTCAAATTTGTCGCTCGCGCGAGTATGGAATTCGTTCAGACCTTTAATCGGTTCGTATCTTCCTTGCGCAAATTCGCAAATTTTGCAGAATTCTCCCTTTATAAGTATTTGTAAAACAAAAGAGAACCACGATAATTTAACTCACGACCCAATTCGCAATATTAAATTTAATATTAAATTTTTATATTACATAAATAATATTTCAATTGTACGATTTAATAAAATTGACTTATGAAAAAATTATTTTCAAAAGCAAATAAAATCATACATGGATTAAATGATAATAATGATTCATTTTCTGTCTTATGAAAGCCAGTAAATTACAGGTACTGAAGCTATGACACTTTGTCTACTGCTTAATAAATATTAAAAGTTCTTCAAGTAGTATGTACTTTAATTACAAAAGGCAAAAGATAAGTAAGAAAAAAACTATAAAAGTATTGAAATTACGTATAAGTAATAATACGTGTAATAAGTAGTAGTTGTACTGATTATCTTATCGTATCAATTAAAGCTTAATACGCCATTTAAAGGAAGACTTATTTGTTTCTTGAGGATTTGTCATACTTATTGAAAGTCATTCAGAAGCGGGAATTGAAAATATATCGTTAAGCGTCAGAATAACATTCATTTATAAAAATCGATTGAGATAAGAAGCTCATACATGCACGATATACATGCCCGTGTTCGTGAGCTAAATTGATAAATAAGATCACTCTTTCAAGAGCGCAAGCTACTTCGAAACTTTTCAAAAGCATATTCCAATTATTATAATTTTTACTCTTAGAATATTGATAGAAACTTAAGGCTTGATGATGTTTCCGAATCGATATTCTCACGTTGTCGCGTTATTCACAATATTGGCGGCCATTTTTGTTAGTTCCTCTCCGTATAACGCCTACGGTTTCGGACATTATGACGCGAAAAACGTATCACACCATCTAATAATAGGGAGCAGACAGCCGTACGATTGCTTGGTTTACAAAGAAAATATTGCAAAGACATCCGAGTGGCTACAGGTGGTCGTGGTGGAGAAAGTATTCAAGATCAGTAATCACACGAGGATTACGCAGGTGCGAGCCTTAGACCAAAAGATAAATGGAAATGGGGCGACCGCTGTCTGCCTCAGCAACGGTCCAGGCTTCAGTAACGTCACCTTGAAATTCAAAAGCAAAAGAAGTCACGGGATCAGCTTTATTGTTGAACTATATGCTAAGCCGTGCTATTAAAAAAACATTGGTGATTATACTTCTCTTTATATTAATTCTATTTTCTTTTTATAATGATCCTTTTATCCTTTTTCAAAATATTACATTCACTGCATTTGATTATTTCTCTTATTGTTCATGTAATAAACCTTTTTATTTTATCGAAATTTACAAGAAAAATAAATTGGGTATTGTATTTCGATATTTTCTTCATTTTTATTGCTTCCATAATTTCTTTTATCCATTAAAGCATACAATTCGCTTTGATTATTAACGTACGTTAAAATTGATTTCCTCCTCTAAAGTTTACCCTCGATATTTAAATACATTGTTCGTCTCATTTGACAATAATCATCCTAATTAATTAATTAAAAAAAAATATATATATATATAATTTTTTATGATTAATTCATAAAATCACTAGCTGTTTATTGATCATTGTTCCTACATGAGAAAAACGAACATATCAGTTTTAACATTTTTTTATACATAGTTATTATTATTAATAATAAAGATATTAATAATAAAAAATTCAAAATATTTCAATACTGCTATGACGTGTGTACTCTCATATCTAAATTGTTAATGAATGACGTTCTATTCTTTATCTATTCTTTATAATGTAGAGATTAAATTTCATATCTGAAGTATTTATACATTAAAGAATTTGTTTCTTCGTTCTATTAATCAATATTTTAAATGACAATTTAAGTCCTAGAAACATATATACATTCTAGAATGATTCATGTCAAATATTTTCCATTAAGAAAATATCATGATCATGATGATGATGATCATCATAATCATCATCTGCATCGTCATCGTCACCACCACCACCATCACCATCACCACCACCATCATCATCGTCACCATTATCATCATCATCATCATCATCATCATCATTATTATTATTATTTCTTTCATAAGATTCTATATTTTCAATGCAATTTTAACTAACTGCGATGGACTTCCTTTTTCCTTGAAATTCCTTGAACACCCATACGATTATTATATAAACAACAAGAAAAGCAAAGCTTTCTAGTAAACTCAATTATTGCTTTTTAATATAATGGATGCTATTTGATTAAAGATGTCATTTGCGAGGTCCGATATACAACACTAAGTACTTTATATTCCCTTACTTATCCAATACTTATCAAATAATTAACTTTTATACTCTTATTAAGATTATTTATTCATTTCACATATAAAAATCTATGTTTACTTTATTTTCTTTCGTATATTGTTTCTGATATTAAATACTTATTCAATTTTATAATAACTGAAATAAACAGTCTTAATTATTGACTCTCATTTTATGAAAATTTACTCGTACTTACATATATGAAAATGTGAATGTTTTTAAGTTTAAATTAAATCATTTTATTAATTTTAAAAACCTTTACTAAAATTTAAATTAGAAATATAAAACGACTGAAAATAATTTTCCTAAAAATGTTTAAATTTAGAACTTAAAAAAATATTTGCAAAAATTTACCATTACATTTGCTAATTAGATCATGTATAATCATTAATATTCACATACTTCTAAAAAATGATGCAATTCTCATTAAATCTCAGGAATAGAGTTCTCAATGTTCAATTTATATTAATAAATTCATTTAACTCATAAATGATGTAAAACCGTTTAAATATTTTCTCTTCAATTTAAAGCATTTGTTTCATTTCATTTCAATGGTCTGTTTTTAAAATATATTAATACCGAAACTACAATTTGTAATTATCATGTCAACTAAAAGTGAATTCTTTTATTTATTTGATATTTAACTTGAAAAATAAGGTATGAAAGATGAGGAAGGAAAGATGACGTTGAATAAAAATTTGTAACGTCATTTTATATTTTAGACATGAATTGTTTAATCCAGACCATAAATAAATACATAAATACATGTTTTTCATATCTCTATAACATATTTCATATCTCTATATGCTTAGTTTAGTTTTTCTTCAACCTGCTGAAAATCAGTGATAAAAGATTGTTTTGTAATGATTAATTTTTTCAAAAATAGTAAAAATAAAGAGGGAGAGGGTGGGAATCAGATATACTTTAAAGACCATCGATTTAATTTTGAATAGATTGTTATTCGCGACGTCGAAAACGTAGATTGAAAGTTTATTGAACAAGACTATGAAATTTTATTTTGTGATAAAGTTATCGAGAAGTCAGGCTTACCTGAAATCGATCATAAGCGCTATAAATTACGACGGACGAGATTACTTTAATGATTGATGTAACAAAAACTGTCATGATGCTGGTACAGTAAGTCCTTTCACACTTAACATTTCTTATCAATTACTGCGGTAGTAAAAATCTAAATGCATAAGGTAATGTACGTGTATGGCAATGCGCTGCTATGTAATACAGAAAATCATTGATCCACTGTATTAATAGTATTTAACATTTCCGCAATCGATTTCGATAGAAATTCTCGATCTCTCTCCTTGTCTCTCTAGTTCGGGGTCACATTCTATTTGTCCCGTGAACGGGCTTTGTATTGTATTCGCGACTCCAAACTTTTTCTCTGGAGGGGGGGGGAGTCAATCCGTTTCAATGTGAGGGAAACCAGTTATATTTTGTATTCATGCCTGGAGATAAATAAGCGCTCGAGCATCATAAGTATTCAATATTGCTAAATGTAAAGTTTTTTTTACAAAACGAATTCAATAACCTCAGCCGAATTCTCATTTACAAAACATTAAGAAATACAATGTTTAATGCAAAGGTGAGAAGGATAATAAAAATAAATACCTTATACCTTAGAATAAACCAAAATATCGTATTAACTAGTTACTAATTATAATTTTTTTCAACAATATTTTTCATTTCTTCTAAATATGAAATACAAATGTTACATTTAAAATTATTAGAATTAATTGAGTTAATATGTTTTGTCGAAATTTCCTTTATCACATAGAAAATAAATCTAAATACCTTATATTAATTTTTATTTATTATACGCTATTTCTTATTATTTATTCATATTTATTAATATTATTTTTCTCTTACAAAATTTTTGATTTATTGAAATTATCTGTATTTGTAATATATCAATAAAATGAATAATAACGCAGAATGTGTATATATATATATGTATATATTTATGTATTGATTTCATTTTAAGCGTTCATTTATTTATTTCAGATGCAAAAAATAGATGAAATACCTAGCATACGATATTCAGAAAGAAGCTTGAGTAAAATGAACATGACGATAACAAACGCAAATCGGAAAACCTTGTGCCATTCTCACATACTACTTTTTTTCTTCTATGAATTTTATTATTTATGTAATTAATGCGAATGATAATACAATAAAACATCACAAATCCATAATTTAAGAGATTTAAAATATTTAATATCCTCGCAATATATACCTATCTGTTTGTCCTAACATGGAGCACCGAAGTATTGACATTTTTTTACAGAATAAAAAGCTTATTGCATGTATGTTTGATACAATATTCATGTTTTAATATAATTGTATATTAAATACTGTATGCGTCTCTGTATAATTGTTTATATTAAAAGAATATTAAAAAATCTTTGAAAGAAATTGTTGTAGCTATAAATAAAATATTTTTATAAACTAATAAACAATAATGCTAAATATCATATATATATATATATATATATATATATATAATAAAATTTACATCTACGTATTCCAATTATGTTTTCTACCTAGTTTGAATGAAAGAGTAAAACTAAAGGTCAGTGTAGCTTCAAGTATCAAATAAAGCTCGGATAATTTATTGACTTACTTGATTTATAGAGCGTATAAAGTTGTTATGTATTTGTTTTGTTTTTAATTACTCATTAATTGGTTAAATACTTTGGTAAGTAATATCCCTAAAAATGGGAAATGAACGTAAAATATTATTTGCCAATTTTATGTGCATATACTTAGAATTTTACATTATATTAATTTTTAAAAATCCTTAAAAATTAATATGTTTTTTAAAATAGTAATAATAGCATTGGCTATTAGTATTTTTCGTGTGAGGAGCGAGTGGTTGCAGAGTTCAGAGAAAAGGTAGATGACTGAGACGACTGAGCGTGGAGTTGCGCCAAGGTGTGGAGTCGGGCAGATAATAGCACGTTACCTATGGTGTTTGCTGTGAAGGAACAACGTCCCTGTCGAGAGATCAGGCAGCTCTTTGAGATGAGGCCGAGTCCACGGCCACCTTCCGCCAGCAGTGGAGTAGCATCCTCATAGTCCGAGTCATACGTTGGGTCAAAGCGAAGTAATATAAGAGAGTTCTTTTTGTGCTTACAGGATACTACGCGCGGCATTGAGAGTTCGGTCATTTAGTTAATTTAGCAGTAATAATTTGTACGAGCCTTTTTCTTCCTCCCACTGGGGACAGGCTTCTCTTTACCGCCGGCTGTTAAATAATAAATAAATGTCTCTTTTTATTAACCTCGTAAATGTTGCGTCTTATTTATACAACCTGTCCTTCCTAACTCCTGAACTCTTCAATATTTCAGATAATAATAATAATAAAATTAGAATAATCTGTCTCAAAACTTTACAACTATTAAGAAGATTTCAATAAATTATACCTATATATAATGACTTTACTTATGTCGGTTATATGATAGTTTAGAAAATGATTCTTAATAATACATGAAAATATAATTATGATTACATTGAGGCATAAAAAATTATGCGTCACAAATGTAAGTATATTTTAAATAATGTATATAGTTGTTTTAAAAAGATTATTTTATATTTCCAGTGCATGACTTTATCGTACTATTTATTTAAACACCTCTCAGTTATGATAATAATGATTCTCTAAAACAAATCAATTAGCATTTTCTTGAATTTCGTATACCGTACGTAATTTGACAGGAATTTTAATAATAATTGTTGCTCATAAAAAAAAATTGTTTTATTTATAACATTGTACTCTTATTATTGAAATAAAATTATAACGCGGTTATCAATTAATTGAACTACTAATAAGTAAAAACTTACGTGCGATGTTATATTTCATCTTTTGTACATTGTTTAAAGAACTTTCTTTAAAAGGCATAAAAAAATCATAAAAATCATAAATAATTTATTGAATATGTGCATGATAGATTAACCTATCTTAGCCATATTTTATTGCCTTATTGCCATATCTTAAATGATGATAATGGAATCTTTATTGGCTGTCAGATGTGAAAGAAGAGAGAGGATATTTAATTCAAGAAATAAAATGTCTAATAAGAATATATTTTAAATATTATGAGTTTTTAATTCAACAATAGTTATTGCAAACCGCCAGTTTTTTTTTTATAGATAAAATCTATAAATATCTACAATGTTCAAACCAATTTTAAATACGGTATTAGAAATAACTATTTTAATATATGAAATTGTATATTAGAAATAAATATAATAACAATGTTTAATATTAGACATTTCATAGATTTGTAATATTTGTAAAGAATTAATTTTAGTATTTTTATTTAATGATTTACAAACCCTGTAGAGAACATCTTATTTAAAAATTTACCATAAAGGTCTCGTGAATATAATAAAATGATATGCTGTCACAGGGTAAAAATAAATAATGACTCTATTATTTTATTATATATGAATGAGTAAATTATTCACAGATATCTTTGTCAGTTTAGATATCTTTCGATAAGATAAGGCTCTACAAAGAATGAAAGCAAATTTTTAACATTAACTCTGTCTATATAAGTATAAAATCGAAAAATACGTAACAAATCGATACGAACACTTTTTCGTAATTTAGTGAACTCTATAGATTTTATTTAAAAAAAAATCATTTTAATGGCATCGAATAAATGCATACTCAAATACGTAGTACTCTGTTTGATTGTGTCTGCAGTGACTATTAGTGCTTTAAATTTCCATGTTGGTAAGAAAAATTACCGTGACAGTGTAGCGTGCTTCGGAGATGTCCACATTAAAGCAGAAAAGGGGAAGATCCTGCATACAGAGAGATACTGCAACCTTCCTCTTAAGAATCAAACTATCACGGAGATCGTAGCCACCGACATAGGGTTGATAAATAAAGGTGGATTCGCAAGGATTATTAAGGGTGGCTTAAATAAAAAAAATGTTACCTTGCATTTGTGGAGTCAGATGAGCCAATCGCTTAATTTTACAATTTTGATCTACGGAAGATTATACAAACAATAAAATTTATTTCATCCCTTTCGATCTGAAACCTAATAAATGTATTTTCTCCTTATTAATTATATTACAGATTTTGTAAACAATCATGTCTGTACTTTTTTCATCACATATTTATCATTTTGATATATATATAAAAAATATATTTTTTTAACTTTACATTCCTACAATGCTTACTATTCATATTTGTTAATCTACAATTTCTTTACAAAGATTAATTTTGTACAATGTATGTATGTATTTATTTATGTATAAACTTATGATACTTTGAAATTATAAATACATAGATAATAAATAAGTTTTATATTTACAAATACATGAATTTAATGAATATTCATTAATTTTAACAAGAGCGTTTTCATCTGTTGTTTTGTTCAAATAAATTTTATAAATAAAATTTATATTCACAGTTTTCTTAGTATCTCAATATATTTATTAAAATTATTTTCAGTTTAATCCAATGATTTATTAAAACTTTACTGGTTTATGATCATTTTAACAGTAGTATTTACAGCAATTACTTACCTTAAGCTGATTGTATTTAATGTAATGTGTATATATATACATATATATATATTAATATCTATAAAAGATCTATAGGCAACTAAAACATGAATAAATGATTAATAAAATACAAAGTAAATAATTTATTTCAAATACGCTATTGCTAACAATGCATAGATGGATTTTAAATTTAATGTTTAAATTTAACAATATTTTTGAAATTAATTAAAGGTAAACATTTAATGTAAGTACAAATTCAGCAATAGCAAAAATAAATGCATTTTAATATTGTTTAAGTTAGTTTTAATAATTTATGCGGTACTTTAATACTAGAATCTCAATTCCACAATGTGGCCTTAATATTAAATTTAATGTACATTAATGCAACTGCTGAGTGCATTTTCTTAAATACTGAAAGATTTAATTCCTTGTAGTTTTTAAACTGCCAATGTTACTATTCATAATATTATAGTTTTACAATAGGTAGTTCGCATATTTGAGTTAGTAGTTTGCAGCTTTGTAGTTGAAATTGCAAGCTAGTAGTTTGCAGCTTTCAGCTTTTAAATTTATACTCTTGAGAATCCGTTTGCATATATAACTTTACTCATTAACATTTATTTTAATCACTTAGAAATGATGATCTTGATAGCTATTCTATGTCTCTTTATTTAGATAAAAAAAATTATTTTTCACCGTTTCTTTGGTCAAAAATTAATCTGTATTGGTAGAATTCTACTAAACTACATATTAATATATTTCTCATTGCATACATTTAAAATAATAATAATAAAAATGAAATAATAATGATAATAAGGAGAAGAAGAAGAAGAAGAAGAACAACAACAACAACAAAAACAACAACAACAAATTTTATAAAAGTTTATGAATAATAATAAAAATATTATTCTATTTTTTTATAATTAAATTATTCAGAATTTATATTTATCTACAATTTTATTTATAATTTAATATATAATTTATTATCCATTCGCGTAGATTTCCTGCATATAAGCTTACAATTTTTTCTATTTGCTTTTTACTGTATTAGAATTTACGTAAATAATTTCTTAACAATTACGTTAACAGTTCATTACATAGAATAAGATTTATTATATACTCTACCTTCTAACTTCAACGTACACATTTAACATTTATAAGCAAATTTAAATTTTTTTAGCATTTTAATAAATTTATGTAAATAAAAATTATAATAGTATAAATTATAGTAGTTTTTATATTGCTTACTGAAAATCTAAAAATAGTTTTTTATTTATTTTTAAACTTAAAATATTTATTTTGTCATATCTACATCTGAAATATTAAAAAGTACGTAAATATACTACTAATTAAAAAAAAAATTTCATACAAGCTTCTTCCTTTGATATTCAAAATTTAATGATTTTATATCATTATAATTTCTCTATTACTAGACTTTGTCTTATTACTGTACCTTGCTGTTTAGGTTTTTCGATCGATCTCTTAAGGCTGTATATTCATAATAATGTTTTCATTAAAAACAAAAAACTCTTACTTAAATACTCAATTAAATAATCATTCTAATAGACTTTTTTATTTAGATACAACAGAAGACTTACATACTTTACTTAAAAGTTAGATTATAATATCAATTTAAAAAAACAATAACCAAGTTTAAAATAAAATAAATACCTTTCAATTAAAAAGACCGTTAAAAAATGCTTATTAAGCTTTCCATCGAAAACTATATTTCATTTAAATGGAAAAATACAATATTAATAACTTTTCATTATATTTAACATTTTTAATAAATACTTCTTTGAGTTAATTTCATTCATATTTAATTTAAATAAGACTCTATATTGTAGAAAGAAGCATTTCCTTTTATCTGATTTTCCGTTGGCAATTGGTTCGAACATTTTTATAAAATTACAATACTATTTACATTTTTTACCTTATTGGATATTTTATTAATTTTTAAATTATTTAAACAATTAATGTTATTAACTTTAGAATTCATAAATTTATATTTTATTTTATTTATGCCTATAATTGTATATACAAGAATTCAGCGATCATATTGTACTGATGATATTATTTAAATATATTTTTTATATAATATTAATTCTAAGAATAATATTAATTTAAGTTGTTATAAAACGTTAATTGTTTACATATATTTCTAAATCTTAAAATTTCGTTTCTATTATTTATACGACCGTATACGTCTAACTCGTGTCGTTTTCCCTACCTATTATACAACACTATTTTTTTTCATTAATTTTTTTAAATATTTAAATTTAAATTAATATTTTATTGAATCAAATATTAAACTTTAACTTGCGTCGACTACATTTTATAAATTTAAGGTTACAAATAAATCTTTTTTTCACTCACAGTATGCAATTATTTATATTTACTTATATATTTATATATCTATCTATCTATCTATCTATCTATCTATCTATCTATCTATATATATATATTCGTGGGTTATGTATAACAATGTTTTAATTTAAATGAATTAAAATAAAAATTTTTTGCATAATTTTTGAGGATCTTTTAAAAAGAATTATAACAGCATTTAATTAATCTTCAGAGTTTTACTTACGTAAAAAAATTAACTAATAAACGACGTATTTAGTATAAAGGAGTAACATTTTTTAAAATTAATTTTAATATATAACTTTTTATGCTTTTAATAAAGAACTTTAAATAGATACTTCATTATTTTATTTTATTTTTTACTTACATGGAAGCATTTGCAATGTTTAAAAAAATGAACGATGAATTTGTAAATATAAAATAAACTTAATTTATAATTTTTGTTACAAAAATGTTGATTAATCTGTGCTATTCTATATTGATGAAATTCATCAATTTTATATCCGAAATAAAATATCATAAAAGTATCTTTCAAATATTTATTTCTATGTACCGTGCTCTGACTTTTGTATAAATGTATCCATGAACGCATGTTGTGACGTACAGAACACGTTCAAATTTGAGTCAAGACAACAAGTAATTAATTGTTAATCAGGATTAATTGTTGATCTGCTCGTGTAGTCTTCTGCTATTATTTGAATGTGAATTTTAATTATAGGCTGGCTCTGTACATTGATTAAACGCCGGTATTGTGTGAAAGCAGTATCTCATAGTGTCGTAAGTATTATTCATAATGCCGATAACAGCGGTAGCTACAATATAGATTACTAGAGTTGGTACACGATTATCAGCGATATGCATTCCATCTGTAAACATCAACTGCAGGGCCGATAACAGAGATACCTGCAGGTTAGATTTAGTTTTAGACTATTGAATCTTCCATGTCTAGAGTACTCAAACATTTGCTCAGAATTGGTAAAATGAACCTTCTATTTAATTTTATAAGTAATTCTCGATAGACTTATTTTATAATAATTAAAATAACTAGTGTAATTTTATTAAATAATTTCTCTTCTTTTCTTTTCTTTTTGTAATTTCATCAATCATTCTTAACGTGTAGATATTTTGCTTTATAAACATCATAAATATAATAAATAAATTTTTAATATATTTAATTATTTTAATATCAATAACGAAAAAAAATTATTTAATTGACATTGATTTTGAATAAATATTATGGTAATTTATAAAGAAGTTCATTGTACATGTTTTAACTGATTCTTCTATTTTCACAATTTTCTACTTTCACAATTATTCTACTTAATTCTGATAAAAATGTTATTTATAAAATTCTTGCTATTAATGGTTCACGTAATCCGTAGACAAATTCGATGAAAAATAAAATGAACGATTCAAATTATATTTAATTTAAATTATACTACTATCAATTATACTACAATCATTTAAACAATGTTTTTGACAATTTAAAAGAAAATGTAAAGGCATTAAAAATTCAAGTCCTAAAACTATTCTGATGTGTCAATATTAATGAATAAGTTTGATAAATAAATAAATGTTTTTCTGATTTATGAGAATTATAAATGTTTTTGTTAAAAAAATCTCTATTGAATATACGCATATTATATAAAATCGCTATTGCGATTGAGACCTTTGACATAGGTAAGCTCATTCGATCATATCGAAGCTTTCTATGGCGGTATTAATAAATTTGAGAAAAGCTTCGTTGCGCGGCTTTAAACATAGTTGAAAAAGTGACATTTTACAAGGGGCGATTATATGAGAACTAAAAGCTTACAGCAACCAAACTTCTATAGTAATATTTTAGTTATTTTTTTTTAATATGCTTCAGAAAAAAATGTAGGTGGGACTGCGTATTTTTGCAATAGTCTTATTTGTTTTCAATTTATGTATTATTAAATTTTAATTTATGCTAGAATTACTCTCGACTTGACGAAATAAAAAAAAAAAAGGTTTTTCATTAATTAACTTTGTATGTCGCATTGATTAACTGAAAAATATTATATATCTACGTTACTATTATTTGTTTAAGAGCAATCAGTTTTAATTTTATTCAATGTAATTTTCGTTTTTTAAATTGTTTTTAATGAAATGAGAATTTTAATATGAAAATGATTAGAATTTTTTATTATAAAATGTGAATGTCAAATGTAACGTTATTTCATATATAATTTTTTCCCCAGGATTCCAAAGATCAAATACTATTTTTTAAATTTTCTAATAAAGTTTTATACACAGTTCTATTTTCAATTTTCGTTACGTGCGTAGTACCTTTCAATCTACGTGACTTAATTACTTTGGCAATCTTATATAGAATATTCAACTGCACGCCTACACATACAGATGTAGAACAATTTAGAATTACTTTAGTTCATAAGTATATAATTTATTGTATTATTTATTCATAGCTCTCATACCACACCATTTAATTTTTATTTTTATATTTTAAATATTTAGATACTTTTATCCACATTATTATTAAGGATATAATATTTTTTTTTAATAATAGAATATACAATTTAAATAGTTTCATCATCATTATGATGAAATAAATTTAATCAAAACGTCCAATTTTTTTATCACAATTTCAATTTCAACAATAATTTGTTTATTTATATAATTTATACAAGTTCTATTGTATCTTTTATATTTACATTTTAAATTTATTTAATTATGTTTTAACTACTTTTCAATATTCCAAATTCTGTTACTATAGATCAGAAAGTTTGTTATAATTAAACTGTATAAATTATTTAGCATAATTTCTCATATTTTTTTCAATTACAATAATTATAAGTTTGGTATTTAATTTTTTTGAAAGTTTACATATTTTCAATTTTTTGATATAATCCAGTGTGAATTGTAATTTACTCTACTTATTACGTTTTTTAATTTAGTGAAATTTACATATTTTATTAAATACTTACTTTTAACACATATAAAGTCTAAATTAAATAGAGATTTCAGTAATAATAAATTACAAATTACTTAATTTTTTTATCTTTTCAGTGTTTCATCTTACTGTAATATGAAATTTTTTTACCTTTATCCAAAACAACTGTTTTTTGTGTATATTCAATATATATTAATACATTATATAAAATACATTATTAATTTTTAGTAATAAATTGATATAATATAGTTTACATATTCATGTAACTTAATATCATAATAACTTTATGTAATTAAAATTATTTACGTGTACTAAAATAAAGCAATCTATATTAAATTTTATGAATAACTTAGTCATGTGTATTAAAAATATTAAAAGCTTAAAATTGTTTAATAATTTACGTATATACATTGTACCTATACACACTCTCTTTTTCAAAATTTATTTTTAATATTTATCGTATAGTATTGAACAGTAATATTAATTTAATACCAATTGATTTGCTGCTTCTTAGTTGTTTAGTCTTGATTTAGTGTTTTTCTAAAACATCTTATGTAATTGAAATAAAATAAAATAGTAAATGAAGTATAATGTTGATTTTTATTCTTAATATGTCATGTGTTAATATCGTATAACTTGAAAATTTATCGTTTTAACAATTTGATATTTATGTTTATGTTCTGTATTTTTTATATTCTATATTATATATTTTATATATTAAATTTATTTATAAGAAGAAGGCTCAGTGACATGTTATGAATGCTAAAGCAAAAAATTCGAACGGAATGAAATACGAGATAAAATATAAGTATATTATTGCCGCATTATGACTATTTATACTATTGATTGTCGGTACAGCAGCTTCAGATCTTAATTATATTGAACGAGCAATACTATTTTATACTTATATTTCGAAGATCGGTTTCATTTTCGTCAAGGCTAGGCAACACAACAGAAATAGAAAGGAACTGGAATACAAGATGTATATATTGCATGTTCATAATTATGCAAGAATTAATTAATGCAAGAATCAGTATTACTTGGATTTTGGATGCTTAAAGAAACCTTTATTGTTAAAAATTTTATTATTAATAATTTTTGAAAATCTTTTGAAAACTGGAAAAACAGGGCCGTAAGTTTGTATTTTCCTTATATTTGCCAGCAGTTTGTCTTTTCTGTTTAAAAATAGGTAATTGCTGTTTCTTTAGCGATCAGGCATGGAATATTGTATTTTGAAAGTTTTTGTTCGTGTAGAGGGGCGATTAAGAGGCTTGCTAAGCAAAAGGCTCCGTTATTCCATTATCTTCGTTAGTAGATTTGTAATCGCTGGAATCGAAGAGAGGTCTTTTTTCTCTCTTACTTGATCTCTGGCAGCGTGTGATACTGCGTATTGTTGGGACTGTATGATGTTGGGTGTACGTAAGCTGGCGCCTGAACCCTGTATGCGTTGTCCTTGTCACATGGCGCATGACTAAAGTGTAAGTTGCCATCGAGGAGGTAGGTATCGGCTAGCTTTTAGCTTTGTTAAGCGAAATGGACCAGAGGCAGTTAAACTGATTATGAAGACTTTGCGACCGATTCTCCGGAGCTTTTATTCAATAAGGTCCGCAGGAGGAGGTGAAAGAGGATGCTCTTCGAAAAAAGTAATAGTAAATCCAAACATAAAAGGGGCGGTGGCGGTGGCGGTGGCGGCGACGGCGGCGGCGGCGGTGGTGGCGAGGGAGTGCGCGCGATCGCCAAACATATGTATAGTACACGGCTGCCGAGGGGAAGAGTCGGCCGGTACGTGTGCGTGTGTGCGCGCGTGTGCGTGTCGAGCGAGGGCGTGAGGGAGAGGGAGGGAGGACGAAACAGGGGCTTAGAGAGCGTGCGCCGAAGGGCACGACGGCCGAGTATGCGAGAGCGTACGAGCAAGAGCAGAAGAGCGCGAGAGAAAAGGAGCGAGAGTGAGCGAGTGCGAGGAGGCAGGGTCGCGTGGGGGAGAGCGGCTCCGAGGCGCAGCGCTTCATTCGAAGCCCGCCAACGGACGAGCGAGCAGCCCCTCGATACCGGCATACACGGCATCACGATTGAGAAACTGCACGCGAGAGTACCGCGACCCACACAAACAAAACACACTGGCCCAAATATACACGCACGTATATATATAGGCGCAGGTAGAATCTTGATTATAGGCAGCAGCGGCTCGACGGCGACAAGAAGGTCCGAAGCACGGGCACCACGTGGATGCAGGGGGAGCCCGAGTAGTCGCGATTCGAGGACTCACGACTCGCCGAGGGAAGGGAGAATAAGTCGACCAGCCACCTTCGAAATTGCCGCCCGAGCTGTCTCTCAGGGCCCGACGAACCACGAGACCACGTGTCCTCTCGAGTCCCGCGGAGGCTCGCGTCGACTTACCGGTTAAGGTCCTCGCGACCGAGCTGACAGCAGGTCACTCTCCCTCCCACGCTAACAGGCAAATAACAGACTCTCCGACTGACCGAGGTCGTAGCAACTCCTGGTGCCGAGTCCGTCGTTCTTCCGTGCATCGAACAAACAATCAATAAAGATTTTCACCAAGGAAAAGTAATAGTGCTGTGATAAGAGATAGCAGACATCAGAGAACAGAGAGCAGAGAGCAGAGAAGAAGAAGAAAAAGATTAAGTGTCGAAAAATTATCAAGCTACGATCATCTACGAATGATCTCTGGGGATTAGCCGAGAAGCCAAGAGTATCAGTGTTTTTGTGATCAGATATCGTGGTTGGTTGAGCAGGCAAGCGCAGCCCGCGGAAAATACAGTGCTTTGCTTCGTTCGCGGGATAACGTGGTGAGGAAGGGGGAGATCAGCAACTCTGTTGCGACGTACGTCCTGTGTCGTCTACAGCCGTCCCTGGGCAACCTTAGCCGTCCCTAGCCATCCTTAAGTCGTCCGGTCGACGGGAGGCTTGCATTTAATGAGAAGTAACGTCGGTTCGAGGGTGTAGGAGAGGGGGAGTCGGGATCGAGTAGTCAGCGAGGTGTTAAGGGGAGTCGGCATCTCAAGCTCCGGTTAAGCTCAAGGGTGTGCCGAGCAGTTTTTTTACTTCGGGAGCTTGGTCCTGGTGCCGTTTGTAAGAGGCGCGAATTGAGGAATCGGACCGTCTTGTATGTACTCTTGAGGACCCGCCGGCCCCTATAAAAACCAGCGCCTCCGGCCAATTGCGTGGCGCTCTCGAGGTGCCGAGGACGCAGCGCTGAGATTAATCTTATCGCGGGCAACCGGTTCTTCGAGGAGGCTCGGAAGCCGCCGCCGCCGCCACCGCCGCCGCCGCCACCAACACGTGCATTCTCCCGTTCGCCCATCCATACGTTGCCAAACAGTAGTCTTAGCACTCGTTAAATTTCTTTACTTTCTTCGCTCCCCATTAACTCCTCCCTCGTATTTGACCACTTTTTTTTTACTCACTCGTCCTCGTCGACCTGATAAACGAACCTCGGCCG